>JACYVW010000016.1:0-600000 GCA_023065735.1 Coffea humblotiana | reverse complement strand
ACCTGCTCCCGAGAGCAGACTGTATCCTTTTACCTGGTAATGTTGGGTATCTAATAATTTGCTATTTGAAATGTTATTGCTCATTTTTATGAACTCTTATACTCGCTACTTTGATATTTCAAGTTTTATACAATGGTCAACTCGCTACTTGGGTTTGCATGATGTTTTGGAACCTCACTGAACTTTGGCTCATCCTATTATTTTTGTTTTCCTTACAGGTGATACGAGCATAGGCGTGAGGCTAGTATAGGTTGGTGTCATCTAGTTTTGACTTTTGTGATTGTAATTGTGCTAGTGCTCGATTAGGGTTGAAAGTTATCTAGAACTTGAACATTTTGTTATATTGGGAAATGTATGAATGCTTGAGATAGAACTGAGTATATATGTACATCCTAAGTTTGGGAACTGCTGTTTCATTTACTTTTGAAGTTGTTACCCGTTTTATTGAAGTAAGTAAGCGAGTCCTGGCGAGAGCTGGGCAGGCGGTCCGCTAAACCCTGGGGTACGCCCTAGGGGAAGTGTGGTCGTCACAACATAGACTTCTTGAACTCTTCAAACAAACTTGGGTTGTTCCCAGTGAATACAAGATCATCCACATAAAGACAAACAATTAAAATATCATTATGATGAGTTTTAACATAAAGAGCATGCTCATTAAAGCAATGTACAAAGCCATGATTTTGAAAATACTCATCAATACGACTGTTCCACGCCCTTGGAGCTTGTTTTAATACATATAACGTTTTTTTCAATTTCAAAACTTTATCTTCATGCCTTTCAATCTTATATCCCAATGGTTGCTAGATATAAACCTCTTCTTGTAGATAGCCATTTAAGAAAGCTGGCTTCACATCAAGTTTTTAAAGTATCCACTACATTTAAGCCACCAATTAAATGAGCAATCGAATTGTTTCCATGCGAGCAATGGGTACATGGACCTCTTCGTAATCAACCCCATGCTTTTGCTTGTAGCCTTTAGTTGCAAGTCTTGCTTTATATCTTTCCACTTCTCCATTAGCACTCTTCTTTACCTTGTATATCCATTTAATTCCAATAGCTTCATGACCCTTGGGAAGAGTTGCTAGCTCCTAAGTGTTGTTCTTCTTTAATGCATTAATCTCCTCATCCATGACTTGTTTCCACTTTATGTCTTTCACAGCTTCTTCAAAATTTAATGGCTCACTATCTGCAAGAAGACAAAACAAATTATTATCATCAAGAGTAACTTCTCAGCCCTTTCATAAATCTCACCTATATCTCTCATTTTTGGTGGTCTTTCATTTGAACTTTCACCATTGGAATGAGAGGTAGGTGAATGAGGAGGAGTAGATGAGGATGAAGAACTCATGGGTGCCATTGTCTCTTCCTCTTCTTCTTCAAAATATGGAAAGAAATTATAGGCTTTATCTACTTAGGCCTCTCAATTCCATACTGCTTCTTCATCAAAGTCAACATCTTGACTTACCACCACTTTTCCATTGCTTGGGTTGTACAACTTGTAACCTTTGGAATTTGAATAATAGCCAATAAAGACATACTCGACACTTCGATCATCTTGCTTGGATCTCTCTTGTTGTGGCACATAAGCATCTACAATGCTCCCAAAAACTCATAAATGATTAACAATTGGCTTTCTTCCACTCCATGCTTCTTGATGGGTTTGATCTTTGACATTTCTTGTTGGTGAATGATGGGATAAATAAACTACACATGAAATAGCTTTGGCCCAAAATTCTTTGGGCATATTTTTAGCTTTCAACATAGATCTTGCAATGTTAAGAATGGTTTTGTTGTGGCAATCTTGGGACTATTAAAGGACGGTGAATTCCATGAGTTTCACAAAAAACATTGAATTTTTTGGAAATAAATTCACCTCCTCTATCGGACCTTAAAGCCTTAATTTCATAACTACTTTCCTTCTCAACAAGTGTTTTGAAATTTTTTAAAAGCAACAAAAACTTTTGATTTTTGCTTTAGAATATAAACCCAAGTCTTTCTTCTAAAATCATCTATGAAGAGCAAGAAATATCTACTTTTACCAAGTGAAAGTGGATTTATAGGCCTACAGACATTAGCATGAACAAGTTGTAGCAATATAGTTGTCTTTGAAGTGACTTGTTTTGGAAAATTTTTCCTAACATGTTTCCCAAAAGGCATGCTTCACACAATTGATTAGGATGGTTAATGGAAGGCAAACCGTTCACCATCTTCTTTTCATCCATAGCCTTTGGTGCTCTAAAATTCAGGTGGCCAAATCTTATGTGCAAGCGCCATGTTTCATCTTGAACTTTAGCCTTCAAGCATTTTGCTTCAATTATCTTGAGATTCAAAACAAACATCCTATTCTTTGAGACAAGCACCTTAGCAACTAGATTAGCATATTGATCTCTAATCCAAAGAAATCTATCTTTCATATGAATCTCATATCCATTTTCAAGGAGTTGTCCCAGACTCAAAATATTACTTTTTAATTTGGGAACATAATATACATCATGAATCAGCTTATGGCTTCCATCTTTGACAAAGATTAGAATTGTACCTTTCCCTTCAATTTGGATTATTGATGAATCTCCAAAAGTCACATAGCCAATCTCCTTCTCATTAAGCTCTGCAAATTTTTCTTTATAGCCACACATGTGATCGCTTGCTCCATTATCCAAATACCATGAACTATAAGCATCGCTATCTTCCTCTATGAATGCCAAAAACAAAGCTAACTCTTTATTTTCTTGCTTGTCTTGAACAAGATTAGCTTTCTCTTCTATATTTGCTGCATCATAACATTCCCAAGCAAAATGGCCAAATTTATGACAGTTGTAGCAGTCAATTTGAGATTTATTATACCTCCTTTCATTTGTATTATGATAGTAACCATGTCCTCTTCCTCTTTCTTTTCCACGACCTCTAAATGATTGGTAGCTTTTCTCCTCATTAATTTTGTTGTCACCATTTCCTCTTCCATCTCGGCCACGACCATGTCATCTTCCTCTACCATGTCCTCTTTGTTTCTTGTCTCCATCATGCTTCAAAGATGCTTTGGCTTTTACAGCTTGCTCCAAAGGTTCTTCAAGTCTTCGCTTGATCTTATCTTCATGAGCTTGTAGGGAGCCCTCTAATTCTCCAATGGTCATTGAGTCTAGATTCTTCAATGGCACACACCACATGATCAAATTTTGGAGTTAATGACCGGAGAATCTTCTCAATCACACGAACATCCTCTATCTTTTCTCCATATCTCTTCATTTGGTTCACAATAGTTTTCTCCCTTGTACAATAATCTAAAATTAACTCAGACTTCTTCATCTTCAAAGCTTCAAACTCACCATGTAGGGATTGAAGCCTCACCTTCTTAACTTTGTCAACTCCTTGGAAAATAGTTTTCAATATCTCCCAAGCTTCTCTTGATGTAGTTGCATCAGCCACCTTGTCAAACATAGAATCATCCAAAGCTTGATGGGTGAGTGTGAGTGCTAATTGATCCTTCATTTTTGCCTTTGACGAAGCATCTCTTTCATTTTGAGATAACTCATCTATATTTGTTACCTCCTCATAGCCATTTTCTATACTCCCCCATACATCTTTTGAGCCAAGCAAAGCCTTCATACGAATACACCATCTTTCACAATTTTCTTTTGAAGTTGATGAACTTGAAGAGACATACTTCCACTATTTGCCATTTCTTTCTTTCAGTAATTGACTCTCACTCCTATATTTTTTTCACACTTTGGGACCAAGCTCTGATACTACTTTGTTGAAGGAGAGGATATATTAGAACTCATTTTTCTTTCTCTTATTCAAATTTGATAATTACAAGGGGTGTTTATACATGCATAAGTGTCTTCTTAAGTTCATTGTATAACTCTTAGACTTCATACATTCATGAAACTTACTGAACATTCCAACTGCCTTATTTAGATAACACAACAATGAACCTACTACCTTAGAACACCATAAGACACTTCTAAGAGAAATCTAGAAATTTCAAATTATTTCTAACACTAGCAAGTTTAACCAGTTCACTATTAACATTAAAGGTACAAATAAGCCAAAACATTAGCCTTCCTTGAAAAAAAAATTTCCCAAAGCAAATAATTGCTACAGAATGCTAAAAATGAAAAAAAAACTTGGACATTTTCAATACTCAGCAGAGAATGGCAGAAAATCAAGCACAAAGAGCCTCAACCACATGCACAAGAGAAGTCCATTTAACAAAAAATTTATGGACATAAAAAATTCAAACAAGATTTAGAGACATCCTAAAAACCATACAATAGACTCCAAAAATTAGAAAAAGAATATTTCAAACAAGCCTAACCAGTTCACAATTAATAGTAAAAATACAAATCAGCCAAAACATTAGCCTTCCTTGAAATAAAAAATTTCTCGAAGCAAATATTTGCTACAGAATGCCAAAAATGAAAAAATGTGAGGATCCGTAAAATTATGTTGTATTTTATTTTATTTCTTTGAATGCATTTTCTTTACTTTAAATTATTGCTTTAATTTCCTCGATATTTTTATAAGTGAGTCAAGTTTTTAAATCATTTTCTTGGTATAAGTTATTATATGTTAAGTTTGAAGCGCATTATGGACGTGGGACCCGCTAGTGCGGTAAGTGCGGTAAAATTTTGACGACAAGGTGAAGTTTTACATAAAGGGATATTATTTTATAAGGTGCTAAGGGATAATTAGAGGTTAGCTAGATAGATTAGTTTTGGGAAGACAAAGAGATGAGAATCAACCCTAAAGAGCCAAGTGTCGCTAAACCAAATTTGACCAAAATTGTCTTCACTTTTCACCTTGCTTGGCCGAAATTTTTGAGAGGGAAAAACAAGAGAGAACTTCATCTTCCACCTCACTTTCTAGCTTGAATCTTGAGTTTCAACCAATAATCTTGCAAACTACTCCATAAAAGTTGATCGCTAGGGAAGATTAAGGGCTTGAGTGGAGAGATTTTTGGAGGAAAAGCACTAAACTTCCATCTTTCTTGGAGGTACAAGATAACTTTGGCAATATACTTCCCTCTACTTAAAAAATTTGCTAACTAGTGGTTTAGGGTTTCAATTTTGGTAATTTGATGAGAAATTTCATGGTTTAAAGTGGAGATATGGAAATTTTCAGTTTCTATGGTGCAATTTCTGCCCATATATGATGCTTAAAGGTTGGCCATGGTTTGATAGTCCTGCTATGTGAAATATCTAGTTTTTATATGCTAGTTTGACTTGCCTAAAGAAAATTCCAGCTTGTATGTGAAAATTTCATGTTAGGGTTCCAATATTCAACTCGATTGTGGTTGATTTTTGAGCTATAAATTGGCTATATTTGGATGGTTTGTGGCCTTAATTAAGTGTATTTGATAGCTTATGACTTGTGGTTGTGATTGAGGTTAAATTGAGATGAAATTTGGTGCTGGGTTTGGATGGAAAACTCAGGAAAACAAAAGGAAGTGCTGCTGAAATTTTTCAATAGGAACCCTTGAGAAGTCTTAGGAAATCTGTTATATCTTGATGTAGAAACGTTGGAATTGAGTTCTGTTTGTTGCGTTCGAAACTAGATTCAGAGTAATATCAACTGTGAAAATTTCAGAAATTTTCTCAATTCTTATGAATATCTGTGATTTTGCAAAGTTGACTGATTTTCCACACCTGTTCTGTCTTTTACTGGATGAAGCAGCACCTTGAGGCTCGAATTTGACTAACTTATGGATAGAATCTTACAAATGTGTCTTCTGAGAAATTGTAACCCTTTGAGTCTATTTTCTGACGGTATAAATGTTATCAATTTTGGACTTAAGAAAATTGAGATATGATTTTTCAAATAGTGTTGCGCAAAACTGGAAAATTCTGTTTTTTTAGCACCGTTCTTACTTTCATTTCCCACTTTAAGTTTGGAGTTGGTAAATCATTTTGGGTATGGTTTATGAGTGGAATCGAGGTTTAACTGAAAGGAAATGAAGTCTTAGAAACCTTAATTTCTTCATGTATTTTGACTTTGTATTGCTAGTCTTTTAATATAGTATATGACTACAGGACTCGAGAGAGTTCAAGAGGACGAACCTGGGATAAAGTGAAGGGTTGTAATTGATTGGTGAGTGTTCCAACTGCATGTTTCGTGCTCATTGTTGTTAGAAATTGCTAGGTACTTGATTTATCGTCTCATCGGCAAGTGTGTACTTTATTGCACTTGATCAAACTCGACTAAACTTGTGATATTCTGTTAAAACATGTGTTGACCATTTTGTTATAACTGAATTGTGGCTAGAATCCGGCCACTTTCTGGATGGATTATAGGCCGGATTCGAGGCAGTAGGTAAGCAAATTGTTTTCTGCCTCCCCTGTCAATCCGGCCTTGAACCCAGCCAATATTTGGCCGGATTTGCTGAGGAAATTTATGATCTCTGCAGTTTTCCTCTAATTTTCTTGTTTGATCAGGTTTTCGCACCTACCTAGTTTTCAACTGTTTGGATTTGAAATACTTGAAATGCTTGAAACATGATATGCTGAGTTTATTGGTGACTTGAACCTGTTTAGGCGAGTGTACTCTTATGTATACTCAATCGACCTAACTTGACGAAATAATTGATATCTCATTTATGCATGAACAAGTAACTTGATTTGTATGTGACCTGTATATTGACTTGACATACTTGGAATACTTGAGAATGTGAAGTGTTGGACATTACTTGTGACTTGATTATGGCGAGGCGAATGTGTCCTTATTCGCACTCGACCTCCATGAACTTGAATTAATTGATCCTGCGTATGGACTTGCATGTTTATGTGCATGGTTGAACTGTAAACTGGCTACATTCCTCTTGTAGCGGTTGAGTTGTAGACCAGCTACATTTCTCTTGTAGTGGTTGAACTGTAGACCAGTTGCATTTCTCTTGTAGTAGTTGAATAGTAGACCGGCTACATTCCTCTTGTAGTGGTTGAGTTGTAGACCGGCTACATTTCTCTTGTAGTGGTCGAATAGTAGACCGGCTACATTTCTCTTGTAGCGATTGAGTTGTAGACCAGCTACATTTCTCTTGTAGTGGTTGAATTGTAGACCGGCTACATTTCTCTTTTAGTGGTTGTGTGACGACCCCACTTCTCCTTAGGGCGAACCCTAGGGTTTCAGTGGGTCGCCTGCCTAACTCTCGCCAGGACTCGATACAAGTCAAGATTTATAACTTAGAACAAAACTACCAGTAAGAAACTAATATAAAGAAAAGTCGTTTCCTTCAATAGACATCGAATTCTACATCATAATATTTCCAAAAGTTACATCAAAATTTCCCAAAATACAACCACTCAAAGTTGACCAAATCATTTACATCCAAATTCGAATCAAAATATAATCAGGCCAGCTTCTCCAAAATCTTTCCACTCGGAGTTCCTGTTAAAGAAAACAAACTACGGGGGTGAGCTAACGCTCAGTGATGCCAAGAAAAGCAAGCAAACAAATAAGTACAACTAGCATTAAAGATTATGCAAGAATGGCAGCCATGATATTCATGTAACTCACAAAGGAAAACAATACGCAATCAATAAGGATACGGGAGCTCTCACGAGCTAAATCCCCACTACTTTGCCAAGGCTTGATCCAATACTTCTAAGTGGTGGCACTCCGTCAACCGAGTAAATACCCCACTTACTTCCTCCATCTACCATTTCACCCTCTCGGATCCGGAACCAAACACGCACGAAATGGCAATACTACTCGAGTATGCCAAGCAAGATCTCAAAAGATCAAGCTTTATAATTTTCCATGGTTCACCAAGCTTCTCGACCAAACCCATGCCGGCTCGAGTTACAAGGTTAGCCAATAGAATTTGGGCGTCCCCACAAGTACAAGTACAAGTCGATGAGATTTCTCTCAAATCGACACCAAGTCATGCACAAGCACGAATATGATTATCGAGTACGAGCAAGTCAATTATCAAGTCAAGCAAGAGAGAACGAGTGCGATAAAGTACACACTTGTCTCGACAAATCCAATTCACATATTCAACAAGAAGTAGTTCAAGTATTATGCAACACGTCATGCACTTGACACTCACCAATTCAAAAGCAAGTGAGCAAGAAATTCCTTTAAAGTTTCTCGCCGGGATTCCTTTCAAAACCCTCTTGAGTACCTGAAAAAATATTAACCAACCATCACCCACGGATACCCTAGGTCATTGAGCATACAAAGAAGAAAGTTCGTTTGCTTAGAACTAGGACAACGCATCAAAAGAGGTTTATTCCATTGAAACCCGAGATTCCCAAATGAAGGTTTAAAGTCACAAAACAACTTGCATCATCCATGAAATCAAGTTTGAAATGAATTATCAATCTCAAAAGGAAGTTGGAAGTTCATAAAAGTTCATTTTGTTGGAAATCAGAAATTTCCAGCTTTACGCGACAACACTTGCAAATTCATATTTTGAGTTTGGTAAGTCCAAAAACTGGAAACTTTATATCGTTGGAAACTAGATTCAAAGTACTAAAACTTTCCAGAAGACACTTTTACTGGATTCAAATAAAAAAGCATTCAAATCTCAGCTCAAACTTACTGTTTTATGAAAACAAGGTAGAAACAGTCTTGATTTTTCAGTAAAGTTTGAAAATTCGGAAAAATTCACAGGAATTGAATTAGCCTCTGAAATTTATAACACAGCAAGAACTTCAAGTCAACTTTCAAACACAACAAGCAGAACTCAGTTTGGATTCTCCAACACTAAGATACAATAGTTTTAAGAAAACTGGTTTTCGCAACCTGTTCCGCAGATTTTCAGTCACAAAGCTTCGACACAGTTTTGAAATCAGGCCATAACCAACTCTACACAAGTCCAAATTGGGAATGGTTTATGGCGTTGAAAACTAGATTCAAAATTCTATAAATCTTCAGAAGAAATCGTGTTCAAATTCTTTTCACAAGAGGGAGGAAATTGAGCCACAAGATACAGCTGTATGATTTTCTCGGGTAAACAAGTGAAGTAAATCAGTCCACTTTGCCGGTTCACTACGGCTCACTCAAAACGAATTAGCATGGGAATTTTATACCTTAGAAAGCTCTTGGTGTCTAGTTTCAAATGCCACAAATGAAACTTGATTTCGACTTTTGTACAAAGATTTATGTGCAATCAAAGAGCCCCTGGTCGGCTGACCTGGGCTACTTTTCCAGTTTTCTTTCTTTCTTCAAAACTCAAGTTTTACCCAACCAATTGAAATGATTTTTGAAAGATAATTTTTACACACACAACACAACATATAACAAGCATTTTAACAGCCATTTGAGCAACAAAATGCAAAATCAAAGCAAGGGAACAAGACAGCAAATTTCGGTCAGCCCCTCCCCTTAAATTCTTCAAGATTTCTCTCCACAACCAAGCCAATATAAAGCCATACTTCACAAGAACAACAACCAACAAGCAATAACCCTCAAGTCCGCTACCTAAGATATAAAGCAAGAAACAAAGGTTTCCTCAAGTCCTCTAGCTTAGGTTTTTGGTTAGGGTTTTCAAACCCATGCAAATCAACCACTAACCATTACTAATCCTTGTAAAAATTAAAGATCAAGGAGAGATGAGCTTGTTACCTCTTCAAACTTCTTGAACCCTAGTTGAAGGCAAGATTTTTCACCAACACTCCACCAAAAACCACCACAAGATAGCACATTTCCTCTACCTAAAGCAATATCCAAAAGTCTTGAGGGTTGGGTGTTGATCTTTAAGCAAGATCAAGAGCAAAAGATGAAACTTTTTCATGCAGTGAACAGAGTTCTCTTGAAACTAATTTGAACAAAACCTCTTATGAGTTGATTTTTGATAAAAAGTCAATTGTTGGATATTTCAAAATTTTTGGTTGCAAGTGTTTCATTTTAAATATTAAGGAACATTTTGAAAAATTTGATAAAAAATCCGATGAAAGTATTTTCTTGGGATATTATGAAAACAAAAGAGATTTTAGAGTTTATAATAGAAGGACTCTTGTTATAGAAGAAGCCATTCATGTTACATTAGATGATTCTAATGATGATATTTCCAAGAGTTGTTGTGAGGATGATGATGTAGGTGTTCAAGAAGGAGTTAAGAAACTCACAATTCATGATCAAGACAATGCTTCACTAGAAGAAAATTCAAAGGAAGATGATCTTCAAGAAAATCAAACATTGGAAGAAAATGACAAGAATGTTGACACACCTAGGGATCTTCCAAGAGGTTGGAAGTTTGTTCAAAATCATCCCAAGGAGTTTATCATTGGTGATCCATCCGAAAAGGTAATAACTCGTTCCTCCTCTAAACAATTGATGGATAATTTTGTATTAGTCTCTCACTTTGAACCTAAAAATATTGTTGATACTTTGAGAGATGAAAACTAGATTTTAACCATGGAAGATGAACTAAATCAATTTGAAAGAAACAAGATTTGGACACTAGTTGAAAGGCCTCAAAATCATCCTATTATTGGCACAAAATGGGTTTTTAGAAATAAAATGAACGACAAAGGTGAAATTGTGAGAAATAAGACTAGACTTGTAACTAAGGGGTATGCTCAAGAAGAAGGAATAGATTTTGATGAAACATTTGCTCCCGTAACTAGATTAGAATTAATTAGAATGTTCTTGGCATTTGCATGTTTCAAGAATTTTAAATTGTTTCAAATGGATGTTAAAAGTGCTTTCTTAAATGATTTTATTGATCAAGAAGTTTATGTTAATCAACCTCCCGGTTTTGAAAATGAGACATATCTAAATCATGTGTTTAAACGTTCAAAAACTTTGTATGGATTGAAATAAGCTCCAAGAGTGTGGTATGAACGTTTAATTGGCTTTTTAGTTGAGAATGGTTTTAAAAGAGGCATTGTGGATACTGTCGCGCCCCATTTTTAAAATGAAAAATAAAGAAAATAACAAGTTTATTCAGTAAAAAATGAATTTTGACTTATTTTAAATAAAAATGAGTTTTGATAGAAAAATGAAATTTGGCCTAAAATAGGGTTTGAAAGTGCGACGATTTGGGCCCAGATTACAGTTTAAAAAAGGGTTTTTGAATAAAAAATCGGAGTCGCCACTTGGTATTAAGTTAAGGTGTACCAAGTCACCTAAAATATTCTAAATAAAAGAATAGAAAAACCCTTTTTAAACGACTCTAAGTCTAGGAAAATCAAAGAAAAAGGTTCGGGAGTCACATTTGAAGAAAGGGAAGGTAAGGATAAAAATCCAAGGCACCCTTTCGACCTAACCAAGGCTAGTTGCGCGATTTAGTCAAAGATTTTCTTATTTTTAACCTAAAGATTTATCACATTTGGATGTACTATATGAATGCAAACCCTAGACCTAAGAGGGTATCGGGGGGTCAAAATATCTTTTCAAAACTTAATAGGTGCCAATCACATTAATTGTGATGCCCAATAGGGACTCTTTAAAGAGGTCACGAATAATGCAAAAATAGGAGACTCTAAGAAAAGAAAAGGAAAATAATAATGTACAAATATACATGTCCTAAAGGGATGCATCATAACGGGTACGAGGTGTGACGCCCCCACTTTTCCCTTAGCGATAATAACCATTAATACAAGTCTACTAAAGAAGGATGCTCCCATACTTATATATATACAACATCCGGTCATACACTACGAGTACAAAATACATCAATCTTCCAATTCTTACATTGGTTCCCAAAAATAGATCAATTCCCAAAATATACAATAGCCACAATAACCAGTCAGTTCCATTGAAAACCCTATTACAAAAGTACATCAAAAGGGTTCCTCGGAGTTTTACTTCAGTTCCATCCCTGTTAAGGAAAACAAATCTACGGGGTGAGCAAAACGCTCGTGAGGCCAAGAACACACATGCAAGCACATAATCCAAGTAACATGCCCAAATAATAGGTCAATTGATAAAGTGCGAGAAATAAACAATTTCAATGAAATGTAAACAGAAACAATTCAAGGATATGGTAACTCTCAGGAGCTAAGTTCCACTTGCTTTGCCAAGGTCATTGTGTACCTTCCCGCGATGACTCTCCGTCAACCGGGTCGGTATTTCAAATCCGTAGATCTCCACTTACTTCTCATCCGTCCACCGTACACCGCACCGGGCCCGAACGACATTTGTAAGGCGATACTCCACGAGTATGCCAAGCGAGACCTCTCCAATAGGTCAAGCTTATCCTGTAATTCTCATGGCTCACCGAAGTTCCCGACCAAGCCCATGCCGGCTCGAGTCCCAAGGTCGGCCTATGAGTTTGGGCGTCCCCATATAACATTTGGGTGTCGAGGAGATTTACTCCAGCGACGTATGCAGCCATAGCATATAAATTCAGATCATTCAAACATTTGATATTTCCAAGCATTTGATATATTTCAGCATTTCAGGCATGAGTTATTCATTTCAAATGAGAACGAGTGCGATAAAGTACACACTCGGCTCCATTTTCAAAATCCCAAGTTATATGGATAACAAATAAGCATGTATTAAGTTCACAGGAGTTCAAGTAGTCATGCACTTGATACTCACCAAGTAAACAAGAAGAAATGTCACTTGAAATTCAAGAGTTCACCGTGGGATCCTCTTGAAGGTCCTCGTGAGAGCCTGAGCAAATTAATAATAATCTATTCATTCATAAACTCTAATTATCAAGGAAGATTGTACACTTGTACAATCTAAGGAAATTTCATGAAAATGAGCCCTATTTATTCGCAAATCGAGGCTCAAAAGGCGGGGGTTTTAAAGCACAAGAGAAATCGAGTTTTCACCCTTGAAATCAAGTGTAAAACGTTCAAGTGATATCGAGAGAAAAGGAGAATTCGAAAAACTTCATTTCCTTAAGTTTCGAAAATTTCAGTTTTGATACGAAATCTTTGAAAAATCGTATCTCACTCATTTCAAGTCCAAATTGGAAAACTTGGTACCGTTGGAAAATTCTTCCAAAGTAATAAAGGTTCCTAGAAGTCACTTTTCCATGATTCCAAATGGAAGATATTCAAAACTTAGCTCAAAGTTGCTGCTTTAAGCTTGCTTAGACAGTTTTGGGTTGGTTTTTGGCTAACTTTGAAAATTCGGAAAAAATCACAGAATTCGATCTAGCCTCTGAAATTTGGAACTCAATTAGAGTTGCAAACAAGGTTTAAAACTAAACAAATGGAACAAGAAACGGAGTTTTGAGCGCCAAGATATAGCAGCTCGAAGTTGGTGCAAAAATGAAGTTCACTGGACAAATTCCAGATTTGAAGCTTAAAATTTGGGACTTTAGTTGGGTATCTAAACGGACTCGGAATCGCACCAAATTTGGTATTATTATACTAACATATGAGGGCTATACCTATATCAAATGTCATGGGAAAAATTCATTCGAGAATCTAGTTAACAAAGCCACTAAAGTTTTTAAAATTTCCAAGGCAATCTGCCTTGCACTTTTGTTTTTCCCTTTTCCAAACATTTGACCAATGAAATTTCTCAAACATGATTCATTTTTGAAGACAAAGTCTAAGAAACATCCAAGATGTATTTGGTAGGTGATTAACACCAAGAATTTTGAAACAACAAGTCCCAATCATGGTTAAAGCATCGACTAGCCAAAGAGAGGGTTTTTAATCCCTGAGTCAGTTTCGAACTTCGGCCACAACTCACTCAATTCAACTTGGAATTGAACGTGGTTGATGGCGTTGAAAACTAGATTCATAAAGCTACACTTCTTAGAAGAAATAATTTTCAAAATATTTCCAAAACTAGTTCATATTTGAGCATCAATTCGCTGCTCAAAACAGAGCTCTCGGTGCAGACGAGAAACAGAACAGTCAACTTTACAGGTTGGTACGAATCACTCAGGTGGAACCCGAATGTGCAATTTATACCGTTGGAAAGCTGGGAATGTCTAGTTTCCAGTGCCACAAACAGTACTCAATTTCGACGTCGGAGAAAAACGTTATAGCCAAAACAAAAACACTGCCAGAGCAATTACGGGAAAAATTTCCAGTTTCGCTGACTTCCGAAAACTCAACCATTAGCCAACCAAATCATGAAATTGTTTGATGAAACTTTCTACACATCTCACACAACATATATACATCACAACCAAGTCATTAGATCCACAAAAATTTGCCCTAAAGGCCACGGACAACACAGGGGCAGAAACGGAAAAATTCTCCCATTCACCTCCTTTGAGCTATCTTTCATAACCTCACTTATTTGTACTAATTTAAGCACTAAACAAACATTAACAACATTAAAACACCACAAATCAGTCCGAAAAGCCATAGTGGGAGTTCATAGAGCCCACACAACAATTTCCAACATAAACCAAGCTACCCACATGATCATATAAACTTATAAGTGCAAGACTACTTCCATAAACCAAGATTTGCAAGGTTGATCGTTGATTACCTTAGTTGGTGATTCAAGCAGAAATTTTGGTCCAAAAATGCTCAAGAAAACCGTGGAAAGCAAGCTCCCTTCCTAGCTTGATGTAATCTTCAAGTTATTTGCAAGATGGGTAGAAAGTTTGAAGTGATTTTGTGAAGGAATGAAGCAAGAAATTGGAGAGCTTTTGATCCTTCTTGTTCCTTGTGTTGCACGGCTGTTTTGAGGAGAAAAGAAAGAGTGTTTTGCTGATAATGAAGCTTTCTTGAGGAAACTTAAAAATGTGTGGCCAAAAGTGCTTCAAAAGTCAACCTTTCACTAATGCGCGTACGCGCGCGTTTCGTGCTCGATTCCTCTCGAGTTTGTTTCACTTGTGCATTATACCTCTAATGCAATTACTTTAATACTAATATTATTCACTCTTAATAGTCTATCAATAATTTCTAGAATCCTCCAATTAGTCGCGGTGCGCGAAAACGCGAATTTCCAACTTGTGCGCGATAACGCGAAATCTCTAAGAAATTCTTATAATGATAGTATAACTAACTATTACTTGAGTATTTAAACTTAAAATAACCATTTTAAGACTATTGTACAAATCTCCAATTTTCCAAGTTTATTGTATTCTCGAATCGATTATTATTTCCAAACGTGCATTCACTATTCACACTTAACGAGCTTCCAAAAATTAAATTTTGAAACAAGTCACTTTAAATATAACTAAGCTATAGATCCATGTAATTAGGTCTAAAAAGGTTAGAAAATAATATTCGGAGTAAACGGGCAATTGAATATTTAAATAAGCTAGTAATAAGAATTTAAAACAAGTAGATTTGTGGGTCCTCACATGAGTCTAGTATTATTTTCTCAAATCTCCAATAAATTTGCCTCAGCGCGTCTTTTGGAAAGCTATCGACGCGCGAGCGGTATGCACTTACTTAGAACTCATTCACCTTTAATTCCTCAATTAACTTTTCTTAATCTACTATTGCTCATTCTTAATTTTCCCCAAGATAATTACACTCTCGAATAGAATATCACCTCGAAACACATGTACTTATTATTTCTCATTTAAACAAATCTCCGAAAATTAAATTTGCTAACGGGACGTTTTAAAAACATAAGGAAGACATTGTTCCATATGAATGGATTTAAAATGATTGAAATAAATTATTTGGAGAAAACAGGTGAATAGACATTTAAATAAGTCAATAATATTCGATAAAAATAAGAAATTTTTCGAGTCTTCACACGAGGAACTAATGTTCGTGACTCAATTTTTCCTTTCGTAGAGGGAATACAAACGTGCTAAGGCTAGAAAGCCAAACTCGTCCATATCCCATACTCAAGGGGTTGTTTTCCTAATCTAATCAAGCAAATGTACTAACATAATTCTAATTATTAAATGAAATGCAAGTCTAATGTTATGTATCACACGTAGGGATATATATATGGGAAAATTTGGGATAAGGGATATATGTATAAGGGGAAAATATGGGATGAGGAATATATGTATAAGGGGAGAAATATGGGATGAGGGTTGTATGTATAAGGGGAGAATTATGGGATGAGGGACATATGTATAATGGGGAACATGCAAAAAATGATAAAAGACCCTAGAAAGTGAAAAATATGCATGAGATGAAGTGATTTTATCACATAATCATGATCTAATGCTCGAAGGGCTCCTAAGGGTCTAGCGTTGGATTAGCCCATATTTCTACTTTCTCACTAGCGTTGGACTAGTGGGAAATCGGACAAGGGAACCACAACTAGCGTTGGACTAGTGTGGTATCGGGAAATGGATCACAACTAGCGTTGGACTAGTGTGATATCACGTCATACATTAATTATAACTAATTTAGTCATGTAAACTTAATAAAGCCATGTAAACACATAATATCACATAAACACATAACACATAATCATGATATCTAGATGCAAGATCCTAGGAAAGCGATAAACACGTAACACATAAGCATGCAAAACACACAAACCAAATAAAGCCCTGACTATTACACTTGGGGTCCTAACTACAATCTAAAGGGGGAAAGAATAAATAAATAAATAAACCCCTAACTATTACAATTCGGCATTTAAATGCCTTTCAAATAATCAAAATTGAACTCAAATAAATATACAAAATTAAAAAAAATAAATAAATAAATAAAATGAAAACATTCAAAAAGGCATGCAATTAAGCACATAAAGTCACATAAGGGCACATAAGATCAAATAAAGTCAAAATAAGGGATAGAGTGTACCTCCCTTGAGTTGGTGCCCTAATAAAACGAAATTACTTATTTACCCTCTAAAAACAAAGAAAAGGTCAAGGCATCACTTTAATTAATAAATAATCACATGAAATGAAAATAAACACTAAATTAAAAATTAAACACGAAATGGGAATCACTTAAGGTATTTACATAAAATAAACCATCCATGTTCAAGAAATTAAAGCAAACAAGGACCTAATTAAAATAATTAAAAAGTTTTAAGAGTCTAAAATGAAATACTAATATTAATGGCTTAAGATGGGACCTATCGAAATCACATGCTAAAACTTCACAAAAGATGAATGAAAAGTCATTGTCTATAATCAAACAAACAAAATTACCTATAATTCCTAATTATTTTACTAAACGCCAAGTCAAACTATAAATCTATCAAACAATCATGAAACCTTCAAAAATTCATCCTAAAACTCATGAATATTCTGTCCAATAATCAAATTAAAGCATGCCAAAGGAAAACAATATGTTGAAGGGATAAAATTGATTATATTTTCCCAATTTTTGGGCCAAAAATAGCATTAAACCAAAATCCAGGGGTCAAAAGGCAAATTTTTGAAAAGCATTTCATGCAAAGCTACGAAAAGCTTCCTTCTTCAGCAACAATGCTTCTGCAATTCGGAGCTCTCCAATGTGGTTCTCAGCACCAATCTCAAATGGACAACTAATATCTCAACCAAACTCAAATGGATCCAAGGCAACAAGATCACCAAATATTCTCCACTCTTCAACATAAAATTCTTAGACTTAAACACAAAAATTCAGAAAGAAAGAACGTGCAAAAACTGGAAAATAAACTTTCTGCAACTGCATCATCACCATCCGGAAATCTATTCACACACTAGACTTTGTTTCCAAGTTTCGGTTCAAGCATGTAAGGTTGTACAGCCTTCAAACAAGATTACCAAGCATTAGCTTGGCCCTTCAACTCACAAATAAAGGAGCGAATTCTCGAACAAACAATGAAACGAGAAGAAAAACAGCAAAACATAAGAACGCATGAAACTTTCTCCCAATTTTCTAGGTTTTCAGTGCAAATGCGCAAGTTTCTCTTCGCTATAACTAAATTCTGAACCAAACATCAATCTCTGATTTCAAGCAACAAAATTACAGCAATTCGACATCCACACACACACACACACAAATCTTCTACAGCAATTTCATTCAACCTAAATCTGCTCATGCGAAAACAAACTCAGATGAACTCCACAGAGTCGCTAAACAAACCCCAGTGTAATGGCTTCAGCCCATTTTTAATCACATTACCCAAATAATATTGCCCATTCCCAGAAGATCCAACCATGTTCTAACCACGGAAATGCAGAAAAGGAAAAAACTTGCAGCAAACTGAAGTTAGATTCATCGAAAGTTACTGCTTTTCTAGCCAAACCATCTAATCATTGAACATCCAATTACCCTAAAGCTTTTAAATGCAAACGAATTTCTCAAGAGCATCAGAAACCACAGAAAGATGAACTAACAAACGCATGTACAAGGAAGGAACAGAGAGTCATGCATGACCGAGACAGAAAAAGAAAACCTTATCAACTGGAATGGATAAAACATAAGAGAAAAACCAAGGAAACATCAAAACCTGGGATTTCCTTTCAAAGCTCTGGTTTTTCCCGTAGCTTTTTCCTTCCTTCTTCTCCCTTAGTTTTCTTGCTTTCTTTCTTCTCCGTTTTTCCAGCCCAAGACCCCCCCTCTTTTTTCCTCAGCCGCCATCACTTTTGGTTTCTTACTCTCGGTTCCTCCCTCTGCCTTTTCCCGTTACTTTTTCCTTCCTTTTCTTTTCACGAAAAACTCTGCCCGAAACCCTTTTTCAGATCTTTCCTCCCTTCCTTTCTCTTCTCAGTTTTCTTCCAGCCCTTGCCCGTTTCCCTCTTCTTGCTCTCGGTCTCTCTCTCCCACTATATCTCTCATTCTATTCTTCCTCCAGTTCTCTAACCTCTCTCCAGCCGCCACCCTAGATTCTCTTTCTCTTCGTTTTCTCTTTTCCAGCTCACGGCCTCCTTTGCTTAGTTTCTTACAAGCTCTCTTTCTTTCTTTTCTATCCCTTTCTCTCCGTTTTTCCTCCCTAGTTCAGCCGCCACCCCAATTCTTTTCGTCAGCAGATTCTCTTGCCTTTTATATGGAGCCAAAGGGATCAAAAACCCTTAGAACTAAACCTAAGATTTAAGTTGGATTGTACATTTTCTTGGAGCCGTTTGATCCATCTTCTCTAGATGCTTCCTGATGATTCTTATTGAGGTGAGCTGTCCTTGTACTTAGCTTGGAGGAAAGACAAGAAAATGCCCAAAATAAACGAGAAAATGGAACAAAATGCTGCGGTGAATATGGCCTTGTTCCTGGTTTCTGTACGAAACCAGGAAGATGATGCGCGCGTGGTAGGCACGCACGCGTGAAGCGTCCCCTTTTCTTTTTTCTCTTTTTTTTTTCAATGAATGAATAAAAGAAATGATTTTCTTTTAAAAAAATAGAAATAGACAAAAATTTAAAAATGAAATAAAAATGCTAAAATTTTTGTGTTTTGATTGATGATTTTTCCCTTTTTTATTTTATTATATATTTTACTAATTTTCACTTAATTTAGGTAAACAAACAACTAATTTTCATAAATTGAATCTAAAAGAATTAAAGCATATTTTTGTGAACAATTTTCTTTTTCTATAAATTTTAATACTAAAATGTCTTAAAACAAAAATTAAGAGACTAATGAGCAAAAATGAATAATAATGATCATTTAATCAATAATAAATAAAGCTAAATTAAAAATTTGGTATCTAAAATGTCTAAAAACAAAAATCATGAGATTAATAAATAAAAATAGATAATAATTATCAATAAAAATAAAATAAAATAAAATAAAAATAAATTAAAATTTTGGTGTCTACAGATACCACTCTTTTCACTAAACAAAGTTCAAATGATTTTTTAATTGTGCAAATATATGTGGATGATATTATTTTTGGTGCTACTAATGAGTGTTTGTGCAAGGATTTTTCCACTATTATGCAAAATGAGTTTGAAATGAGCATGATGGGAGAGTTAAACTTCTTCCTTGATCTCCAAGTGATTCAAAACCGAGAAGGCACATTCATTAATCAAACTAAATATACAAGGAACTTCTCTAAAGATTTGGAATGGAGGATTCAAAACAAGTTGGAACACCTATGTGCACATCTACCAAGTTTGACAAGGATGAAGAAGGTATAAAAAATTGATGAGAAGAAGTACAGAGGTATCATTAGTAGTTTGCTTCATTTAACTGCAAGTAGACTTGATATTATGTTTGTTGTTTGCTTGTGTGCTCGTTTCCAATCTTGTCCAAAGGAATCTCACTTAATTGATGTGAAAAAGAATTTTTAGATAGTTAAAAAGGAACCTTGAATTATGGTCTTTGGTATCCAAAATGTAATGAATTTTCTTTATGTGGATGTAGGATAGATCGAAAAAGTACAAGTGGTACTGTCACTTTTTTGGTAATCGTTTAGTGTCATGGTTTAGTAAGAAACAAAATGCTATCTCCTTGTCTACGGCCGAAGCGGAATATGTTGCCGCCGGTGCATGTTGTGCTCAATTGTTGTGGATGAAAAGTATCTTGAATGATTTTGAATTAGTGTATGACTGTGTGCCTATGTTTTGTGATAATACAAGTGCTATTAATTTGACAAAAAATTCCATTCAACACTCTAGGACAAATCATATAAACATAAAACTTCATTTCATTCGTGATTTTGTCCAAAAGGGTGAAATTTATGTACAATATGTTTGCTCAAAAGATCAAGTTGCTGATATTCTTACAAAAGCCTTATTACTGGATCAGTTTTGTGTTTTTAAGAACAAAATTGGGCGTTTTGGAAAAGAATTTTCTAAAAAATTCTCTGGTCACACTTTATCGGACATCCGATACCAGATGAACGGACATCCGACAGTGTTCTAAGCCATTTTTTCCAAAATGATTTTGGATCGGAAGGTAGTGTCGGACGCTTTTCTTTGTTCGGCCGTCCAACACTCAAAAGAAGCCTGTTATAAAGAATTCCTCTCCTTCATTTGGTTCAAATCCAACCGTTGTTTCGGACGCACCCTTTCCTCTTCTCTCACTTTCAAAATTTCAAATTCGTCTCTTCTCAGAACAAGTTCCAAGAAATTGACCTCTCCAATACCATCACAACTTCTTTGCGCATTCATTGGCATTCACAACTCTTTCTAACTGCCAACCAATCCACCGATCCCAATTTTCAACAGAAATCCTAGTCACTTAAAATTCACTCTCTTGGACAGATTCAAGCATACATTGTAGGCTAAACTGCAACCTTAGTCCATTTCATACAAACCTTCATCACTTTTTACAACAAAATCATCTTACATATCATCATGGTACGATTGAGAGGAGGTCCTGCTGGTACCGGACGCACTACCAGGCTTAGAGATGAAGAAAATATTGAGCCTTCCACCAGGCAATCACCTAGAAAAAGGACTGAGACACGCGGTGGGAAAAGGAAACGTCCTGCCAGAGAGAAAACTGCTGTTCAAACTGAGGAAGAGCCAACCGCATTGCCCAAGTTTATTGATGATGATGCCAGAGAGAGGTTTGAATGAATTTCACAGAAGGGCTTCATCATTCAAAGAAACCATTCTCCTCTATGAATTCCGTAAGCTTGATCTTGAACCAGTCCTTAAGCTTTTTGAATTCCAAAAATGGTCTCACATTCTGACCTTACCCAACTCATATTATCCTGATATGTTTCATCAGTTTTTTGCTAACCTTAGGAAGGGTAATTCTCACACTGACCTTGTCTCTCGTGTCAACTCAGTAGAAATTGCATTTGATTCTGACATTGTTAATGCGATTTTAAAGACTAAAATTGAAGATAGTTTTAAAGGAAAAATTGCAAACATCTTCCCTTATGAAGAGTTTCCTTCTACCTATCACAATTTTCACATTGAAAAAACTGATGACTTACTTCCGACAACACTTTAACACACCTGCTGAAGAAAAATTGGAGGATCTCAATCCTCAAAATCTAATCATCTTTACAATAATTTGAAACTTGTTGGTTCCTACTGATGGTCATAGGACTGATGCCAACAAAATGGAGCTTTACTTGTTTTATTGCTTTGTTGAAAAAGTCCGAATTGATTTTGGCTTTGTTATGTGCAAGTTTTTGTTCAAAATCAGTACTGATAGTCGTAGGAAACTCTCCTATGGAAAGTTTTTAACTCCAATTTTTGCTCACTTCAAAATACCTTTCACTGGAGTGTCTCCAAAAGAGAGTGCATCCTCCATCTTTTCCAAAACTTATTTTGAAAGAAAAATCTTAGATTTTTTTATGGTCATTGATGCTACAAGGAGTCTGTTTTGGAGTTTAGGACAAAGAGTCGTCATAAAACTCCTGTCACCCCTAGACCTCCCAGAAACCAGTTTCGGTATGTTTCACCCTTTACCATCCATCTTAGAAAATCATCCACTCAGCCTTCCTCATCCAATCATGAAGTCATCTCCTTACTTGAGAAACTCAAACAATGCATTCTCCTTCTTGAAGATGGTCTGATGATGACCATGTCACCTGAGCAACAAGCCACTTTTATAGACAAAAGAAATTTGATTGTGCCTCCTGTCCCTCAAGAAGATGAAAATGTGCATCAAAAGGAGTCTCGGACTGAGTCGACTCCTGTTCCACAAGACAAAGGGCCACAAACTGAGTCCACTCCTGAAGTCCATGCCTCAAGTTTTCAACCACAAGATAAAGGTAAAATTCCAGCAACTGAAGCTAGTGATGATGATGATGAAGAAACTGAAGATGAGGTTGATCCTGCTCAGTTTCGCCTTGCAAGAAGATGGCCTGGATCATCCAAAATCATCATTTAGGCACTCTTAGACATTTGCATTTCATGTTAGGATGCATCTTTTGTACTTTTGATGTCTCAAGTATTCTGTACTACAGGATCTTGATTAACTTTAATGGTTTGTAATAAATTTACTAATGTACTTTTGTTAGTATTTCTCTTATTGGTACTTCTTTTGGTATAAATTCTCTATTTTTTAGCTAATGATTGCTGTATGATTGGCATATTTGTGATTACTGATTTCTGGTATTAATTCTCTGTGTTTTGTGGATTGTATTTCTGGTGTATTTGGTGGTATCAGATTGGATATTGGTGGTTACTGATGCTGAATTGATGATGTTGGATTACTGATAATTGATGATGTTGGTTGTTACACTCATCTTATGATGACAAAAAGGGGGAGAAATGGATTGGATGTTGTGGGATGTTGTATAAATGATTAATGTGTAAGGGGACGTTATTCTGAGAGGGAGGTATTCTGACTCTTAAAAATTTTGGCACTTAAAATTTTTGATGCAATAAGTGAGGGGGAGTTTATGTTCATTTTTCCTTTCCTCCATCTATTGTTTTGTCATCATCAAAAAGGGGGAGATTGTGAATCTTAATCCCTACCTTTTGATGTTTACAAAATAATTGCATGATGCTAATATCTCTTCAAGAAATACTTTCAACTATGAAGCAAATCAAATTCAAAAATCAAGTGCAATTGAAAGGGACAAAGGTTGCTGAAAGCTGTCGGACGCTTGTGAAGACAGGATCGGACGTCCGATAATCATTGCGCAACTTCGGACGCATGAAGAACTCCATCACCAGACGTCCGAAGGAATTAAGACATTCCCTCTAACTCACTGACCTCGTTCGGACGCAAAGCATCAGAGCACTGGCCGTCCGATAAAGTATGCGGAACTTCGGACGCAAAGCATTATAGGTGCCGGACGTCCGAAAGAACTAAAGAAGATTTCTCAAAATGATCATCTACTTTCGGACGCAAGCATCAGAGACACCGGACGTCCGAAAGAATTAAACAAGTTTCCTCAACTTCACTGACCTCTGTCGGACGCAATGTGAGAACTCGGAAAAAAAAATCTGGTTTTAGGGTTTTATTGATTTGCGTGCACACAATTTCTATATTTTCTTTATTATATTCATTTTACATATATTTTATAAGTAAATATAGGTTTTAAGTCATTTTTCTAGTATAAGTGAGTTCACGAGAAAAAATTGAGCGAATAGCGGAAGTGGGACCCGCTAGTGCGTTAAGTGAGAGAAATTCGGCCAATTAGATTAAGTTGTGCAGTAAGGCATTTAATTACTGGGTGCTAAGAGATAATTAGAGGTTGGTTAGATATTTGGTCATTAGTAAGCTAAAGGATAAGAAATAAATCCAAAAAGTGCCACGTGTCGCGACGGGATTGGGCCAAGTTTTGCCTAACTTTTCCTTAACTTTACCAAAAGCTAATTTTGACCAAAATCATCTTCATTTTAGCATCCTCTTGGGCGAAACTTGAAGGGAAAGAAAAGAGAGAGAGTTTCAACCATTGGCTTCAATTTCTTGTCCAAATCTTGAAAACCAACCGATAAAAATCTGAATTCCTCCGTAGAAATCGCTTATTAAGTGAGATTGAAGGTGCTTGTGGAGTGATTTTGCAAAGGAAAGCTCTAAGTTGCTATCTTTCTTGAGGTTAAGGTATTTTTGCTTGGAACTCAACTTTTGTCCATAATAATGGCAAATTAGTGGCTTATAATGGTTAAGGAGCTTGTTTTATGGAATATTTTGTGGATTAAAGTGAAGTTAGGTGAATTTATTATTTTTCTTGGGAATTTTCTGTTTTCATATGATGATCATAGTTGGCTTGAATTGATGGTTTATTATGGTGTGATTTGGAGTTGTTATGCGTTAATTGTAGCGAATTGCGGAAAATTTCAGCTTTCTATGGAAATTTCAGCTTTAGGGTTTTTCAATTTGGGGCTTTCTTATGGTTACTTATTGAGCTTGTAATTGGCTATGATTGAAGGGTATTGTGACCCTAATAGTGTGCAGTTACTAGCCTTTGGTTGGTAGATGAAATTGTGGTGGGATTGGATGAATTGTGTGATTTTTTTTGTAGGGCGGAAATGCTGAAATTTAGGGGAAATGCTGTCCGATTTCCGAGAAATTAGGGTTTTGTGAATCTGGGTTAAGAATGGGTAAATGTGAAAAGCTTTAGGGTTTTCTTGAACTTTTAACCCTAAATTCGATGTATTTTCCATTTTGAACTATAATTGAAGCTATAATTGAATTTTGCTTTAGCGATCCACTTAAGAGGTACTTGACCCGTATTTCAGTTTCAATTGCATTTTTCTTGATTATATAGGACGTGTGGGTGATCCAAGGCGTCCGCCGGACGGAAATCTGTGAACTTACCTTTTTGAATTGGTGAGTGTACTATTGCATGATTTAAATGCCTAAGTGGTTATTTGTCCTTGAAACTGTGAACTAAGTGATTGTGAACTGTGCATGAGATGAGAGTGTACTTTACCGCTCTCATTCTCTTACTTGTATAACTGCTTTCCGATATACTTGAGAAATTGCACTGTGTATGACTTGAATCATGGGCATGCGCCCTACCACTGTACTGTGATCACTGAGCTCAAGCCCTAGTGGAAGTTACTCGAGTCGAGCCAGCAAGGGCCGGTCGACTAGGTAACAACCATAGGGTCACTGTTTGTCGAGTGGAGTGTATCTCCTCGACCCTACGGTATACTCGAGTATTACCTTCTTAATCACTGTGAGGTGTTCGGGCCCGGTAAGGGGAATGTACGGTGGAAGGTACTGGGAGTAAAGTGGGGTCTACGGTCATGTTACTTTCTTTAAGCCTTGACGGAGGGTCAACGGGATGCGAACAAGATCTGAAATGGGGAAACTGGCTCCTGAGAGCCACCCGTATCCTTTTATTTGAACTTGTTACGACACTTTTATTCTATGTGCAATGGTTGTATATACTGAGCCTAGTTACTTGTGAATTTGGGGCTGCATGATTGTTAGTACCTCATTGGGCGAAAGCTCACCCCCGTTACCTTTGTTTTCCTTACAGGCAAATTTTTGGGAATTACCTGATTTTGAGAAGCGAGTTGAGCTAGTGAAATAGTTTTGTTTCTTTGTTTAGCTCCTCGGCCAGTAGAAACCCTAAATGTATCTTATTTGAATATCCCCTTTTGGATTGTGACTTTTGGCAACATGTGTATGTAAATGGTCCTTCATGTGTAATGAATATTATATGTTGGGAATGTATGTAATCGCCCTATCTAAAGGTCTTTTGCACTTGGTTTCGCGTGTGTGACCGTTTAGTAGTCCTGGCGAGAGCTGGGCAGGCAGTCCGCTGATACCCTAGGGTACGCCCTAGGGAGAGGTGGGGCTGTCACACGCAAGTATCGGATGTATCGGACGTCCGATACTCCCAACGGCTAGTTGACTCTTCAACTACCTTCTATCCATTAGATGCATTAATGGGACACTTTTTGGTCTCATATAAATAGTGCATGGTCAACTACTTTCAAAGTACTTTTGCACATTGAGAATACAAAAGATCAAGAGTAGTTTTAGTGAGAAAATACTCTTCGAAGAAGATTTGTACTCTTAGTTGTGTGAATTTCGTGTAAGCTTTTCTTGTGTGAGAAAAATACTTCAATAGTGTAGTTTTGTGAGGGTTATCCAGAGTGATAGTAAAACTTCCTAACTTGACCAAGTGTAACTTGGGGTAAGGAGGAAGTGATCCTTCCTTTGTACACAAAGATTGGTTGTATTTGATTAACTTGAAAAAGCTTGCTCTATAAAGTGACATTCAAGCTCAAAAGGAGCTTGGAAGTGAATTGGTTTGCTATTTTTTCCTTACTACTTACTGTCCTGTGATTCTAAATTGATTATCTCTTCTACTCTCGAGCAGTCTTGCTTTCTTGATTAATTGTTCATTGTGTGGTCACCTAGAAAAGAGGGTAACTTTCATATAAAACAAAAAAGTGTCTTATAACCTAATTAGTTTTTAAATTACCTAATTCACCCCCCCTCTTAGGTTGTCTTCGATCCTTACAAATATAAACTAGCCATTAGAGACAAAGGAAAGACAAGAAGATAAGCTTTGCACCTAAGCGTGAC
Source organism: Coffea humblotiana (assembly GCA_023065735.1). Lineage (NCBI taxonomy): Eukaryota > Viridiplantae > Streptophyta > Magnoliopsida > Gentianales > Rubiaceae > Coffea > Coffea humblotiana. The sequence continues at coordinate 573,396 of JACYVW010000016.1, read as the reverse complement.
ATTTGTCGGTCACTTAAGCAAACTTTGACCAAGATTGGTCTTGGTCTTTATCTTGAAAAATTGACTAACTTTCCCCTCGCTTTCTTCTTCCCTTGGCCGAATTTCTTGAGAGAAAAGAGAGGGAGAAAACTCCAATTTTTTAACTTGAATCCTTGCTTTTTAGTGAACGAACAAGATAGAAACCAAAATCACTCCATAAAACCTTGAATCCAACTTGGAGGGAAGCTCTTGGTGAAGTTTTGGGAGAAAAAAAGCTTTGCAACCCTCTTGATTGGCTTGTTATCCTAGGGGTTGAAGGTATGAAGCTAAACAACCTTCTTTTCAGTCTTATCTTGCCATTTGTTGGATTTAAGACTTGATTATGGTAGAATCTATGGAAAATTTCATGGTTTATGTAGTAAATCAAATTTTCCAATTTTGGTTGTGGAATTCTAGCTTGGATATGTTGATTTCAGCTTTGCTATAACTTATTAGCCTTGCCATGTGATTTTTCCAGCTTTTATATGCTTCCTTGGCTTTATAATAGAAATTTCCAGCTTGTGATTATGAATTTCAGTCTAGGGTTTAATTTTTCTAGTTTGAGTAGGTGATGGTTATATGCTATGTATATGCTTGATTTGAGCCTGTTTTGTGTGAGAATAAAGCCTTGAAAATGGCTGGAAATTAGGGAAAATAAGGGGAAGTACTGCTGAAAATTTTTCCCACAGGAGACTTTGAGCAATCTTGGGAAATCTGTTATATCTTGGTGTAGAAAAATATGAATTGAGTTCCGTTTGTTGCATTTGAAATTACACTCATAGCTCTTTTAATCGTGTAAAATTTATGGTTTGGTTCACTTTCTATAAATACCAGAAAAATTTCAAATTGGACTGAAAATCCAAGACTGTCCTGTTTTTGCACTTAGTTGAGCAGTGAATTGAAGCTGAAATTTGACTAATTTATGGGCTGAATTTTATGAAGGTGCCTTCTAGAGAGTTGTAGTCTTTTGAATCTATTTTCTAACGGTATAAGATTTACGATTTTTGGACTTACGAAACTCAAGTTATGATTTTTCTGAAGGAATGGTGCATGCTAGGAATTATGGTGCATAGTGATAGTGTGATTAATTGGTGAGGTGTGTGCACTAAATTTGGTGGATAAGAGGGTTTTAGGTAAGAGAAATTATGTGATTAAAAGTACTAAGAGTACATTAGTGAAACATAAGTTAAAAACACAAGAGAAACAAGGAAACAATCTTGAACCGAACCGTATCACTTGACCCCCGTCAAAACCCTTACTTGACCAAGGCTTTTCTTTCTTTAATTCCTTCATTTTTTGTTTTAAAACATTCCTTTCTTATTTTGTGAGGTGTTGGCCGAATTTTAGAAGGAAAAAGAGAGGAAAAAAAAAGAAAAAAAACTCAACAAAGAGAGAAGAAATAGGTAGGTGACAAGTGTTGATCATCCAAACCACCTTTGACCAAGATGCCCTCTAGTATTTATCTTCCTAATAGCAGCCATTAGCCTTCATTTCTTTCCCCTTTTTGGCCGAACTAGAGAGAGGGGAAATGAGAGGAGAAACTTCAAATTTCATCTTGGTTTTGCTTGATTTGGAGAGAAATCCACAAGAACTCTTGATTTACTCCGGAGAAACTTGCAACAAGAGAGAAAGGAAGCTTGAGGTGAAGAGAGTTTGAATAGGCAGTCTTGTTTTGCTTCTTATTCTTGAGATTTGAGGTATTTTGCCAGAAAATCTCCTTTTCTCCAATTGTTTTGGGCTGTTTATCCTATATATGTGGATAAGAAGCATGTCTATGGCAAGTTTAGGGATTTGCTAGGGTTTGGTGAGGTTGTGTTAGGATATGTTCAAATTTCCAGCCTTGGGATGTTACTTTCAGCCTTGATTTGCTCTTTGGTTGGGACTGTTTTACCATGATGTTTAGCCTTGGAATTGGAAGGAAAAGTTAAGGCCAAACAAGAGGAGGTGCTATCCGTTTTCTTTCATGCAGCATAGATGAGTAAAGACGAGGGTTGTGGTGTGGATTTAGGCTGGTTTGGCCTAAACTTGTTTGAGGTTGTTTGAATTCACCTTGTTTGAACCATAAGCTTGATTTTGTGTACCAAAATTGTGCATTTTCACAAGGAGGAAAAAACGATGGGTTCTAGTAACTTGTATCCAATGGTTAACTTGACCACTCTAATTGGTTTTCTACCAAAATAGTGAGTATGCCTCACTTATGTTTTGCTAAGTTATATGGGTTATTCTTTTTCATAAATCTTTCCTTCGATATTGACGAGACAAGTTGGGCATTCTGAAACACTGTTTGATTATAACTTACTATATGGTATTCACTCTCAGATTTCGAGAGTGACCAAGGTGTAAAGTCTAACCTTGATGTTGTTAAGCGGTAACTCATTGGTGAGTGTCAAGTGCATATTCTTGATATCTTGATTTGAATGATACATGTTGCCCTGTGTTATGTGTTTGAATATTGAACTTGACGAGGTGAGAGTGTACTTTATCACACTCGTTCTCTCCTTCTCGAATGATCATGTACTTGCGTGAACTTGATTGACTTGTGCTTGTGCTTGAATTGTAAGTGCTGAACGGCAGCATGTACCACACTCAATTCGGGTGGGAGGTGCCTCTCATCCCGTCTCAATACCATTATCTTGATTAAGTCGATTGGAGAGTTATCTCATCGACCCTAGTGCTGAGCAGCAGTATGTACCACACTCAATTCGAGTGGGAGGTGCCTCTCATTCCCATCTCAGTACCATTATCTTGATTAAGTCGATTAAAGAGTCGTCTCATCGACCATACTTGTTCTTGCTTGGGTATATTCAAGTATTACCACCACTGTTTCTATTTGATGTTCAGGCCCGGTAAGGGGTATGTTTGGTGGACGGAAAATTGGTCTAAAGTGGAGATCGACGGTCATTGTTTTTACTTCTTTAAATGTTGACAGAGTGTCAACGGGTTTGGATCAAGCTACTACAATGGGAAAATTGGTTCTTGAGAGCTCCTGTATCCTCTTAATGAACGTGTTTTAGTTCTTTTGTGGCTTTACGTGAAACTATTGTTGTTATTCTGTACATGTGCTACTTGAGTTGAATTATGGTACTTGTTCTACTTGATTTCTTGGCCTCACTGAGTGTCCGCTCATCTCTTTAAGTTGTTATTCCTTAACAGGAATTTGAAGTGAAGAATTGGAGGTGCTAGACTAGCCAACTTTTGTCTAGAGTTAGTGTGATTCCCTGAGCGACTTTTGGACATTTGAAAGTGTAGATTTCATTTGTATTTGAAATATTATGGTGGTAATAGTTAACGCTATTGCCTAAGGATTGTGTCTGTTGTTATTCAAGTACTTTCTTGGTTTTAAGAAATTGTTTGGCTTGAAAATCATGATTTGGTTCGAGTGAGTGCATGAGTCCTGGCGAGAGTTGGGCAGGCTGTCCGCCAAACCCTTGGATTTGCCCTAGGGGGAGGTTGGGTCGTTACAAAGATCTTCTTAAATCGGTGGAGATTTTACATCGAGAATGGCAGAGAGATCTATATAGCTGCACACGCATTCGGCCTCTAATGATGATCTGCATGAACCTCCTTAGATAGAACCACCAAGGTTGAATTAGATTAACTTAGGTTAGTGCTAACTATCGTTAAGACATCACGTACGAATTGTATAAGAGAAACCCTAGTCTTCACTAGGAAAAACCTGACCAAAACGGAGTAATGAAAGAAACGATTTTTCTCTTAATATTTGGATGAATTTTGGATACTTTTCTCTCAAGATTTTTCTGAAAAATCTCACAAGACAATTTATGCGTTAATTAATCTTGCTTGTAAAATCTTGGGAAGTATTTATAAATAAATAAATTGTTCGAATCATTTTGGAAACATGAAACTAATTTCCAATAGGAATTAGCCTCCTTAATCTAATACAACTTTTATATTTAGAAGATTTAAACTTATTTGTGTCATAAGTTCCTCAAGTTTAAATTATCTCATAAATAAAACTATAAGTTATAAAAACTTATCATTTAACTCCCTACTTGAAATTCTTTTATTCCAATTAAAGAAGTTCTTAATTTGTGTGACACATTAAGTTCTCATATATATTGGCAATAAGTATGAATTATAATTCTTTTGTCGTGTTTAATTCACAGCATAGTCTGCCTAGACTATTTAAGGGTTTGGTGCAGTTAGACAAATTGGGTATGTGTAATATTAGTGCTAGGAGAGGGTAAGGTTTGGCCCTCCCTCTCAATGTGTGCTCTTGTTATTGAGAAATAAAATGGGCTAAGCCTGGTTTTTTATTTAAAAAATGAATTATAATTCTTAATAAATAAGAATTAGATAAATTAAAACTTCTTTTAATTTGCCGTTGACTCTACTAATCAATCAACCCATTCTTATAAATCAAGATTGGCATCTAGCAATGTATCAAGAGCACCCAAGTAATGAAAAAAGTCAAGTAAATGACTTCAACTTTCAAGTGAATATTTTTTGTGTAATCAATATCCTTTTTCAATTCTTATTTCACATTAATCTTTAAATAAATTGTGCCTATTCCATTATATTATTAATGTTCAATTCTTATACCAAAATATGACTCCAATGAAGAGGTATTTACAAAGATTTTCGAAGACTCGTCCACTTAGGGTTAAGATTTTTGAGTTATATTTCTATAAATGGCTAGTCATGAGATAAATTCTCTTACATAAAAGGTAGTAAATCTTTAAATATTAATCACTACATTTCCATACTTCAAGTATATATCCATTTACTAATGACATGAGCATTCCCTTTGATAGCAAATAAAGTATAATAGTCCATACTAAAGATGCTATGATAATTGATAAGGGTTTAATTTACATATTTTTAGTATATTTTATTACTTAGTTTTTGATGTGTTCATAGACTTGAAGGATGAAGTTTAGCTCCTTTTATCAACTATTTCTATAAGTTGTAGTTTCTTTCCAAAACTTGTATTTGGAAGGATTAATATGCAAAAATATGTTGGCTTTATATGGATTAGGTGCTTTTGAGGATGTTTTTCAAAAATTTTACTATAACAATGTTTATGAAGAACATTCACTGTAAATAGTTAGATGTTTTTGGAAGTATTTTTTAGAGTGTTCTTGAGGGTGTTTTTGGGGTGTTTTTGAGGCTATTTTTGGGATATTTTTGAGGTTGCATTTTGGGGTATTTTTAGAATTTAAAAATTTAGTGGTGTATTTGTAAAATTAGAAAAAAAATTCATCACTAATAATCTCCCACCACCGTCCCTCCCTTCCTCCATCCCCACCACCAGCCTCTTTCCTCCCCTTCTGTTTCTCCCCCTCTTCCTTCCCCCTCTCTCTCCGCCCTCTTCCTCTCCTCTCTTCTTTCTCCTTCTTCTCACACTCTCTCTTTCCTTCCTTCCCTCCCTATATCCCACCACCCCTTCCTTTGTCATTTCTATTTGCACGAAAGGGAAGGGATGAAAGAGGGAGAGGGAAAGGGATGATGAGAGAGAGGAGAGGAAGATGGAGAAGAGAGGGAGGGGAAAATAAGAGAGGAAAGAGGAAGAGAGAGAGTGAAAGAGAGAGAGAGAGAGAGAGAGAGAGAGAGAGAGAAGAGAATGGTGGCTACCAGCGGTGGTGGCCACTGATAGTAGTGGCTGGTGGTAACTGATGGCTAGTGGTGGTGTATGAAAGAAGAGAGAAGATGAGAATTTATTTTATTTTCTTCCTTATTTTTGTGTATTTGAGTGTGTTTTTGTTTTTGGAGTGTTGCTATAGATTCCAAATATAAAAATAGGTTTTGGTGTTTGGATACTCGATCCGAATCAAATATTGATGAAGATTTATGTTAAAAATTATTTGGAGCTGATTCGATGGCAAAAAAGTGAAGTGATCAAGTGTTTTGGCAGGATTCGTGAACTAATTCATGGGAGTGATCCATATATCCACCCCGCAAATCCTGAATTTCTGGAGAAGGATAAAGAAGATACAAGGGAGCGGATCTGAAAACTAGATTCGTGGGTGGTGGCTCGCAAATCCAAGCTGCGGATCAATATTGCAATTGTGCAAAGCCATATTCCACAGCTTTCTAGCTCTTTTCTAGATCGCCTTTTGGTTGATATCTATACAAGGAATCTTGGAGATTTCAAGAAACACCTTTTGAAAATATTAGGGATAATTTCAGAAACTTCCCCTGAGGTTTTTGACAGTCTCACTCTCCTCCCCTGTGGTTTCAAAAATATCACAAACCTCCCCTGAGCTTTAGGATTTTGTAACAAAATCAGCCCATGATGTCAAAAGTGAACATAAAAAAGTGTTTTCAGGAAAGAGAGGGAATTTGTTTCCATAAATGCCCCTGAGCTAAGTGTACAAGTTATATTAGTGAAATAATGAAAACTAATAAAAACCAAAAATAAATTAGAAAAAAGGGATAATTTCAGATACAATATGTTATTCATCAATAATATTATATCAAAAGCTTTTACTAGATGGTTATTTGTTCCAATTGCATATTAAATCAACCATTAGTGCTTATGAGAGTGCATTAAATATTTAGTAGAGAGGTAGTTTACTTCAATAAGTAGCATGTATATAAATACTTAGTGAATGTACAATCTGGTTGAAATAATGTACACCATGTTATCGACCAAGTACGATGCATAGAAATTGTTGAACATGCAGTTATTTGTTCACATGCATATTGCAATTAGACATCGCAGCAATATGCATATTGCAATGGTATGTATACATTTGGAATGGTTATTGGTGCTTTGACCCACTTGTGCATCTCCTTACAAGCTGCAGTGGGTATGTAATTTTATCTAAATGACTAATACTAATTTGTCTAAAAACACCTTACACGGTGTGATCTATGAGGTACAATCAGTTTACAAATATATACATTATGTTAGATGTTAGTTACTTGACTAGGTATATCTACAAAAGGTAGTGTAATGGTACGCATAAATTTGGAATGGTTAGGTGTTAAAAAAATGTACATCATGTTAGGTGTTAGTTATTTGACTATGTATACATGTAAAAGGGAGATTAGATATAGCGTAGAAAAAAAGTAATTACGTGAGTTGGAATGTATTTGTCCTGATAATCACGAAATATTAGCTGACTTGTGAGGGTATTTAAGTCCTTTTGGCCATGATGATGTAAGAAATGGGACCTAAATTCTGACAGGGGAGGTTTGTGGTATTTTTGAAACCACAAGGGAGGAGAGTGAAACTGTCAGAAACCTCAGGAGAGGTATCTGAAATTATCCCAAAATATTAAGGAATAGTTCACATCAACTATAACAAAATTATTTGGTGTAAATTCATCTATAAACAGGGCCTTTTATGAACTTATTTCGTAACTTTTGGAGACTAGAAACTACACAAAAAAATATTCCATAGTTGATTAACTTAGTGTAGGATTAGTCTAGTTTTCATATATTCTATTAAACACTTGAGATTGGTAAGAAATTTGATAGTCTTCCAGTACAACATCTTTATAAGAAATAGATGAGTAGAAGTAATAATATTCCTAGGTTTTATTGTCAAAACGCATTTCTTGATATTTGGAAATATTGTCCTCAATTTAGGTATGATAATTTAGATAAGTTTAAAGCTTTAGATAGAATAAATATTTATGAAGCAAAATTCAACACTTTTTAGACTTAGGATATCCTAAATTTAGTAGATTTATAGTTGAATGTCAAGTTTATATTGATAGATTGTGACGGAATTTTTGAGATAAATTCTGGTATATTGGATTAAACAAACTCTTTGGAGACAGGGTAAATCAAGTAACCCATTGCACATCTAGAGTCACTGCTCTAGTACTAGAATTTAAATCATGAGTTCAAGTAGTTTAAGTTTGTCCAGATCTAGTTCAAATAAATTAGACTATTTGTATGAGGTTTCTGTTGAACCAGAACAGGTTAATCCTACATCTCTACCTTTGTTAGATCCTTACTCTTCGTTTTCCAGATTAAATACTTCTCATTTTGGCGCTATCAAGTCTCTGATTAAGCATCGACCTAAAGGAGTAAAAGTGTATGTTCAATCGTCCAAGTAGGATCAGTGTCGCATTCCAGCAACAGGTAAGGAACAGTTTATAACTTTGCATATTCCACATGATTTTCCAAATCAATGGAAACAGCAAGGTTATACTCATATCCAATTTGGTGCTATTAGAATTTCATTATCTTTTCATGGCAGAAAAGGATTACCAGTTGTAGCTAGATTAGTGTAATGGGGCCCATAGCCTGATGCCACGTGTCAGATCGGGAAGGGCGATTTGGCAGCTCGGACAGATCAGTTTGGCTATGTGCGAAGCCAGGTCGGTCCTGGCCGCCGCCTCTCAGCGGATGGGCTTCATGGGCCGCGCCCCCCGAGCTTTTCAGAGTTTGCGGGCGAAACCCTAGAGAGACTCCCTCTTTACTAGGACTCCTGCTCCTGCAAGGAAACTACCATCAAGGGCTCTATAAATACACAACCCCAAGACGATACAAGGTACACCCTCAATAGTACTTTACGCTGTAACCTACTTCTATAGCTCTACTGACTCGATCGCCGGAGCTACTCCGGGGAATTAATCCCCTCCGTTTACTTCTTTCTGCAGGACAGCTCGTTCGCTCTCCTCCCATCAGTTCGGCCACTCTCTGTTCTCTCAGCTCGCAGCAGTTCAGCTGGGATCGCGTTTTTGGCAGTCGCATCAATTGGCGCCGTCTGTGGGAAACGCAATTCTTCCTTTCGCGAATCATGTCGAGAACTAGATCCCAAAGAAACGCTAATGGATCCAAGGGGTCGAACGAAGCAACCCCCAAAATTCCCATCAGGATCCCACGCAGAGGAACGACAGGACGGAACTCTCGCAAATTCCACCTGAACAACTAGTGCAGGTGGTAGCCGGAAATCTGCCTACCTTTGAGACTATTGTGAACTACCTAAAGGGGCAGTCCGGAGGTCCTCATGACCGGGAACACACGGCACCGAAGGGGGATGGATTTGGGCCGTCAGAGTCAAGGACGGGAAGCCCTAACCCCTGCACAAAGCGGGCGCGGAGAGAGCTCACACGAGAACAGGTTGAGGTCATGGAGCCCTCTCACAAGAACTCCCAAACTGAGCATCCGGAGCCCTTCCAAGGGCTCCCCAGGAGGGAGCTCTCCCCAAGGAAGAGGAGTACCAGGTACAGGATGAGTTGGATCTGATATTAGACCCGGAGGCGGACAGGTATATTGCCTCTCCCTTCGTGCCCGACGTCGAAAACTACCCTCTGCCTGCGAAGTTTAAAATACCCAGCATGAAACCCTACGATGCTGCCACGGATATGGAGGACCACCTATTCGCGTTTATGACGCATATGCGCCTACAAACGGCCGCTGATGCCGTTAGGTGCAAAACTTTCCCGATGTTCTTGGAGGGGAAGACACGACAATGGTTCCAGGGATTGCCTCCTAGGTCAATTCGGTCCTTCAGCCAACACGCACGACTGTTTGCGGCCCAGTTCGTTTCGTCGCGACCCTTTTCCAAGAGCACTGCTCACCTGATGACAGTTCAACAGAGGCCTGAGGAATCGCTGCGCGAGTACATGGTACGCTTCAACAACGAGTCTCTCCAGGTCCGGGATCGGGATGATAAAGTTGTCATGGCAGCCTTCATCAATGGATTGCGAAAGCAGAAGCTGTACACAGAGTTCATTGAAAGACCTCTCAAGTCAGTTCGGGAGATGCTGGACAGAGCTCATGAGAAAGCTAACGCAAAGGAGGCCAATCACCTGAAGGGTGCGCAGGAAAGGTTGGGGGATGATAGGAGTAGGAAGAATGCCAGTTCGGGGGCTGTGCTGCCGGATCAGGCACGAAAGAACACCTTCGATCGCCTACCCCGGAGCGGCCCCTGGTCAGGTGCGAACAGGTCCTTTGAGAGAGAGAGGGCCTGGATTTCCCTCACAGCGCCCAGGGCTCAGGTCCTTGCGGTAATGGAACAGGAGGGTCTCGCACGGCCTCCTGTGAGGACTCAAAAAATTTCTTATTTTTATCGAATATTATTGATTTATTTAAATATTTATTCACCTGTTTTCTCCAAATAATTTATTTCGACCATTTTAAGTCCATTCATATGGAACAATGTCTTCCTTATGTTTTTAAAACGTCCCGTTAGTAAATTTAATTTTCGGAGATTCGTTCAAGTGAGAAATAATGAGTACATGTGTTTCGAGATGATATTCTATTCGAAAGTATAATTATCTTGGGGAAATTAAGAATGATCAATAGTAGATTAAGAAAAGTTAATTGAGGATTTAAAGGTGAATGAGTTCTAATTAAGCACATACCGCTCGTGCGTTGATAGTTTTCTGAAAGACGTGCTGAGGCAAATTTATTGGAGATTTGAGAAAATTCATACTAGACTCATGTGAGGACCCGCAAATTTACTTATTTTAAACTCCTATTATTAGCTTATTTAAATATTTAATTGGCCGTTTGTTCTGAATATTTTATTCCAACCTTTTTAGACCTAATTATATGAAACTATGGCTTACATGTATTTTTAAAATGACTTGTTATAAAAATTAAATCTTGGGAAGCTCGTTTAGCGAGAATAGTGAATTTGCATTTGGAGGCAATAATCGATCTGAGGATAAATGAGCTTGGAAATTGAAAACTTATACAGTATTCTTAAAATGGTCATTTTTATGTTTAAATACTCAAGTAAAGTTAGTTATACTATCGTTATAAGAATTTCTTAGAAATTTCGCTTTATCGCGCACAAGTTGGAAGTTCGCGTTTTCGCGCGCGCGACTAATTGGAGAATTTTAGAAATTATTTCTAGACTATTAAGAGTGAATAATAATAGTATGAATATAAGTGCATTAGAGGTTTAGTGCACAAGTGAAACAAACCCGAGAGGAATCGGGCGCGAAACGCGCGCGAACGCGCACCATTGAAGAGTTGACTTTTGGGCAAATTAGAGCCACACATTTTAGCTTCTCTTGGAAGTTTCATTTGCAACCAAAACTCTCCTTTCTCTCTCTCATTTGGCGGCCATCAAGAGAAGAAAAAACAACTCCAAGCTCTTCAAATTTCTTCTTCATTTCTTCATCGAACCTCCACCAAATCACACAAAAATTCAACCACACTTTGCTAAGCACTTGGTGGTCATCTTAAGCTACAGAAAGAGCTTCATTTCCACGGCTTTTCTTGAGCATCTTTGGACCGAAATTTCTGCTTGGTTCATCTAAACAAGTAAGTAATGATCAACCTTAAGATTCTTGGTTTATGGAAGTAATATAGCACTTATAAGTCCATATCTTCTTGTGGGTAGCTTTATTTATATTGGAAAGTTGGTGTGTGGGCTCTATGAACTCCCACTATGGCTTAATGGACTGATTTGTTATGTTTTGATGTTGTTAATATTGGATTAGTGGTTAATCTAGTGGAAATAGGTTGTATTGTTGAAGGAAAGTTCAAAGGAAGTGGAGAAGGAATTTTTCCATTTCTGCCCCTGTCCATGCCGTGGCCCTTAGGGCAAATGTTTGTGATTCTAATGACTTGTTTATGATGTATACATTCTGTGTGGGTGGTGTAGAAAGTTTCATTAAAAAATTTCATGATTTGGTTGGCCAAATGATGTGTTTTCGGAAGTCAGTAAAAACTGGAAATTTTCCCGTAACTGCTCTGGCAGTGTTTTTGTTTTGGCTATAACTTTTTCTCCGACGTTGAAATCGAGTGTTGTTTGTAGCACTGGAAATTAGACATTCCCAGCTTTCCAACGGTATAAATTAACGTTCTAATTCCACCTGAGTAGTCTATACCAATCGTTTGAACATGACTGTCCTGTTTCGCGTCTACACTGGGAGCTCTGTTTTGAGCAGCAAATTGATGCTCAAATATGAGCTAGTTGTAGACAGATTTTGGAAATGAATTCTTCTGAGAAATTGTAGTTTTATGAATCTAGTTTTCAACGCCACTAACCATGCTCAATTCCAAGTTGAATTGAGTGAGTTGTGGCCGAAATCGGAAACTGACCCAATGATTTGAAACCCTCTTTTGGCTAGTAAACGTCTAAATCTTGATTGGGACTTGTTGTTTCGAACTTCTTGGTGTCAATCACCTACCAAATGATTATTGGATGTTTCTTAGATATTACCTACACAAAAGGACCGTGTTTGAGACATTTTGTTGGCCAAACGTTTTGGAAACGGAAAACTCATGTACAAGTCAGATTTGCCTTGGAAATTTGGAAACTTTGGTGATCTGGTTAACCAACTTTCCGTGCGTATTTTCCATGAACATTGATAGAGGGATAACCCTCACATGGTAGTATGATACTGCTAAATTTAGTGCCATTCCGAGTCTGTTTCAATACCCAACTAAAGTCCCAAAGTTCAAGCTTCAAATCTGGAATTTTGCCCAGTGAACTTCGTTTTTGTACCAACTTTGAGCTGCTACATCTTAGCGTTCAAAACTCTGATTCTTCTTCCGTTTCTTGTGTTTTAAACCTTATTTGCAACTATAATTGAGTTCCAAATTTCAGAGGCTAGTTTGTATTCTGTGAATTTTACCAAATTTTCAAAGTTGGCCAAAAACCAACCCGAAACTGTCGTGGTAAGCTTAAAAGAGGAACTTTGAGCTGAATTTTGAATATCTTACATTTGGAATCATGGAAAAGTTTCTTCTAGGAACTTTTAGTACTTTGGAATTAGTTTCCAACGGTACCAAGTTTTCCAATTTTGGACCTACGGAGAGTGAGTTATGATGTTTCCAAAAGTGCACCTCAAATCTGAAAATTTTCGAACTTGACGGGAGTTGAGTTTTCGAGACTCTTCCCTATCCTTCGATACCACTTGACCATTTTGGACTTGTTTTCAAGAAGGAAATTAGTTTTTCCTTGTGCGTTTAAATACCACCTTTGAACCTTGAATTTGAGCAAGTTAAGGCTCATTTTCGTAAGATTTCTTTAGATTGTACAAGTGTGCAATCTTTCTTGATAATTGAGGATTATGAATGATAGTATGTAATAGATGCCGTTGTTTGCTCAGGCATTCAAGAGGACCTTCGAGAGGAGCTCACATCGGACGCCTAAGTGCTTGAATCGCACTACTTACTCTCCTTGTGATTAGGTGAGTGTCAAGTGCATGACTAATTGAAATTATGTGAATTTGCAAGTTATGTATAGCATGACTATAACTATCGAGTCGAGTGTGTACTTTATCGCACTCGTTTTCCTTTGAAATAAATGGAATGAATTATATTAAATGATTGAATGAATGAAATGAATGGTTGAATGAAATTGGATGATTGTATGAATTAAATGGTATGCTATGGCTGCATACGTCGTACCTAGGGTTATTTCTTTGTTAGAAAAATAGTTAACGGTCGTACCTTGACAATCGAAAAAGTAAGGAAAATCTGGTTGTTTATCGTGTGTATGACAGCTATAACCAATCTATTAATAAATGTTGGAATTATATTTAAATCGATGATCAGTTGCATGAACCATCTCTGAAGTGTACCCTTGGCTAGAGTTTCTCCAATTATTTCTCTCAATTAATTATTTTTCGCATTTCATTTATTTAGTTGGCAATTCATTAGCATTAAATCCTAAAACCCCCCGTTTGTCTTGACTCGAAAGGAACGAACTTTTCCCTAGTCCCTGAGGAGACAACTCTACTTGCCACTGTCTATTAGTTAGCAATTTTGTTAGTTAATCCATTCTGGTATATCGGATTAAGCACACTCTTCGGAATCAAGGTGAATCAAGTAACCCATTGCACATCTAGAATCCCTGCTCCAGTACCTGAATTGATTATTGACTACTTTTGGTGGTAGATAGGTTTTTATTATTATTGCACAGACTCAACACCTGTCAATTTTTGGCGCCGTTGCCGGGGACTGGCGTTTGAATTATTTGCTTCTTTTTTAGTTCAGATTATTTTTGGTACTTTTGCTAGTTTATGCCCCGTTCTTCTCGCACAGGTGAATTAATATACGACCCTGAGATAGAGAAGGCAGCGCGTAGGCGAAGGCAAGAGACCAAGAGATGAAAAGAAGGGTAGTCATCTACTGAAAACGAGTCGGTAGAAGACAAAGTTAGCATGGCTAATAACCAAACACTAAGGGAGCTGGCTGCCCCGGAGTTGACCCACCAGCCTCTGTGCATTACATTCTCAACTCTGGCGGAGAATACTTCCTTCGAGCTAAAATCAGGGTTAATTCACCTATTACCCTTGTTCCATGGTCTCTCTGGTAAAGAACCCCATAAACATATCCAAGAGTTCGAAGTGGTATGTTCTAGCATGAAACCTCTTGGGGTTACTGAAGAGCAAATCAAACTTAGAACCTTCCCTTTCTCTCTCAAGGATGCAGCGAAATTGGCTATACTACCTACCCGCAGGTAGTATCACAACATGGGCCCAGTTGAAAAAGAAATTCTTAGAAAAATTCTTCCCTGCATCCCGGGCTGCAAGTCTGAGGAAAGAGATATGCAGCATCAAGCAGAACCCCGGGGAATCTTTGTATGACTATTTGAAAAGATTCAATAAGTTGTGCACTAGATGCCCGCAGCATCAAATTAGTGAGTAGCTATTGATCCAATATTTCTATGAGGGGTTGCAATCATCTGACAGAAGCATTATTGACGCTACGAGTGGAGGAACACTGGCAAATAAGACACCAAGAGAAGCATGGGAGCTTATTGAAGCAATGACAGAAAATTCTCAGCAATTTGGCTTCCGTGAGAGTAACCCTCCCCCACTACCTACCCGCAGGGTCAATGAGGTAGAGACGTCATCCATTCAACAGCAACTGTCGGAGCTAACGTCTTTTGTTCGGCAACTAGCCGTGGGGAATACGCAGCGAGCGAAGGTCTGTGGAATTTGTACAAGTATGGACCACTCCACCGACACATGTCCCATTTTGCAAGAGAATGAAGCTGAACAAGTAAATATAGCTGGAGGCGTGCCTGTGCCCCGTAGGCAGTATGACCCGTACTCAAGTACGTACAATCTTGGTTGGAGAGACCATCCCAACTTCATTTTCCAGAACAGGCCGCAGAATTCGCTCGGGAATCGTCCTCCAAGATTTCAGCAACCATGGCAAGTAAAGCATCAGCCTTCGTCTGCAGATTCAGGAGACTCTTTGGAAGACATTATCAAGAGCCTGGCCACAAGTACTGCTCAATTTCAAAAGGAAACTAGAGCGAGCCAGTTGGAAACTAGAGCGAGCCAGTTGGAAACTAGAGCGGGCCTATTGGAAGCTAGATCGGGCATGAAAAATATGAAGACTCAAATAAGTCACATGGCAACTGCAATTAATCGCCTGGAGTCTCACGTCTTTGGGAATTGCCATCACAACCCGAGACGAATCCCAAGAATGTAAGTGCCATGACACTGAGAAATGGCAAGGAAGTGGAGGGGCCTAAGTTGACAAATCCAAAAAGTAAAAGCGAGGAAGAGATAGAAAAGGAGATTAAAGAGGAAGGGTGCATTCGCGAAGACCCTGAGGTAACATTTACTCCTTCAGCTCCGATTAAATCTAACTTACCTCCTTTTTCTTGCAGGTTGGAAAAGACAAAAAAGGTAGAGAAGGAAAAAGAAATTCTGGACGTGTTCCGGAAAGTGAAGATCAATATTCCCTTGTTGGATGCCATTAAGCAGATACCAAAATACGTGAAGTTTTTGAAGGATCTGTGCACCAACAAGAGAAAGTTAAGGGGTGACGAAAGAGTGGCGGTGAGAGAAAATGTGTCGGCTATACTTCAAAAAAAACTCCTACCAAAGTGTGGGAACCCAAGCATGTTCTCAATTCCATTTAAAATAGGAGAGACTCCAATTAGGAAAACAATGTCGGATCTAGGGGCATCGATTAATGTAATGTCTAAAACTATTTATGCTTCTCTAAATCTTGAGCCATTAAAAGGCACAAGCATCATAATCCAACTAACGGACCGTACCAATACTTATCCAGAGAGGTTGGTTGAAGATGTTTTGGTGCAGGTCAATAAGTTAGTTTTTCCAGCAGATTTTTATGTTCTAGACATGGGGGATGAAAGGTCATTAAATCCGTCACCTATTTTGTTAGGTTGATCATTTTTAAGCATTGTTAGGAAAAAAATAGATGTGAATGAAGGTACTGTATCAATGGAATTTGATGGAGAAATTGTAAATTTCAATATTTTTGATGCGATGAAATACCCGGAAGAATCTAACTCTGTTTTTGCTTTGAGTGTTATTGATGTGACATCACCACTTCTCCAAAGGGCGAACCCAAGGGTATCGGCGGGACGACTGCCCAACTCTCGCCAGGACTCGATACAATTTCAATTCAAGCTTAAGGATAAATAACCGAATAATAAAAGTCGAAGGTATAAAGAAGAGTCGCTTTCTTAGTAAGTTTTCAATTCTTACATTTCAAGATACCAAGTACATCACTTTACCCAAAATATACAACTTTCAAAAGTCATCTAATCAATTATATTTAAAGCCCTAATCAAAAGTGCATCAAGTCGGCTTCTCCAAAATTTCTTCGATTCCGGCTCCTGTTAAGGAAAACAAATCTATTGGGTGAGCGAATGCTCGTGAGGCCAAGAAACACACATGCAAACACGTAGTCCAAGTAGCAACAACATTTATACAGTCAATAAAGCTATAAAGTTCGAGTAATTCACATTTCAAGTAGGAAAAAAAATAAGTAGAAACAATTCAAGGATATTGTAGTTCTCAGGAGCTAAATTCCACGTAGTCGAGTCAATATCTTGATCAAATTTCATGTTGACACTCCGTCAACCACATAAGTATCAAATTCATAGAAACACCATTTCCTTCGAATCCCGTCACCGTTACACCCCCTACCGGGCCAGCTCGTCAAGATTTTGATATCACTCGAGTATATCATGGCAATACTACGCGAGTATACCAAACAAGATCTCTCCAATAGATCAAGTTTCGTGTTTGCTCATGGTTTACTAAGCTCCTCGACCAAGCCCATGCTGGCTCGATTCGCAGAGTTAGCCAACGAGTTTGGGCGTCCCCCGAGTACGAATATAAGTCGAGGAGGTTCACTCCGCTCGACAACACAACATATACAATGATTTCGATTATAGTTTCAAGTATGAGCAAGTCAAATAGCTAGTCAAGCAAAACGAGTAACGAGTTGAGTAAATCAAGTAACACGTCAAGTAAAGAGAGCGAGTGCGATAAAGTACACACTCGTCTCGACAAGTTACATTCACGTATTCAACTAGATGCATTTCAAGTATTAGGCAACAAGTCATACACTTGACACTCACCAAGTCAACAAGTGAGTAATTGAGCAAGTAAGTCTTCAGGCATCCGCTTCGAGATTCTCTTGAAGATCCCCTTGAGCGCCTGAGCAAATAATAATTGACTATCACTCACTATTACTTACAAACTCCTTGTTAACAACGAAGAATGTACACTTGTACAATACTAAGAAAATGTCATGAAAAAGAACCTCAATCACTCGAAAATCGAGATTCAAAAGTAAGGGTCTAAGAACACAAGAGAAACTGATTTCTATCATGAAATCGAGTTTTAAAACGTTCAATCAATATTAAGAAAGGGTAACGAGTTCTTAAAACTTATTCCTTAAGAAATCGGGAAATTTCAGCTTTAAGTGACAAACTTGGAAAAATCAAATCTTGAGTTTGACATGTCTAAAAATGGAAAACTCCATACCGTTGGAAATTAGGTTCGGAGTACTAAAAGTTCCTAGAAGACACTTTTCCAAGATTCTAAACGGAAAGCACTCATTTTTCAACTCAAAGTTTCTGTTCCAATAGGACAGGTTTGAACCAGTCTTGGTTTTTCAGTCATCTTTAGAAATTCGGCGTAATTCACAGAAAGTGAATTAGCTCTTGAAATTCATAACACAATAAGAATTCTAAACAAGGTTTTAAACAAGACAAACGGAACTAAATTCGGAGTTTTGAGCGTCAAGATATAGCAGCTTAAAGTTGGCTAAAATTTGAGCACTGCTCAGAAATTTTCCAGATTTGAAAAGCAAACCTTGGGACGTTATATGAGTATCGAAATGGTCTTGAATTTATACCAAATTTGGTACACTTCAACTCCCATATGTGGACTCCCTCTCTACCAAACTTCATCCAAAAACTCACGTGGGAAGGCAGTTAACAAAACTTCCAAAGTTCGAAAAATGTTTCAAGGCCAATCTGCCCTCATGCTTTTTCTTTCTTTTCCAAATGTTTTGCACAATGAAATCAGCCCCAAATCGATCATTTTTAAAACCAAGGTCCTATAAACATTTAATAAGCAATTGAAAAGCAATTGTCAACAAAATTTTCGAGACAAAACATCCCAAAACTAGTTTGACCATTTGGCCAACAAGAAAGGAAAGACCTTCCAGTTTTCCAGCTTTGTTTCACTTTCAAAATCAGACCACATCTCACTCAATACAAACTCAAATTGGGAATGGTTAGTGGTGTTGGAAATTAGGTTCAAAATTCCACATTTCATCAGGAGCAAATGTTTTCAAAATCAGTTCATAAGTGAGAGAAAATAGAGCCACAAGATGCAGCTTCTCCATTCCTCTCGGACAGACAATTAGAACAGGACAGTGAACTTTGTCGAATCACTACGGATGACTCAAAATGAACTAGCGGATGATATTTATACCGTTGGAAAGATAGAAATGTATAGTTTTGAATGCCGCTAATGGCACTCAATTTTGACTTTTTTACAGCAAGTTATGTTCGAACAAAGAGGTACTGTTCGGCTGCCTAGATTTCTTTCCATTTCGAAAACTCTAGTTTTGAGCAACCAATTGAAACGATTTTTGGTAGACACTTTGTACACATAATATACAACATATATCACTAAATTTCATAGCCAAACAACCATAAAAAATTTGAAATGTAGGCACGATAACAACATGACAGATTCGGCCAGCTTGCACTTCCAATTTTCCTTCGATTTTTCTTTCACTTTCTAACCGTATTCACCTCAAATAACACATAAACAACCACAATCAACTAATTACACCTCAAGCCAGCTACCTATAATCCACCTCAAGACCGCTAGCCTAGTGATTAGAGCAAGAAATGAAACACCTCAAGTCTGCTAGCCTATTTCATGCTTAGGGTTTCAAACCCATGCAAATCCAACCACTAAACTTCGATTAAATGGAAAGATTAGAAAAGTTGATGGGTTTACCTCTAACCCTTGTAGAAACCAGAAATTTTTCACCACAAAACCTCCAAGAAACTCCACTAGATGAGGTCTTCCTCCAAGCTAAAGTTAATCTCCAAGAGATTTTGAAGTTAGTTGCAAATTTGGAAGTGAAATGAAGCAAGATGAAGTGAAGCTTTCTTCTCTTCTTTTCCCTTTGCTGTTCAGCTGAGACTATGGAGGAGAGAGAGAAGGGTTTTGTGTTGTGTGAAGCTTGCTTTGGAAGCTTGAAGAATTTGTGGCCAAAAGCTATGTAAAAGTCAACTACGAATAGTGCGCGAATAGTGTCTCGTACTACCACTTTTCTCTCTTGTTTGATTCACTTGTATACTAATTCTCAAATATAATTCCTTTAACACTATAATTATTCACTCTTAGTAGTCTAATATAAGTTTGTTAAATCTCCACTTAGTCGTTCCTACACCCAATTCCCGAACTTTCGCCTCGCGCGCGATAAAGCAAAATTTAAAAGCGATTCATGTAACGATAATTTAATTAACCACTACTAGGGTAAATAATTATAAAAATAATTATTTTAAGAATAAAAATATGAGTCCTCACATCCTCTCCCCGTTTAGAGAATTTCGTCCTCGAAATTCATACCTTGGTTTTGAAATAGATCTGGATATTTTCCTCGAATTTCCTCTTCTACTTCCCAAGTTACTTCCTCTAGTCCGTGGTTTCTCCAAAGAACTTTCACCAACGGAATTCGCTTATTCCTCAATTCTTTCACTTTACGATCTAGAAGCTTTATCGGTTTCTCCTCATAGGTCAGTGCTTCATCGATCTCAATATTTTCCGATTGCAGAACATGAGACGGATCTGGATGATATTTCTTGAGCATCGATACGTGAAAAACATTATGGAATCCGAGATAAATTTGGTGGCAATTCCAACTTATAAGCCACATTCCCTACACGTTGAAGGATCTTGTATGGTCCTACAAATCTCGGTTGCAACTTCTTTCCTTTTCCTGCCATCAAACTCGCTTTCAGAGGAGTAATCTTAAGAAAAACTTGGTCTCCAACCGCAAATTCTAAATCCTTCCTTCTATTGTCTCATAGCTCTTTTGACGACTCTGTGCGGTTTGAATCCTCTGACGTATTAACTTCACTTTTTCTCGTGCCTCTCAATCCAAGGCACTGTAGTTGGGTCTAAAATCTTTCGTTCACCTATTTGATCTCAACAAATCGGAGACCTACACTTTCGACCATAAAGCGCTTCATACGGAGCCATTTGAATGGACGAACGGAAACTATTATTATAAGCAAATTCTACCAATGTTAAATACTTACTCCAACTCTCTCCAAAATCCAAAATATAGGTTCTCAACATGTCCTCAAGAATTTGAATCGTCCTCTCAGACTGTCCATCGGTCTGGGGATGATAAGTAGTGCTAAAATTCAATTTAGTCCCCAACACTTCTTGCATCTTTTGCCAGAACCGCGAGACAAACCTAGGGTCTCAATCGGATACAATACTTACAGGTATCCCGTGTAGCCTTATAATCTCATCCAAGTATAACTTAGCTAACTTCTCCAATGGGTACTTCATACTAATCGGCAGAAAGTGAGCCGATTTGGTCAATCTATCTATTATCACCCAAACTGCATCATGACCTCTTTGTATCCTTGGTAATCCAAATACAAAATTCATAGTGATATTTTCCCACTTCCACTCGGGTATCTCTAAAGGTTGTAATAGACCAGATGGTTTCTGATGCTCGGGTTTAACTTGCTGACAAATCAAACAAGTATGGACAAACTGGGCAATTTCCTTCTACATGTTCTCCACCAGTACAAACTCTTCAAGTTCTGGTACATTTTATTCCCTTCAGGATGTACCGTGTATTTAGATCGATGTGCTTCTTCTAAAATTTCCTTATTAAACCTTTCGTCCTTTGACACTACTATACGATTTCGAAACTTTAATACACCATTCACTCTCAGATTAAAATCCGACTTTTCTCCCTTTTTGACTTTTTCCAATCATTTTTGCACTTCAAAATCCTTCTCTTGAGCTTCCTTGATACGTTCCAACAAAGTGGATTTCACGACAATGTTTCCAAGGATTACTTTTCTCGATTCAAGTCGGGGATTCCAATAACTAACCTCTTCCAACAAGTGCAATTCTTTAATCATCAATCCTGCCACCTGCACTTGACGACTTAAAGCATCAGCCACTACATTGGCTTTTTCTGGATGATACTTTATCGTGCAATCATAATCTTCCAAAAATTTCATCCACATATGTTGTCTCAAATTCAGCTCTTTTTGGAAAAACAAATACTTAAGGCTTTTGTGGTCCGTAAAAACCTCAAATGTCACTCCATACAAGTAATGCCTCCACTTCTTCAATGCAAACACTACAGCCGCTAGTTCCAAATCATGAGTTGGGTAGTTTCCCTCGTGCGGCTTTAATTTCCTAGAGGCATACGCAATCACCTTATCATTCTGCATCAATACACACCCCAAACCTTCTTTGGAAGCATCTGTATATACTACAAAACTATCATTTCCATTAGGTAAATTTAATACAGGTGCTCTCGTCAATCGTCTCTTTAACTCCTGAAAACTCTCTTCACACTTCGGATTCCATATAAATTTTTCACGTTTCTTAGTCAATTCAGTCATGGGTCCAGCAATCTTAGAAAAATTTTGATGAATCTTCGGTAATACCCTACTAACCCTATAAAATTTTGAATTTCAGTAGGGTTTTCTGGTTGTTTCCACTTAGAAACCGCTTCAACTTTGGTTGGATCTACCTTAATGTCGTCCTTGGAAATTATATGACCTGAGAATATCACTTCTTTCAACCAAAACTCACATTTGCTAAATTTAGCATACAACTGATGTTCCCTTAACGTTGGTAAAACAATTCTCAAATGTTTCTCATGATCCTCCAAAGTTTTAGAGTACACCAGGATATCATCGATGAACACCACAACAAACTGATCTAGATAAGGTTTAAAAATTCTGTGCATTAAATCCATAAAAGTCGCAGGTGCATTAGTCAATCCAAATGGCATCACTGCGAACTCAAAGTGCCCGTACCTTGAGTTAAAGGCAGTTTTACGTATATTTTTTTCCAAAATCCTCAATTGATAATAATCCTGCCTGAATTCAAACTTCGAAAATATTACCGCCCCTTGCAATTGGTCAAACAGCTCATCAATATGGGGCAAAGGGTACTTATTCTTAATTGTAACATCGTTCAAGCCTCGGTAATCTATACACAGTTTTAAACTCCCATATTTCTTTTTAACAAACAATACCGGGGCTCCCCACGGGTGAATCACTCTCCTTTATAAAACCTCGCTCTAGTAAATCCTGCAATTGCAATTTCAACTCTTTCAATTCAGTTGGAGCCATTCTATACGGCGTCTTAGAGATAGGTGCTACCCCCGGAGTCACATCAATCTTAAAAGCTATTTCCCTTTCTGGAGGCAAAGATTCTAATTCTTCAGGAAAAATATCCGAATACTCCTTCACTACAGGCATATCTTCCAATCTCAACTTATCACTAGGAGTATTATAAGAAAAGCCAAATATCCTTGAGATCCCTTACTCAACATTTTTCTAGCTCGAATTCCTGAGATAAGAGCAGATGAGGCTAATCTACCCCTTACATCCAATTTTAGGATTGCCTCTCCTGGAATGCACAACTCTACCATTTTCGTCTTACAATTCAACTGTGCATTGTAACGAGCTAACCAGTCCATTCCTAAGATAACATCATACCCCTTAATCGCTAAACCTATTAAATCGGCTAGTAACTTTCCGTTCTCCAACCCATATCTCACAATCTCTATACACCAAGTTAGCAAGTAAACTTTGTTCCCCAATAGGTGTTCTAACCTCCAAATCATAAGGTAACTTAATTGGTTTCACATCTATTCCACTCATAAAATTAGGGTTCACAAAAGAGTGTGTTGCACCCGGATCAATTAAAATCTTAGCTAAACGGTGGAAAATAGGGATCGTACCTTCGACCACCTCAGTAGCATCGGGAATCTGCTGATAGTCCAATGCGTAAACCCTAGCAGGTACCTTTGGTCGACTCCCTCCAGCACTAGTCTGCTTAGAGGTTGACTTTTCTAGCCTTTGGGTACTACCTCCTTCTTTTGGTACAGTTGGGCATTTCGATATCTGGTACTCGGTACTACCACAAAACAAGCATTTTCCCAATTTTCCTCCAACACTCATTCTCCGTATGATTAGGCTTGCCATAGTAGCCACAAGCTAATTTGAGGAGTTACGGTCTGACCACCAGAAGGTGTTCCTCTCGCTCGACCTTGCCCACTACGACCTCCTCTTGATAAAGCCCCTCTTGGAACTCCAGCGGTCCTTATTCCTCCCGTTCCCCTTTCCATCTTGGAAGGTGGGGCACTTTTACTAGTTTGTTCCAAAAGAATAACAAGAAATGTTCCTTTTCTTAGTGTGGAAGTCCCTCACTTGCAGCCTTGCAGCCTTGCACTCTCAACTCTCTGCGCTTTTCCAGAGTTTCGGTAAACGTAGAGATTTGGGATGCTGCCAACCCCTCCTGAATCTCCACATTAAACCCTTGCACAAAACGTCTAATCCTTTTTCGCTCATTAACCACCAATTCTGGAGCGTACTTAGAAAGTTTAGTGAACTTCCCTTCATACTCGGCTACACTAAGAGTTCCTTGTCTCAACTTTATAAATTCGTCCTCCCGCTTCTCTTGGATCAGAGACGGAAGAAACTTCTCATTAAACTCCCTCGTGAAGTTTTCCCAAATCCAAGGGGTCTGCGCTCTTTCCCACTTTCTCCCTTATCACGTCCCACCAAGCACGTGCAACGCTCTCAAACTGAAAGGCAGCAAAGTTCACTCTTCTCTCTTCAGTATAATCTAAAGCGCCGAAAATATTAGTCATCCGCTCCAGCCAGTTCTCCGCTAATTCAGGATCAGGTCCTCCAATGAATTTAGGCGGATTAAATTTCAGAAACCTCTCCAAAGCCCTATCGTCCCCTCTATCCTGGGCCCCGAGTTGGTTAAATGGCCCTGGACCCTGTCGCTCTGCTAATCGTTCTAGGATATCAGTCATCCGATTAATGGCAGTAGCCACTTGATTACCCTCTACATTTTCTTGTCCCTGGGTCGGGTCAGTTGCCGATCCCTGATCATCCCCTTGAGGTTGGGTTTGCCTAACCCCACGTCCACGACCTCGACCACTCCTTCGTCCGTCCATAATCCTAGTTATGCCTAATGCAAGAAATAAAATAATTACGCGAGAAAATACTTAAATTAAGAGCCAACATGAAAACATTGGAAATAACAATAACTAATATATATTAACACTCTAACGTTCGTACAATTAGCAAGTCATGGGGCATTTATAAAAATATAGCATACAGGTGCTACAAAAGTGCAATTAATCAGGCATGACAAAAGTAAGTTCAAGTGCCTCAAAAGTAGGCCACACAGTCAAGCAAAATACAATGGCCTCTGAACTAGCACCACCCCAGCTAATTCTAACTACACAAGTCAAAAGATCTATCACTCTAAGTCTAATCCTCAGCAGTACTATCAGGCGGAACCTCCTCCACAGGGTCCTCCTCCGGATCCTCCTCGAAAGGCTCCTCCTCAATACCCTCCCGAACCGGACTCTGAACAACTTCCATGACCTCATCAATCAACATAGTAGCGTCCGCCAAGATCCCAGAAACCCGATCTCGGACCTCCTCACCTATCCTAGTCAGACGAGCTCTAACTCTCCGAAGCTCATCGCGATCCTAGTCATCTCGTCCACTACCGTCCCCTCTAACTCTGCAACCCTATCACCCTGAGCGTTCACCATAATATTCAGCTCCTCAACCTCCTGGAGTAAAACTCGGTTGGTATTCACCAACTAATGACGCTCGTCGTCAAGAGACAGTAGTAAATCATTAGGGTACGCATACGTCACCCTACAGGGACATCGGGGAAACTTAGTAGAAGGCAAATAATGCACACGAGCTCCTCCACCAAGAGTTCGATAGTAAATAGGCCTAAGGGACTCCACGTGGCCATTAGCATGACCACTACCATTAGCAGCATGTCCCCCATTACCATTCTCCATCCCTGCAAAACAACCATAATTTTCAAATTAGAACCTTAAAGTTACTAAATCGCTCAAACAGTACTTAAGGTATAACTAAGTTATCTCATTCCTAATCTCAAGAGTAAAGTCTCTAATATATCTCCCAAATAGATCTCTAAACCTAGTGCTCTGATACCAACTATGACGCCCCCACTCCTCCCAAGGGCGAACCCAAGGGTATCGGCGGGACGCCTGCCCAACTCTCGTCAGGAGTCGATACAATTTCAATTCAAGTTTAACGATAAATAACCAAATAATAAAAGTCAAAAATATAAAGAAAAGTCGCTTCCTTAGTAAGTATTCAATTCTTACATTTCAAGATACCAAATACATCACTTTCCCCAAAATATACAACTTTCAAAAGTCATCTAATCAATTACATTTAAAGCCCTAATCAAAAGTGCATCAAGTCGGCTTCTCCATAATTCCATTCATTCCGGCTCCTGTTAAGGAAAACAAATCTATTGGGGTGAGCGAATGCTTGTGAGGCCAAGAAACACACATGCAAACACGTAGTCCAAGTAGCAACAACATTTATACAATTAGTAAAGTTATAAAGCTCAAGTAATTCGCATTTCAAGTAGGAAAAAAAATAAGCAGAAACAATTCAAGGATACTGTAGCTCTCAGGAGCTAAATTCCACGTAGTCGAGTCAATATCTTGATCAAATTTCATGTTGACACTCCGTCAACCACATAAGTATCAAATCCGTAGAAACACCACTTCCTTCGAATCCCGTCACCGTTACACCCCTTACCGGGCCCGCTCGTCAAAGTTTTGATATTACTCGAGTATATCATGGCAATACTACGCGAATATGCCAAACAAGATCTCTCCAATAGATCAAGTTTCGTGTTTGCTCATGGTTTACTAAGCTCCTCGACCAAGCCCATGCTGGCTCGATTCGCAGAGTTAGCCAACGAGTTTGAGCATTCCCCGAGTACGAATATAAGTCGAGGAGGTTCACTCCCCTCGACAACACAACATATACAATGATTTCGAGTATAGTTTCAACTATGAGCAAGTCAAGTAACTAGTCGAGTAAATCAAGTAACATGTCAAGTAAAGAGAGCGAGTGCGATAAAGTACACACTCGTCTCGACAAGTTACATTCACGTATTCAATTAGATGCATTTCAAGTATTAGGCAACAAGTCATACACTTGACACTCACCAAGTCAAAAAGTGAGTAATTGAGCAAGTAAGTCTTCAGGCGTCCGCTTCGAGATTCTCTTGAAATCCCCTTGAGCGCCTAAGCAAATAATAATTGACAATCACTTACTATTACTTACAAATGCTTTGTTAACAATGAAGAATGTACACTTGTGCAATACTAAGAAAATGTCATGAAAGAGAACCTTAATCACTCGAAAATCGAGGTTCAAAAGTGAGGGTCTAAGAACACAAGAGAAACTGATTTACATCATGAAATCGAGTTTTAAAACCTTCAATCAATATTAAGAAAGGGTAACGAGTTCTTAAAACTTATTCCCTAAGAAATCGGGAAATTTCAGCTTTAAGTGACAAACTTGGAAAAATCAAATCTTGAGTTTGACATGTCTAAAAATGGAAAACTCTACACCGTTGGAAATTAGGTTCGGAGTACTAAAAATTCCTAGAAGATACTTTTCCAAGATTCTAAACGGAAAGCACTCATTTTTCAACTCAAAATTTCAGTTCCAATAGGACAGGTTTGAACCAGTCTTGATTTTTCAGTCATCTTTAGAAATTCGGCGTAATTCACAAAAAGTGAATCAGCCCTTGAAATTTGTAACACAATAAGAGTTCTAAACAAGGTTTTAAACAAGAAAAACCGAACTAAATTCGGAGTGTTGAGCGTCATGATATAGCAGCTTAAAGTTGGCTAAAATTTGAGCACTGCTCAGAAATTTTCCAGATTTGAAGAGCAAACCTTGGGACGTTATATGAGTATCGAAATGGTCTTGAATTTACACCAAATTTGGTACACTTCAATTCCCATATGTGGACTCCCTCTCTACCAAATTTCATCCAAAACTCACATGGGAAGGCAGTTAACAAAACTTCCAAATTTCGAAAAATATTTCAAGGCCAATCTGCCCTCATGCTTTTTCTTTCTTTTCCAAATGTTTTGCACAATGAAATCAGCCCCAAATCGATCCATTTTTAAAAAAAAGGTCCTATAAACATTTAATAAGCAATTGAAAAGCAATTTTCATCAAAATTTTCGAGACAAAACATCCCAAAACCAGTTTGACCATTCGGCCAACAAGAAAGGAAAGACCTTCCAGTTTTCCAGCTTTGTTGCACTTTCAAAATCAGACTACATCTCACTCAATACAAACTCAAATTCAGAATGGTTGGTGGCGTTGGAAACTAGGTTCAAAATTCCACATTTTATCAGGAGAAAATATTTCAAAATCAGTTTATAAGTGAGAGAAAATAGAGCCACAAGATGCAGTTTCTCCATTCCTCTCAGACAAACAATTAGAACAAGACAGTGAACTTTATCGAATCACTACGGATGACTCAAAATGAACTAGCGGATGATATTTATACCATTGGAAATCTAGGAATGTATAATTTTGAATACCGCTAATGGCACTCAATTTTGACTTTTTTATAGCAAGTTATGTTCGAACAAAAAGGTACTGTTCGGCTGCCCAGATTTCTTTCAATTTCGAAAACTCTAGTTTTGAGCAACCAATTGAAACGATTTTTGGTAGACACTTTGTACACATAATATACAACATATATCACTAAATTTTATAGCCAAACAACCATCAAAAATTTGAAATGTAGGCACGATAACAACAGGACAGATTCGGCCAGCTTGCACTTCTAATTTTCCTTCGATTTTTCCTTCACTTTCTAACCATATTCACCTCAAATAACACATAAACAACCACAATCAACTAATTACACCTCAAGCTAGCTACCTATAAACCACCTCAAGACCGGTAGCCTAGTGATTAGAGCAAGATATGAAACACCTCAAGTCCGCTAGCCTATTTCATGCTTAGGGTTTCAAACCCATGCAAATCCAACCACTAAACTTCAATTAAATGGAAAGATTAGAACAGTTGATGGGTTTACCTCTAACCCTTGTAGAAACCAGAAATTTTTCACCACAAAACCTCCAAGAAACTCCACTAGATTAGGTCTTCCTCCAAACTAAAGTTAATCTCCTAGAGATTTTGAAGTTGGTTGCAAATTTGGAAGTGAAATGAAGCAAGATGAAGTGAAGCTTTCTTCTTTTCTTTTCCCTTTGCTATTCGGCCGAGACTATGGAGGAGAGAGAGAAGGGTTTTGTGTTGTGTGAAGCTTGCTTTGGAAGTTTGAAGAATTTGTGGCCAAAAGCTATGTAAAAGTCAACTACGAATAGTGCGTGAATAGTGTCCCGTACTACCACTTTTCTCTCTTATTTGATTCACTTGTGCACTAATCCTCAAGTATAATTCCTTTAACACTATAATTATTCACTCTTAGTAGTCTAATATAAGTTTCTTAAATCTCCACTTAGTCGTTCCTACGCGCAATATGCGAACTTTCGCCTCGCGCGCGATAAAGCAAAATTTAAAAGCGATTCATGTAACGATAATATAATTAACCAATACTACGGTAAATAATTATTTTAAGAATAAAAACATGAGTCCTCACAATTGAACCCCTTGTATAGGAAACCTTTGAATTGAAGGGGAAGAATGCACTAGGAGTGGTTTTGGCGAAACACCTTGAGTTGAAAGCAACTCTTAGTGTAGAAATAAGTGATGAGTTGTACCGTGCGGTTGAAACACTGCACTCAGTCCCACCTATTTCTTCATGGTATAAGCTTACTTCTCTCTTTGTATCGAAAACTCAGAAAACGTTGTTGCCCTTTGTTGTGCAGGCACCCGAGCTGGAGTTCAAACCTCTCCCGAACCATTTGAAGTATGCATTCCTTGGGGATATGGAAACACTGCCGGTGATCATTTCTGCACACCTATCACCGAGTCAAGAAGACAACCTGGTTCGACTTCTTCGAGATCATAAGGAGACGATTGGGTGGAGCATAGCAGACATCAAAGGAATCAATACGTCCTTATGCATGCACCAAATACGACTCGAAGATAATGCGAAGCTGGTGAGACAGGCGCAACGAAGATTGAACCCATTGATGATGGAAGTAGTTAAGAAGGAGATACTTAAACTCTTGGAGGTGGGAATTATCTTCGCTATCTCTGACAACCCGTAGGTGAGCCCAGTTCAAATAGTCCCGAAAAAGGCGGGAGTAACTGTAGAAGAGAACCAAGAAGGCGAGATGATTCCAGTAAGGAAACCCACAAGATGACGCCAGTGCATCGACTACCGGAGATTGAATGCTGTGATGAAAAAGGACCACTTCCCTCTCCCTTTTATTGATCAAATGATAGAGAGGTTGGCCGGTCGTGTTTATTTTTATTTTTTAGATGATTTTTCAGGGTACTTTCAGATCGCGATAGCACCGGAGGACCAAGAGAAAACCACGTTCACCTGTCCATTTGGTACTTTCGCCTATCGTAGGATGCCTTTCGGCCTCTATAATGCTCTAGCGATCTTCCAAAGGTGTATGGTAAGCATCTTCTCTAAGTATGTAGAAAAGATTATTGAGGTATTCATGGATGACTTTAGTGTATATGGGGATAGTTTTGAGGAATGTCTTGACAATCTAGCTTTGATCTTAAAAAGGTGCGTAGAAACAAACTTGGTTCTTAACTGGGAAAAATGTCACTTTATGGTGGAGCATGGTATCATCTTGGTACATGTAGTGTCGGTTAGGGGAATAGAGGTAGATAAAGAAAAAGTCGACCTTATTTCTGCTTTACCTTACCCCATAAGTTTACGGGAAGTACGTTCCTTTTTGGGTCATACAGAATTCTATAGGAGGTTCATTAAGGATTTTTCAAAAATTGGATCACCATTGTTCAAGTTGTTGCAAAAGGACATAGCATTTGACTTCACCGATGAATGCATGATGGCATTTGATAAATTGAAGGAATCTTTGACGTCACCACCCGTCATTCAACCCTCAGACTGGAGCCTCCCATTTGAAATAATGTGCGACGCAAGTGATTACGCAGTGGGAGCAGTGTTGGGGCAAAGGATTGGCAGGGTGGCACATGCTATTTACTATGCATCGAAAGCGTTGAATGGAGCCCAACCTAACTATTCTACGACGGAGAAAGAATTATTAGCTGTTGTTTTTGCACTATAAAAATTTAGGTCTTATTTGTTGGGTGTAAAAGTAATAGTTTTCTCTGATCATGCAGCCTTAAGGTACTTGTTGGCGAAGAAAGATGCAAAACCAAGGCTCATCAGATGGATTCTACTCCTACAAGAGTTCGACTTGGAGATTAAAGATAAAAGTGGGGCAGAGAACTTGGTTGCTGATCACTTGAGCTGCTTGCTTACACATAAGGAGGATCAGCCATTGAGAGAGGCGTTTCCGGAGGAGCAATTACTTTGCCGTTGATTCGTCTGCTCCTTGGTATGCTGATATTGTGAATTTCTTAGTAACCCTGCAGGTTGGCCAAAGGCTAAGAAAGACAAAGTGAAAAGTGATACCAAATACTACATTTGGGACGACCCCTACCTTTGAAGGCAATGTTCAGATCAAGTGCTAAGAAGGTGTGTAAGTGCAGGTGAATTCTACTCTATTTTAACTTTTTACCATTCGTTTGCATGTGGATGGCACTTTAGGCCAAAGCGAACAGCTCGTAAGGTGTTGGAGAGTGGCTTTTATTGGCCCACCCTTTTTAAAGATGCGTATATGTTCTGTAAAATTTGTGATAAATGTCAAAGGGTAGGGAATATTTTCTGTAGGGATCAAATGCTTCAAACCCCCATGTTGTTTGTTGAAATTTTTGATGTTTGGGGGATAGATTTCATGGGTCCTTTTCCCTCGTCTTTTGGTTTTCTATACATCTTACTTGCCGTTGATTATGTCTCTGAGTGGGTGGAAGCAAAAGCCACCCGAACTAACGATTCTAGAGTGGTTGCAGAGTTTTTAAAGTTTAACATCTTTGTCCGCTTTGGGATGCTGAGAGCTGTAGTGAGTGATAGGGGGACACATTTTTGTAATAAGACTATTGCTGTCCTATTCCGCAAATATGGCGTACTCCACAAAGTATTCGCGCCGTATCATCCGCAGACAAATGGTCAAGTCGAAGTGTTAAATAGGGAGATCAAGTCAATCTTTGAGAAGATGGTGCGTCCTGATAGAAAGGATTGGAGTCTGAAATTGGAAGATGCACTATGGGTTTACCGCACCGCGTATAAGACGCCAATTGGGATGTCCCCATATAGACTATGTGAGAACCCGAAAATTTTCACATTTTTCAAGTATTATTTTATTTTCTCGCCCATATTTTTATACTGTCCTTGAAAATATTAAATGTTTTATACATTTTACAAGTAAGTATAATTTTTAAATCATTTTCCTAGTATAAGTTAGTGTACGTTAATTCGAAGTGCATTTTTCGACGTGGGACCCGCTAGTGCGATATAATTTTGTCGATTAGGCGCTGAAGTATTAAGTGATATTATTTTCCATGGTACTAGGAGATGATTAGAGGTTAGCTAGATAGATGAATTATTGGAAGTGAGAAGATAAGCTTAAAACCATTCAAAGGGCCAAGTGTCGCAAACCGATTGGGAGTTGGACTTTGACCAAGAATGTTAACATTTACCAAAACCAAATTTTGACCCAAAATTCATCCCATTTTTCGCTCTCTTGGCCGGCCCTCTTGACAAGAAAACAAGAGAGAGCTTCTTCCATTTCTAGCTTCCAAATTCACTCAAATCTTGAGTTTCCAACCGACCAAATCGCAAACCTTTCCATACAAGTGACCACTAAGGGAAACTAAGAGCTTTGGTAGAGTTGATTTGGAGGAGAAAGACTAAGCTACCACTTTCCTTGAGGTTCTAAGGTAAATTTGCTAAGAACACCCCTCTTTGCTTCTAATAGATGGAAATTAGTGGCTTGTGGTTGCCACTTTGGTGGTTTTGTACATTATTTCTTGGTTATGAGTAGTGATATGTGGATTTTTAGTTTATAGTGAATTTTTTTGCCCTGTTCTGACCAGTGTTGTTCGGCCATGATGAAGGCCGAATTGGACTTAGCTCAAAACATGAAAGTTGTAGAGAATTGAATGTAGATTATTCCTGTAAAATTTCAGCTCAATCGGAGCACTGTATCCTATGAAATGACTATTTTACCCCTGCTGCCCTGTTTCTGCCAAAACTGGAAATCAGCATCTGTAATTGGCTCTTTTGGCTGGGAAGATGAATGAATTAGCTTTTGATGCCTTCTTACTAATTGTATCCTTGTATCTTAGCCTTCGAATGGCTTTGGAATCAACTGAAGCGGAGTTGGGTGTGCTGAGATATGATTGAATGAGTCAGGACTGCTAGTTGACTTTCACAGTGAGTTTCGAACTGGAAAATTTGGGGCTGTTTGGGTAAATTTGACTAGGTTAGGTTCAGAACTGGGTTGAGGTGTCTTCATAAGAATTATAGAACAATGTCTTAGCTTCGAAACAGTATAAATGTTACCTCAATCCGATCAGTGTAGTTTCGGTTGTGACCAATACACTAAAAGATGTCAAACCTGCCATTTTGCTCCTTGTCTTAAACCTTAATTCCGGTCACTTTTCTAGCTTAGTTTTGTTATTAAATGACTTTTAGCCTATTGAACGGCTAGTGTAATGAGATTATTTGTGTGTGATTTTGGGGGCTGATTGAGGAAAATGATGAAGCCATAAATGGCTGGAAAATAGGTAAATACAAAGGGCGTGCTGCCCGAATTTGCATTCAAATGGCGATTTCAAAATTTTAAGAGCGGACATAAGTTTTACGACTATTTTACTCATATCTTTTGGACTAAATGCACTCTTTTCACTTTCAAAATCATACTTATATTTCGTACTAGTAATTATTCGGATTTTCCTTGATTCACCAAACATTTTGATGGTTGAACCGTAATGTGTTTTCTTGATTACTCTTAGGGTTCCTTGGTGACTAAGGTGTTATCCGGAAGGAATACTTTGGACGTTATTTTGCTTGTTTAGGTGAGTATTCTGTATACGTTTTGTTTCTTATGATTATGTGACGTGTTATGACTATTTGGATTGTTTGATTAAATGTTAAATGGTTTCAATGATTGCTAAAAATAATTTTTGCTAGGCGAGTGTGTACTTTATCGCACTCGGCCTAAGCGAACATGAAATTTTCAATGATTGAATTATTAAATGTTAATTGTGCATGAATGTAAGCCTTCGGGCTGAACTGGGCCCTGCCCTTTGTTACTGGTCGACTCGAGCCAGAAGCGGACTCAGTCGGGCGATTAGTGACCCTGGGTGAATGTTTGGTATACTCGAGTATGACCACGAAGTTGGCGGAGATTGGGGAATGAAATGAATGAACGAACGACAAGAAAATGAAGGAGTTTTCACTTACAAACAATGTTTTAATGATCGGAGAAATAAGGACAATATTAGGCGCATGAATGAACGAACGAACGAATAGCTCCTCGTGAGCATGTATCCTTTTATTGTATGTGTTACTATTGCTTTATATCGTAAATGTTATCTGGATTACTTGTAATTACATGCTTAATGTCCTTGTTTAACTGCTTGGTTGTGTATATAGAATCTCGCTGGGCTTTTAGCTCATTTCACGCCTTTTGTTTTCCTTACAGGGGTAGCAAGCATGGGCGAGGGGCCTGTATAGAATAGTATAGCCTAGTTTTGTTTTGAATTGTTTTGTTTTGGCATTTATTTCCGCTCTAGTGCTTGGATAAGGTGGACTGTATCGTGAATTCAGAGCTTTGGTATACATTTGGGACTGTACTTGTGGTTGAGATTGAGATGAATGTATTTATATGGTTTAAGTTTAGGTATTGTTTTCGCTTATTCTCGAGGCTTTTCTTATTTTATTTTATGTGAGTGAACGAGTCCTGGCGAGAGCTGGGCAGGCGATCCGCCGAACCCTTTGGTTCGCCTTAGGGGAAGGTGGGGCTGTCACAGACTAGTCTTCGGTAAGACTTGCCATCTTCCAGTGGAGTTCGAGTACAAGGCATTCTGGGCAGTGAAACAATGCACTATGAATCTTGAGGAAGCGGGGTTCCATAGGAAATTGCAGCTACAAGAGTTGGAAGAGATTATAAATGAGGCATACGAGAATGCAATGATTTACAAGGAGAACAGCAAAATTTTTCATGATCAACAAGTCTCAAGAAAGTGATTTGTAGTAGAGCAAAAAGTCCTCTTGTATCACTCGAGGCTAAAACTTTTTCCCGATAAGTTGCGTTCTCGTTGGATTGGTCCATTTGTCGTTTCTAATGTTTTTCATTATGATGCCGTGGAGATCAAAAGTTTGAAGACAGAGAAGAAGTTCGTAGTGAATGGCCATCGTTTTAAACCTTACTATGAAGGATTCTCCATTGAGGAATTCGACTTCATACAGCTCGAGGATCCAACTTATCTCGCTTGAGAATTCTGGCCAAGTCTAGCCAAAGACGGTAAAGAAAGGCGCTGCTTGGGAGGCAACCCAAGGCTCTTTGATTTAGTTTTCATGTGTTTCCGAAGTTTTTGTTAAGTGTTAGTGTATTTAGTGAGTTGTTGTTTTTGTACCAGGAAACTGGCAGTTAGACGTTCCCACGTTAGGTGGTCACGTTTAAGGAAATCAATTCTCGTCTACGGTCAGAAAACTCTATAGTAGTTAGGCGTGCCCACGTCAGGTGGTCACGCTTAAGGATCTAAATTTCTGAAGATTGGTCAGAAGACTCTGTAGTAGTTAAGTGTGCCCATGCCAGGTGGTCACGCTTAAGGATCTTAATTTTTGACGGATGGTTAGAAGACTTGTAGGCAGTTAGGCGTGCCCACACCAAACACCGGTGTTCAAAAAAAATATTAAAAAAAAGAGGGGGGGCAAAACCCAACCGATGCCCTACTTTCTTTCTTCTCTTTCTTTTTCCTTCTTCTTCTTCTTTCTTTTTCTTCCTTTTCTTTCTATTCTTCTTCTTCCCCCGCGACCGCCTTCGCCCGCCGTTCCCCATCGTCGCTGCCCGTCGCCGCCCGCCAAGGCTCACGGCCAGTCAAGCGCGCAGCCTACGAGCACCCTTCTCCCGCACACCGCCCAGCTCTAACAGCCACGTGAGACCAGACCCAGCGCGCGCCCCTTCTGTGCAGCAATAGCACTAGCGCGCAATCAGGCGCGCCAGCTCCAGCGCACCAAGGCGCGCAGTCAGGCGCGCTAGCCCAGCAGACCAGCGCGTGCCTCTACCTGGTCACGCCTATGCGCGCAGCCAAGCGCGCTACCAATGCGCCCCAGAACGCAGACCGTGCGCTCCAGCCCTCCTGTCCGCGACCCAGCTCACGCCTGCGCAGCAGCCAAACGCGCCCACCGCGCGCACGCCAGCAGCCGTGCGTGTCCAACCCAGGCGACTCACCCACGAACATCACCTCCTCCACCATTGTTGCCGTCGCCGCTACTTCGCTGTCACCCCCATTGCCTGCTGTCAACTCAGGTCCTTTCTTTCTTTAATTTTCTGTTACTTTTAGCTGAGGACAGATTTTTTTTATTTCTAGCTAAGGACAGATTTTAAATTTTTATCTGAGGCCAGACATTTAATTTTTGGCTGGTGACAGATATTTGGTGCTTACTTGGGATACTGTGAATATTTCTTTATATTTGGGGACTTCTGCTGTGTTTGTCAGTTTGATTAATATTTGTGTTTACTGTGTTTGAGTAGTGTCGTGACTTGCTGTGCTTGTCTGATTGTCTATTTCTTAATTGTCGGTGTTTGGAGCTGTGATTGGGGACCCTTTGTTTAATTGGCTGCCGGTTGACTTATTTTGGGTGTTTGTACCTTGACCTTGCCCTGTTTACTGGTGTCAAATGGCTAAATCAAAAGATAAAAGCAGGAATAAACTATCTACCTCCACCCCCAACCAACTGTCCCTTTGAGTGGACCTTCCCAAGCAACTGCTTCGGGAGGTCCCCGGACCCGCCTTGGGAGGAATAGGGAGGTTCATCCCTCCTCTCCGGTCCACTTCGTCAGACATTTAACCTTCACCAGGGCTGCCGATAAGAAACAGTATGCCGCTGCCTGTACAAGGAAGATCATTTCTTGTAAATTCATCCATAGCCCCACATTCGAGCTTTTAAACCTTAAGGATGAGGTCACTAAGAGGTTAACCACCATAGGTTGGACAAATTATGCTTCTATTATTTTACCTGCTTTCACGGAGTTAACGTGGGAATTCTATGCTACTTTTGAGTTTAAGTCCCTGATGAATTCTTCGTTACTACTCCTGGGGTGGTGCGGTTTAGATTGATGGATAGGGAGTTCACACAGTCCATCACTGAATTTAATCTGGCTCTTGGTTTTATTGACATTCCCTATTCCCAAACTGATGAATATTTGGAAAGTGCATGCGAATACACTGAGTCCTTTTTTTCCCATAACACTGGCTATTGGAGGGAACTATCGGTTGACACTCAATCTTATGACCCTAGCCAGTCTAAAGCCTTTTTCCTTAAGGACCCCGTTTTTCGCTATCTACACCGTTTTATGGCTTATAACTTCTCTAGCACGAAAGACAGTTCGGGTACTTTGACCAAACCCGAGTTTTTTTTTATTTGGTGTATGATTGTTGAGGTTAAGGTCAACTTGGGGTGTTGGTTTGCTTCTCACCTCCGAACTGTCTTAAGCAAGAAAAATAAGTTGTTAATTCTGGAGTCTTTTATCACTCGATTGGCTGTTAATCTTGGGGTTTTGGATTTGACTAATCATAATCTACATCAGGCTTGTACTATGGAACCTCTTGATTTAGTTTGTTTGGAAAAGATGGGTCTAGTGCAACAGGTCAATGGCGTCTTCCAGTTCGTGCCTCCAGGGCCGATCCAGCTTCCTCCTAATTGCAAAGCGTCCAAATCTGCCACCTCGGAGGCTGGAGGTCCCTCTACTGATGCTCCGGGACCTTCCTCTTCTGCACCCCCGCCGTCTTCCGACCTCCGCTTCCAGCTGCATCACATGGATTCTAGATTGGAGAGGATCGAACGCCAGGTGTTCGGAATGGCACAGAACTTGGCTCAGTACTTCACACACGTGGGCATCCGTTTACCCTTCCCTCCGGAGCCTTAGTCCTTTTCTACCTTCCTCCGTATTCAGGGAAGTGTCATTGCCCCATTACCTCTATTCTTGGTCTTTACTTACATTGGGGGCAATGTAAGTTTTAGGTGTGGGGAGGGTTAACTATACTTTTAGTTGTTTGATTTGTATTTTCTTTGCCTTAGTAGTTCTTTGTTTTAAACAATGATGACTGCAATTGAGATACGAGTATAAGTAGTAAATTCATGTCATGGAGTTTCTACTTTTCTCGATGATGAATTGATTGATGAATATACTGAACTTGACATAATTTTGACCACTTGTACGATTTTTGGGCTTAATTTTTCGTTTGTTGAGTGGTTATTGCACATGGTTTGTCATTCTAGAACTTGCTCGTTATGCATGTCAAGACCACATTTAATTGAATTTGATGTATCAAAATGATAAGGGCACCTAGGATTGAACCATTTTTTACTCGCTCAAAAACCTACCTTTAGTGAGCCAAGTTGAACCTTTAACTCTTCCTCTTCGTTTGATACCGTAATTGTTAGCAAAAAAACCTTATTTTTAAACTTTCTCTTTCTACCTTGAGTTGAAGAAATGCTTTGATTCCATTACATGGGAGTTGGGATATTCTTTGAAAGGCAGTGAATCGAAAATGCAAGTATGACAAGTGAAGTTGATTTCTATGGTGTCGGTAAAAAAAAAGGAGAAAAAATATATATGTGAAAAAAAAAGAAGTTGAAATCAAAGTTTTTGTGACAAGTGCCGACTATTACTCCATTTGTTGGGTTGTTGAGATACCTTGGAGGTACAAATGTGCAAGAACCTGTGCAATGAATTTCTGGGCATTTTCTTTGACATTTTTACACCCTTAAAATCTTTTTTTATCCTACCCCTTCACCCGAGCCTCATTACAACCTTGTGAAGTCCCTTTGATTGGTGCATTTAATTCATAGTTAAGTGGTGGAGATATGATATATGAGCAAGCTTATGGTATTGTGATTTCATTGTGTTGATTTGAGAGCCATCCTCTATCCTATACACTTTGGAGTGAATGAGTGCATATTAAATGTGAGAATTGTCAGTTTAGTATATCCTGATTTTGATGAGATTGTTGGGGAATTTGGAATACCATTATTGGTATGAACTGCTTTGAATTGCTTGGTATCTTAATTGCACTTCTAAGTTAATTATGTTTGAGGGCAAGCACAGTTTAGGTGTGGGGAGATTGATAGGGTGCATTTTAGTGAGATATTTTGCTAATATTGCATAATTGTTTTGACTAAATATTGCACTATTTGGGGGATTCTACTCAGGTTTTGTCAAGCCCCAAATCTGGGTCCCTGGACCCGATTTGCAACATGGCACGCCATATCTATGAGACGTTACTCCCATAAATATAAGGCACCATAATCATAACTTACAAAATCCACTAAAATTTTAAAACTTACATATACCAATGAGACACATACACTTCAATAAATTACCTCTACAAAATGCTTTATTCTAACTCCTCAAAATTTAAACATCTATCTATATACCTTTTGTGAGAGCCCGTAAATTTTCTTTATTTTAGGTATTAATTTATTTCTTTGCACCTGTTTTCCATATTTCCTTTATTCGATAAATTTTCTAGACATTTTTATGAGTAAATAGGGTTTTAAAAATGTTTTCCTAGTATAAATCAGTTTATGAGATTTTCGGAGTAAATAGTGGACGTGGGACCCGCTAGTGCGTTAAGTGAGAGAAATTCGGCCAATTAGGTTAAGTTGTGCAGTAAGGCATTAAATTACTGAGTGTTAAGAGATAACTGGAGGTTAGTTAGGTATTTAATCATTGGAAGCTAAAGGATAAGGAGAAATCCAAAAAGGCGACACGTGGCGCGATCCTATTGGGCCAACACTTGGCCTAACTTTCTACAACTTTACCAAAAGCAAAATTTGACCAAATCATCTTCATTTTGCAAGCTTCTTGGCTGAAATTCCTCTAGAGAGAAAAGGAAAGAAAGCTTCAACTTCTACTTCAATTTCTTGTCCAAATCTTGAAAATTAACCGATAGAAATCCGATTTGCTCCGTAGAAATCGCATACTAAGGAAGAACAAAGGTGTTTGTGGAGTGATTTGGCAAATCAAAGCTCTAAGAGGCTACCTTTCTTGGTGTTTGAGGTATATTGCTTAGAACTTCAATTTTGTCCATAATAATTGTAAATTAGTGGCTTATATCGGTTAAGGAGCTTAGTTTATGGATGATTTTGTGAATTAAAGTGAAGTTTGGTGAATTTATCATTTTCTTGGGAATTTTTCTGTTTTCATATGATGACTAAGGTTGGCTTGGATTGGTGGCTTAGTATGGTATGGAATTGAAGTTATTGTGCATTAATTGTGGTTAATTGCGGAAATTTCAGCTTTATGTGGGAAAATTCCAGATTAGGGTTCTTATATTGCCCTGTTCTGACCAGTTCTGTTCGTCCAGGATGGAGGCCGAATTGGCCTTAGCTCAAAACATGAAAATTGTATAGAATTAAGTGTAGATTATGCCTGTAAAATTTCAGCTCAATCGGAGCACGGTAGCCTGTGAAATGACTATTTTACCCCTGCTTCCCTGTTTCTGTTCGGAAATGATAATCAGCCTCTGTAATTGGCTCGTTTGACTGGGGAGATGAATGAATTAACTTTTGATGCCTTCTTAAGAATTGTAGCCTTGTATCTTAGCTTTCTAATGGCTTTGGAATCAACTGAATCGGAGTTGTGTAGCCTGAGTTATTAATGGTTAAAGTCAGTGCTGATAACTAGACTGATCTTAAACTTTTGGATCTGTGTTTGGTAAATTCGACTTAGATAAACTATAAATTAGGTTAAGTGGCCTTCACAAAAGTTGTTCCCATCTATCTTAGCTTCGAAATGGTATAAGGTTCACCCCGATTCGATAACCCATAGCTTCGGTTATGACTACAATTCTACGAGATACCAAATCTGCCATTTAGCTTTTGTCTCCAAAATTGATATTTGCTTGCACTATTGCACTTGTGTTATACTGGGATGATTTTGGAGCCTATGGAAGGGCTATTGTGGTAACCTTATTTGTGTGTGTTTCTGGGGCTGATTGAGGAAAATAATGAAGCCATATATGGCTGGAAATTTGGTAAACACAAAGGGCACGCCGCCCAACTTTCTAGGCCGCTTGGTTCCTTCAAGTTTGAGTTGATTCTTAGTAGATGAACGGCTTTTAGGTCATCCAAGCCCCTAGGTCCTCCTGTTACCTTTTCGTTTCGAAATCACGCTTTTGCAACTTTGCCTTCATAGTTCATTTGGGGTAGGCATACGACTCATAGTCGAGCCTCACTTGTGCGTTTCATTTACTAGAATTTGGGATGTGAAAACCTTAATTTCTACTTTGGTTATTTTAGGGTTTCTTGGCGATTAAAGTCATTTTGGGGGAAAAAACTTTTGAAGTATCTGCACTTGAAACTGGTGAGTGTACCACTCCCCTCACTTGTTGCCTAACTTTGTATATGTACTTGCAAATTGTAACTTGAATGACTGTATCATCTGTTTGTCCGGTATGAGACGAGGGTGTACTTTATCACACTCGTTCTCTGGCCTGTGTGACTTGTTTCCTGTATATGTACTTGACTCTGTTACTTGTGTCTACTCTGGATCTCATGTACACTTGAATCTGTTATTTATACTTGATATGATGTCGTTTGGACACGTATCCAACGACCTTCCTGTGCCTGTTAACTCTGAGCTCAACCTCATGGGTAGTTACTTGATTCGAGCCAGCAAGGGCTTGGTCGAGGAAATTAACGAACCATGGGTGCCTGTTCTTTGGAAATCTTTGGGTATTGAGACTCTGGATTTCCGGTATACTTGAGTATTACCATCTCTATTCCTGTTCGGCGTTCGGGCCCGGTAAGGGGTATGTTTGGTGATCGGGATTTGGCGTTTAAGAGGGATCTACGGACATGTTTATTTCATTAAACGTTGACGGAGGGTCAACGAGTTTGGATCAAGTACTGAAATGGGAATTTGGCTCCTGAGAGCCACCTGTATCCTTTCCAGTTGAGATAATTGTTCATTTCCTTATATGTGCCTTAAACGTGAAATGCCATGATCCATGACTACTTGTATTCTTGGTACCTCATTGAGCGCAAGCTTACCCCGTTCCCGTTATCTTTGTTTTTCTTACAGGGGACCAACTTCGAAATCATGATTTTTGAAGAAAAAGGGGCGAGCTATTGTATATGTATTTTGTTAAGCTCTTTTGCAACTGAAACCCTAATTGTATTTTGACCGATATGGATACCCTGGCTTGTATTTTAGTTACTTTGTTCAAGACTTTGATGTAAAAATATGTATAAGTGTAATCATTTGAGATGTTGTGATTCTATGGCTTTGGATTCTATTGCGCGTAGTCTAGGGTTTTGCGTGTTTCAACTCCGTAGTCCTGGCGAGAGCTGGGCAGGCAGTCCGCCAAACCCTTTGGTTCGCCTTAGGGGAAGGTGGGGCTGTCACACCTTTCTCACTTATCTTCTAAACGTACACGAGTCGGCTTTCTTGACCTGCAAGAAAGATAAATAGACGTGGGTTGAGCGACGTATGCCCAGTAGGTAGTACTTACTCCCCTGTCGGATCATGTAGCTATATACACACTATATACATTTGCAAATTCGGTCACACCATACCACATGCATAAAGCAATTAAAAACATTTGTCATCCCATTTCATATACTACATAAGTATATTTCCATTGAAAGTGAGTGGCTTATACATAAGTGGCCTCTATCCGACGTGGCACTTA
This sequence comes from Coffea humblotiana, assembly GCA_023065735.1. Lineage (NCBI taxonomy): Eukaryota > Viridiplantae > Streptophyta > Magnoliopsida > Gentianales > Rubiaceae > Coffea > Coffea humblotiana. Next base: position 531,200 of record JACYVW010000016.1, on the reverse strand, counting down.
GTCCCGTAGATCCTAGAGGTGGCCCCCGCCGAACATAGCTTAGAAATACACATAATATAACATGATCGTATTCATTGAACATAATTGCAAATCATAAATTATATCAATCATGTCATCTCATTTCATAACATAGCTCATAAACAAGCACATGCAATATCCGGCTTCTGAGTACTCAACCTAGAGATTAAACCCTTCTAGGTGGGCGACCAATAGATTTCGCGACTATCGATTGGTCTAATTTCATACATGGGTCAATCGGCCGGATTTTATACCAGGCTACCATGACCTTGTCAATCGGCCGGACTCTATACCAAGCTACCATGACCTTGTCAATCGGCCGGACTCTATACCAGGCTACCATGACCATTAGACAGGACTATAGCCCCTACCGTTTATTCCATGACCGTTTAGAGCTTTTTGTAATATAAAATCATTTCACGTGTCACATGCACCTTTCTTTCGTTTCATGAAAATATGCCACTCATTCCATAAACTATTGCATAGCAAAATATTTCAAGTATTCGTAATTTCATGCTTGCAAAACATTTGAAATAGGCATACATGATCCATTTCTTCATATACCAAAATAAAGCTCTTACTGGAAAAATATTCATATTTAACATTTCAAAAATACAGAGGGGTAAGCACCACCTACCTCAAACTTCTCGATTGAAGGGATTCTTAACATGTCCACGAACTCCTTTTAAACCTATAACCAGTGTCATATATATTCCTTGATTAGTTCATATGTCCAACTCTTAAGGTGCTTATTCCTATATTGAATAACCCTAGGAAGCATATCTGAACCTTTTATAGAAAGTATTTGATAAGTTTCCTAAAATACAAGGTTTTCCTTTTTAGAAAGCTTCCTAATTAGAAGGTTCTCCCTTTTAGAAGAGGCCATAATTTGGTTATCCATAAAATAAGTGCTATTTATTTGTTTAACCTATTCATTTATTTATTTGTTGAAGAAATGGCGGGCCTTATTTAAAGTCAATTTCTAGAGCTGGGTCCAACCATAAAAATATATTTCTTTTATTAAAATAGGACTTAAAAGGAAATCTTGAACCTTTGGTATTGTTATTGGGTCGTTTGTCACAACTTAAATTATTATAATTAAATTTAGGTTTCCAAAACTTCCTTAAGAATGTGTGCAACAGTTCGACTCTAAGATTCCATGATCAAAGGTGAGGCACGTATAGAAAATATTACACCCTTGTTTTTAAGTTTTATAACATATGTTCATTATATTTGTTTGGGAAAGCTTAATAAGTCCAATAAAATATCCATTAAACCAATTATCTACTCAATTATTGATTTTATCCTAAAAAAGTAATACTAATTTAACTAAAGCCCAATTCCCTTTCAACCTAAATCAGCCTTTATTAATAATCAACTTTAACCCACAATTTAATGTATAAGCCCATTAATGTGAAATGCCTTGTTCATTTTATTTTATTTTATTTTGGTATTTGGATTTTAAAATTTTTTTATTTGGGTTATTTGTAGAGTCCTTGGATTCATTTAGGTCAAAATGGTTCTGTTATAACAAAAATGGCTTTATTCGAAGAAACATTGGGTTTGATTAAATTATACTTTTGGGTCATTCTTAAAATAACTTATTTTCAATTTAAGCAAGAAGGCTATTTAATCTGAAATTCGTCCAACTCCAAAATTTTTGAACCATAATACCAGTTTTTTTTAAAATATATTTTAGCTACCCTATTCTAATTGACCCAAACTTCATGGGCTAATTTGCAATTTGCAACAAGTTCGAAAACTAGACCAAATCAACAGTCTTCTTCTTCCCCTTGTTACTAACAAACCATTCTCACGAAAACAAAAGACATGACCAATCTTTCGTTTGTGTTGAAAACTTAGGAATAGAATAACCTTAGGGCAGTGAACTATTTAATTATTTTCTTCCTCCATTCCAGCTATAAAACCAAGAATTAGCCACCAATATTTTATCCTTTTAATTCATATTAGTGGTGGCCTTGCCGTCAAGTGCCCCTTATGCCATAAAATTCCTTCTATCCTCTAACCAAACCCCAATGATAGGCAGAACCATAGAGGTGTTTCAAAAGAGAAATCATTAATTCCTCCCAAACCTTATATAAAGCATGGTCCGGTTACTTCATTTTTTTTCATTGGTTTGAGTATTCTTTTGACGTTCTACACTCAAACTAATAGTATTATTAACCAGAAGGTAGTCGCATGGCTTATGAACTTCCATAATTTAAACAAAAACACTTATCAAAACTCACAAAACTTGTACCTAATATTTCAGACACGTTTTGGGGCTACTACGGATGAAATCTTGGGTTAGTAAAAGAGAAAACTAAGAAATATTAAAAGGAGAGTTCGCGGCCTTACGTGTTCATTGTCAGAGGGGTCGAATTCTTGTATTCTTTCCTTCATCCAGTCTCTTGATTTCAACTTTTCTTTCCGTTGACACGTCTTTACTCTCTTATTTTATGGTTTTCTTCTGGTAACGTTGTGAAAATTTACTCACTATTAGACTAGTTATAGTTGGAGTTAGTTCACACCACTTCTTCCTAAAATAACTTCACCAACTCAAACTAACTTCCATCTCTTCCTACTTTATCTCCTAGTTTGTCTCCTATAATATCTACAAGTTTATGTTAATTCCTACTCTCTCTTATCATGACTCTTACTATCACTTGGTGGTTGAGATAAGATAAGACATTAACATCAAACTCTATAGAGATAAATTAACTAAGTAAACAACTAGCAAAATAATTAATAACATTATTCAGTGAAAAATACGGGGTTTCACAGGTTTGGTGTTTGGTGTTAATTGCAGGAAGTGGTGCTAAAAAAGTGCTGAAAATCAACATTCCAGAACACTTCCTGACAGTTAGGCATGCCCACGCCTAACTCCAACCCTCAAAGCCGGATTCATGGGATTATTCTCACGTGGAAAGTTTCAAAAATTGAGTGAAGTAGCTGGCTACAAACTGGGAAAGCAGTGGGGTCACTCCAAAGGAAACAAGAGCTGAAGAAGTTGAATTGTAATAGGATTGCTATTTAGGAAATAATTGGTATTCGGATACCAAGGAATTAGGAGAAAAAGTAGGAAACGGGAGAGATTCTAGGAACCGTCTCTTTTGGGAGGCTAAAAACGCAGAGAAGAAACAATTGTATGACTCGGGTCTTTGACTTTTTGCTACTTAGCACCATTGGAAGGAAACAAACAAAACAAGCCACAATTGTTGACTTGTACTTTTTTCCTTTTTCCGTTGTTTTGACCGAATTGGAAAATGCATCAGACTCTCTTGTATGCTTTTGTTAGAGATAATAGAAAGCAACGATTTTTCTTGTTCTTTCTTCCTCTGTTGACCGAACTTGGGGAGGCAAGAAGTGACGGTTTCCTCAATTGCTTCACATGGCTTGTTCTCCATTAATGGAGAACTAACTTCCTATTTCTAGTCAAAGGGACAACTGAGAATTTGGTTCAACAATAACTGTGAGATCTAAATTATTTTAACTATTCCTTCATTTATTGGTATTTGTATGTTTTCTGCTTTTAATTGTTATTATAGCTATCGTGTATGATTGAATAGGTGCGCAATATTTAATTATTCACGTAGTCTATTTTGCTAATTGGGGGTAGTTGAATCCGTAATTGTTCGATTACCTCCATCTCGGTAGCAACTGGTGTAATTGGGTTTATATCAGGAAAACATACGATCTAATTTAAACAAACTCTCGTAGCGTGTTTGTTAGTTAGGATTGATTTTTTCTAATTCTTAATGCAATCTAGAAATTAAATCCTATGGTCGTACCTAGGGTTATTTCTTGGTTAAACAAATAGTTAACGGTCGTACCTTGACTATCGAAAAAGTAAGAAAAAACTGGTTGTTTATTGCGTGTATGACAGCTATAACCAATCTATTAATAAATGTTAGAATTATATTTGAATCGATGATCAATTGCATGAACCATCTCTGAAGTGTACCCTTGGCTAAAGTTTCTCTAATTATTTCTCTCAATTAATTATTTTTCGCATTTAATTTATTTAGTTGACAATTCATTAGCATTAAATCCTAAAACCCCCCGTTTTTCTTGACTCGAAAGGAACGAACTTTTCCCCAATCCCTGAGGAGACGACTCTACTTGCCACTGTCTACTAGTTAGCAATTTTGTCAATTAATCCATTCTGGTATATCGGATTAAGCACACTCTTTGGAACCAGGGTGAATCAAGTAATCCATTGCACATCTAGAGTCCCTGCTCCAGTACCTGAATTGATTATTGACTGCTTTTGGTGGTAGCTAGGTTTTTATTATTATTGTACAGGCTCGACACCTGTCAGGGACGCCCAAAATCCAATGGTTAGCCATTCAACTCAAGCCAGCAAGGGCTTGGTTGAGGAGTTTGGTGAACCTTGGCCTCGTGTACTTGACTTGCTTGGATATGTTCGAGTAATATCACATCTTGTTTGACTTTCGGGCCCGGCAGAGGGTGTAACGGTGGACGAAAATTTGGTGAAAAGTGGGGTTCTACGGACTTGTTACTTGCTCGGTTGACGGAGTGTCAACACTTGGAAATTGTAGATCAAGATTATCGATGAATCAGTGTGGATTTAGCTCCTAAGAGCTCCTATATCCTTTTACGCGTGTTTTACTTCCTATTTGTACACTTAAATGAAATTTCATGTTAAGTCGTTTTTAAATGTGAGATTTGATTTAATTTGTACTACTTTCTTGCTTGCTTGATTTTCTTGACCTCACTGAGGATTAACTCATTCATTTAAGTTTGTTTTCCTTAACAGGTTTGGAAGTGGAAGTTGGGGACTCTAGACTAGCGACTTTTGATGGAATCTAGTGACCCTTTTGTATGTTATTGGAGACATTTGAAGTATAAATTTTGTTATACTTGGGGATTTTAGATTATAATTGTAAATAGTAGCCCTAGAAGAATTTGGATTGTATATTTGAAGTATTCCTTTAATCCTAAATCTATGGTTGACTTGTGAATTTCTTTTAAGTTAGAATGAGTGCGTGAGTCCTGACGAGAGTTGGGCAGGCGCCTCAATGATACCCTAGGGTTCGCCCTAGGAAGAGGTGGGGGCTTCACAACTGTAGTGTACTATTCATTGTTATTGTTCATCCGAAAAAAAAAATTCATACCTTGTGTTTGTCTCTTGTTATTCTTGAATTTTGAAGTCCTTGGGTTACAAAGTGGAGTTTCTTGAAAATCTTGATCCAAAGTTTCCAAATCTTGAACCTTTGAAAATCCTAAGTTCATTGTCTTGAACTTGAAGTTGCGGCTGCCTTGTTTTCTTGAATTGGCGAAAAAAAAGAAAACAAAAGGAAAAGAATCTAATCCATAGTGAAAAAAAGAAGAAAGAAACAAGTTCTTGAATCGGATCATAAGCCATCAAGAAAGCTGCATTACATTTTGGAAACCAATTGTGACTTGGATTCGTTTCCAAATCTGGACATAAAACCCTTGTTGGACTTGGTTTATATTTTCCAGCTGCAAAATCCAAAAATACACTTAGGAAAGCTCCTAAAAACAGCATCTTACTTTCCTAAAATAAATCCAAAGGTCATTTCCAAATCTGGACATAGAACCCTTGTTGGACTTGGTTTATATTTTCCAGCTGCAAAATTCAAAAATACACTTAGGAAAGCTCTGTTGATCTTAGCCCCTAGCTTTTGATGTTTACAAAATAATTGGATGATACTAATATCTCTTCAAGAAATACTTTCAGCTATGAAGCAAATCAGATTCAAAGATCAAGTGCTATTGAAAAGGACAAAGGTTGCTGAAAGCTGTCGGACGCTTGTGAAGACAGGATCGGACGTCCGATAATCATTGCGCAACTTCGGACGCATGAAGAACTCCATCACCGGACGTCCGAAGGAATAAAGACATTCCCTCTAGCTCACTGACTTCGTTCGGACGCAAAGCATCAGAGCACCGGCCGTCCGATAAACTATGCAGCACTTCGGACGCAAAGCATTAGAGGTACTGGACGTCCGAAAGAAGTGAAGAAAATCTCTCAAGCTCACTGCCTGCTGTCGGATGCAAGAAACAGTAGTACCGGACGTCCGATACTCCCAACGGCTAGTTGACTCTTCAGCTACTTTCTATCCGTTGGAAGCATTAATGAAACACTTTCTTGGTCTCATATAAATAGAGCATTATCAGAAACTTCAAACAACTTTTGCACACTGAAGATACAAAAGATATAGAGTAGTTTTAGTGAGAAAGCACTCTCCAAAGAAGATTTGTAGTCTTGGTGGTGTGAAGTTCATTGAAAACTTTTCATTTGTGAGTGAATACTTCAATAGTGTAGCTCTGTGAGGGTTGTCCTGAGGGATAGTAAAACTTCCTAACTTGACCGAGTGGAGCTTGGGGCAAGGAGGAAGTGAGCCTTCCTTTGTACACAAGATTGGTTGTATTTCATCAACTTGAAGAAACTTGTTTGAATTGATCTTCAAGTTCAAGAGGAGCTTGGTAGTCAATTGGTTTGCAATTCCTTTCTTCTCATTTACTTATTGTTATGTTGTGATCCCTAAATTGCTTATCTCTTCTACTCTCAAGCAATCTTGCTCTTTTATAAATTGTTTCATTGAGTGGTCACCTAGAAAAGAGGGTAAATTTCATATTGAACAAAAACGTGTCTCATAACTTGATTAGCTTTAAATAACCTAATTCACCTCCCCTCTTAGGTTGTCTTTGATCCTTACAAGCTCCTAAAAACAGCATCTTACTTTCCTAAATTAAATCCAAAGGTCATTCGGATCAAGCTTCTAAATTTCCAGCAATATACATTCGGGTAAAGTGATTTCTAGGTTTCTAAATATCTGCCAAGTGTTTGTTGTTTCATTACTAATTTGTCCAGCCATTGAAAGTCCGTGTTTAAATCCTTTTTCCAACTTTTAAATGAGTCCAAAGAGTCCAAAACAGTTTTGGACTCCAAGAGTCCGTAAGTTTCCTAAGTTGAGTCCATAATTTCATAATTCGAGTCCTCTTTGTCTTGTGTCTTTCTTGGCTGAATTAAACACCAAATCAAATCAGGTTTTTGGTTTTGATTTCCAGCAAGAATTTAAGCGTAAATTGTCTTCTAGGGCAACTAGGGTTTTACAGTTTAAGGTTTGCATATGGCGGCCTAGACCTTGTCAGAGCGGGTCCTCCCCTCCATCAAGGAGCTTTGCAACGGTGTTGGCATCTGGGGTGGCGGTAGCGGAGGATGGGCCAAACCCTGGGACAATTTCAATCTTCCGCAATGAACCTGCATTGAGGATGTCTCGCCAAGACATGCTGCTATTGGTTGAACCATTCCGCAATGGTCTAGTTGGCTGTTTTGCTTATAGCAGACCTCCAATGGAGATGATTCGCAAGTTCGTCGTCTCCCTAGGCCTGAAAGGAGACTGCCCTACGAGGCTCTTGGATTCCAGCCACATTCTGTTGCGGCTAACCCTTGAAGATGACTACACGAGGCTCTTCATGTGACGGACATGGTTTGTCCAAGGATCGCCAATGGTCATCTCCAAGTGGATGTTGGACTTCAAGGCCAACAAGGAGGTGTCAATTGCCCCTGTTTGGGTGACATTCCTAGATCTTCGCTTGCTGTTCTTTCGCAAATAGTAGTTATCAAAAGTTGGCGGCTACGCTGGGTCGCCTCCTCAGGATCGATGCGGCAAACTACAGACTTGAGAGGGAGACGTACTTGGAGCATTGATAAAGAAGCGATTAAAACTTTTAAGTTCGCAATTTGGTATAAACAACTAGAAAATCTTGCTTAAAGTGGCCGTTTCTTTGTTTTTGAGAAATATACACTTTTGGCAAATTTTCAGATTATAAGTCACCCATAAGGTCAACTTAAGCATCCCTATATAAACTAAGTCCAAATCGATCACAAGTCACACCCCTATTTCCGCTTTCACTGACTTATCCCACGAGAGGAAAAACGGGCAGCACTTCCCCCATTTTGCTTAACTTTTCCTCCTATTTTCCAAACCAAGTTCCATGTCAAATCAACCCAAAACAATACCACAAGTAATAAGATAAAAGTAGCTCTTAATCTAAGCCACCAAACCATCTAATTGGAGCTTATTTCTAGCATACATACATCACCTATTAAAGTTGGAAAATCTCTAATAAAGCTGGAAATTCCTATTTGGAAGCTAAAAAGTCACAATAAAGCTACCAATCTTCACACAAGTCGATAACCAAGCTAAATACCAACATATCATGGATGAATAACATAAAACAAGGCTGAAAATCATAAAATCCTAGGCTGAAATTCCACCAATCTTTACCAAACTAGGTTATCTTCCATAAAATTTCAAATTTCAAGTCATCCTCACCATAAATTGCAAAATAAGAAAGAGAAAGGAAGTTGTCCAACTTAGTACCTCCAAAACCCCTTGAAAAAGTGAAGAACCAAGGCTTTCCTCTCTAATAACTCTCCACTACAAGCTTCCTTGCTTCCTTGGAGCAATTTTGTTCGATTTAGTTTTGTGATTCTAAGTTAAACAAGGCAAGAATCAAGATAAAGATGCTGGTTTCTCTTCTCTCTTTTCTCTCTCTCACTCTCAGCCAAGATGAGGAAGAAATGAAGGAAAGCTTGGCTAGAGGAAAGATAAGAAGGGAAAAAAAGTCTTTGGTCAAACTATGCTCTTGATCGCCAACACTTGGCAAAGTGTGAGGACCCGAAAAATATTTCCTTATTTTATATTATTTTTTCGAATACATTTTTTTTACTTTACTTTATTACCTTAATTTCCTAGATATTTTATAAGTGAGGCAAGTTTTTAAATCATTTTCCTTGAATAAGTTGGTTTGTGTTAGGTTCGTAGCGCATTATGGACGTGGGACCCGCTAGTACGGTAAGTGCGATAAAATTTTGATGACTAGGTGAAGTTTTGCATAAAGGGATGTTATTTTATAAGGTGTTAAGGGATAATTAGAGGTTAGCTAGATAGATAAGTTTTGGAAAACAAAGAGATGAGATTAAACTCTAGGAGAGCCAAGTGTCATGAAACCCTTGGAAGTTTGATTTTGACCAAACTTTTCTTAACTTTACTAAAACCAAATTTGACCAAAGATGTCTTCATTTTGCACCTTGCTTGGCCAAAAATTGGAGAGGCAAAAAACAAGAGGGAACTTCATCTTCAACCTCAATTTCTAGTTTGAATCTTGAGTTTCAACCGATAATCTTGCAAACTACTCCATAAAAGTTGATCACTACGGAAGATTAAGGGCTTGAGTGGAGAGACTTTGGAGGAAAAAGCACTAAACTTCCATCTTTCTTGGAGGTACAAGGTAACTTTGGCAAGAAACTTGCCTCTACTTCAAATATTTGCCAACTAGTGGTTTAGGGTTTCAATTTTGGTAGTTTTATGAGAAATTTCATGGTCTGAAGTAGTGATGTGGAAATTTTCAGTTTTTATGGTGAAATTTCTACCCATATATGATGCTTAAGGGTTGGCCATGGTTTGATAACTTTGCTATGTGAAATATCTAGTTTTTATATGCTAGTTTGACTTGCCTAAATAAAATTCCAACTTGTATGTGAAAATTTCAAGTTAGAGTTCCAAAATTTAGCTTGATTGTGGTTGGTTTTTGGAACTATCAATTGGCTATAATTGAAGAGTGTTGTGGCCCTAATTAAGTGTATTTAATAGCTTATGATTTGTGTGTGCGATTGACGCTGTTTGAGATCAGATGTGGTGATTGATTTTAGGATGGAAAAGTAAGGAAATTAAGGGGAGGTGCTGTCTAATATTTGGGGCCGCTTGTTTCCATCAAGTTTGGGTTGATTTTGGGATAAACTTGATTAAGATGTTTGGAAAACCTATAAGCTTAACTTATGTTTTGAATTTTGATGGAATGAAGGACTTTTGGGCTGTTCATGTCCTTAGGTCCAAATGCTTCCTTTTCACTCCAAAGTCACATTTTGTATCTTTGCACCAGTAGTTAACTTGCATAGGCATACGACTCGTAGTCGAACCTCAATTGTGAATTCCGTTCACTAGTTTTTGGATGTGGAGCCATAATTATTTTATCTTGGTTGTTCTTAGGACGTGCTGGTGACCAAGGGCATACTTCGGAAGGAAACTTTTGAAATTATTTTTGCTTGAACTGATGAGTGTACCACTCGCAGGACTTGTTACTTAACTGATTTACTTGTGATTTACTTGTGTTTGAAATTTGTGACTCGAATGACTGTAACTTCTGTTTATTCTGGACGAGACGAGGATGTACTTTATCACACACGTTTCTCTTGACTATTTGACTGCTTTACTGTGCAAATTGTGATCTGTTACTTGTGCATGATTTGATGTCGTTTGGAGGCTTGGATCCAACGACCTTACTGTAACATTTGAGGTCAAACCTCAGTGGTAGTTATTCGAATCGAGCCAGCAAGAGCTTGGTCGAGGTAGATTGACGAACCATGAAGAGACTGTTACTAAATCACTGAATACTGAAACCCTCTGATATTTGGTATACTCGAGTCTTACCACCACTATTTTTGTTTGGTGTTCGGGCCGATAAGGGGTATATTTGGTGGACGAAAATTGGGGTAAAGTGGGGTCTACGGTCATGGTCGTTTTAAACGTTGACGGAAGGTCAACGGGTTTTGATCAAGTAATGCAAAAGAGGAAATTGGCACTTGAGAGCCATCTGTATTCTTTTACTTGAACTACTCTGGTTAACTGTGGTGTTCATTCATCTTATTTGATGATTATATTTGACTGATTACAAGTGTACCTTCGTGATTCTTGACTGCTTGACCTGTTGGTACTTCATTGGGCGAAAGCTCATCCCTGTTACCTTTGTTTTCCTTACAGGGGACAAAATATTGGAACCGTGATTTTGGAGAAAAGCGTTGAGCTAGTTATAGATGTTCTTTTGTTTAAACTCCTCTATAATACTAAACCCTAATTGTATTTGGATATTCTGGATTGTACTTCAAGTTGACTTGTTGAAGACTCCAATGTATATATATAAGGGTATGGTTATGTATATTAGTTGAGAATGCATGTTTCTATGGGTTGTGTGAACTTTTCTTGTATCCATTGGAAAACCGGGCGAGTGCGGAACTTGAGCAGGGAAAGAAAAATTCTGGCGGGAAATTTTCTGCAGCGAATCCGGCCGGATATCTGGCCAGATTTTGGCCGGATTGACAGGGGATTTTGAAAAAAAAATTTGTTGCTTTCTACCTTGAATCTGGTTGGCCGGATTCTTACGTGGCTTTAGCTTCTATCGCTTTCAGTTGGAGGGTTTTATTGAAGTTCTATTGTACATCTTAGTAGTCCTGACGAGAGTTGGGCAGGCAGTTCGTTAACCCTTGAAGTACGCCCTAACGGGAGGTGGGGCTGTCACACAAAACTAAGTTTTTCTTTTTTTTTTTCTTTTCTCCCCTCTCTTGGTCAATATTTTCGGCTAGCCTTAGGGCTAAATTAGGGGACGATAAATGAAAGAAAAATAAAAAGATTAGGGAAGAAAGTATTGGTCAAGTGGTGTCTTCGACCGGTACAAACGGCACGAGTCGGTTCAAGTCTACTTTCTTAACTCTCTTGTACTTTTGTTTTAACTTATGGTTCATTAACTTACTCTTAGCACTTTTTAATCACATGCTTCCTCTTGTCTAATACCCACTCTTATCCACCAAATTTAGTGCATACACCTCACCAATCGATCACACTACACGAATGCGCCAAAACCCTAGCTTACATTAACCATAAAAGTAAAGGTAAAACTCTCAACTCTATTATTTAATATAACTATTAAGGGAGTAAATTAGTGGTAAAGGAATTATAAATTAACTCATTCAAAATAAAAGAGAATTTTTAAGGAAATATAAACGAATTTTTCAAGTCTTCACACTCTCTCCCCCTTAAAAGAATTTCGATCTCGAAATTCATACCTTTATTCACAAATAGCTCAGGGTATTTCTCTTGCATGTCCGTCTCTAGCTTCCAAGTTGCTTCCTTCACCTCATGGTGTTTCCATAGAACTTAACTAGTGGAATTTGCTTATTCCTCAAGTCCCTCACCTTTCAGTCTAGTACTCGAATTGGCTGTTCCTCATAGGTCAACGACTCGTCAAGCTCAATATCCTCTGGCGGTAGAATATGAGTCGGGTCCGGATGATATTTCTTAAGCAAAGAGATGTGAAAGACATCATGGATTCGAGATAAATTAGCTGGCAACTCTAGTCGATAAGCCACTTTTCCTACATGTTAGGCTATACTGAAAGGTCCTATATATCTGGGTTGTAACTTCTTTTCTTTTCCCGCCTTGATCTTTCCTTTCAGTGGAGTAACCTTAAGAAACACCTTATCTCCTATTTCAAATTCCAGGTGTTTTCTCTGATGGTCTGCATAGCTCTTTTGACGGCCTTGGGCCGTTTGAAGTTTCTGACGTATCATTTTTACCTTTTCGTAGGCTTTCTCAACCCCATTGTATCGTTGCCGGGTTTATAACCTTTCTGTCTCCTACTTCATCCCAATGGATCGATGATCGGCCATTTTTGTCCATAAAGTGCTTCATATGGGGTCATTTGAATAGAAGAGTGATAACTGTTGTTATATGTAAACTCGACTAAGGTCATGTACTGGCTCCAACTTCTTCCAAAAATCCATAATATAGGCTCTTAACATATGTTGAAGAGTTTGAATGGTTCTCTCCGACTGTCCATCTGTTTGAGGCCTGCCGTATTATAGTTCAGCTTAATTCCTAGAATCTCTTGTAATTTTTCCCAAAATCGAGATACAAATCTAGGGTCTCTATCGAATACTAATGCTCACTGGTACCCCGTGTAATCTTACAACCTCATCCATATAAAGTTTGGCAAGTTTCTCCAAAGAATATTTCATGTTAACGAGCAAGAAATGTGTGGTCTTAGTCAATCGGTCCACTATTACCCAAACCGCATCATGACCCTTTTAAGTTCGTCGTAACCCTGACACAAAATCTATCAATATGTGTTCCCACTTCCACTCAGGTATCTCTAGAGGCTGTAACAAACCCGATAGTTTTTTGTGCTCGGTTTTCACTTGTTGACACGTAAGACACTTTTGAACAAATTGAGCAATCTCCGATTTCATGTTGTCGCACTAATATAGACCCTTGAGATCTGGTACATCTTACCACTACCTGGATGCATAGTGTACCTAGAACTGTGAGATTTTTCTAAAATGTCCCGTTTTAATTCCCTCATTTTCGGTACAACAATACGATTTCGAAACCTTAAAATGCCATTAGGACCTAAATTGAAGTCGGGTAATTCTCTCTTTTTCATTCTTTCCATCCACTTTTGTACTGTTGGTTCTTTCTTTTGACCTCCTTAATTCGGTCCAACAATGTTGATTTCACCACAATATTGCCAAAGATAACCTTCTATGGCTCAAGACGAGGGTTCCATTCACTAACATTTTCTAACAGGTTCCACTCTTTTATCATCAAATCTTCTAGTTGAGCCTTCCGATTTAAAACATCTGCCACAACATTGGCTTTTCCCGGATGGTAGTTAATGGTACAGTTATAATCTTCTAAGAACTCCACCTACTGACATTGTCTCAGATTTAGCTCCTTCTGGAAGAATAAGTACTTAAGGCTTTTATGGTCCATATATACCTCAAAAGTCACCCCATAAAAATAATGCCGCCATTCCTTCAAAGCAAACACAACTGCTGGGAGTTCTAAATCATGGGTTGGGTAATTCTGCTCATGAGCTTTTAACTTCCGAGAAACATAGGCAATTACATTCCTATTTTGCATTAAGACACACCCCAATCCTTCTCTCGAAACATCTGTAAATGTCGTATAGTTATCTTTCCCATTTGGCAAAGCCAGCATTAGCGCCATGGTCAATTGCTTTTTAAGTTATTGGAAACTAGTTTCACAATTAATGTCCCAAATGAATTTACTCTGCTTCTTGGTCAAATCCGTTAGGGGTCCCACAATTCTTTAGAAATCCTTTATAAACCGACGGTAATACCCCGTTAGACCCAAAAAACTACGAATCTCAGTAGGATTCTCTGGGCGTTTCTGTGAGGACCCGAAAATTCCTTTAGAATTTTCTCCCATTTTTGAAAAAAATTAATTTAAATTTCCTTCTATATTTCTTTACTTTGACTTATTAATTATTTACTAGCCCTAAATTTCATGGTGATTTCATTAGTTGAGTCAAGAGTTTTACTTTTACTTTTATAGTTAGAGCAAATTAGGATTTTTGCGCATTTTGGTAGTGTGATCCTTTGGTGAGGTGTGTGTACTAAATTTGGTGGATAAGAGCGAGTATTAAGTAAGAGAAAGTGTGTGATTAGAAGTGCTAATAATAAGTTAGTGAATCATAAGTTAAAACACAAGTACGCGAGAGTTAAAGAAAATAGACTTGAACCGACGTGCACCATTTGTTACCGGTTGAGTACTCTATTTGACCAATACTTTCTTACACTAATCTCCTTATTTTTATTTCATTTAATTTCCCCTAAATTACCCTTAAGTCAGCCACCATTTTTGACTAAAGAAAGGTGAGAAAAGAAAAAAAAAGAAAGAATCTTGAGTTGCCAAGTGTCGGCAATCAAGGAAATGTTTGACCAAGCTAAGTCCTTTCTTCTTATCTTTCATTTTGGCTCATTTTCTCTCATTTTTTTCATGGTGGCCGAAATTTTGGGAGAGAAGAAACCTTCAACTACAACCTTGATTTGCCTTGTTTGAGTTGAATCACAAAAACTAAACCGATTAAACTTGCATCTAGGGTGTTAGGAAGCTTGGTGTGGTGAAAGTTTTGGAAGAAATAGCTTGGTTCCTTACTTTCAAGAAGGTTTTGGAAGGTATAAGTTCATCCACTTCTTGTCTCTACCTTAATCTTGCTAAATATACTATAGAAGCTTTGAATCTTGGAATATTATGGATGATTTTCTAGTTTTGGGTTGTTTAGTGAAAATTTCAGCTAGGGTTTGTAATTTTCAGCCTTGATTTTGTTGGTTAACTATAAATTGTTGGTATTGAGCTTGGATACAGACTTTGTGAGGTGATTAGTAGCATGATTGTGACTTTTTAGCTTTAAAAGATGAGATTTCAGCCTTGGTAAGAATTTTCAGCTTTGGTAGTGGTTGATTATTTGTTAGAAATGAGTTATATTTGGATGGTTTTTGGACTAGATCAAGAGATATCTTTATATTCTTACTTGTAGTGTTGATTTGGGGCTGATTTGGAAAGAAAATGAAGCCTTGAATGGCTGGAAAAATTGGTAAACACAAAGGAAGTGCTGCTGAAATTTTTCCCACAGGAGACTCTGAGCAGTCTTGGGAAATCTGTCATATCTTGGTGTAGAAAAATCCAAATTGATTTCTACTTGTTGCGTTTGAAACTAGATTCAGAATAATTTCTACCGTGAAAATTTCAGAATTTTCCTCAATTCCTATGAATATCTGTGATTTTCCAAATTTGACTGAATTTTCATTCCTGTTCTGTCTTTCTACTGGATAAAGCAGCAACTTGACATTGGATTTTCACTAACTTGTGGATAGAATCTTGCAAATGTGTCTTTTGAGAAATTGTAACTCTTTGAATCTATTTTCCAATGGTTTAAAGTTTATAAATTTTGGACTTAAGAAACTTGAGATATGATTTTTCAAATAGCATCACGCAAAACTGGAAATATTCTATTTTCCTAAAACCGTCCTTACTTTCATTTCCAACTTTAAGTTGGAGTTGTTAAACCATTTTGAGCTTGGTTTATGATTGGAATGAGGAAATTCTTGGTTACTCATGTCCCTTGGATCTAAATGTTCTCTTTTCACTCCAAAATCATAATTGCACCTTTGTACTAGTAGTTACTCGGATTTTCTTTGGTTCACCTAAACTTTGGATGGTTGAACTATAATATTTTCTCTTGGTTATTCTTAGGGTTTGTCGGTGATCAAGGGCATAATCCGGAAGGAAACTTTTGACGTTATTTTGCTTAAACTGGTGAGTGTTCTTTGCATGTTGTGCTTCCAATGACTATGTGAATTGTTGTGAATGTTTGCTTGAATGTTAAATGTTTTTCAATGATTGTTAAATGAATTTTCGATAGGCAAGTGTGTACTTTATCGCACTCGACCTAAATGAACATGAAATTTTCAATGATTAAATGATTGAATGCTACTTGTGCATGAATGTAAGCCTTTTGGTTGAATTGGGTCCTTGCCCTTCATTGCCAGTCGACTCGAGTCAGAAGCGGGATCGGTCGGGCGGCTGGTGACCCTGGGACAATGTTTAGTATACTCGAGTATTCCACGAAGTCTGGTGGAGAACTGGCCAGTGAATTCAATGCAATGATATCAATGATTGAATGACAAGATCACTAAAGGAGTTTTCACTTGCAAATGTTTTCTAATGTCGGAGGGATAAGGAAAATGGTTGGCGAATGAATGAATGAATGACTTGAATGAATGGCTCCAAGTGAGTCTGTATCCTTCCAATGATTGAATAATTGTTTCTTGAATGACTGTTTATTACTGTGACAAGTGTTAAATATGATGTTTTCGTGTTTATCCTACTTGCTTGCTCGTTTTGGAACCTCACTGGACTTTTAGCTCATTCCTTTAGTTTTTGTTTTCCTTACAGGAATGGAGATCCGAAACAATTAAGTGTGAACTAGATTGTATAACCCTCTTGTACTTATACTTTTGGTTGATAGGATATATTTTGGATATTTGATGTTGTATCATACGTTTGGCTTTTGGGGTTGTAAATAAGTTTACATTTTGGTTGAATTGTAGAACTTAAATGTTATTTTGGAGGCTTGAATGATTAATCTTGAGAGTTGAGTGAGGGAGGGAGTCCTGTCGAGAACTGGGCAGGCGGTCCACCAGACCCTTGGGTATACCCTAGGGGGAAAGTGGGGTCGTCACAGGTGGTATCAGAGCTCTTATCGAGCTCATGCTGGGAGAGGGTTCTCGGATTGTGGGAATTGACCTGTAAGTGTGGAATGAATCTCTATTGTTGAGGGAAATTACATATGTATGTTGGGTAGGAATCTCAAATGTGGTTGATTTCCTCTTGAAACTGGCCGGTTCGAGTGGTGAATTATCATATTTTCAGATTCTTGTACCCGACTACCAAAGAGTTGATACCTTTATGATAAGTCGCTATCACGAGTAATATTGGGATAAGTTTGGATGGTGAAAATCAAGACACGGGGGATGCGAATAGTCTGGACTTGGGATATATTGAAGATATTAGTGAGATTTAGGACCCTTATTATTCAAGTGTACATACCTCGTTGTATTTTTTCGAGTTTTGACTAAGAGTGGTGCTTGAGAAATACTTAGGGTTAAGGTCCAATAGGATAGAGACTTGAGAATTGCGGACATGAGTTCAGGTAGTTGGAAGGACACGTATTTCCTTGTTCTACCACTGTATGTATGCTGCTAGTGACGTGTCAATGCTAATGTGTATAGTATCTTCTTTGTTTCTTGGTTTTGATCAACGAATGAACTTGGAATGTTATGAATGTACTAAGTACATTTTTATATCTTTGATTGTGCGATTTAAAAATGTCTTTCTTTTGCTGCTGTAGTCGATTGATTTTGTTTATGTGCTACATAACCTTTTGAAAAAAAAAAGAGAAAAGAGAAAGAAGGGTATGGAGGGTAGACGAAGTCAAGGACGAGGGGTTAGTTGGGGACGTGGGGCTAGCCCGTGGACGTGGCGGTAGGCAAGTACAAGAACCAAGAGAAACAAGAGACGCGGCGGCAGAGCAGCAACAGGAACCAAGGGTCGAAACAGGGGACCAAGTAGCAACGGCAATAAAACAAATGGCTAATATCTTAACATAATTGGTGGAGCAACGAGGCCGAGCTCCAGTAAATCATCCTAGGAACCCTGAGATAGGAGAGGACAGGACCTTAGAGCATTTTCAAAAGTTTTCTCCACCGAAATTCTTTGGAGGGTCTGACCCGGAAGTAGTTGAAAACTGGTTGGAGGCAATGATAAATATTTTTGTAGTCTTGCATTAGACGGATGAAAGACAAGTGGCTTTTGCCGTCTTTCAATTTGAAGAACCGACTAGGGCATGGTGGAATGTTATTAGGGCAAAGTGGGAAAGAGAACAGACGGCATGGACTTGGGTAAAATTTATGAGAGAATTTAATGAGAAATACTTCCCACCTTTGGTCCAAGAGAAAAGAGATGATGATTTCATTAGATTACACCAAGGAACCTTAAGCGTGGCCTGATATGAAATATAATTCACTAAACTGTCCAAATTTGCTCCTGAATTAGTAGCTACGGAGCAAAGGAGGGTGAGACGATTTGTACAGGGGTTAAATGTGGAAATACAAGAGGCTTTGGCGGCTGCACAAATTAATACATTCACGGAAGCCCTTGAAAAAGCTCAAAGAATTGAAATTGCGAGAAAGAGGAGTACACCTACTAGTACACCTGAGAAACCTAAGGAAAATGTAACGCCCTCCAAAGTAAGAAGAACGGACTTTCCGCACTACCCACCCTGGACATTAGGACAATTGGAAGAAAGTTCTTCAAGAGGAATTCAAATAGGAAAAGGTCAAATAGGAAAAGGACAACAAGAGGGAATTTCTCGAGAAAGCCAAAAAGTGGCTCCTTGCTTGGCTTGTGGATATTGTGGGAAGTGTGAGAACCCGAAAATTTTCACGTTTTCCAAATATTTTTTTTTTTGCCCACATTTTATTACTGCCCTTGAAAATATTAAATGTTCTATGCATTTTACAAGTAAGTACAGTTTTAAAATCATTTTCCTGGTATAAGTTAGTGTACGTTAATTTGAAGTGCATTCTTGAATGTGGGACCCGCAAGTGCGATATAATTTTGTCGATTAGGTGATGAAATATTAAGTGTTATTATTTTACAAGGTGCTAGGAGACAATTAGAGGTTAGCTAGATAGATTAACCATTGGAGGAAAGAAGATAAGCTTAAAACCTAAAGGACGTCACGTGTCGCGACCTTACTTGAGGATGGACTTGCCTAACTTTGCCTAACTTTCTTACCTTTACCAAATAGCAAATTTGACCAAAAATCAATCCATTATTTCCTCCTCTTGGCCGAAATTTGGAGAGCAAAAGAGAGAGAGAAACCTTCATCCTTCACTTCAATTTCTTGCTATAATCTTGAGTTCCAACCGATTAAATCACAAATCACTCCATAAAGTGCTAGTCCAAGTAGTTTCTAAGGTGATTGTGGAGTTATTGTGGGAGGAAGAAGCCTAAGCTACCATTTTTCTTGAGGATCCAAGGTACTTTGTCAAGAAATTTACCCTTTGTCCTTAATAATGGTAAATTAGTGGTTCTTAGTGGCTAAATATGCTACTTTGTGGAAGATTTTCATGGTTTGAAGTAGTTTTATGGTGGATTTTTGTTTTATGGTGAAAATTCTGATCTCACATGATACTTGAGGGTTTCTATTGTTTTGATATGAATTATTGAAGTTTTGTGGGCTAGAATACTTTGCCTAAAGAAATTTTCTAGATTACATGCACAAATTCCAGCTTAGGGTTTCCATGTGATAGTAATCTGCCCTGTTTTTGCACTGTATGTTCGTCCTTGAGGGAGACCCAATCAGCCCTTGCTCAAAACATGAAAGTTGTACAGAATTGAGTATAGATTATACCTGTAAAATTTCAGCTCAATCGGAGCACTATAGCCTGTGAAATGACTATTTTACCCCTGCTGCCCTGTTTCTGCCAAAACTGGAAATCAGTATCTATAATTGGCTCGTTTGGATGGGAAGATGAATGAATTAGCTTTTGATGTCTTCTTAAGAATTGTAGCCTTGTATCTTAGCTTTCAAATGGCTTTGGAATCACCGGAATCGGAGTTGTGTGTGCTGAGATATGTTTGAATACGTCAGGACTGCTAGTTGACTTTCACAGTGAGTTTCGAACTGGAAAAGCTGGGGCTGTTTGGGTAAATTTGACTAGGTTAGGTTCCGAACTGGGTTGAGGTGTCTTCATAAGAATTGTAGAACAATGTCTTAGCTTCGAAACAGTATAAATTTTACCTCAATCCGATCAGTGTAGTTTCGGTTGTGACCAATACACTAAAAGATGTCAAACCTGCCATTTTGCTCCTTGTCTTAAACCTTAATTCCGGTCACTTTTCTAGCTTAGTTTTGTTATTAAATGACTTTTAGCCTATTGAACAGCTATTGTAATGAGATTATTTTTGTGTGATTTTGGGGGCTGATTGAGGAAAATGATGAAGCCATAAATGGCTGGAAAATAGGTAAATATAAAGGGCGTGCTGCCCGAATTTGCACTCAAATGGCGATTTCAAAATTTTAAGAGCGGACATAAGTTTTACGACTATTTTACTCATGTCTTTTGGACTAAATGCACTCTTTTCACTTTCAAAATCATACTTATATTTCGTACTAGTAATTATTCGGATTTTCCTTGATTCATCAAACATTTTATTGGTTGGACCATAATATGTTCTCATGATTATTCTTAGGGTTGCTTGGTGACTAAGGGTGATATCCGAAAGGATACTTTGGACGTTTTGCTTATTTAGGTGAGTGTTCTATATACGCTTTGTTTCTAATGACTATGTGAACTATTGTGACTATTTGGATTGTTGCTTTAATACGTGATTGAGGTATGTTATGTTTCCAAAATGATTTTTGCTAGGCGAGTGTGTACTTTATCGCACTCGACCTAAATGAACGTGAACTTTCAATGATTGAATGATTAAATGTTACTTGTGCATGAATGTAAGCCTTCTGGCTGAACTGGGCCCTTGCCCTTTGTTACTGGTCGACTCGAGCCAGAAGCGGACTCGGTCGGGCGATTAGTGACCCTGGGTGAATGTTTGGTATACTCGAGTATGACCACGAAGTTGGCGGAGATTGGGGAATGAAATGAATGAACGAACGACAAGAAAATGAAGGAGTTTTCACTTACAAACAATGTTTTTAATGATCGGAGAAATAAGGACAATATTAGGCGCATGAATGAACGAACGAACGAATAGCTCCTCGTGAGCATGTATCCTTTTATTGTATGTGTTACTATTGCTTTATATCGTAAATGTTATCTGGATTACTTGTTATTACATGCTTAATGTCCTTGTTTAACTGCTTGGTTGTGTATATAGAATCTCGCTGGGCTTTTAGCTCATTCCACGCCTTTTGTTTTCCTTACAGGGGTAGCAAGCATGGGCGAGGGGCCTGTATAGAATAGTATAGCCTAGTTTTGTTTTGAATTGTTTTGTTTTGGCTTTTATTTCCGCTCTAGTGCTTGGATAAGGTGGACTGTATCGTGAATTCAGAGCTTTGGTATACATTTGGGACTGTACTTGTGGTTGAGATTGAGATGAATGTATTTATATGGTTCAAGTTTGGGTATTGTTTTCGCTTATTCTCGAGGCTTTTCTTATTTTATTTTATGTGAGTGAACGAGTCCTGGCGAGAGTTGGGCAGGCGGTCCGCCGAACCCTTTGGTTCGCCTTAGGGGGAAGGTGGGGCTGTCACAGGAAGACAAATCAAACTGAGGATGAATGCTGGGTGCAGGGGGCGAAAGTGTCTGATTTGTGGGAGTACCGACTATCAAATTAACAACTGCCCGAGAAAGCAGCCATGAAGGAATAGTACTAAATAAGTGGATAGAAACAAATCTAGACAACCTAATGACAGAGGAAACCGACCAAAAAGTACCAACACGGGTATATGCCTTGGACAAGCAACAGGCTCCGGAGTCATCTGAGGCGATGGAAGGTAAAAATTCGAGGACGAAATTTTCTTAAGGGGGAGAGAGTGCGAGGACCTGAAAATTCCTTTAGAATTTCCTCCCATTTTTGAAAAAAAATTAATTTATATTTCCTTCTATATTTCTTTACTTTGACTATTTAATTATTTACTAGCCCTAAATTTCATGGTGATTTCATTAGTTGAGTCAAGAGTTTTACTTTTACTTTTATAGTTAAAGCAAATTAGGGTTTTTGCGCATTTTGGTAGTGTGATCACTTGGTGAGGTGTATGTACTAAATTTTGTGGATAACAGCGAGTATTAAGTAAGAGAAAGTGTGTGATTAGAAGTGCTAATAATAAGTTAGTGAATCATAAGTTAAAACACAAGTACGCGAGAGTTAAGGAAAATAGCCTTGAACCGACGTGTACCGTTTGTTACCGGTTGAGTACTCCACTTGACCAACACTTTCTTACCCTAATCTCCTTGTTTTTATTTCATTTAATTTTCCCTAAATTACCCTTAAGTCAACCACCATTTTTGACTAAAGAGAGGTGAGAAAAGAAAAAAAAAGAAAGAATCTTGAGTTGCCAAGTGTCGGCAATCAAGGAAATGTTTGACCAAACTAAGTCCTTTCTTCTTATCTTTCATTTTGGCTCATTTTCTTCATGGTGGCCGAAATTTTGGGAGAGAAAAACAAGAGAGAAGAAACTTCCAACTACAACCTTGATTTGCCTTGTTTGAGTTGGATCACAAAAACTAAACCGATTAAACTTGCATCAAGGGTATTAGGAAGTTTGGTGTGGTGAAAGTTTTGGAAGAAATAGTTTGGTTCCTCACTTTCAAGAAGGTTTTGGAAGGTATAAGTTCATCCACTTCTTGTCTCTACCTTAATCTTGCTAAATATGCTATAGAAGCTTTAAATTTTGGAATATTGTGGATGATTTTCTAGTTTTGGGTTGTTTGGTTAAAATTTCAGCTAGGGTTTGTAATTTTCAGCCTTGATTATGTTGGTTAACTATAAATTGTTGGTATTGAGCTTGGATATGGACTTTGTGAGGTGATTAGTAGCATGATTGTGACTTTTTAGCTTTAAAAGATGAGATTTCAGCCTTGGTAAGAATTTTCAGCTTTGGTAGTGGTTGATTATTTGTTAGAAATGAGTTATATTTGGATGGTTTTTGGACTAGATCAAGAGCTATCTTCATATTCTTACTTGTAGTGTTGATTTGGGGCTGATTTAGAAAGAAAATGAAGCCTTGAATGGCTGGAAAAATTGGTAAACACAAAGGAAGTGCTGCTTAAATTTTTCCCGCAGGAGACTCTGAGCAGTCTTGGGAAATCTACCATATCTTGGTGTAGAAAAATTCAAATTGAGTTCTGCTTGTTGTGTTTGAAAACAGATTCAGATTACTTTCTACCGTGAAAATTTCAGAATTTTCCTCAATTCCTATGAATATCTGTGATTTTCCAAATTTGACTGAATTTCCATTCCTATTCTGTCTTTCTACTGGATAAAGCAGCCACTTGAGATTGGATTTTGACTGATTTTTGGATAGAATCTTGCAAATGTGTCTTCTGAGAAATTATAATTTTTTGAATCTATTTTCCAATGGTATAAAGTTTAAAAATTTTGAACTTAAGAAGCTTTAGATATGATTTTTTAAATAGCATCGCGCAAAACTGGAAAAATTCTATTTTCCTAAAACTGTCCTTACTTTCATTTTCAACTTTAACTTGGAGTTGTTAAACCATTTTGAGCTTGGTTTATGATTGGAATGAGGAAATTCTTGGTTACTCATGTCCCTTGTGTGAGAACTCTCACTTAAAAATATTAATTCTCCTAAACTACTTGCATTGCCCAAAGACTAAACCAAGTATGACATTTCCTTACATTGCATTTCATTGCTTTTACATGAATTGAAACATTTCCTTGACTTGACATTATTTTATTTCACTACATACACTTGTCGCGCCCCATTTTTTGAAAAATAAAATTACGAGTTATAAAAAATGATTTTTGATTAAAAATGAGAGAAAATGAATTTTTAATTAGAAGATGAATAAAGAAATGAATTTTGATTTATTTTGAGTGAAAAGGAGTTTTTGATTTTTAGAAAAATAATAAAGAAAATGGGCCTAAATGGGACTTTTAAATTACGACGATTTTGACCCAAAAATAATAGTTTAAAAAGTGTTTTTAAGGAAAAAATAGGAGTCGCCACTTGGTATTGAGTTAAAGTGTACCAAGTCACCTAAAAATGAATTTTAAAAAATAGAAAATTTTTTTTAAACGACTCCAAGTCTGCGAAAATCAAGAGAAAAGGGGTCGAGAGTCATATTTAAAGAAAGGGAAGCCAAGGATAAAATCCAAGACACCCTTTCAACCTAGCCAAGGCTAGTTGCATGATTTAGTCAAAACAAATTCTTATTTTAACCTAAAAATTTATCACATTTTGGAGGTATTTACATGAATGCAAGCCTAGACCTACTGTATATCGGAAGGGTCAATATGTCTCTTCGAATTTTCGTTGGTGCAAATCGCATTAAATTGCGACGCCCAAAAGTGATTATTTGAAGATGTTACGAATTTGCAAAAATATGAGATTCTAAGAAAAGAAAATAATAATATACAAATATACATGACTTAAAGGAATGCATCATAACGGGTGCGGGGAACTAAGATTTGTGACTTTTAATTTTCCCTTTAGTAGAGGGAATACGAGCGTGCTAAGGTTAGAGAAGTCATAGTTGTCCATATCCTACATTCGAAGGGTAATTCCTATCGAATCAAAGCAAATGATCTAACCTAATTCTAATTTCCTTAAATGAAATGCAAGTCCACATGTCATGTGTCACACGTAGGGATAAGGAATATACATATTTAGGAGAAATATGGGATAAGTGATATACATATAAGGGAAATGTCATGCAAAATGAAGAAATCCTAAAAAGTAGAAAATATGCATAAAAATGTAGTGATTGTCGTACGAACATGATCTAACGCGTGGATGGCCTCTAAGGGTCTAGCGTTGGACTAGCCCATGTCTAAAAGTTCTCACTAGCATTGGACTAAAGAGAAATCAAGGAAATAGGGCCACAACTAGCATTGGACTAGTGTGGAATCGGAAAAAGGGGGCCACAACTAGCGTTGGACTAGTGTGGTGACAACATGCATTTATTACAATCAAATAAATCATGGAAAGCATAATAAAGCAAATAAACACATAAATCACATATAGTACATAGCACATAAACATGATATCTAGATACAATACCCTAAGAAAGCGAATAACACATAAACACACAAGCATGCAAAACACACAAAGCAAATAAAGCGAATAAAGACCTAACTATTACATTTGGGGGACCTAACTACAATCTAAAAGGGGAGAGAATGAAATGAAATGAAATAATAACCTAACTATTACAATTTGGCATTTAAATGCCTCTTAAATAAACTAAAAAATAAAATAAAATAAATATACAAAATTAAAATAAATAAAGTGAATAAATAAATAAAAACATTCAAACAAGCATGCAATTTCACACACAAAGTCACATAGGAGCACATAGGATCAAGTAAAATCAAAATAAAGGAGTAGAGTGTACCTCCCTTGAATTGGTGACCTAAGGAAATGAAATTTTTCTTATTTACTCTCCAAAACAAAGAAAAAGGTCAAGGCATCACTTTAATTAACAAATAAACACAAGAAATGGAAATAAACACAAAATTGAATCAATCAAAACATTCAAATGAAAGTAAACAACCCTTATTCAACAAATTAAAACAAACAAGAACCCAATTAAAAGAATTAAAGAAGTTTGAGGGGTCAAATCATTATTATTACAAATATTAAGGGTCTAAATTAAAATAAAATAAAATAAAATTAATGGCTTAAGATGAAACCTACCAAATCAAATGCTAAAATTCACAAATAAATCAAAATCCTCTCATCAAGCCCCAAAACAAAAATATTACCCAAATATTTAATTGTATTACTAAAAATCCAAATAAAAACTATAAATCTAGCAAAAATTATTAAACCTTCAAATTTCATCCTAAAATTCACTAACAATCTATCCAAAAATCACATTAAGACATACTAAAGAAAAATAACATGTTAAAGGGACAAAATTGATTAAATTTTCCAATTTTCTGGGCCATAATTGAATAAGGGAAAACTTTAGGGGTTAAAATGCAATATTCGAAAGTTTTTCATGCATCTTCGAAGAAGCCTGCTGGCAACTAAAGCTTTCTGCATTTTCTTATGCTTGGAGACTTCAACAATCTCACGTGGCGAAATTCGACAATGATCTCAAACTAGAATCCACCCTCGAGCTTCATAAACTTATCATCCCAATACCCCTACCATACATGCAAGAGGACGGCAGACCCAGAATGGGGAAGGTTTGGAAAGCTTAGGTTCATTTAAAAGAAGATTTCCCCACAGGTTTCTGGGTTTCTGGGTTTCTGCAACTTCATGTCAAAATCCAAACAAGCACCAAACTTTCAAGCTAAGACAACAATCAAACTCGAATCTTGCACTTTGTACTCCTAGGAATTCTCAAACTCAAATCACACACACAAACAAGGACCAAAGATGCAACCTTTAGTTCATCAGATTACATATGCGCAAGAGGTGAGATGATTGCATATACGGATTACTAGACACAAGAGATGTTCGTGGCTTCTCAATTGCATTCATAGTTTCAGATACATGCTAAGTGAACAAAGGGATCAGTATCAAGCTCATCAATAGGGCAACAACGGCATCAAGTCTAACCATAGTCATCAAGCATCGGCAACGATAAAACTTAAAAGAAAGGAAGAGATGATGCATAAAGGATTCAAATCTCTATGAAAATTGTATTAAACCAACATGAGAAGAGTCCATGGATACCTGAGAGTACTAAAGCCGCTAAACGAACGTGAGATGCCTCCAATGAAATCGAGCTATTCTGGAAATGAAACCCACTACGCCTTGCTGCAGAAAAATTTCAGGCGCTGACAAAGGTTCTACTTTGGGCCGAGAATTTGAATGTCTTCCTGATGTTATTTCTCCAAGATGTTTGAATAGAAATTTCTGTCCTGACATCAGAGAGTGTGCAGAAATCAACGGATTGGCTAATGATGCTAAGTTGAAAGAGAAAATCCTCGCTCAAGAAGGTTGGATGATCAGCCTTGTCCAAAAAGCGCAGCCTGAATTTTCTCTTTCTTTTCTGTTTTCTTTTGCTCTCTTTCCTTTCATTTTCTTTGCTGTTTCTGCTACCCCTCCTCGTTCTCAGACTCTCCCAAGGTTTTTCATAGCTTTTCCCCCTTCTTTTTTCTCTCCTCTTTCTTCCTTGCTTATCCCCGAAACCCTCTCTCTTCATAGCCTCTCCCTCTCCTTTTGGTTCCAGATTTTTCCTCCCCCAAGCTCTCTTTTTTCCTCAGCCGAAACCCTCTCAATCTCCCTTCTTGCCTTAGTTCCTTTTTCCTTTTTTCACCTTGCTCTATGCCGAAACCCTTTTCTTTTTTTCTCTTGGTCGCAGCCCCCTTTCTTTTTCTTTCCCTCGTTTTTTCTTTCTTGCTTTTTCTGTTCCTTCCTTGCTTGCTCAGCGACCCTCTCTCAATCTATCACTCTCGGTTTCTTTTCCTTTCTTCTCCTACCCGAAGCCCTTTTTCTTCCCCCCTTGGCTTTTCTTCCTCAGCCCGTAGCTCTCTCCTCTCTTAATCCCGAAACCCTTTTTTTTTCCTCCCCTCTTTCTTGCTTAGCCCCTAGCTTTTTTCTTTCTTGGTTCCCCCCTTTCTCCCTTTTATTTTCTTTTGTTTGTTTTTTCCTTCAAATTTTTCTAAACTTCCAAGTGTCTTGCCACCTACTGCCCTCCCTTTGTTGTGGTGTCCAAATAAAAATAGAGACACTTGTCCCTTTTGCATGCACCCCATTTGACCCTATTGCATGTGTGCCACACATATTTTTTATTTTGTATTTTTCTTTTCAAAATCAATTTATGATAAATAAAATGCTAATTTTTAATTACCTTACAAAATATCATTTCACTTAGAAAAAACTGAGTTTGAAAAAGATAAAAATGGATTTTATTAAGAATTTTCTTTTTCTGAAATTTAGTGCAAAAAAATGTTTTAAAAAGAAAAGAAAATGATGAACCTTAATGTGCCAAGATAAAAACAAGCACTAATTACTATTTTGCAAACTTAAATCAATTAAAATAAAATAATAGAAATGTAAACAAGAATAAATAATAAATATAAATAAAAACAAAAGAATAAAGCTAAAATTAAATTAAATAAACATTAAAATTTTGGTGTCTACAACACTATGACCAAATATCCTTTTTCTTGTGGTTGGGACTTTAAGTGATAGTTTAAGGGGTTAAATAGTCATTGGAACATTTGGAGGGTAGAAACTTTATTAGTCAAAGTTTAGAGAGAGAATGGCCAAGATTGAGACAAGTGGCCAAACCCTAACCATTCAACTTTTGACCAAAGGAATTAGAGGAAATTTAAAACATTCATGGATCCATTTTCTCCTCTTATGGCCGGCCACTTTGAAGCTTCCAAGGGAAGAGAGAAAACTCCATTCTCTTGCTTATAAACCCTAGTTTGATCCTTGAGCAAAAGTCAAAAGTGAAGGACTTGAATTAATTGAGTGAACAACCTTCAACTCTAGTGTGTGATTCAAGTTTGGAGTTTTGGTTTTTGTGACAGCCCCACCTTCCCCTAAGGCGAACCAAAGGGTTTGGCGGACCGCCTGCCCAACTCTCACCAGGACTACGGAGTCGAATCACACAAACCCTAGATTACGCGCGATAGAACCCAAAGAAAACAAACAATTGGAGAACACCAAGCCAAAATATAACCTACCAAACCATACATACATGCATTTCTCAACGAATATACATAACTATACTCTTTCCAACATATATACATTAGTGGCTTCAACAAGTTACTTGAAGTACAAATCAAAATATCCGTATTTATACAAAACACACGTAGGGCTTTCTAGGAGCTTAACAAAAGATCGGTTACTCTAGCCCGACCCCCTTTTCTTCCAAATCATGGTTTCAAAGTTTGTCCCTGTAAGGAAAACACAAGATAACGGGAAGGGGGTGAGCTTAAGCTCAATGAGGTACCAAAAGTACAAGTAGTCACGGATCATGGCATTTCACTTTTCAACCATGCAATTCTACACACCAGATAGGGAAATGAATAAACACTTCAAATGAAAAGGATACAGGTGGCTCTCAAGAGCCAAATTCCCTTTTCTTCACCTGAGCTTGATCATATAACAGTTGACACTCCGTCAACTTTCAAATAAAGTAACCAATCCAATAGAATACCACTTATCACCAAATTCCGTCCACCAAACATACCCCTTACCGGGCCCGAACACCTCAACAGGAATAGGAATGGTAATACTCGAGTATACCGAAAATCCAAAATCTCCAATACCCAAAGATTTCCAAGGAACAGGCACCCATGGATCGTTAATTTACTCGACCAAGCCCTTGCTGGCTCGAATCAAGTAATTACCCATGAGGTTGAGCTCAGATTTAACAGGCACAGGAAGGTCGTTGGATACGCATCCAAACGACATCACATCAGATACAAGTAACAGATTCGAGTGTATACAGGAAACAAGACACCCAGGCCAGAGAACGAGTGTGATAAAGTACACTCTCGTCTCATACAGAATAAACAGATGATACAGTCATTCAAGTCACAATTTGCAAGCACATATATCAAGTTACGCAACAATTGAGGGGAGTGGTACACTCACCAGTTCAAACAAGGATAACTTCAAAAGTTTCCTCCCAATGTAAGCCTTTGATCATCGAGAAACCCTAAAATAACCAAGGTAAAACACTTATGGTTCCTATATCCACAAATCTAGTAAACGGAATGCACAAATGAGGCTCAACTACGAGTCATATGCTTATCCAAGTAAACAACTAATACAAAGAGATAAAAGGTGGTTTTGGAGTAAAAAGGTAACGGTTGGTCCTAAGGACGTGAATGACCCCAAAACCCCTCCCTTCTACCAAAAACCATACCTACAATGATTTACTAATTCCAAACTTAAGGTGTAAAATGAAGGTAAGAATAATTCTAGGAAAACAGGATTTTCCAGTTTTGCGCGCCACCATTTGAAAAATCATATCTCACGATTCTTAAGTCCAAAATTGATAAAATTTATACCGTCTGAAAATAGACTCACAGGGGTACAATTTCTCAGAAGACATATTTATAAGATTCAGATCACAAGTCAGTCAAATTCGAGTCTCAAATTGCTGTTTTATCCAGTAAAAGACAAAACAGGTATGCAATTTCAGTCAACTTGGAAAAATCACCATAAATCGTACAGACATAAAAAGGGTCTGAAATTTTCACGGTTTATAGCTCTATGAATCTAGTTTAAAACTCAACAAACAGAACTTAATTCCGATATTTCTACAATAAGATATAGCAAATTTCCCAAAACTGCTCAAGGATTCCTGCGAAAGTTTTGACAGCACTTCCCTTGTTTTTCCTTTACTTTTCTATCCAAATATCAATACCAATCACTTCTTACTTTCAACCACAAGTGCACCCACAAATCACAAGCTATCAAACACCCTTAATTAGGGCCACAATACTCTTCAAATACAACCAAGTAGTAGCTCAAATTAGAAATCCTAAAGCTGGAATTTGTGCACATAAGTTGGAAATTTCTTTAGGCAAAGTAAACTAACACAAAAACACTAAATTTTTCACATGTCAAAGATAGTAGATCATAGCCAACCATTAATCATCATATGAGGGCAGAAAAATCACCAATAAATCTGAAATCTACTATAACCCTACCTCAAACCATGAAATCTTCCACAAAACAACATATTCCACAACTACAAGCCAATAATTTGCCATTAGTAAGAATAAAGAGAGATGTTCTTAGCAAATTACCTTAAAACCTCAAAGAAAATGGTAGCTTAGTCTTTCCTCCTCCAAAATAACTCCACCAAAGCCTTGGAATCTCCTTAGTAAACAACTTTTATGGAGTAATTTGCAACTCTATCGGTTAGAACTCAAGATTGGAGCAAGAAATTGGAGTGAAAGATGAAGGTTTTCTCTCTCTTTTGCTCTCCAATTTTCAGCCAAGAGAAGGGAATAATGGGTTGATTTTTGGTCAAATTTTTGTTTTAGTAAAGTAAGAAAGTCTTGGTCAAAAGTCCAACTCCAATTGGGTCGCGACACTTGGCACCTTCTAGGGTTAAAGCTTTTCTTCTTTCTCCCAATAGTTTATCAATCTAGCTAACCTCTAATTGTATCCTAGCACCTTGTAAAATAATATCACTTAACACAAAACTCCAACTAGTGGTCAAAATTTATTGCACTTACCGCACTGCGGGTCCCACGTCCATAATACATTCCAAACGTGACATGTACTAATTTATATGAGGAAAATGATTTAAACACTATACTCACTTATAAAAATCTTTGAAAAATTAATATAGTAACATGAAATAAAGAAAATGCATGTGAAGAAATAAACTAAATATAACCTAGTTTTCCGGGTTCTCACATTCTTTCCCTCTTAAAAGAATTTCGTCCTCGAAATTCTCTCTTTTACGCACAAAAATGATTCTACAGCGAGTTCTTCTACTTTTCAAGAGTTTCTCCTCATTCATGCCCTAATCAAGTCAAGATAGTCCTCGAAAGTCACTCAGGCACTAAGGGTCACTCTAATCGAAATTCAAAATATACATGAGACATCCCATCCAGCTACACTAATAAGTTAATCCAAGTGTTTCCTTTGCCTCGAGCTTTGTGGAGAGGAAATAAATATTTTGGGGTAAGCTAAAAGCTCAACGAGTGTCCAGTAAAATCAATAATCAAATAAGTTTCACACTAGTGCATTTATCAGTAATCAAATGTAAGTTTATTGCTCTTGTGAGTCAGGGAAATCGTAGTACTTAAACTTCCAACTCTCCAATAAAATCCAGTAACAGTCAAGCAGTACAAGAGAGCCATCGGTGCTCCCATATTCAAATCAAGTGTCATTAAAGTGGAGACGTTGGTGTTATGCACAAGACTTCCAAGCACTCATCTGAGCCAAATCATTGCGTAACACACACGCAAGAAAACAGTGCAGGAAATAGTTCGAAAATAATTTTGGAAATAGTTTTGGAATCACTCACCAACCACAGCTCATGATCCTCATCCATCATAGATAGTTTCCCTTTTGAATCACCAAAGAAAATTTCACTTAACTTCAAGACTAACCTATAATAAAAGATTCATGAATTAGGTTTCAGCACTATCCCATCACCAATTTTTCATATTACTCATCAAAATATCAGCACTACATAAAGTTTGCATACACATAACTCCATAAATACAATGTTTCAGCCAACACATCACTAATTGCTGACTTTAACTATTACAGTAGCTTCACCATCCCAAAATTCATTTGTCTTGGGCAGTTCCTCACTTGGTATCCCAGTTGGCCGCATCTAAAACATGCACCAATTTTCACATAACATACTCCCGGATGATTTTTGTTACATGTTTCACACTTAGCCGCTACACATCTCTGCTTGAAGTGTCCACTCTTTTTCTTCTTCCTCCCCTTATTCTTCATAGCAATTCCATCCCCATACATCTCTTTACGTTTCCCTTTAATATCGCGAGAACTTCTTTCACCTCTTTTTTTTTATTACTAGGAGTGTCCAGAGATGCTGTTCGACTAGACGAGGACACTAACTCAAACTTACTCCATACCTCTTCCGGGATTCCTTCGTATTTCTTTTTCAGTTCTATGTTCTTGTACAATAGCTCAATTTTCTCCGAATACTCCTATTTCCATCGCCCTTCCCAGTGCTGAGCTAATCTCTTTTGGAACTCTACTTCCTTTCGAAGAATCTCTATTTCTTTATACATCTCAGCCAAATGTGCCATCTCAACTATTAGCTCAAATCAGATGCTAACCTGCCAGGCAAATCAGAGAATCAAAATAAGTAACTAAATACACTTGGAACTTTACCCATATAACTGTTAGGTCCCCTCACTCCCAAGCCAACCACGGAAAATTAAACTTTGATATGTCCAAATGAGGTAGACAAGAAAGTAGAACATAGCTAGGGCAATATCTGACTATACCAAGCCACTTATTACTTATATATATAACGAAACCCTAACCAGACTATTACGAGAGTAATCCATGATAACACCCCTAAATCCAGTCCCTCCGATCAGTCCAATTACTAGATTAAATGTTAGAATCCTTCGTGCCTCGACCTTTGCCATAAGAACTCACCTCAATTGTAATCAAGATACAGGCCCTTATTCTAGTACTCTCCACTATTTGGTACTCAAGTACAAGAATCCACGATAAGATAATTCACAACTCGAGCCGGCCGGTCCTAAGAGTAAATCACCCATATTAGAGATTCCTACCTGACGTACATAACTATTGTCCACAAGTATTCTGAGAAAGATTGGAAACCTATAACAGCTCATAATTCATAGCTTATGCCAAAAGAGCACCTAATCCTTTACACTCATTCACGCAATCAGGACCATAACACCACTTGGCCCAAGCTCACTCCGCACAGAGACCACGCGAAGTGGCTCTGATACCACCTGTGACAGCCCCACCTTCCCCTAAGGCGAACCAAAGGGTTTGGCGGACCGCCTGCCCAACTCTCGCCAGGACTACGGAGTCGAATCACACAAACCCTAGATTACGCGCGATAGAACCCAAAGAAAACAAACAATCGGAGACCACCAAGCCAACATATAACCTACCAAACCATACATACATGCATTTCTCAACGAATATACATAACTATACTCTTTCCAACATATATACATTAGTGGCTTCAACAAGTTACTTGAAGTACAAATCAAAATATCCGTATTTATACAAAACACACGTAGGGCTTTCTAGGAGTTTAACAAAAGATCGGTTACTCTAGCCCGACCCCCTTTTCTTCCAAATCATGGTTTCAAAGTTTGTCCCTGTAAGGAAAACACAAGATAACGGGAAGGGGGTGAGCTTAAACTCAATGAGGTACCAAAAGTACAAGTAGTCACGGATCATGGCATTTCACTTTTCAACCATGCAATTATACACACCAGATAGGGAAATGAATAAACACTTCAAATGGAAAGGATACAGGTGGCTCTCAAGAGCCAAATTCCCTTTTCTTCACCAGAGCTTGATCATATAATAGTTGACACTCCGTCAACTTTCAAATAAAGTAACCTATCCAGTAGAACACCACTTATCACCAAATTCCGTCCACCAAACATACCCCTTACCGGACCCGAACACCTCAACAGGAACAGGAATGGTAATACTCGAGTATACTGGAAATCCAGAGTCTCCAATATCCAAAGATTTCCCAGGAACAGGCACCCATGGATCGTTAATTTCCTTGACCAAGCCCTTGCTGGCTCGAATCAAGTAATTACCCATGAGGTTGAGCTCAGATTTAACAGGCACAGGAAGGTCGTTGGATACGCATCCAAACGACATCACATCAGATACAAGTAACAGATTCGAGTGTATACAGGAAACAAGACACCCAGCCAGAGAACGAGTGTGATAAAGTACACTCTCGTCTCATACAGAATAAACAGATGATACAGTCATTCAAGTCACAATTTGCAAGCACATATATCAAGTTACGCAACAATTGAGGGGAGTGGTACACTCACCAGTTCAAACAAGGATAACTTCAAAAGTTTCCTCCCAATGTAAGCCTTTGATCATCGAGAAACCCTAAAATAACCAAGGTAAAACACTTATGGTTCCTACATCCACAAATCTAGTAAACGGAATGCACAAATGAGGTTCAACTACGAGTCATATGCTTATCCAAGTAAACTACTAATACAAAGAGATAAAAGGTGGTTTTGGAGTAAAAAGGTAACGGTTGGTCCTAAGGACGTGAATGACCCCAAAACCCCTCCCTTCTACCAAAAACCATACCTACAATGATTTACTAATTCCAAACTTAAGGTGCAAAATGAAAGTAAGAATAATTCTAGGAAAACAGGATTTTCCAGTTTTGCGCACCACCATTTGAAAAATCATATCTCACGATTCTTAAGTCCAAAATTGATAAAATTTATACCGTCAGAAAATAGACTCACAGGGGTACAATTTCTCAGAAGACACATTTATAAGATTCAGATCACAAGTCAGTCAAATTCGAGTCTCAAATTGCTGTTTTATCCAGTAAAAGACAAAACAGGTATGCAATTTCAGTCAACTTGGAAAAATCACTATAAATCGTACAGACATAAAAAGGGTCTGAAATTTTCACGGTTTATAGCTCTATGAATCTAGTTTAAAACTCAACAAACGGAACTTAATTTAGATATTTCTACAACAAGATATAATAAATTTCCCAAAACTGCTCAAGGATTCCTGCGAAAATTTTGACAGCACTTCCCTTGTTTTTCCTTTACTTTTCTATCCAAATATCAATACCAATCACTTCTTACTTTCAACCACAAGTGCACCCACAAATCACAAGCTATAAAACACCCTTAATTCGGGCCACAATACTCTTCAAATACAACCAAGTAGTAGCTCAAATTAGAAATCCTAAAGCTGGAATTTGTGCACATAGGCTGGAAATTTCTTTAGGCAAAGTAAACTAACACAAAAACACTAAATTTTTCACATGTCAAAGCTAGTAGATCATAGCCAACCATTAATCATCATATGAGGGCAGAAAAATCACCAATAAATCTGAAATCTACTATAACCCTACCTCAAACCATGAAATCTTCCACAAAACAACATATTCCACAACTACAAGCCAATAATTTGCCATTAGTAAGAATAAAGAGAGATGTTCTTAGCAAATTACCTTAAAACCTCAAAGAAAATGGTAGCTTAGTCTTTCCTCCTCCAAAATAACTCCACGAAAGCCTTGGAATCTCTTTAGTAAACAACTTTTATAGAGTAATTTGCAACTCTATCGGTTAGAACTCAAGATTGGAGCAAGAAATTGGAGTGAAAGATGAAGGTTTTCTCTCTCTTTTGCTCTCCAATTTTCAGCCAAGAGAAGGGAATAATGGGTTGATTTTTGGTCAAATTTTTGTTTTAGTAAAGTAAGAAAGTCTTGGTCAAAAGTCCAACTCCAATTGGGTCGCGACACTTGGCACCTTCTAGGGTTAAATCTTATCTTCTTTCTCCCAATGGTTTATCTATCTAACTAACCTCTAATTGTATCCTAACACCTTGTAAAATAATATCACTTAACACAAAACTCCAACTAGTGGTCAAAATTTATCGCACTTACCGTACTAGCGGGTCCCACGTCCATAATACTTTCCAAACGTGACATGTACTAATTTATATGAGGAAAATGATTTAAACACTATACTCACTTATAAAAATCTTTGAAAAATTAATATAGTAACATGAAATGAAGAAAATGCATGTGAAGAAATAAACTAAATATAACCTAGTTTTCCGGGTTCTCACAGTTTTGGTGATTCAAGCTTCACATAAGAGAGGTATATGACCCTTAAATCCTATCTTTCTTGTGTTATATCAAGTGTTTGAAGTTTTGATGGCAAACTAGGAGTTGTAGAGATGTAATTTGTGGTTAAACTTCTTGAACTAAACTAGTGGAAGTAGGGTTGGTTGTTTTGCATACCATGTGTTTGATATTTTGTCCAAGTTTTGTTTATGGTTTTACTTGATGTATTAATATATTTTGGACCCTTTTTGAGTTAAGGATAACTCTTGGAATGTTGTTTGAGTTAGCTATAAGGAAAGGATGGAAGTTGGAGTCGCATGTGAACTAGTGGACTGTTTTGTTTTCTCTTAGCTGACCGGATTTGGAGTGGAGGTTTCTCCTTGATTTTTGTGGTTCATTGCACCTTAATTAAGCCTAAGGAACTTGGCTAGACATTGGTTTAAGGTTTGGTGTGAGTTGAAATGGAAATGAAGCAAGTAAAGTGGTTGTTTTTGGGCAAGTAGTGGACTGTTTTGGTTTCTTTTGTTGGCTAGACTGTTTTGATTCTTTTAATCATTTCGTGTGTTGCATTTTAAGCTTCAATGGTACTAGATAACTTGATCCCCTGTATATGAACTCTAGAAGAGTGAATTGGATGAATTTGAGTCAAAACAAGTGAAGTTGGCAAGAAGAAATAAAGTGACTTTGTTAGGGTTCCAAGCTGATTAGAACTGAAAAATCAGCCAACTTCCCCGAATCACTGGTATTTATAAGAGATGAACTAGAGTCTAAATTTTATACCGTTGGAAAACCCTTCAAGTCTAGTTTCCAATGCCACTAACGGCATGTGATTTCGACATTCCTACAGTGAGATACGGCCGTTTTCCCGAGACTGCGCGGGCGCGACTGTTTTATCCGCGAAGAATACTTTGAACTTGAATGAGATTTTTCTTTTGCTCAACTTTCTTGCACTTGTCAAACTTGTTTTCTTATGACCTTTTCCTGCATTTTGGGCCTAACTTGCTTGGTGAATTGAGTCGATTTAACCACCCACTTGGTCACCTAATGAACTTACTTTTGGGTTGGAAATGAACCTAGATTGTTAACGATTTCACTCGTTGCCCTAAGATTGGGAAACGGAGGTGAACGTAACCAAGGAACTTGACGTTTGAACTCTGCATTTCTTGATAGGTGAGTGTTCCAAGTACATGAAAATATTTACGTGGAATGTCTCCTTGCTTGAATAACGTGCTTACTTGGTTAAAGTAATTGCTCTTGAATTGATAACCTTTGGGACGAGGATGCACTTTATCATACTCGATCCTTTGTAGTTCACTTCGTGATATTGATATGAAATGAAATGCTTTGCTTGCACTTGACTTGTTGGTCACTCGGGTGGTTATCCCACCGACTTACGTGTTACATGCTCATTGTTGTTAGACAATGCTAGGTACTTGATTTCTTGTCTCATAGGCAAGTGTGTACTTTATCACACTTGACCTAACTTGACTAAATTTGTGAGATTTTGTTAAAACATGTGTTAGCCATTTTGTTACAACTGAAAAGTGGCCAGAATCCGGCCAATATCTGGCCAGATTTGTGTCGGGATTTGCTGAGAAAATTTCTGATTTCTGTAGCTTTCTTCCAGTTTTCTTGTTTGATCAGGGTTCCTAACCACCTGATTTTCAACTGTTTGGACTTGAAATACTTGAAATGCTTGAAACATGATATATTGAACTTATTTGTGACTTGAACCTGTTTAGGCGATGTGCTCTTATGTACACTCAATTGACCCGACTTGATTAAACACTTGATATCTCCTTCACGCATGAACAAGTAACTTGATTTGTATATGATCTGTATAGTGACTTGAAATACTTGGAATACTTGAGAATGTGAATTGTTGGCCATTACTTGTGACTTGATTCTGACTAGGCGAGTGTGTCCTTATCGCGCTCGGCCTACCTTTCTTGAATGATCTTGTACTCACTTGTACTTGATTGACCTGTACTTGTGTTCGTGCTTGTGCTTGACTTGTAAGTGCTGAGCGGTAGCATGTACCACACTCCATCCAAGTGGGGGGTGCCTCTCATCTCGTCTCAGTACTTTATCTATATTAAGTCGATTGGAGAGTTATCTCATCGACACTAGTGTTGAGCGGTAGCATGTACCACACTCCATCCAAGTGGGAGGTGCCTCTCATCCCGTCTCAGTACCTCTATCCTGTTTTGTCGAGGGGAGTGTTATCTCCTCGACTAATTGGTATGCTCGAATATTACCACCACTGTTTATTTCTGAATACGGAGCGTTAAGTGACAACTAACGTCTCTAAACTTTACTGTGTGAGTGTTGGATAACAGCCAACAACTCCAATCTTGATTATCTGAATACTTGGGGTTATAAACCATATCCTGAATTATTGAATATCTGGACTATAAGTCCAACCTAGGGTTAGTTGGTCGAATCGAACCAGCAAGGGTTTGGTCGAGGAGATCGACGAACCTTGGGTACTTCTTTTACGTTCGGACCTAGTAGGGGGTTGATCGGTGGACGGAAACTGGTGTAAAGTGGAGATCTACGGACGTTATACTTTTGTGGTTGACAGAGAGTCAACGGACCTTGATCGAGCTACTGTGGAATTTGCTCCTAAGAGCAACCTATTTTCTTTGCCCTGGATGTGTTTTTTTATCCTATACCCTTTTTCATGAATTATCTGGCTAATTGCTTAACTATATATTGGGTCATGATTTATTTGAGTTTGACTTATTTTTTGATGTTTGGGTATGCTATCTTGTCTCGTATTTTACCTGTTTGATTACTTGGAACCTCACTGGGCTTTTAACTTATTCCACGCCATTTGTTTTCCTTACAGGGATGAGAATATGAGAGGTTGAATTAAGGAAAGTCTTGATTTCTTCTAAGATTGTTAGTTGCTCGAGCGTGTGCTTCATAGATATCTAGCCAGCTTGTTTGGTTCAATTTTTTTTTGTAAGTCTGATTCTTTGATTGTATTTATAGGTCGTGTGGATGTTGGAGGACCATGAGTGTATATGTTAAAGGTTGTAATAACTGTCATTTTTTTTATTGAGGGTTTTTATTTGTATGTTTTCATTAATTGTGACTGAGTTCTGGCGAGAGTTGGGCAGGCGGTCCACCAAACCCTTGGGGACGCCCTAGGGGGAGATGGGGCTGTCACACCTTGAGTCTAAATGTTCTCTTTTCATTCCAAAATCATAATTGCACCTTTGTACTAGTAGTTACTCGGATTTTTTTTGGTTCACCTAAATTTTGGATGGTTGAACCATAATATTTTCTCTTGGTTATTCTTAGGGTTTGTCGGTGATCAAGAGCATAATCCGGAAGGAAACTTTTGACGTTATTTTGCTTAAACTGGTGAGTGTTCTTTGCATGTTGTGCTTCCAATGACTATGTGAATTGTTGTGAATGTTTGCTTGAATGTTAAATGTTTTTCAATGATTGTTAAATGAATTTTCGATAGATAAGTGTGTACTTTATCGCACTCGACCTAAGTGAACATGAAATTTTCAATGATTAAATGATTGAATGCTACTTGTGCATAAAAGTAAGCATTTTGGCTGACCTGGACCCTTGCCCTTCGTTGCCAGTCGATTCGAGCCAAAAGCGGACTCGGTCGGATGGCTGGTGACCCTGGGACAATGTTTGATATACTCGAGTACGAAATCTGGTGGAGAACTGGCCAGTGAATTCAATGCAATGATATCAATGAATGAATGACAAGATCACTGAAGGAGTTTTCACTTGCAAATTTTTCTAATGTCGGAGGGATAAGGAAAATGGTTGGCGAATGAATGAATGAATGACTTGAATGAATGGCTCCAAGTGAGCCCGTATCCTTCCAATGATTGAATGATTGTTTCTTGAATGACTGTTTATTACTGTGACAAGTGTTAAATATGATATTTTCGTGTTTTACCTACTTGTTTGCTCGTTTTGGAACTTCACTGGGCTTTTAGGTCATTCCTTTAGTTTTTGTTTTCCTTACAGGAATAGAGATCCGAAACAATTAAGTGTGAACTAGAGTGTATAACCCTCTTGTACTTATACTTTTGGCTGATAGGATATGTTTTGGACATTTGATGTTGTATCATACGTTTGACTTTTGGGGTTGTAAATAAGTTTATATTTTGGTTGAATTGTAGAACTTAAATATTATTTTGGAGACTTGAATGATTAATCTTAAGAGTTGAGTGAGTGAGTGAGTCCTGGCGAGAGTTGGGCAGGCGGTCCACCAGACCCTTGGGTACACCCTAGAGGGAAAGTGGGGTCATCACAGTTTCCACTTGGCAACAGGTTCTACTTTAGTCGGATCCACAGTGAGTTCGTCTTTTGAGATTATATGACCTAGAAATGATACTTTCTCTAGCCAAAACTCGCACTTGCTAAACTTGGCAAACAACTAGTGCTCTCTTAAGATTTGCAATACTATTCTCAAGTGTCGCTCATGCTCCTCCTTGGTTTTAGAATACACCAAAATTTCATCAATAAAAACCACTATAAATTGATCCAAATAGGGTTTAAACACCCAATGCATTAAATCCATGAATGCTGCTGGAGCATTAGTTAATCCAAATGGCATCACCACAAACTCATAATGCCCATATCGAGCGTTAAAAACAGTTTTTGGCACGTCCTCCTCCTTCTTAATTCTTAGTTGGTAATATCCTTGTCTAAGATCTAATTTAGAAAACACCACAGCCCCTTGTAACTGATCAAATAACTCATCAATGTAGGGCAAAGGATGTTTATTCTTAACGGTCACCGTATTCAACCTGGGTAATCAATACACAACCTCAAACTCCCGTCCTTCTTTTTTACAAAAAGTACTGGAGCATCCCAAGGTGACTCGCTCTCATGTATAAATCCCCGTTCTAGCAAGTCTTGCAATTGCAATTTCAATTCCTTAAGTTTAGCGGGCGCCATCCGATAAGGGGTTTTTGAGATGGAGGTAGTTTCGGGTGTCAGATCAATCTTAAACTCAACCTCTTTCTCGAGAGGCAATGACACCAGTTCATCTGGAAATACATCCGGATATTTACTTATCACCGGTATTCCTCTACTTTAATCTTTTCTCTTGAAGTGTTAACTAGAAAGGCTAGATACCCCTGTGCCCCATTACTTAACAATTTTCTAGCCTTAATTCCCGAAATAAAGGCAGATGAGACTAAAATACCCCTCACATCTAGTTTTAGGGTTGTCTCACCAATTATACAAAACTCGACCACTTTTGTTCAGCAATCTATCCGATCATGATAACGAGCTAACCAATCCATTCCTATAATAACGTCATACCCCTTAATGGCCAAACTTATAAGGTCGACTACCAATTTTCGCTCACCAACCCAAACGTCACAGTTTCTATACACCTCGTTAGCAAGTAAGATTGGTTACCCATAGGTGTTCTCACTTCTAAATCATATGGTAGCCTCTCGGCCTTTACATCAATTCTACACATGAAAGTAGAGTTGACAAAAGAATGCGTTGCACCAGGGTCTATCAAAATCTTGGCCAAACGATGAAAAATAGGAATCATACCTTCTACTACCTCCGACGGCTCAGGTACTTGCTGTTGGTCCAAGGCACACACTCTGGCTAGCACTCTTGGCCTAGTCCCTCCTACAGTGGTTGGTCTAGGGTTTGACCTATCGGCCTACTGGGTATCACTAGTAAGTGGGCAGGTAGCGATTTGGTGCTCAACACTACCACACCGTAAACACTTTCGCGCCTTCCACCAACAATTGTCCTCAGTGTGATTGGACTTTCCGCAATACTCGCAAAACAATCAAAGGGCTGATGTTTGACCTCCTTGTGAGGCACTCCGCATCTGTCATCTTCCACCTGGGGCTCCTCTTGGAGTAACTCCCCTAGATGTCTCCGAAATTCTTCCACCACCAGCTCCTTGACCCACTTTAGGGGGTGGCATAGCTCGATCAACTTGTCCCTGCCCCTGACTTCCACTGGGTGCACCCCTCTTCCTTGCATGAAAAGCCTTCACTTGCACCCTTGCAATTTCTATTCTCTGGGCTTTCTCAAGAACCTCCATGAAAGTATTAATTTGTGCTGCCATCAAAACCTCCTGTATTTCTACATTTAACCCCTGTACAAACCGCCTCACCCTTCTTTGCTCCGTAGCTATCAATTCAGGAGCACACTTGGATAACTTGGTGAATTGAGTCTCATAATCAGATACACTTAAGGTTCCCTGACATAGCCTAATGAAATCGTCCTCCCTTTTCTCCTGGATTATAGGTGGGAGATATTTCTCGTTAAATTCTCGCACAAAGTTCAACCAGGT
The DNA here is from genome assembly GCA_023065735.1 of Coffea humblotiana. Classification (NCBI taxonomy): domain Eukaryota; kingdom Viridiplantae; phylum Streptophyta; class Magnoliopsida; order Gentianales; family Rubiaceae; genus Coffea; species Coffea humblotiana. The sequence continues at coordinate 488,697 of JACYVW010000016.1, read as the reverse complement.
CCATACTGTACTGTCCGTTCTCTCTCCTACTTAACCCTAATTACATTCCTCCAGGTTCTAGCTGGTCCCTCAAATTGGAATACGGCAAAATTCACCTGCCTTTCCTTCGTATAATTCAAGGCGGCGAAAATATTAATCATTGTTTCCAGCCATTTCTCTGCCACTTCCGGGTTTGGCCCTCCAAGAAACTTGGGAGGAGAAAACTTTTGGAACCGATCTAGGGCCCTATCTACCCTTATTTTAGGTCCCTAGGCTGGTTTACAGGGACTTGACCCTGCTGCTCTACCAACCGAGTTAGAATGTTAGTCATTTGCTGGATTGCCGTCGCTACCTGATCCCTTCCTTAGGCCCTAGGTTCAGGTTGTTGCTTGGCCGTCGCATTTCTTTCTTCCCCCGGTTCTTGTACTTGTCTAACCCCACGTCCACGGCTAGAACCACGTCCCTGACTTTGCCTAGCTTCCATATCTCTTTTGGAAAATAGACTATATAGGTATAAACAAAATAAAGTAGCTATAAAACTCAATAAAGCATTTTCAAATCAGAAAATGAAAATTATAGAGCACATTTAAAATAAAACACTTTCTTTATATACATATCATAACAATTCACATATCAAGTCATGAACTACTATACATATTGTAGACATCAAATTTTTAATTTTAATTTTAATTTAATTTAATTTTTCTTATTTTTATTGTAATTGATTAAATGATAGTCAGGGTTTTTTTTAATTATTTTTTTAATTTTTTACAAATTGGGTTCGTTGTTTTCATTTTTATTGCTAAGATATTTTGTATTAAATTTCAGAAAAAGAAAATTTCCACAAAAAGTTGTTTTAATCATTTTGGATTCAATTTGAAAAAATATATATATAATTGACATTTAAAAATTTTCAATTTGTGTTTAATTTGTTTTTAATTTTGTTTGATTTTTGAAGGAAAAAAATGATAAAAAATAATAAGGAAAATGTGTGAATAGGTGGAAGCTTGCATGTGGGACAAGTGTTCCTTTATGTCTTTGACAACACAACACCTAATGGGTTAGGTGTCTGGACACTTGGTTGGCTTAGGAAATTTTGGGGGGAACAAAAAGTCAAAAGAAAATAGAAATAGAGAGTGGCGGCTGGGGGGAAGCTACGAGAATCAAAGAGAAAACAGCAAAGCAAAAAAAGAAAGGGGGCAACGGATAGAGTGAGAGGGAGAGACCGAGAGAAAAGAAAGAGAGGAAGAGAGAGCTGGGTCTGAACAGAGAAAAAACAGAGGAAAGAAAAATGAGGCGACGGACAAGAGAGGATTCGGCTCAAAAACAGAGCAAAGAAAAGAACAAGAAAAGAGGGAAAAGGGGAGCTGCGAAAACAGAGGAAAGGAAGAGGGACGGCGGCTGAGGGAAAAACAGGGAGAACAAAAAAATCAACAAAAAAAGCAAAAAAAGAGGGAGCTTCGTCTGAAAACTAAAAAGGGAAAAACAGAGCAAAAGGGAAAAACGGAGGAGCAAGGCTGAGAAAATGGGGAAAATCTGGGAAAATTGAGGAAGAGATTTTTCGGGGAGCAAAACAAGAAGGAGAGAGCCAGAGAGAAAACCAAAAACAAAGAAGGAAAACCAGAGGGAAGGGGCTTTGGTAAAGTGAAGAAAAAACAGAGCAAGAAGGGAGAAATTGAGGAAGAATTTCGGGCAAGGAGGGAAGGGGAACGAAGAAATACTTGGCGGAGGAATTGTAGCCTGTTGTCAGCTCCATCATCAGCGAGCCTTCACTTAGAGAGGGTGTACGGTAAGCTGTTCTTTCCTTTCAAAGTTCAGTTTCTAGTCAAGCTCTCGAAGCATTTTTTTTTCCGTGCTTTGGTTTGGGGGCAATTTTTCTATTGGGTTATTCAAGAATTGGAAGTATGTATGCTGTATATGTGGATTGGACTGTATTCTTTGTGTTTCTGACTAATTTTGGGACTGGTCATTACATCAATTGAGCAAAGAATTGCTGAAATTCTTATGCCCGTTTGTTGTTTCCTAAAATGCTCAAACGAGAGTCTTGAATTGAAGGAGTAAATTTTATGCTTTTTCTGTTTGCGTTCAAGAGGAACTTGAACTGGCCAGAACCTGGGCGTTAGCTAGTCGGGGAGAGGAAGAGAAGCCGTGGGCTTTTGAAGTTGATTTCTTCCATTTTTTTTGTTTTTGTATCTTACAATGATTTGTTTGCATTTTTGCATGTGAAGAAACCGGATAAGTCAGCAAATTCAATTCCTTGCATTTGAGAAATCTTGATTGTGCTTGTTTTTTTGCACCTTCTCTGTTTTCCTTTTCTTATTCCTCCCTTTGTATAAACTCGAATCATGTCATGGAATGTGAGAGGAAGTTTGTCTGAGGTTCATTTTTCTTTTGGGAGCGGCTATAGTTGAGGATGAATTTGTTCTGGTGTTTGCCGTCTGCAAGGAAGGATGGAAATGGCGGTCTAATGTTGAGATCATTCGGAGAAGATGACTAATTTACAATTTCCGTTCCCCATTTTCCTCTGCTTTGTAATTTAATCACAGAGTCTTATAGAACTTCAAAATTTGACCCCAGAACCTTCATAATTCATTCAATTAGGTCCCTATTTTTGTTGTATTTGAACCCCTCAAGTTTCCCCTTATTCTGATATGGCCCAAATTTTTGTAATGAAACCAATTTCGCTCTCTTAAATTTTAATTATCCTTTAATATTTTTAAGTAGTCTTTTGGGTAGGTTAATTCTGGATTTAAATCATAATTGTGGCTTAATAATTTTAGTTGATTTGTTTATCTTATTGGGTTTAGTATTATGGTTTAGGTTTTGGGTAATAATATTTGGTTGAGTTTGTGAAAGTGGATTTAGTTTATTTTTTGTGGGTTTCTGGTTTGGGCTGAGGAAGTAAAAGCCCACTCTTTTGGTTGTGTTTGTTTTGTTAAGAAATGAAGACCGGCCCACCTGTAGCCTCTGGGCTTTGCGGCGGGCTTAGCAAGCTTTAGCCCAAGAAATAAATAAAATGGCCCAATGGCCTGTTTGGCTAAGAATCTGGTCATAGAATTTGCAAATCAGTCCCTAGACTTTTAAATAATTATACTGCGGCCCTAAACACTTTAGGTTTCTTTCAATTAGGTCCTTAATGTTATTGCAAATAGGTCCATAAACTTTATTTCTCTTTAATTTGACCCCAAATCTTTGTGATAATTATAATTTAACCCCCAAAACTTTATTAAGTTTTGCAATTAAGTCCTTGATTGTTTTAATTTCTTAAAAGTAGGTTGTTTCCATGATTCAATTGATTCAATTTGATGTTTATTTCCATTTTCTTATGATTATTTGTTAATTAAAGTGATGCCTTGACCTTTTTCTTTGTTTTGGAGGGTAAATAAGATAAACTTCACTTCATTAGACAACCAATTCAAGGGAGGTACACTCTACCCCTTATTTCGATTTTATTTGACCCTATGTGCTCCTATGTGTGCAATTGCATGATTTTTGAATGCTTTATTTTTATTTCATTTAGTAACTTTATTTGTTTCAATATTGTATATTTATTTTAATTTAATTTGTAATTATTTGGAAAGGCATTTTAAATGTCAAAATTGTAATAGTTAGGTATTTATTTTATTTATTTCTTTTATTCCCCCCCCACCCTTAGATTGTAGTTAGGGCCCCAAGTGTAATAGTTAGGGCTTTATTTGCTTGTGTTTTGCATGCTTATGTGTTACTTGTTATCCGCTTTCTTAGGGTCTTGCATCTAGATATCATGATTATGTGTTATGTGTCTATGTGATATTATGTGTTTACATGCTTTTATTATGTTTTACATGATTAGTTAGTTATAATTAATGTGTGACGTCACCACACTAGTCCAACGCTAGTTGTGGCCCCTTTCCCGATTCCACACTAGTCCAACGCTAGTTGTGGCCTTTTGTTTCGATTTCTCACTAATCCAACGCTAGTGAGAACTTGTAGACATGGGCTAGTCCAATGCTAGACCCTTAGGAATTCTTCGAGCGTTAGATCATGATTGTGTGATAAAATCACTTCATCTCACGCATGTTTTTCACTTTTTAGGGTTTTATCATTTTGCATGACGTTTTCCACTATATGTATATCTCTTACCCCATATTTCCCCTATATGTATATTCCTTACCCCTTTGTGTGAGACATGACATTAGACTTGCATTTCATATAAGAAAATTAGAGATATGTTAATACATTTGCTTGCTTAGATAGGAAAAACCCCTTGAAGTATGGGATATGGACGAGTTTGGCTTTCTAGCCTTAGCACGTTCGTATTCCCTCTACGAAAGGGAAAATTGAGTCACGAACATTAGTTCCCCATACCCGTTATGATGCATCCCTTTAGGTCATGTATATTTGTATATTATTATTTTCCTTTTCTTCTCTTTGAGTCTCATATTTTAGCATAATTCGTGATTTCTTCGAAAGTTTACTTTTGGGCGTCGCAATTAATGCGATTTGCATCAAATAACTTCGAAGAGATATTCTAACCCCGATAATGTCTAGGTTTGCATTCATGTAAATACCTCCAAAATGTGATAAATTTTTAGGTTAAAATAAGAAAATCCTTGACTAAATCACGCAACTAGCCTTGGCTAGGTTGAAAGGGTGTCTTGGATTCTATCCTTGCCTTCCCTTTCTTCAAACGTGACTCCCGAACATTTTGCTCTGATTTTCGAAGACTTGGAGTCGTTTAAAAAGGGTTTTCTTTACTTTTAATTCAAAAAAGAATTCATTTTAGGTGACTTGGTACACCTTAACTCGATACCAAGTGGTGACTCCGATTTTTTTTAAAAACCCTTTTTAAACTATTATTTTGGGTCAAATTCGTCGCATTTTTAAGTCCCATTTAGACCCACATATTTTATTCATTTTCTAAAAATCAAAAACTCATTTTTCAAATCAAAATCAACCAAAAAATTCATTTTTCTAAACTTTTTATTTTTTCATTTTAAAAATGGGGTGCGACACATATTATCCTAACAAAATCAAATACTTATAGCAGCCAAAGGATATAGAACAAAAGTAGACGCTATATACATCAACCGTAACACGTCAATATCAAAAACAAAACAAGAAAGATGACGTGTCATCCCAACTATCCTATACTATATCCTAACTACCTTGCACAACCCCCAAACCCTAGATTTCTAGCGTAATTCGTCATAGATCCAACCGACTCCACCACTTCCTCAGGTGATGCTGGCTCCTCAGAGTCACTAGGAGCTACATGCCCTTCACCTTCCCGACCAAGTTCACATGTACTACTTCCTCCACAAGTGCCCTATACTCGATTAAGATATTATCGGTTCGGTCCCTTACTTCCCTTACCATTCGAACAAGGTGCCCATTAGCCTCCTGAACTTGCTCTCGAAAGGCATTGATTCGCTCCTGCTCCTCGAGAATAGAAGTCTCAAGCTCTCATATCCTCTCTCCTTGCATTCTTAGCATAGCTTGCAGACGCTCAATCTCCGTCTGGCCTCGACGATTGGCATTAGCCAACCTCCCCCTCTCGTTTGCTATGGCAAGGACCACTTTGTCGGGGTATGAATAGGTACGCCAACTGTCACAGTGTCGGACCCTACGCCCTAGAGCCCACCGAAGTATCGGCCCTCCTGGACGCTCCTAATAGTTAAGCACCCGCCGAAGTCGTTCGTCATTCCCATTCTCACCATCTCCTTCCATTGCCTACAGTACAAGTAACATAAAGAGAATAAGCAATTCAAACAAGTAAAGCTAAGTTAACTACCTACTCTCTAGGGTTTCACACTTAGACATTTATACATAAACCATATCAAGTATAAGTCAATCAATCCGCCCAGACCAATTTAAACCTAAGCTCTAATACCACCTGTGACGACCCCACCTCTCCCTAGGGCATACCCTAGGGTTCAGCGGACCGCCTGCCCAACTCTTGCCAGGAGTCACTCACTCCCATCTTCAAGAAAACAAATTATAACTTCAGAAGTAAATGAAACAATAGTTCCCAAACTTAGAATGTACATTTATACTCATGTCTATCTTAAACGTTCATACACTCCCAAATATAACAAAAGTTCAAGTTCTAGATAACTTCCAACCCTAATCGAGCACTAGCGCGGGTACAATCACAAAAGTCAAAAACTAGACGACACCAGTCTGTATCAGCCTCACGCCTATGCTCGCATCTCCTATAAGGAAAACAAAAACTGATAGGGTGAACCAAAACTCAGAGAGGTTCCAAAACATCATGCAAACCCAAGTAGCGAGTTGACCATTATATAAAACTTGAAATACCAAAGTAGCGAGCAAAAGTTCATAAAGGTGAGCAATAACACTTCCAATAGCAAATCATTAGATATCCAACATTTTCAAATAAAAGGATACAGTCGTTCTTACGAGCTAACTCGCCCATAGCTTGCCATGAAGTAGTTGACACTCCGTCAACTTTCAAGTAGTGTAACCAATCCAGTAGCGCATCACTTAATTCCAATCTCCGTCCACCATTCAAACCCCTTACCAGGTCCGAACTCCGCTATAAACAGTGGTGGTAATACTCGAACATACAAATTAGTCGAGAAGATAACACTCCACCCGAGAAAACAGTAGACGTAGGGTTCGTCATCTAATCGACCAGACCCTGCCGGCTCCACTCAATTAACTAGCCAATAGGGTTTTGGAATTCCAGATAGTATTCAAGTCATACACATAGATATATCAAGCCAATTGTAGCCAGTATACAGTAATAAGTCACATTAGAGCAAGTGCGATAAAGTACATCCTTGTCCGATCAAACAAGTCAAATACTGTCCAATCATATTAACAAAACATTTCATTTAAATATCAAGTTCAGTCATGCACTTGGAAACACTCACGAATGATTTATTGCTTTTCAAAACCAAGCTCAGGTCCAACTCCCTGGCTAGTGCCAAAATCTGCGACAAAATATCGTATAAGAACTTGTAATCAATTAGGGTTTCAAAATATGTGAGCTTCGCTTAAAGAAAACCAAGTAAATAGAACTCATTTAAGTAGTACTCATAATACGTAATAAACCCTAGAATATACGTGCTCGCTCTTTTAGTTTCGATAAAGAAACGATTAAAACTTTTAAATTCGCAACTTGGTATAAGCAATTAGAAAATCTTGTTTAAAGTGGCCGTTACTTTGTCTTTGAGAAATATACAGTTTTTGCAAAATTTCAGCTTATAAGTCACCCACAAGGTCAACTTAGGCATCCCTACATAAACTAAGTCCAAATTGATCACAAGTCACACCCCTATTTCCGCTTTCACTCACTTATCCCATGAGAGGAAAAACGGGCAGCACTTTCCCCATTTTCCTTAACTTTTCCTCCTATTTTCCAAACCAAGTTCTATGCCAAATCAACCCAAAACAATACCACAAGTAATAAGGTAAAAGTAGCTCTTAATCTAGGCCACAAAACCATCTAATTGGAGCTTATTTCTAGCATACATACATCACCTATTAAAGCTGAAAAATCTCTAATAAAGCTGGAAATTCCTATTTGGAAGCTAAAAAGTCACACTAAAGCTACCAATCTTCACACAAGTCCATAACCAAGCTAAATACCAACATATCATGGATGAATAACATAAAACAAGGCTGAAAATCATAAAACCCTAGGCTGAAATTCCACCAATCTTCACCAAACTAGGTTATCTTCCATAAAATTCCAAATTTCAAGTCATCCTCACCATAAATTGCAAAATAAGAAAGCAAAAGGAAGTTGTCCAACTTAGTACCTCCAAAACCCCTTGAGAAAGTGAAGAATCAAGGCTTTCCTCTCCAATAACTCTCCACTACAATCTTCATTGCTTCCTTGGAGCAACTTTGTTCGGTTTAGTTTTGTGATTCTAACTTAAACAAGGCAAGAATCAAGATGAAGATGGTGGTTTCTCTTCTCTCTTTTCTCTCTCTCACTCTCGGCCAAGATGAGGAAGAAATGAAGGAAAGCTTGGCTAGAGGAAAGATAGGAAGGAAAGAAAGTCTTGTGGTCAACTATGCTTTTGATCGCCGACACTTGGCAAAGCCAAGTTTTTCCCTTTTTTTTTTCTTTTCTCCCCTCTCTTGGTCAATATTTTCGGCCAGCCTTAAAGCTAAATTAGGGGACGATAAATGAAAGAAAAATAAGAAGATTAGGGTAAGAAAGTATTGGTCAAATGGTGTCTTCGACCGGTACAAACGGCGCGAGTCGGTTCAAGCTTACTTTCTTAACTCTCTTATACTTTTGTTTTAACTTATGGTTCACTAACTTACTTTTAGCACTTTTTAATCGCATGCTTCCTCTTGTCTAATACCCACTCCACCAAATTTAGTACACACACCTCACCAATCGATCACACTACACGAATGCGCCAAAACCCTAGCTTACACTAACTATGAAAGTAAAGGTAAAAGTCTCAACTCTATTATTTAATACAACTATTAAGGGAGTAAATTAGTGGTAAAGGAATTATAAATTAACTTATTCAAAATAAAAGAGAATTTTAAGAAAATATAAACAAATTTTTCAAGTCCTCACATTTATGACCACATTTTGAACACATTTTCTCATCCAAAAATATCTATAAGTACCCCTTGTATCTCATTCATTTGAGGCATCTTATAGTGCCTTGTAGTAAGAAGTAGAGATAGAAGTAGTTTGGTGATAAGTGTGCATTTTGAGTAATTTAAGTGTGTTTTATTTATTAGTTTTGGTGTGTTTTAATTATTTTTATAACTAATTAATTAGGTTTCAAGTGAAGTTGACATGTTGCAGCCTAAGTGTGAAAAATTACATTTTTATGGATTAAAGTGGTGAAAACTTTGTATTTTTGTAGGTTTCAATGATGCAATCATCAAATGGAGTGAATTGAGAAGATATTTGGATAATTTTGATGATTTTAAGTGCTTTAAAGAGAATATGAAATACAAAATGATTAAAAGATTGAAATGCAATCAAGTATAAAAGAAAGAGAGTTTGACTGCTTTGACATCTTTTGGTATTTCGGCTATATCATAAGCTACAAGTATCAGATTGAGGTGATTCTTAAGCCATTTTGAAGCTAAAACATAGCTCTACATTTCTTATAAGATCTCAAACTCCATTTCATGAGTTTTTCTAGTCAAAAAGTTGAAATATAGTCTACCATTTCTATTGTCAAAATCTAAAACAGGGTTTTGACTAGTCAAGGGTATTTTGGTTATTTCTCAGTCTACAGAGTTCCAAATTGGATGATTCTTGAAGCATTGAAAATATAACTCAAAGGACTGATGAAAACATCAGTTGAAGTTGGTGCAAAAATAAAGCAAAGTCGAAGACTGATCAGATAAGAGAAAACCTACAATGATAGCAAAACACACCCACAATACGTGACCTCATGGGTGTGTATTCTTCAAACGAACCTGCAACTTACACATTAACTTGTTCTGCATTCAAACAGTTTTTTCAACCTATCTCCACCGCAGAATTTTGGCTAATGCTACCCAAGAAAGCCTAGAAGGGTGTAAAGGAAGCTTTATGTCACTTCAATGAAGACTTTTTGACTCTCTTAACATCTTTATATTGCAAGAATCATAAGAAAGAGAGAGTAGTAGTCAAGAGGTAGTTTAGAACAAGAACTTGGTCATTTCTTTTCTGTCATTAGGAGAGAGTTTTGTAAGGAGAAACTTGGAGAAATTCTTCATTGTACAACTCATTTTGGTGAAGAAATTGAAGATTTTGAGAGCTTGTTCATCTATTTAACTAAGCTTTTCTTATCTATCTTTACTTGTGATTCAATATGAGTTCATGCAAAGAATCTGTGAGATTATTTATCTTATTTCTCATCATGAGCTACAGTTTTAGATCTAGGGAGTAGATGAATCTTTTGGTACCATAACATGAGTTGAATGTGATTGATTCTTGTTACTTCTTGTATTAACTTGTCCATTTATGCATGTTTATTATTTGTTGTTGCTTGATCACCAATAACAAGATTCTAGTTATTGTTACTCAATGAAAATTGATAATAATGATGGAACAAGATAAATAAAACTTAAGGAGTAGACTCACGAGAGTAGAGGTATAGTTGAGTGAATTTTCTTACCATTTCATAGAGTTAAATAACTAGACTTAGCTCTTTACAATGAGAATAGGAAAGGCTAAACTAGTTTAAGCCACTACATCATGAGAATGAGTTTTGATAATATTAGAAATGAATCCCTAATTAACCAAGAGTGGTAGCAAGAGGTAAAGTTCATTCACTTATTGTGAGGACCTGTAAAATTTTCCTATTTCATATTGTTTAATTATATTTCTTTACATGCATTTTCTTTATTTTATTCTACTACCTTAATTTTCTGGCCAATTTATAAGTGAATATGGTTTTCTAAAACATTTTTCTAGTATAAGTTAGTTCGGGTTAGTTTGGACGTGTATTAAGGACGTGGGGCCCGCTAGTGCGATATAATTTCGCCGATTAGGTGATGAAGTATTAAGTGATATTATTTTACAAGGTGTTAGGAGATAATTAGAGGTTGGTTAGATATTTGATTATTGGAAAGTAAGAGGATAAGAAAGAAATCCAAAAAGTGCCACGTGTCGCGTTTCGATTGGAGCTTACTTGCCTAACTTTCTTAACTTTACTAAAAGCTTAATTTTGACCAAAATCATCTTCATTTTCCCTTCAAGGTGGCTGAAAATTAGAGAGGAAAAGGGAGAGAAAAACTTTTATCTTGTTCTCCAAATTCTTGTCCAAAACTTGAGTTCTAACCGATCAAATCGCAAACCCTTCCATAGAAGTACAAACCAAGGAGGATTAAAGCTTCTAGTGGAATAAATTTGGGAAGAAGAAGGCTAAGCTACCATCTTTCTTGAGGATTAAGGTATTTTGCTTGGAACCTTAACTTTTGTTCATAATAATGGTGAATTAGTGCCTTATGACGGTTAAGGAGCTTGTTTTATAGATAGTTTCATGGATTAAAGTGAAGTTAGGTGAATTTATTATTTTCTTGGGAATTTTTCTGTTTTCATATGATTATTATAGTTGGCTTGAATTGATGGCTTAATATGGTGTAAATTGGAGCTATTATGTGTTAATTGTGGTGAAGTGAGGAAAATTTCAGCTTTAGGGTTTCTATATGGTAGTAATCTGTCCTGTTTTTGCACTGTATGTTCGACCTTGAGAGATACCGAATCAGCCCTTTCTCAAAACATGAAAGTTGTAGGTATTTGAGTTAGCTAGCTACTGGTAAAATTTCAGCTCAATCGGAGTATCAAAACTTGTGAAATGACCGAAATACCCTTGACTGCCCACAAGCCTTGTTTCACGGACAGATTTCTGTTCTCTCTGGAATTTCGATTTTTGACCATGAAAATGCATGATTTGGCTTTGGAGGTCTTCATAAGAAATGTAGGTATATGTCTTGGCTTCGAAACGCCATAAGATTCATCTCAATCGGACAAGTTAGCTTTGGTTGTGGTTGTTATGCCGAAAGGTGCGTGGAACTTGATGATTCCATAATTTTCTTTGCTTGACCTGATATTTGTAACTTAAGGTGTGGAGCTTAATTGTGATTGATTTTGGAGCTATCAATTGGCTCATTTGAAGGATATTGTGGCCCTAATTAGATGTGTTTTAATGCCTATGAATTGTATGTGCAATGGTGGTTGGTTTGAGATGGATTTTGGTGTTGTTTGTATGGTGGAAAAGTATAAAATTTAAGGGGAAATGCTGTCCAATTTTCTAGGCCACTTGGTTCCTTCAAGTTTGAGTTGGTTCTTGGGAGATGAAGGGCTTTTGGGTTATTCAAGCCCCTAGGTCCTCCCGTTACCTTTTTGTTCCAAAAATCACGCTTTTGCAACCTTGCATTCGTAGCTCATTGGGATAGGCATACGACTCGTAGTCGAGCCTCACTTGTGCATTTCATTTACTAGAATTCGGGATGTGAAAACCTCAATTGGTTACTTTGGTTATTTTAGGGTTTCTGGGCGATTAAAGTCATTTTGGAGGAAAACTTTTGAAGTATCTGCACTTGAATTGGTGAGTGTACCACTCCCCTCATTTGTTGCTTAACTTGGTTTCTGTTCATGAAATCTATAATTTGAATGACTGTACTATCTGTTTATTCCATTGAGACAAGGGTGTACTTTATCACCCTCGTTCTCTTGTCAGTATGCCTAATTACTGTGGAAAAATGTGAATCCGTTATCTGTGCTTAATCTACTGCTGGTTGGACATTGTAGCCAACGACCTTTCTGTTATCTCTGAGCTCAAATCCTATGGCTAGTTATTCGAGTCGAGCCGGTAAGGGCCTGGTCGATTAGATAACGAACCACGGTAGTCTGTTTCTAAGAAATTCTTGGGTAATTGAGACTCTGGATTTTTGGTATACTCGAGTATTACCACCCACTGTTACTGTTGAAGTGTTCGGGCCCGGTAAGGGGTATGTTTGGTGGACGGAATTCGGTGTAAAGTGGGGTCTACGGACATGTTGGTTCTATCTATGTTGACGGAGAGTCAACGGGGTTGGATCAAGTATCGCAATTGGGCATTTTGGCTCCTGAGAGCTACCTGTATCCTTTCCAGTTGAGATAATTGTTCATTTCCATATATGTGCATATGTACCTTCAAAATGAAATGCCATAATTCGTGACTACTTGTCTTTTGGTACCTCATTGAGTGTAAGCTCACCCCTTTCCCGTTAACTTTGTTTTCCTTACAGGAAACAACACTTTTGAACCATGATTTTGAAGAAAGTGTCAAGCTAGTGTAAATGTCATTTTGTTACGCTCTGTTGTAATCAAAACCCTAGTTGCTTTTATCAAGTATCACGTTTGGACTTGTAAAGCTTTCTATGTATGTACGTAAGTGTTTAAGCATGTATTTTAGGTATATTCGTTTGAGATGCTACTTGTAATCATTCGGAACATTTTAGTTGTGTGTGATCGGCGTAGTAGTTTCCGATTATTTGTTTTCTATGGGTTCTATCGCGCGCAATCTAGGGTTTGTGTGATTCGACTTCGTAGTCCTGGCGAGAGTTGGGCAGGCGGTCCGCCAAACCCTTTGGTTCGCCTTAGGGGAAGGTGGGGCTGTCACACTTATATTTTTGGACCACAAGTGGATTCTACACCCTAGAAACTACATATTTAGTGAATTTTCTCCAATTATTTCTCTCCATAAGCTTGTTAGTTAAAGTGTAGTAAGCGGTTTGGTTGCTTTTTCTTGCTCTTTATTGATATTAGTCTAAATAATAAGGTAAGCTTAGGACTTAGTACTTGCAGATTAGCTACTCATGGGATCGACCAGAATATACTCTAAACTACTAATTGGCTTGTATACTTGTAGTAAAATCAGTGTATTTTGGAATTAAATTTGTATGCATAATTTAAACCGTTAAGTTTTTTGCACCATTACCGGGGAGCGGCAATATTAGGACCGAGCGACCTTTATTAGTTTAGATATTTTGTTTAAGTTTTATTGAAATTTTTGTGTTATTTCTTTGGATAAATTTTGTTTGCTTTTAAGTGTGAAAGTATTAATATTGTTATTTTTCTTCTTTGTTGTAGTGCATGCACCAAACTTTAAGAGATGTTGCTCCTTTTGGTCCGAAATTGAAAGGACAATAAGAAGACAAAGAAGGAGTGCATTACAAGCGGAGGAAGAAGCACAACATATAGAGGGAATTTGTATTGAATTGCCTTTTGAAGAAGAAATGGCAGAACAACAAGCAAATAGGCAAGCCCTTAGAGATTTTATTCTATCGGGAACCCAAGACTCTCAAACAAGTATTCTGAGGCCAACGGTAAATGCCAATAATTTTGAGATTAAACCATCTCTCATTCAAATGGTTCAACAATCTCAATTTGGAGGTAATGCAATAGAAGAACCAAATGCTGACTTGGCTACTTTCTTGGAGATATGTGATACTATAAAGATGAATGGAGTAAGTGAAGGTTGTTTCCTTTTTCATTGCGTGATAAAGCCAATGTATCGTTGTAATCTCATCCTCCTAATACTTTTACTACTTGTGATGCCTTGTCTCGAGTCTTTTTGAATAAATATTTTTCATTGGATAAGACGACCAAGCTTAGGATGGACATTACTAAGATTTAGTCAATATGATAGAGAGTTGTTATATGAGGCGTAGGAAAGATTTAGGGACTTGTTAAAGAAGTGTCCACACCATGGACTGCTCAATTGGCTCATAGTCCAAACTTTCTATAATGGCTTATCATATCAAACTAAAACTACCATTGATGTGGCCGCAGGTGGAGCACTAATGGGAAAGTCACTCGAGGAAGCTCAAATTCTAATCGATGAGATGGCGGCTTGTGATGACCCCACCTCCCCCTAAGGCGAATCAAAGGGTTCAGCGGACTGCCTGCCCGGCTCTCACCAGGACTCACTCATTCACTTCAATCAACTCTCAAGATTTAACCGTTCACGCCTCTAAAAATAACATTTAAGATCTACAATTCAAACTTATTTACAACCCAAAAGCCAATAGTAAGATACAACATCTAATTGTCAAAATACATTCTATCTACCAAAAGTATAAGTACAAGAGAGTTGTACACACTAGTTCACACTTAATTAATCCGGCCTCCACTCCTATATGGAAAACAAAAACTAAAGGAATGAGCTAAAATCCCAATGAGGTTCCCAAACAAGCAGTCAAGTAGGTAAAGCACAGAAATATTACATTTAACACTTTGCACAGTAATAAGCAGTTATTCAAGAAACAAACATTCAAACATTGGAAGGATACGTGCTCATTCGGAACCATTCATTCAGTTATTCAGTCAGCAACCATTTCTCCCTTATTCCTCCGACATGTGAAAACATTTGAAAATAAAACTCCAATAGTGATCATTTCATTCATTGCATTTCATTCACTGGCCAGTTCTCCACCAAATTTCGTGGTCATACTCGAGTATACCAAAACAGTGGCCCAGGGTCACCAACCTACCCGACAGAGTCCGCTTTTGGCTCAAATAAGCTAGCGACGAAGGGCAAGGGCCCAGTTTAGCCAAAGGCTTACATTCATGCACAAATAACATTCAATCATTTGATCATTGAAAATTCGCATTTCACTTAGGTCGAGTGAGATAAAGTGCAAACTCGCCCATTGAAAATCCATCTAACAGTCATTGAAAAGCGTTTAACATTCAAACAAACATTCACAACATTCCACATAGTCATTAGAAGAACAACATGCAAGGAACACTCACCAATCAATAGCGATCCTTCACTTTAACCTTGCTTCATCCTCTTGAACTCTCGAGTCCTGTGGTCATATACTATATTAAAAGAATAGCAATACAAAGCCAAAATGCATGAAGAAATTGAGGTTTCAAAGCTTCATTCAGAAGATGCATTAATTTACAAGTTTTATGCCCATATAACTTATCAAAATACAACATTTTCTTGTTCAAATGGAGGAGAAAACCTCATGTGCATACTAAATCAATGTTTCAAGAGTCATTTGGAGCACATAAACATCGATTATAGTCAAACGTTTGAAGGAATTAGGTCAAGACTTTTAAAGTGCAAAGTTGGAAATTGTCCGACCTAAAATAATTTGAAAAAACTCATTTCCTTTCATTTAAACCTCTTGCCTTGGCTCAAAATTAACACATATGCAAAGAAAGAGATTGTACCAAGTGTTTTGAGTAAAATCATATTCAAGGGGAAATAAAAAATGCTCTAAATTCATACCTTAACCCTCCTAATCTCCGAGAACCGCTCAACCAGCCCGCTTTTATAATTTAGGAGAGAAGAAAGAATTACAAAATCCTTTTTGGTGTAATTCTTTTGTGTTGGGACAATTGGATTGGGAAGGTAGAGAGTTTATTTATAACTCTCAATAGCCTTCCCAATCCTTGAGCCAACCGATATGGGATTACAAATTTTGCCACAAAAATCAAATTTGTGGGCTGTGGAAAAAATCAACAAATATGGGCTATGGAAAAAATCAACAAATCTCCACCTTGGCATAATTTCTAATCCCACCAAAAAATACAAATATTCTTACCCAAACAAAAAACAAACGGTCCTTGTAGTGCTTCCAAATTTGCGCCCTCAGGCACCAACTCAAATGTGCAAGATATTAACCAAGTTTAGACAATGTTCAAACTTGACTCTTGTAACCACCTTGATCAGCATATCTGCAGGATTCTCCGTAGTCCGAATCTTCTGGAGAAAAATCTCCTCTTCTTCGAGAATTTCCCGCACGAAATGATAGCGAACATCAATGTGCTTCGTTCTTGCATGTAAGACTTGGTTCTTTGCTAAGTGAATAGCACTCTGACTGTCACAAAACACGTTAATGTGTTTTTGACCAACTCCCAAGTCTTCAAGCAATCCTTGAAGCCAAATTGCCTCCTTCACAGTTTCAGTAATCGCCATATACTCTGCCTCTGTTGTAGACAAAGCCACCGTTGACTGCAAAGTAGATTTCCAGCTAACTAACGCCTTGGCAAATGTGAACAAGTAGCCAGTTGTCGAACGTTGCTTATCTAAGTCACCTGCATAGTCAGAATCACAATATCCAACTACACATTTATCAAGTGATTCATCCTGCTCAAATATTAATCCAACATCTACAGTATCTTGGATATATCATAGAATCTATTTCACAGCTTGCCAATGACCCTTGCCCGGATCATGTATAAACCTGCTTACCACACTAACTGTCTGGGAAATGTCAGGTCTAGTAAACACCATTGCATACATCAAGCTACCAACTGCATTAGCATACGGGACTTTCGCCATGTATGCTCGCTTTTCATCCGTCTTTGGAGATAATAGACTACTAAGTTTCAAATGAGGAGCAAGCGGAGTATTTACAGGTTTTGAATCTCCATTCATACCAAAACGTTGTAGTACTTTGTTCAAATATTGCTTCTATGTCAGACAAAGCTTGCCTCTCATTCTATCCCTGCTTATCTCTATGCCGAGAATCTTCTTGGCTTCTCCCAAATCCTTCATTTCGAACTCTTTACTCAACTGAGCCTTCAATTTGTCAATTTCAACTTGGCTCTTTGACCCTATCAGCATATCATCAACATATAAGAGTAAGTAGATGTAGGACTCATCTCGTAACTTGCGCAAATACACACAATGATCGTATTTGCTTCTTGTGTACTTCTGACCCATCATGAACTGGTCAAATCATTTGTACCATTGCCTCGGTGATTGCTTCATTCCGTACAACGATTTGTTCAGCTTACAAACCCAATTTTCTTTACCAGCAACTTTGAATCCATCTGGTTGAGACATAGAGATTTCCTCCTTCAAGTCACCATGAAGGAATGCGGTCTTCACATCAAGTTGAGTTAGCTCCAAATTCAACTGTGCTACCAAGGTCAATAAAATTCTAATAGAGGAATGTTTAACAACTGGAGAAAATAGCTCATTATAATCAATTCCCTCCTTCTGAGCGTAGCCTTTAGCCATCAATCTTGCCTTGTAGCGAACATCATTCTTGTCAGGAAATCCTTCTTTCTTTGCAAATATCCATTTGCATCCAATTGCCTTCTTGCCCTTCGGTAGTTGTGTTAACTTCCACGTCTTGTTCTTCTGAAGAGATTGCATCTCTTCTTCCATAGCATCTTTCCATCTACCATTTTCTGTACTTCGAACTGCTTCAGAAAAAGTGGATGGAACATCATCAACAACTGGAAGTGCATAGGCCACCATGTTAGCAAAACAAGCAGGTTTTTGAATTTCTCGTCTTGGCCTATTGACGGCAATTGACTCTTGCTGCTGTTGAGGTTCTTGGGTAGAAATCTCTTCCTCATCTGACTCCTCTTCTGCCATAGGAGAGTCACTGATGGTGTTGTTTGTTAGACTCACCATTATTTGCTCAAACTCCACCTGCTTCGGCGTACACTCCACCTGTTGTAGAGTACCACTGGTCCCATCTAGTGTTACCTTATTCAACATGGCAGATTCATCAAAGATAACATCCCTGCTGATAATGGTTTTCTTTGCTTCTAGACACCATAAACGGTATCCCTTAACTCCAGTATTAAAGCCCATAAAGAGAGCCTTCTTTGCACGTGAATCCAATTTTGATTCATTCACATGATAATATGCAGTAGAACCAAAAATACGAAAAGAATGATAATCTGTTGCAGGTTTTCCAAACCATACCTCTAATGGAGTCTTGCCACCGATTGCAGATGATGGCAAGCGATTGACGAGATGTTGAGCCTATGTCACAGTTTCAGCCCAAAACTTTTTGCCTAACCCAGCATTAATCAGCATGCAACGTACTTTCTCCAGTAGTGTCTTGTTCATACGCTCTGACACCCCATTCTGCTGCGGTGTTCTTCTAACTGTGAAGTGCCGAACTATGCCACATTCTTGGCATATCTTCTGGAAATGATCACTCTTGTATTCTGCACCGTTGTCTGTTCGGAGGACCTTGATCTTTCTTCCCGTCTGGTTTTCAATCTGAGCTTTCCATTTAAGGAAAATCCCTAGCACTTCATCTTTATTTTTCATAGTAAACACCCAAACTCTTCTGGAAAAATTACCAACAAAAGTGACAAAATAGTACCTACCTCCAAGGGATGGAGTCTTAGCAGGTCCCCACACATCTGAATGTACATAATCGAAAACACCCTTGGTATTATGGATGCCTGTGCCAAATTTCACTCTTCTTTGTTTTTCCAGACCACAATACTCACAAAATTCTAATTTGCAAGTTTTCATACCTTTCAACAATCCTTACTTGGCAAGATTTTGCAAGGATTTTTCACCAGCATGTCCCAATCGCATGTGCCACAACTTTGTTGCCTCCGCATCCTTCTTGCTATTGGAAGATGTTGCTGCTGCTGTTGTCCCAACAACTGTACTATCTTGGTAGTAATACAGATTATTTTCCTCACACCTTTCAACATCACAAGTGTTCCCGAAGTTACTTTAAGAATTCCATCTTGCATCTTCACTTCCAGGCCTTTTGACTCCAAGAGTCCCAAGGAGATGAGATTCCTCTTCAAATTCGGCATGTACCGAACATCCTTCAAGATTCTAGTGGATCCATCATGATTACGTAGCTTGATTGAACCTATCCCAATTTTTTTACATGGATTGTCATTTTCCATGTACACAACTCCACCATCAAGTTCTTCAAATTCAAAGAACCACTCCCGCATGAGAGACATATGGTAGGTACAAGTTGAATCCAAAATCCACTCATCTGGATGGGATGTTAAAGGTGATACAGCCAAAGAGAAATCTGATTCCGCATCACTTTTGCATTCTGCAACATTTACGTCTTGCGGAGCTTTCCCTTTCTTCTTTAACTTTGCACAGTCTTTCTTCCAGTGCCCTTTCTCACGACAGAAAGCACACTCATCTTTGGCAACTCTACTTTTTGATTTGGACCTTCCTCTTCCCCCCTTTGATTGGCTTTGTTGACGACCTCTTGCCACTAACGCTTCATCTGCTGTAGTTACTTTCTTTTTCATTTTATCCTGCTTTCTCAATTCATAACTATACAAAGCAGAACATACAGCATCTAAAGACACATTCTCCTTCCCATGAAATAACGTAGTTTCCAAATGTTCAAATTCATCAGGAAGGGATGACAACAACATCAAAGCCAAATCTTCATTTTCAAATTTCACATCTAAATTTAACAGGTCTGCTACTAACTGATTAAACATAGTGATGTGTTCATTCATAGTAGTACCTGATTGGTAATCGAATCGGAACAATCTCTTCTTCATAAGGAGTTTATTCTGACCACTCTTCTTCAGAAATTGCTCCTCCAATGTCCTCCACAATTTCCATGCAGAAGTCTCGTTCTTGAAAGCATACTTTTGCTCTCTGGACAAACACGATCGAATAGTTTCGCATGCCAACCGATTTATGGTACTCCACTCCTTCTCTTCTATGTCATATGGTTTCTTTTCTTCAATGGCAATGTCAAGACCCTGTTGGAAAAGGGAGTCTATGACCTCGCCTTGCCACATGGCTAAATGGCCAGTACCGTCAAATATCTCCACCGCCAATTTCAAACTTGACATTGGAGTTCTCGACCATGTAGACGAGGAAGTCGATACCCCAGATGTAATTCTTGATGTGGAACCGTCTGATGCCATTACAGACTCAAATAATAGTATTCAATATAAAAAATTACAAACAGGCCAAAGGACGAACCTTCGGCTCTGATACCACTTGTTGGGGAAATCGGTTAATTTTCCACTCAAAAATTCAACTAGTAATTTAAACCGATTCAGTAATTTCCAGGAAAGATCGTCAAACAATCTCCTTAGACAGAATTATCATTCCAAGCAAATTCCCAGGAAAGACTGGAGAGGTCACAAGCGGTCCCACTAAAAACCCAATCTCCTAGACAGAATTTACGTGCACGGTGTATTATCACAATTAGACCCGTGTATACATAAATAATACGTACACATGAATAAGAAAATACACCCAAATGAACCGTATAAAATACTACAAATAAACCCGACAAATATATTGAATACTATACTACAATTGAAAAGAAATTACTAAATAACAATTCCACAGCTTATAAAATACTTCCGAAGTACTTAAATAACAATTCCACAACTTATAATATAACTAAGTTCAACTTACAACCCGACTAATAAAAAATACGATCCAACGTACTTAAGATATAATCAAAGTTCATCTTACAAGTTTCCAAAATGTCGAATTCAAAATTTAACAACCCAAAACAAGATACAAAAGAAACAGGGTCACACCCTAACTGATAGCGGCTTCAATCGGATTCTCAATTCCTGTTAAGGAAACAAATTTGAAGAAATGAGCTAACACCCAGCGAGTTCCAAAAAAAAAAAGCATGCAGTCACATAGAGCAGTTCAAATTACACTTCAAGTTCATAATTCAAAGCGAATAAATAAAGTGATTAACAATATCAAGGGGTAGGATACGGGTGGCTCTCAGGAGCCAATTTTCACGAATCTTGATCTTATTTAACGTAGTCGACACTCCGTCGACTTTCAAGTTTTATCACTATGTAGAACTCCACTTACTTCATTCTCCTTCCAACGACTCCCCCTATCGGGCTCGAAATCCAAAACACTTAAAATGGGTATTGCTCGAGCATACCATAGCTTTTATTTCAAAAGGGATAAGTCTAAACGCCAAGTCCAGTGAATATAAAACACTTTCCTATGGCTCGTCAAATCTTCTCGACCAAGTCCCATGACTGGCTCGAATCAACAGACTTACCTATAGGACTCAGAAATTTCCAAGAATTAACATGCACGCTCAATCACTGATCGTCGATGGGATAACAACCCAGGCGACATCACAACACTATTCATCTCAGTCACAACATCAAGTTCACATCTATGTCACATTTGCAAATTCAAGACAGATAACATGCATGGAAACTCACCAATATATCAAAGCTCCGAACCCGAGTTAGGATCGGTATCACAGTTTTCAATTACTCCTATAAACACGTAAAGAAAGATAATAAGTTTCGTCTCAACAATTCGCGAAACTAAACCAAATTCACTTGAACTCGACACGAAACTCGAGTCATAAAAATAATGTGTATCAAAAATAGTTTTTCCCAAAAAATTCGATGCGTGAAAACACAAAAACAAGGGCAAAACAGTCTCGAGTTCACCATGGCTGCTCGGATAGTTTTTAGCCCAAAAATAGTGAAATAAAAATGACTTTTAACTGTTAAAATTCCTAGATTTCAATTCCAATTCAATATATAATCATAGTTTAACATAATAACAAATCACTTGAGTGAAATTTAGTTAAAAAGAACACAAAAATGTCAAAAATGAAGGTTGCAAATTAACCCTCTTCATTCGGCTAGCTCATCCGAAAATTTCTCAAGAAATTTGCCAACAAAACAACCATTTAGCCAACAAAAACTCACTCAAATCCATATGGGTTTCATCAATCATTAGCCCTTGGTTATCAATGGTAAAATTTCCAAGTAAATCCAATCCACAAATCAAGAGTTATGCTAGTATTTTAACCACTAGAACATCTAGTAGTATATATCAAGAAATTTACTAGATCTATCATAGATCTTACTTAAATCAAGTGAATCTAACATTTCATGGCTAGAAATTAAAATTAAGGGTGATTTCCGGTTATTACCTCAAGATCTAACTAGATCTAGTGATTCAACCTCAAAATTCCCTTCCAAGTTTCACCCCTTCAAGTTTCCTCAAGAAAGGTCAAAGATCTTCTAGGTTGCTTGGTGATTTCTTCCACAAATCTACAAGGAGCAAGATGGATGGTGTCCCTTCTCTCTTGGTTGCTCTCTTGCTCTCTCTCTCCCGAACTCTCTCTCTCTCTCGGCTCTTTCTCTCTCTCCGGCTCAACAAGAAGAGGAGAAGAAGATGAAGAAAAATTGTGGTGGTTGATGGTTTTCCAAGTGATCTTCAAGAACAAGATGGAGGAGGAAATGGAGAGCTCTCAAGTCCCTCTCTCTCTCTCTCAAAATTTCCGATGGCTCAAGGGAGGAAGAAAGAAAATGAGCTCTCAAGTCTAGTTTCATCCTTTAAAGTGCAGTAGGTGAACCACCTCACCTACTCGCTTATTTGTCGCGTCCTCGTGCGACATCTTATCCTTAACTAAATTTCCCTCAACCAACATTATCCTATCATTTTTTCTATTTCTTTAAAAATCTCTACATGCTCTAGACTTCATCTTAAGACTAAATTCCACGTCACCCCTCCAAAGTTTCACACTTAATGCTAGCCAAATGATAACCGGGCAATTAAGAATAAAAATTTCAACTAAGATATAAAATGACATTTTAATAGATGAAAATATCAAAAATTTAGCAAAATCACATAATATAAATATTTTCATCATTATTATTTACCTTTCAAAAATAGTAAAAATTTTAGAGCCCTCACAACTGCCACATGGGTTGGGTAGACCACTGATGGGTTCGAACCTATTGGAGACTATGAGCACCTTCTCACCCTCCGAATTCAAGCAAGGTGACGAAACATCAACCTAAACCTCCGCCGGAACCTCAGGAAGTTGTTTCACCTATTGTGAAGTACCTGAAGGAGCATCCATGGCCCTCTTGGCCTACAACTTGCCAACATTCCTAGCAGGTACTCCATCAACCAAATCGCAGGCGCTGCCACCAACGAGATCAACTACTGCAGAACCCACGGGCACCTGAGTTCCACCAATACCAGACGGAGCCACCTTCTGGAGCTGCTCCCACCCCACATTAGATTATAGGACAAGTCCCACCGTCAAATTGTTGAATGTCCCCTTGCCAGAATAGCGAAGTGCCAGTGAACCCGATATGTTATACATCGAGTCATTGATCATTTCTCCCCCAAGTCGGATTGAATTTTTGGAACATAGATTGATTAGGCCTTATGCACCTGTGTTGCACGATCAGGTTTAATAGGTTTCAGATCTGGATACTTCCTAAAACACTTCGCTTCCCCATGGCCAACCTTCGAGCAGAATGGGCAAAACAATGGCCAATTTTCAAACTTCACTCTTTGCCAAAACCCGAACTCTTCATCTCAAATCTATATCCTCTTGGTTGGTGGCAAAGAGACATCGATGTCCACCAAAACCCTAGCAACCGAAGGCCGAAGCAAATCCCCAGTTGCTACATCAATCTTTAGAAGATGGCCCAATGTAGCTGCAAGCTTCGAGAGTTGCTGCTTGTAAAAGAAAGGAAAAGAGAGCTCTGGAAACATTGCCCAAACAGGAGCTATGGAAACCTCTTGGTTGGCCCTAAAATCCAACATCCACTTAGAGACAACCATAGGAGAACCCTATATGAGCTATGTTCTGCGTACAAACAGCCTTGCATAAATCATCTTCAAGGACCAGCCACAACAATACATGTTTAGAGTCGAGTAATCCCACCAGGTAGTCACCTTTTAGCCCCAATGAGATGATGAATTTC
The DNA here is from genome assembly GCA_023065735.1 of Coffea humblotiana. Taxonomy (NCBI): domain Eukaryota; kingdom Viridiplantae; phylum Streptophyta; class Magnoliopsida; order Gentianales; family Rubiaceae; genus Coffea; species Coffea humblotiana. The sequence goes on along the minus strand of JACYVW010000016.1, from coordinate 464,801 downwards.
CAAATAGTCTCCATAGATGGTTTGTTGTAGGCAAATCTGCTCACTAAAGCATTGCAAAAAGGCTCATCTAGCAAAAGCATCTCCTGCCACGACATCCTCAACGCTGGTTCTCCATGAAAAGTGGAGACAATTCCAGGGTTGGTGCTATCCTCTATCGTAGATACTCCAGCTGCCACCACTGCAGCAAAACTCTTCGATAGAGAAAGAGCGTCGTCCCGCCCAGGCAGGTCCGGCGGCCTCCAGGCTACCATGAGAACGGCACACCCGATTAGGGTTTTCCTTGCTCGCCTGTTGCGCTGCTTGATGCCTCAAAAACTTAATAAGTCTTTAGTCATTATGTTATTTTTCAGTATTTTAGTGTTAATTTAGTCATTAATTAGTGGTGAAATAATTGGCCAAGTTAAGTCTCAAGTTGGGTTGCCTATATTCTATCTAAATTTTTATTTCATTATCATTTATATCATTTGTACCATATCTTCGACTCAACATGGTATCAAAGCCATTTTGTTTGAAAAACAAAATGAAGATAAGAGAATTAGTTTATATTCTAGTAAGTAATGAATCAGAAAACTTAATATGAAGCAGTTTTGGATTAAAAATATGGCGAGAAAATTAAATGGGATGTTATGCAGGTATCCAAAGAAATTTAGCAAGAGTCTATTCCAACTACTCCTGCCAGAACCCTCTCAAGAATTCTTATTCAAAAATGATGGAACACCTGACATACTACAACATGTGGAATTTCTAAAGACAAAACAAAAGGACAAAGAATAAGTAGAATTTTCAATATTTTCTAGCTCAAATCCTTTTGAAGGAGCAAGTGTTCAAGACCCATGTGATATCTAATGGCCAACCAAAATGACCGTACTCAGAACTTTTGAAAAAGTAAAGGAGTCAGACAAAAGCAAATAAAAAGCACATTCAAATGAAATGTAAATGAAGAAAATTGTCGAAATTCAGATAAATGTGGCTGAAACGAAAATCTAATTGTAGTTCATAGTTCTATAAATAGGCAATTAAATTCAAAGAGAGGGACAGAGAGAGTTTCAGAAAGAAATTTCCTTTCAGAAGTTTTTTGCTAAATTTCTTTTGTAAATTTAATTTCTTTGTACTCAAGTTTTTGAAGAGATTTTGTATCAAGGATTCAAAATTAATAAAGTAAGTTTTCTGATTCAATCTCTCTGTATTCTATTTAAATTTTTATTTCATCATCATTTATATCATTCATACCATATCCTGGGCTCGATTAGGTATTAGAACCATTTTGTTTGAAAAACAAAATGAAGATAAGAGAATTGTAAAGCCCAAGTGCAAGCTAAGAGGGAGGATGAATTAGCTTGATCACACAAACCAAGCAAAAAAATAAGTTTTCACCTAATAAAAACACTCCAACTAATTGCACAAATTCACAATTATAAAACAAATATAGAGCAATAAAGATTACACAATTAAGTAATGAAAATGAAAAGAAAGATATTGAGATCCAAACCAAAACTTCGAAATTTCTTTCAAACTTAAAGTCAACTTCAATCCAATTGCCTCTTCAATTGATGTTGTTGTAAACTACCTTGTACATAAGAAGGATCACTCTTTGCTCACTCTAGACACTTTCTAGTTGAGTAAAAAGGTTTTACAACACTCCTAGTTAACCCTCACTATGCCAACCAACCAAAAGCTATTATACAAGTGAGGCTCACCATCACAAGGTTTTAGTTCTCCTCTTGTAAAACCTCACAAACTCAACTTTCTCCACACCTATACAACAATCAAAGTATTTTTCTACCGAAGAATCATTCTAGAAATTTCGTATTTTGTGTAGGTAGAAGTCCCTCTTCTTCTCATACTTGGGGGTATTTATAAATGGTGAAAATTAGTTGTTAGAAAACTAGACATTAGGAGTATCGGATGTCCGATCCTCCAATGCGTGCATCCGATAGTATGCTCTCAATTCTTATCGGACGGCCGATACAATTTTTGCATCCGATAGTGAACAGAAGGTTCAAGTCCCAACCCTCTTTGTGTCGAACGGCCAATAGGAAGAATGAGTATCCGGTAGCTTCCATCAGAAACATTCGTATCGATTATCAGATGTCCAATGCTTCGAAGAGCGTCCGATAGCCTGAACAATTTTTGCTCCATTGATTCAAATCTTTTCGTCATTCTTTTGGATTTGACACTTGTTCTGGACACTTTCTCATATGAAATCATTAGTCTAAATCATTAATTTGTTTCGTTATCATCAAAACCAAGGATTGATCGACCTAAGTCTTCAATCTCCTTCTTTTTGATGACGACAAATAAAGCGATGATTTCTTTGATGAATTAAACTTGAATAAGCTACTCCTTAGTACACGCCAACCTTCAAAGAAATATTATTCAATCTACTCTCCTTTTTGACATCATCAAAAATCAAAGAAATTAAAGAAACTCCCCCTTTCTTTTACAAGTCGTGAGCTAATTAAAAAATTGGGGGTCATCAAGATCAAGTAATTATATGTTCAAATTCATCATTTTGAAAAATATATTCACACATAGGATATATATGAATAGAATTTCAAAACAATTAGGCATTCTAAATTCATGTGTTCTATTCTTACGAGAGTGTAAATTGGGATACACATTAATCAATTATTCAAGTATCACTTATTTGCCTTATACACAATTCAAGAAATGTAAGCGTTTTTAAACTAACAAACAAACTAATAAGTATGTGCATTTATGTCCATGAATAGAAGCCATATTGATTGTTCTTGAATCTCATATCCTTAAAATTTTCATAAACATAGGGAACTTTTCTATGAATATTACATACTAAAGTATCACATAACATGCTATTATTCCTCTTAAAACATTTGAAAATTATTTTCTTGTTATTCAGACAAGAGTGTGTCTTTCTTTTATTAACATTTTGACCTTTAAATTTTAGAGGCACATTCTTATTATCATTTTTCTTATAAACATCTTGTTTTTCTTTGTAAATTATAGATTTATCTGTTTTAACCCCATCATTTTAGCTCCTCTATCAAAATTTCTTTTCTTAAAACATGTATCAATTTTATGACCAAGTTTTTCACAAAAATAGCAAATGACTTTGGACTTAACAAAAATTTTCTTGTTATCATTAGACTTTTGAAATCACTTTTACTTTTACAGCAAGTTTTATTTTCTTCCTTTTTATTGTTAAATTCATTTAAGCACAAACTCAAATTATCTATTCTCTTCTTAATATTTACATGTTCAACATTTAAAGATTCATAAACCTTCATTTTTTCTTTGAGTTTTTCATTTTCTTTCTTCAATTCCTCATTTGTGTCTTCAACCTCTTTGTAAGATTCGTTTAACTTATCAATAGTGAGTTTTAACTTCTCATTTTCTTCTCTAATATACATTCATTCAATTGAGATTTTAATGTCTTATTCAATTCATTTGCTCTTTTTAACTTTTCATACAAACTTCTAATAATTTTTTCGACAATTACATCATCAATATTTTCTTTTTCACAAGTGATGAGCATAGGGTATACATATAACAATTAACTCATCCACAGTCAAGTTTTACATTTATAAAATCCTAAATACCACACACGTGATTTTTCTACAAGTATACAGGTTGTTTATTGAGCATAGGGGTATTAGGTGTCGATCCCACAGTGAAGAGTGTCAATTACCGATGGTTTTCAAAATCCTTTATTATTTAGACTATCACAAGTACAAGAAATTAAATCTACACTATAAAAGTAACAAAAATTCAATAGAAAACTCCTTGAGGTATGGAATTCCTTACTACTCTTGCAAATGAAGCTACCGGTTAAGTGAATGCTATTATCTTGGTTAGTTATGGCGTAATTTCCTAATGTATGTGAAACCTACTCTCGTAGTGAATCAATTATACTTGTAATTAAGCCATACCTACTCTTATGGTAATGAAATTAACTAAAAGCTCATTTCTTCTATAAAATTACATGAAACAAGTCACTTAAGCCACAAAGGTGCACCTCTACTCTCGTAAGTGTACTCCCTAGGTTTATCACTTCCTTGAACTAGTGTTAAATTTCAATTCTCATTGCAAACTTAACACCTTAAGACTATTACATTAATGGCTAGTTAATCATGATTAGATAAGCAAAAGTGATAAATAACTTGCTCAAAATAATATCACCAAATAACCAAATAAATATCACTAACAAGATATAGTAAGTTCATCCATACTCTAGGCATAAACTTTAACTAAACATGAAGACAAACACCAAACTTGTATTATAGTTAAACATGAATTCAATTACAAAAGAGAAAGTGATAGGAAAGAAGTCACCCTTATCACATGAGTTTCAAACTCTCCATCTTTGTTCTTCAAGTCTTCATCCAAATCTAACTACGAATACAAGAAGGATAAACTACACTAACTATACTATACTACCCTAACTAATAAACTAAGGAAATTCCGGTGAAGACTACATTTTTGGTGAGTTTCTCTAGCCTTCCCAAAGTTCTTAAAATGTTCCCCAAAGGCCTCTATTTATAGAGGATTCAAGAGCAAAATGAGTTGTTTCTAGTCGTCTTTTTGCCTCTTAAAACTCCCAAGAGTTGATTCTCCAACTTTCCACACTCTTCTTGGTCAGATACAGCCGAAATTGCTTGCTGGAATTGAGCTGGAAAGTTTGTGAATAAATAACAAGTTGCAGAGCAAGTTGTAGCTAAAAATAATGAATACGCGACCTTGAAAATGCGACCTTAGGTCACGTATTGTATCTCATGTATTACCTTTTGCAGGTTTGCTCAATTCTGGACTGATTTCATCCTTGCTTTGTTTTTGTCCAAATTCAACTGATATTTTCTTGATGATAGAGGCTGAACTAGCTGACAAAATTACCCTCAACTTGTCAGAATTTTGTTTCAGCTTTCTACCATGAAAATGCACTTTTGTATTTTGACTTTTTGACAATGAAAACGACTAATTTGGATTTCGATACCTTCACACCAAATGTATATCTATCTCTTAGATAAAAAATGGTACAAGAATCACTTCAATCCAATACTTGTAGCTCAAGATATAGTTGACATACCACAAGGTGTCAAAGCTGGAAAACTTGCTTCTAAGTTGCATTTCATCCTTTGAGTATTTTGCACTTCATGTTCTCTTTTTATCACTTCAAATCATCATCAATCAACCAATTATCTTCTCAATGCACTCCATTTGATGATTGAATCCTTAAACTTATAAAAATATGAAGTTTTTACCATTAAATCCATAGAAATACAATTTTTTACCACTTAAACCACAAAATGCATATTTTCACTAAAAATTAGTTAATTAGCTATAAAATAGAACACACCAAAACTAACTAGTAAAACACACTTAAAACATGTAAAATATGCACTTATCAACAAGATTTTGATGTTGAACATTTTTCTTTTTTTCTTCACTAAAAATAGGAGCTTTACCCTTATAGATTTCTTCTAATGTTTTCCAAATTTCTTGGGCACTTTTACAATCTTTTATTCTTTTTAGTTCATTGTCATCTAAAGATGTATAAAGAATATCCATAAAATATACATTTTGAGCCAACATTCTTTTATCATTCTCATTTTGCTCTTTCTTATTCTTTTCTCTAATTTTTCCTTTGTGATTAAAACTTTATAAGGACCATCGATAATAGCATACCATAAATCAAAATCAATAGATTTAACAAAGGCTTCTATCCTATTACTCCACACATCATAATTTTTACCATTAAACACCGATGGTTCATTTATAGATGTTCCTAATAACAGGTTGATTGTCATGATCTTGTCTCCTAAACTGGTTGAGCTTAATCTCGAGGAGACCAAATTCTGATACCAATTGTTAGACCAATAAAAGCACTCCAACTAATTCCACAAATTCACAATTACAAAATCAATGTATAGTAATAAAGATTGTACAATTAAGTAACAAAAATGGAAAGAAAGAGATAGAAATCCAAACCAAAACTTTCAAATTTCTTCCAAACCTGAAGTCAACTCCAATCAGTGGCGAAGCCACATACAAGCAAGTGGGGGTCAATTGACCCCACTTAATAGTTAAAAGTTAGTTTAGACGGTACAACCAGCTATAGAAGTTATAAGCAAATAATGTAAAACCAACCATTAGGAGGTAAAACCAACTATATAGTTGGTAAGTTGCAAGAAATTAAATAAAAGTTAGATTTTTTTCCAACAAACGGAATTAGTACTTTTATATATTAACATTTGATAGTACAAGAGTTAGTTACAAAAAAGGGAAAGACAAGTTAGATTAGAATTGCTTAAAAATGAGGTTAGAGGATCCTAGGGATTAGAATCCCTTGTCATGTCAAGATTAGAAGTTAGTTAAGGTGATTATACTTATGCTTCCATGATTGTTAAGGAATAATTCCAAATTTATGTCCTTACTTTCACCAATGGACATTTAAGAGAAATCACCTTGGCTAATTCCTTTAGAAATTGCTTTTTGTGAGGACCCGAATTTTTCTTACTTTTATTTTATTTTACTAGATTATTTAATTATTTATTCCCCCGTTTACTCCGAATAATTTATTTCAACTATTTTAAATCCATTTACATGGAACAATGTCACATTTATATTTTTAAAACGTCTCGTTAGTAAATTTAATTTTTCTGCGGCTCGTTTAGTAAGGAATAGCGAATACACATTTTTTGAGGCAATATTCGATTCGAGAGTGCAATGATCTTGGAGAATTAATTTTAGACTAGTAAGTATGAGTATTTGTAGTATTAGAGGAACCACCTTGGAGGATTAGTGTTTAGGTGTAGCAAACAAGAGAGAAAGTGGTAGTGCAATACACTATTGTGCCACTATTGAAAGTTGACTTTTGCACAAAACTTATGGTTACTTTTCTTCATCCTTTCTCCACAAGAATCACAACACAAACCCTCCCTCTCACTCTCGGCCGAACCAAAGAAAAGAAAAGGGGAAGAGAAAACTTCATCTTTTGCTACAATCTTGCTTGGTAATCTTCATCCAAACCACACAACTCTTGGAATTTGGCTCTAGCTAGAAGAAAGGTGCAAGCTTGTGGTGTTTCTTGGTGAAAGTGTTGGTGAAAATCTTGCCTTCAACTAGGGTTTAGAAGCTTCAAAGGTAACCACTTCATCCTCTTTAATCTTTCAAAGTTTACCAAGATTAGAGGTTGTTTTTCATGGGTTTGAAACCCTAATCAAGATTCTAGGCTAGTGGACTTGAGGAAGACTTTTATTTCTTGCTTTACATCTAGGCTAGTGGTCTTGAGGTGGCCTTTTGGTAGCTGACTTGAGGCTCTTTTGCTTGAGTTTTGTTGTTTTATGGTGATTGAAGTGATATTGGCTTGATTAGTGAAGAGAAAATTGGAAGAAAACCATGAGAGGGTGCTGGCTGAAAATTGCTGTTCTTGTTGTCTCGCTTTGAATTCGAATTTTGTTGCTTATTTGGCTGCTAAACTGAGTGATATATGTGTGGAAATTGCCTTTCAAAAATCATTTCAATTGGTTACATAAAACTTGAGTTTTGTGAAAGGTAGAAATCTGGAAATTTGCTGCCAGGGCAGCCAACAGTAGTACTTTGTCTGAGCATATCTCTTTGTACAAAAGTCAAAATTGAGTGCCGTTTGTGGAATTTAAAACTAGACACCAAGGGCTTTCAAACGGTATAAAATTCCCCTGCTAGTTCATTTTGAGTGAGCCGTAGCGAATCGGAAAAGTTCACTAACCTGTTTTACCTGTTTGTCCGAGAGAAACTGGGAAACTGTATCTTGTGGCTCAATTTCGTCTCACTTGTGAAAAGATTTTCAAAACGATGTCTTCTGATGAATTGTATCATTTTGAATCTAGTTTTCAACACCATAAACCATTCTTAATTTGGACTTGTGAAGAGTTAGATATGGTCTAATTTCAAAACTATGTCAAAGCTAGGAACTGGAAAAAATTGTTGAACAGGTTGTGAAATCCAGCCATCTTCAAACTGTTGTATCTTGCTGTTCAAAAATCCAAATTTAGTTTCGTTTGTTGTGTTTGAAACTTGACTTGAAACTCTTGCTGTGTTATAAATTTCAGAGGCTAACTCCATACCTGTGAATTTTTCCAAATTTTCAAACTTTGCTGAAAAACAAGAACTGGTTCTGCCCTGTCTTCATGAAACAGTAACTTTGAGCCGAAATTCGAATGATTTCTGGTTGGAATCTGGGAAAAGTGTCTTCAGGAAAGTTTTAGAACTTTGAATCTAGTTTCCAACAATATAAATTTTCCAATTTTTAGACTTACCAAACTCAAGATATGATTTTTCAAGTGTTGTCATCCAAAGCTGGAATTTTTAGTTTCCCATGAATTGAACATTTTAAGAACTTCCAATTTCCTTTTTAGATTGATGGTTCATTTTAAACTCGTTTTCATGAATGATACAAGTTCTCTTGTGACTTTAACACCTTCATTTTTGAAACTCGATTCCCAATGGAATAAACTTCTCGTGATGCGTTTTCTTAGTTGTTAACCTTCTTGGTTATTGCGCCTCATTTTCATACTTGAGAAATGGACTTCAATTCTTAGTCTTATGCCTTTGATTTCATGAGTTTGAACTTTAAAAATGGAGCGTTTTAACTCGAGTGATTCGTAGAGAATTTCTCCAGTTTTCTACTCAAAACTTGAAACGTTTAACTTTGACAATTTCTATGAAATGAGTTGAGTTTTGGATGACTTTTATCTTCATTAGTTTGGAAAATGTGAACGTCATTTATATTCTAACTTTTGGGTCATGAGATTAGAAGTTTTGGGAGATAAAAACTACCTACCTTTTTCTCGATTTTCATGCCAAAAGTGAAATTGTACTTTCTTTTGCGATTGAGATTTACTTACCACGACTTGAATCAAAAATGACTTTTGAGTTCTCTTTGAGCATTATTTCAATGATTTAGCGAAAAGCTCCTTTAACTTGACTCGAACTTGTGACCTTAAACTTTCATTTATTAATTTCGGTTTTCAATAAAATAAACCTTTTTGATGCATTGTTCTAGTTCTAGGTATACGAACTTTCTTCTTTGTATGCTCAATGGTCTAGAGTATACGTGAGTGATGGATGATCACTATTTCTTCAGGTGCTCAAGAGGGTTTTGAAAGGAATCCCGGTGTGGACAACTAAAGGGCTTTTTTTGCTCACTTGCTTTTGAACTGGTGAGTGTCAAGTGCATGAATTGTTGCTAAATACTTGAATTGTTTCTTGTTCATTAAGTGATTTGGAATTGTCGAGACGAGTGTGTACTTTACCGCACTCGTTCTCTTTTACTTAACTAGACAATCGAATTGTATGAAGTGAATTGATAATTGAATTGAATGAACTTGGCAAAGCGTAATTGTATATCTGAGAACGCCCAAAACTCATTGGCTAACCTTGTGACTCGAGGCAGCATGGGCTTGGTCGAGAAGCCTGGTGAACCATGAGAAAAATTATATGCTTGATCTTTTGAGATCTTACTTGGCATACTCGAGTAGTATTGCCCTTCCAGTGAGTGTTTGGTTACGGATCCGAGAGGGTGAAATGAAGGATGGAGGAAATAAGTGGGGTTTTTACGGACTTAATACCTACCCGGTTGACGGAGTGTCATCACGTGGAGGTATTGGATCGAGACTTGGCAAAGCAATGGAGAAATTAGCTCTTGAGAGCTCTCGTATCCTTATTGATTGTGTTTTACTGTTATTTGGGAATTACATGAACTTCAGTTATATTTCTTTTACAAGTGTTATTGTTACTTGAACTTATGTGTTTGCATGCTTTTCTTGGTCTCACTGAGCGTTAGCTCACCCCATTAGTTTGTTTTCCTTAACAGGAGCTCGGAATAGAAAGATTTTTGGAAAAGCCGACTTGATTACCTTTTGATTAGAATTTGGATGTAAATGGTTTAGCCAACTATGGATGGTTGTATTTTGAAAAATTTTGATGTATCTTTTGGAACCATTGTGATGTAAGAATTGAATGATTATGGAATGAAGTGACTTTTCCTTGTATTAGATTTTTATTTGGTTGTATGGTTCTAAGTTATAAATCTTAATTCGTATCGAGTCGTGGCGAGAGTTAGGCAGGCGGCCCGCCGAAACCCTAGGGTTCGCCTTAAGGAGAAGTGGGGTCGTCACACTTTTGCCAATTCCTTTAACTTCTTAAATCATCCTTTACCTATGTTCATAGAGAAAAGGTAAGAAATATGTTAAATAAGCTCAATGAAGTTATTATATGAATCAACCAACCATTATTTACTACTTTCGTGAGAGCAAGGTTAATGTTTAAGAACTTAGATCTATTAGAAAGCAACTTTCATTACTCAACTCTATCAAATCATTCATAGTTGATGGCCAAACAACCATAAAGTATAAGCACAAGTTCTCAAACTAACAAATCATGAAAATGCATAATCATGCCTTAACTACTTCAAATCAAAACTATAACAAGCTCATCTTCACTTTAGGATATGAAAAGGTTTAGCTAGATATCATATTAAGAATATCTAAGCATGAAACAAACTTGTAACAAAGCATGGCAAATAAGAACAAGAGACAAAGTTTAGGAAGAAGAATTCTTATTCAATGTCTTGAAGTTTGAATCCTTGAATTCCTTCACAAATTGATCTCTCAAATAAGCTTGATACATGAGTGTTTGCACATCCCTCTCAAAATGGGTTGGATATCTAGACTACCGGTGGAATTTTGGAAGATGGTGGAACCAACTACAAGAGGCTGCACAAAGGAACCAAGGTTTGGACCATATTGCCCTGACAGCAAACTTCCTACGGCACATATGGAAGAGAAGAAATGAAGTCTGTTTCAATTCTAAGTTTCAAGAAAGCCACCATATAGTCACCAGAGCCCAACAAGAGTGGCTTGAATATGAAGAGGTAGTGAAAGAAGAAATGAGCCCAACTTTGGACCAAAGCAACACAAGTTTGTCCAGTACACCCACTGTGGAAACCCAAGGAGCAATGTGTTTGTCCACTAGCGGAACTGTTGATAGAGTGAGAAAAAGGGCAGGACTAGGCATAGTAGTCAGAGATAACAGTAGGAGGCTAACAGGGACAATGGCGATTCCTTTGATTTTTAGTGGGGATAGGATCTTAATAGAAGCTTTAGCAATTCATGCAGGACTGCTATTTGCAATGGAGAAACAGTGGGCTTCTTTAGAGATCCAATTTGAGTGTAAAGCCTTGACAAATAGACTTAATGACGAAGCTGAAGATGAATCCTAGCTAGCAGTAATCATTAGAGATATAAAGCAACTTCAAGCATCCTTTTGGAAGTGTAAATTCTCTTTAGTCAATCAGCAGAAAGATAGAGTTAGTTTTAAGCTCGCAAAATTTGTAACCAAACTGATACATGATGTTAAGTGGGAAAGAACCTTCCCCCCGTGGCTCAAACGAGCATCACAGTTCTGATGGAGCAGTTGCTCCTTTTGTATACTGTTGTAAAGGCATTAATTAATTAATGGAAAAGTAACGACATTTTGACAAAAAAAGACAGGTGCGACACTAAAAAGGGCCATTACTAAATGAGTATGCTCTTGTTCTACTTTGTTCTTAGGTTCTCTTCTGGATAATGCATCAACCACAGTATTTTCTGCACCCTTTTGTATTGGATCTCATAATCTAACCCCAAAAGTTTGGTAAGCACTTATACTGTAGATTAGAAGTCAATCTCTGCTCCAACAAATACTTTAGAGATTGGTGGTCAGTTTTGAAAATGAAGTGATTCCTATCAAATAGTACCTCTATTTGGTCACAGCTAACACAAGGGCCATCAACTCCTTCTCATATACTCATAGTCCCAGATTCTATTAGAAAAGGCTCTGCTAATAAAAGCTATTGGGTGACCTTCTTGTTGCAGCACAGCTCCCATTCCATACCCGCAAGTATTTGTTTTCACTACAAAAGGGATGCTAAAATCTAGTAATCTTAGCACTGGAGCAGTATTGATTGCTGACTTGAGCTGTTCAAAGGATTTCTGTGGTTCTTCACCCCATACAAATGCATCTCTTTTAGTAAAGTTGTAAAGGTTTACATATTGTCCCATATCCTTGAATAAATCTTCTATAATAGCTTGTTAACCCCAAAAAACTCCTTAACTCTTTAACATTCTTAGGAGCTAGCCAAGATAGAATGCACTCTATTGTACTTCCATCCATATTGGCCCCTTGTGCAGAAATAACATGCCCTAGATATTCTACTTTAGTTTGTACAAATGAGCACTTGGCCATCTTTGCAGATAGTTTATTTTCTTGAAAGGCAGTCAGCACTTGTTTCAAGTGTTCAATGTGGGTAACCAATGAGGGACTATAGATTAGAATATCATTAGAAAAGACCAGCACAAATTTCCTTTAAAAAGGGCCAAAATACCTTATGCATGAGAGCTTGAAAGGTTGCTGGTGCATTTGTCAGACAAAATGGCATGACAAGGAACTCGTAGTGGCCATGGTGTGTCTAAAAAGCAGTTTTGTGAGTATCTCTTAGCTTCACTCTTATTTGATGGTAACCTGATTTGAGGTCAATCTTGGTAAAATATCTGGAACCATGTAACTTGTCCAGTAGCTCATCTATATTAGGAATTGGATATCTGTCCTTCACAGTAATATCATTTAAATGCCTATAATCCACACAAAAACATTAGGTGTTATCTTTTTTCTTAACTAGTAAAACTGGTGAGGCATAAGGACTGTTGTTGTGTTTCATAATGCCTGCTTGTAATATTTCAACCACTTGCCTTTCAATTTCTGTCTTTTGTGAATAAGGGTACTTGTAAGGCTTAGTCTTAAAAGGTTGAGATCCTAGTTTCAGAGGTATTTGATGATCCAGTTCCCTTGCAGGACTTAACTGTTTGAGTGGTTCAAAACTTCAAAAAAATAATGTAATATTTCAGATACGGATGTAGGAAAATCCTCTTATGGATTCACAGGCTCTTTTAATTGAATAGAAGTATCACAACATCTCCTTTTATTTTGCAAAAACCTTCTAAGATCCTTTTCCTTAATCCATAGTTGCTTCATTCACAGCTCCATGCAGCATCATAGATTCACACTAATGAAACATTGACACACTCGGTTGATGAAAGTCAAAGGTGATTGGCTGTAGTTGTACATCCAATCTACTTCCAGGATAATATCCCAATCCCCAAGCTCCATGATTTTAAGATCAAAACAAAATCCATATCTTTGCACATTTCAAAATACCTGGGACATCTAGCACAGCTAGTAACCAGACTACTATTCCCCATCGTGACTGCGAATGGTTTGATGTACTAGTAAGGAATGCCCAATTCTGAAACCAGCTTATGGCGGATATAACTGTCAAAACTATCCGTATCCACCAAAATTTTGACACTTTTTTCCTGCGACTTGTTCTTCCACCAAGATTATATTCCTTCTCATGGAATCCAAGAATGCATGTAGTGATAATTCTATGGATCCTCCAGGTCTCCCAGTGTACTTATCTTGTTCACCAATAGCATCAACAAATTCCGATTCATCATCTTCTTCCATCAGCATAAAGTTCAAATGTCTCATTTGCATTGATGCCTTACTCCAAACTTTTATCCACATTTAAAACACAGCCCACTGTTTCTTCCGAATTGTATCTCCCGTGGTGATATCCTTTTGGTTTTTGATTGCTTAGAAGTGAAAACATTGTTGGGGTAGGTCTCAGGCAACTTGTAATGATTACTACCCCTATTTGCAGATGCAGGACTTCTGTACCAATCCATATTTGGGCTCAGCCATGATTTATTTCCAATTTTAATAGTTTTGCCTTGCATTTTGGGGAATTGTTCCTGCAGTTGAGCCACTTCCACTACTCCAAATAAAGAATTTGGTTTGAGCATAAAGAATTTCCTCCTTATGCACACTAATAAAACATGAAATAGAATATTCTTCACTTAATTTGGGATTTTTCGGCATTAAGGTCTTCAATTCTTCGAACTTTTCTTGATAGCTCTCCACCATCCCTTACTGCTGTAATTTGTTAAGCTCTTCCACGACATCTCGATTACCACTTCCAATAAAACCTTCGGCACAGTAATTCTTCAAATTCTAACCAATTCGTGTTAGGATTTTTCCAGTTTAACCCCTTGATACCCGTTAATTGCTTTCCCATCTAAAAACATTTCAACCACTAATAGCCTATGTTCCTCAAGTATTCCATTAATCAAGAAGTACTTATTGCACTTTTTCAATCATTCTCTTGGCCTCTCACCACAGAACATGACTAATTCAACTTTGGGAGGGTTGTAATATGAGCTCTCACCTATTAATTCACAGCTCTTGCCCTAATTTTCCATCCGCATGTTCAACCTGTGATGAGTAGGAGTAGGTAACAAGGGTTCTTCAGGTCCTCCTTTCTCCTTGTTGGTCATCATCTTCACCACTGAACTGAGTGCATTGAACTTCTGATCCATTCCAATAATTAATGACTCGATTTGTTTGTTCTTTTCCTCCATTTCTTCATGAAATTGAAGCTAGCATTTGTGCATATCCACTACATCTTGTAGCTTACCTTCCTTCCTTCAAGGTCTTAAATATTGTACTCTCTACTATGGTGGCTTCCTCTATTGGCCAAGAATCGACTGGCTCTTGAATACCTATTTGTCAAGAACTAAGTTCTTGAGTCAATTACTGCAAGCCAAAAATGCAGCAGTAGAAGTTGTAAGAATAAACAAAGGAGAAGATGGATTGAAAAAAAGAAAAAGGAGAGAGGAAGAAAGAGAAAGAGAGAGCTGAGAAAATAGAATGATCCAAATTTCTTATTTATCAAGCTTGTTCTGCAAGAATCCTTCTTGAACTATATATTTAGCTCAATCAATTAACTAACTATATTACAAATATGTGTGACGGCCCTGTTTGATAACCCAATTCAATACTTAAATTTAATGAAATCATATCTTAACATATTCAAACTATTTGATAACAAAAAATTGAACATTTGAATTAATTAAGTGACATTAAATTTTTTAAGTAAAATTTGCTCCCAAAATCAAGTGATAAGTTATTCACTTATCATTGAATGTGATATGCATTCAAATTTATTAAATTTAATATATTTAATAATTCAATAATTTAATGGATTCAAATTCAAATTTCAGTTTTCAAACTTCAATTTTATCAAACGCAATCTTAGGTTATCAACTTCTAATATTATCAATTAAGTCCCCTAACAATATTTTGTAACTTAGTCCCATAAGCTTGACACCAGCTCCCACATTGGGACACACTCACACAGAGACAAGCTTCACACACCAAGACACACAAAAACACACACCCAACCTCTCTTTCTCTCGGACACCTCTCTCCAGGAAAAGAAAAGAAAAATACCATCATCTTTGAACAAAAAAGGGCAAAACAGAAAAAGGATTGAGAAGCAGGGGGCAGAAATTTCGGTCATCGTTGCTGGAGCCGCCATTGCCGGGAACTTGTCATCGCAACCACCATCTTCTGAATCATCACCGGAATTGCTCTGTAATGCCCTCTTCACACTTTCAGTTTCAATCTTTGAAGTATTCGCATGAATATTTGGTTTTATGTTTTCATTTTTTCTTTTCCTCTTATCCCTGTTCCTTCGATTTTTTCCTTGTGGGTTGCTTATATTCATATGCTTTCTTGCTGAAATACATGGAATTGATTGTGAAAGTGATTGAATGAAGGAATCTGGGTTGGGTTTAATAGCGGTACGTTTGAGAAACCAAGTTTGCAAGAATGTTCACTTTATGTTTGATGAAATTCCCCAACTGAAAAACAAAGCTAAAAGGGCAAATTGACTTGCACATTTGCGTGTGAGGGAAACGAAATTTTGGCAAGTCCAATGCTTGCCAGAAGATAGCCAGCGAGTTCGCCGGTGAGAACCAAGGGCCAAGAGAGTGTTTGACAGAGATTTCTGGTTTAAATTTTGTTTCACTTTTCCTTTGGTTCTTGATTTTCTGTTTTACTTATGGATTTTGTTGCGTGATTTGAGTTTGTGAGAGAGTTTGTGTGAGTTTTGTTTCTTTTGGAATGGAAGGAGATGAAATTCTGGTGAAATTCGCTGGAGAAGAAGAAGCAGAACAGGAACAACGAAGTTTGTATAGCTACAGAAGAAGTCTCAACCAAAATTTTAAAAAAATGAAGCAAAAAGAAAGGGAAAAAAATTGTAAGTGGGGCCAAGCTCTCATTCGTGATTGCTACCGCTACTTAGAGGGGTTCAAACTTGACCATTGAGGAGGAATAAGTGAAAACAAAATTGTAGAATATGTTTGAGGGGGACCATCTTCCACTTGCTGCTCGTAATTCTACCGTTTTGGTGCTTTATTTTTTTGGTCATATTTGCTGTTTATTATTAGTCTGCATATTGTGGGCTTCTTGAATTTGAAATTGTTTAGTGGAGGTATACTATTCGAGGTTTGTAAAATTGATCTTATTATATTCTGAACTTAATCTGGACTTTCATTTATTATAGTATATAGTATTGATACAATTTAACTAAGCTTAGATAGTTATTTAGATTGTGATTATCAATGGTAATTATCTAACATTCTCCAGTATTGAATTGTTTCTTGTAAATGCTGCCAATTGGGAAAATGAAGTACTTGGGATCTAAAAAAAAGAAGTATTTGGGATTTATTTATGCAAAGTGTAGATTTGTAAGCACAGATGTTGTCAATTAATTTCACTCATATAGGCCACTCTCTGACTCAGGGGAACATATTGTATGTATTAATAATATTTTGACTTTCTACTTTTAACAAGTGGAGTGAATTGATGATTGGTCAAACACATTGGGTTAGAAATTCTTCTCTTGTTGGCTGCAAATTGATTTGAAGGTCGCTTGTGCTTATAGATTACTGATCTTTTTTTTAATATGATTTTTTGTTCTTGGATTTACAAGATAATGGAATGGTCCACACTCTACACTTAAGTAATGAAGAATCAACATGAATGACATCTTCTGCTCAAAATTATTAAATGACTTGATTTGGTGTTGCTGTTCATCATTTGTGAAGTTATTGATTGGATTATATGTGTTTCAGTTTCAAAGTGGGTTGTATGTTGTGAATTTTGATGTGTAGGAAATGTGTATGGAAAATGAAAACACTTTGAAGAGTAACAGGAAAGATGACTCTGTCAGATGATGAAGTCACGAGATTGCACAGAATCAGAAAGACGGTGATGGAAATGCTTCAGGACAGGGGGTATTTTGTGACAGATAAGGAGATACAGATGGAGAAAAGGGAATTTATACAAAAGTATGGAGAAAATATGAAAAGAGAAGACCTTGTCATCAACAAATCCAAGCGCAATGACAGCTCTGATCAGGTTTTTTTTGAATGGGTTTAGTTTAGTTCATTCAAGGAAAATTTTCATTTTCAATTGTTGCTGTATATTTTTACTGGAGGCTGAGATGTTCTATAATTAGAGTTTTCTTTGTCAAGTGTTAGTTTATTTAGTAAATCAAGTTCCCCTTTTTTGCTTCCAGTTTGTTGTTGCATTGTTATGGTGCAATTTCAGTTTATTATTGCATCTTTATGGTGCAACTTGAAGTTGCTTTTTTGCCCCTTTTTTATATATGATTGACCACTTTTTATTGTATTTTCATATAAAATCACTCTTTGTAGCCCATGCTTTTTGGGAACCTAGGGAAAAAAATAGCACTGTACAATCGTATTTGCATAGAACAATTACTGCCTTAGATCATCTGTATTTAAGAAACTAAAAGTTGTCTTTTATTGTCTATGATCATTTCTTAAGGGGTTTTAGCTGTAGACCTTTTCCTCATGAAATTTTGATGTAGAACTATATCAAGCTTATACTCCCACATGGATTCTCTGCTGCACCACTTGATAGAACAATATCAAGCTTGTAGAACAGTTATGTCTCTCTGTCTTTTCAAGGTTATATTCAAGAATGTATGTTACAGACTGATAGATGTGAATATTTTGTGAGTTAGATTACAATCGCGATAATACCTTGTTCTGTAACTTAATTTCGTCTTCCTGGTGCTTAGCCGGGCTACTGGGTATTTATCACATGGTTTTAGCACGAGGTGTTTCAACTTATTAGATTTTTGGCTAGGGTTGTGATAAAGTTCCATGTAGTTGCTCATTGGTTTCCTTGAATAGACAGTGAAAGTAGAATCTGACCGCAGTTACTGTCAAATCAAGTGAGATAATGCGATTGGGTTAGCGGAAATCATCAACTTTGAAATGCTTTATTATGTCTATGTGTTGTTTTTTAATAGTTCACTTATGTTTTGGATGCTGTGATCCAGATATATGTTTTTTTCCCGGAAGAACAGAAAGTTGGTGTTAAAACAATGAAGACTTACACAAATCGTATGAAGAATGAGAATGTTTTTCGAGCAATCTTGGTTGTCCAGCAGAATTTGACGCCTTTTGCAAGAACCTGCATCAGTGAAATATCTACGAAGTTCCACTTGGAGGTTTTTCAGTTAACAATTTGCGCATTCAGTGAAACGGTTGAATTGCAAATCAAATGTTATCTTTTTGTTTGGCCATATTTTTCAAGATGCATAACTTCTCTAAGAACGTTGATCACTTCTAATCTAGAAAATGAAACAAATTAACCTTCTGTTTGCTATAATTTCTTTTATCTTATTAGGACATCATACATTTCAGAAGTCTGATGCAAGTTCACTGCTCAATTTGTCTGAAAAAATCAGCATAGCGATTCTCTCTTTTCAACTCTCTATGTTACAATAACTTGTCTAATTTCAGATTTTAATAGTCTGAATAGGCTGGTTTCAATGCTATACCAAGTACTCCCTCTGTCCCAATAAAAGGGATGCTTTTCGAAATTGTAACTTTTTAAGCACAGTTGGAGCAGATTTGAATTTGAGCTGTTCGAGCCATATTTGCTCCCATTCATATGTGCAAAAACTCATAGCCTCAGAATTGTTATGACAGAAGATTCCATTGGTCCCATGGTATTTCAAAGACTTTTTATGGAGTGTAAGAATCATGCACAAAAGTTGACCACATGTTATTTGTGGTGCCTCTCACACACCACTCCTTTCTTCCAAATGCAGCCTTTTGTAGGTCCCAATAGTTCTTTTATCAATACCTTTTCATAAGGATAAGACTGGAATGTTTGATAGAATTGTTGTGTGACTCAAATTTTGGGACAGTGAAAAAGGTGAAAGATGACAATAACAATGGGATGGAGGGAGTATTATTTTGATATTCTATTCCGTTAGTTTCTTTGATTTACTAGGAGTATGTGCGAGTATATTTATGTGCATATTTGTGCGAAGGATGTTTAATAATTGCTTTATGTTTACCACAAAACAGGAAGCAGAGTTGTTAGTCAACATAAAAAATCATGTTCTTGTTCCTGAGCACCAGCTGCTAACTGCAGAAGAGAAGAAAACTTTGCTGGAAAGATATACTGTGAAAGAGACGCAGGTTAGATTGTAGTAATTAGTCTACTTGGTGTTACAAATATAATTGGTGGTTTCTTTTTTTGTGAAATGGTGTTTCTTTATCATTACTTTTGTCTCTAGCAGTAGTAAGGTGTATAGCTCAGTTAGTTAATAGTTGGAAATTAAGCAGTCATACAGATCTATCTGCATGTATTGTATTTGAAGTACTGCTGTTGGCATAAGCAGATATATCATGTTCCTTGGCCTCTTAGGAACTTCAATATTTTCCCCCTTTCTCTCTTGGAGGACAAAAAGATCTCTTGGTTTATAGGATATTAGCATTACAATGAAAGGACGGACAGGATGTTGTCCAGCAGTGAAATTTTCCAGTGACTTCTGTTTTGCTGCATTTTACTGTTGTAGTTTCTTAAGCCTTTCTTGTCCATATATCCCTCTGTAGCTCTTTCTTGGCAGAAATCTTAACAAATTGTTGGTTGGAAAAAGAAATCAAGAATTCACGCATGTTTTGTTTATCATCTTTCTGTCTCCACACTTTGACCTTTTATTTGGTGCGGTTGATTTCCATTTCGATTCTTGAAATCTTGCTTTGTTAAATTTTCGGTTGCAGTTGCCTAGGATTCAGATAACTGATCCAATTGCCAGATATTACGGACTGAAGCGTGGTCAAGTTGTGAAAATTATCCGACCAAGTGAGACAGCAGGGCGATATGTCACTTACCGATTTGTAGTTTGAACTTCATCGTTATTAATATATTCTATGACCTTTATATTTCAAGTTGCATGTATGGCAAATATATCAACATGTGGCACTCCAATTAATGTCAAAAACTTGTTTCTCATTCCGTGATTTATATCTTGAAATTGTTCTTTGAACTACATGGGAGATTTTCTGGAAAGCATAAAAGGTTCTTGATAGATTAGCATTTATGAAGCTTGCGTCTTATAGTATTTACCTAGTGTTCTAATGTTCAAGGATTGTTGCATGCTATAAGTTTTTCTGCTATAAGTCCCTGTTTGTCTTGGCAAATTATTAGGCAAAGAAATTGAAGGAAATGGCCCTAAAACCTAAATCTGTTTGGTTGACAAAATTGAAGTGGTAAGCAAAGGAAAAGGATTCATTAGAATAATTCCTCAGTTTGGATTGTAGATCATTTAAAAGAAATGGAAGTGGAAAACAGTGAATAGAAGCATAATCCATCTTATAGAATACTAGTTAATGTGTTGAAAAGCCAACCTTTCTCTTGAAAAATTCACTTTTTTTTTTTTGGTTGGTGGGTGGGTGGGTGGGAGGGTTGGTCATGAGATAGTAACCTGAAATTGTGCTTTTCTTGCCAGATATTTGGACATATGACTGGTGAAAACATTCGCGTATTTTAGACTCTTATAGTTCTTTTCTACAGAATTTAGATAAAAAAAAAACTTACACAAACAAAACATAGTTGGGTTAAATAGAATGCAAAAACACTCACGTAATATTATTTTCCTAGTGTTCTAATTTTAGAGGGCTGCCCAATGTTATAAGTTTTTCTTCTTTAAGCCCTTGTTTGGTCTTTGGTAAATCAGAAGGAAAACAAAATGAAGGAAATGGAGGGTGCTACCTTGATGAGCAATGTAGTATATTGTTTAGGAATTGGCATTTGAATTAGGGACATTGTGATTTGATGTGGTGCTTCTGAAGTGATGTGGTGGTAGTGTAATTTGTGATGCACTTGACACGGATTTTTGTTGGTTTTTATGTAGTGACAAGTAAACAGTTGTTATTTTGGTGTTACTAGTTTCTCGCCTAATATTGAAGTTACTTTTATTTGGTTGGTTCAATGTTTCTTGTGGACCTGGTTTGTGGAGTTGGATCCCGGTTGTTTCCTTCTTGTGCTCTCTCTTCCTTGTCATATAATAAGCTTAAGGGCATATAGGCGCTGCCACTATAAGCACATAGATCTGACCTTCACCCCCTACAAATTGTGCCCTTCACTGCATTTTGTTAGCAACTGATATTGTTGTGTTTACTTGGACTCGTTATGTTACTCAAGGAATGTTATATTGATGGTTACAGAAATGATTGCTGGTTGTGCAAAATAATAAATAAATATCATTAGTTTAGTGTCCAAGGCTTGGAAGCGTATTCTATAGGAATATATCCGAGGAAAATGTCTCCAGAAAGCTAAACAGTGTTTGCACCATTTGATTGGGGATGATCTACATGAACCTACTTATATATGAACTGGTTATTGCCTGTTTTAGGACCAGTCTAATGTGCTTGGTTTTCTGTCTCTTCCTTGTCCTGTAATCAGGTTAATCGTATATTGGCGCTACCACTATAAGCAACATGGATCTGACCTTCTCCACCTACAGATTGTGCCTTTTACTGCATTTGGTGAACATCTGATATTTTTGTGTTTATTCGGACTGGTTATGTTACTTAAGGATCTTGTATTGATGGTTACTGAAGTGATTGTTGGTTGTGCATAAAAGATCAATGGAACATCATTAGTTTGGTAGCAAAGATTTTGTGTGTGTGTGTGTGTAAAGACTTACAAGAGCAGTCTATAGGTATCCGAGGAAACTCTCTACATGCAACCAAACAGTGTCTGCACCATTTAATTGGAGACCGTTTTCATGAACATACTTCTGGATATATGAACTGGTTATTGCCTGTTCTAGGACAAATCTAATGTTCTTATTTTTCTGCCACCTGTGCAGATATTTAGCTGTGGTCTTAGACTTATTGATCTGAAAACATGTAGACGTACATAACCCTTGGCATGAATAGGCATCTGAAATGTGAGTTCTTGATTTAGTTGGACATTACCCTTCGTTTTCTCTTGCAGGAATAAGAGGCGAAGTTTTTTAGAATCATCAATGAACTGAGGCAATGGCAAGAGTGGTAAAGGCATAATGATACTTAGAACAATGTGTGAAAAAAAAGGAAAAGTGAAATACAACTGTTGTACCTTTCTTTTGTCTAAAATCAAGCATTATTATTGGACTTCTGTGTTGTACTGAGATGAGAAAGTTGCCCCATTTAGGTAGCATATACAGATGAAATAGATGCAGTTGTAGGAGAATTTAGCTGACTTTAATGAGAACATGGCTTATATGCTCTGCTTAACATCTGTGCATAGTAGTCTCCTGTAATTTTAAGTTGAATGACAGGCTCTGTGTGACAGGATAAATTCTGTGTTAAGTCATGAGTGTCTGCTTTGAAGTCCCAAGTTTAACAGAGGCTAATATGTAGAACAGAAAATGATTAATGGATGTTTTGGCAACGTGGTTGGGGTCGTTCTGTGATTTCAAGGCGATGGTTAGGAGCACGTCTCCAGTCCTTATTTCTGACTTACAATGCGAACGCACTCTTAGGTTTTGGAGTGTTGCTTGTCACTTATGGTGCATGGACAACAACTGGAAATAGTATTAAGATTGGGTTTGTTTGGATTGCACATTATTTACACACATTGATTTACTTGTATTATCAGCATATTTTTGTACCACATTTTATTTCATATACATCATATCAAAAAGACACTACAGTATTTTTTCAAAAAATTATCCCGAATAATCTTCTATCCAAAAAATTGCCTTTCTAGCGCAAAATATTCTTGGCCATCCTTGATGGACCACCTTTTCTATTGCAGCAGCCGAAGCATCTTTATTGTGACAGCATGCCATATTTGATATGATATTCTGTCAAAGATTTATCTCTAGTTTGGTGGGTGTATAGAGGCGAAGATGTTATTGGATCTCATCTACTTAATTAGCATTCTGACCCAACTTGATTTTGAAATTTTACTATCCAATGAGCTCAACTTTCTGTGACTCCATGGTACTAACTGTTATGCTACATGCTTAGTTATTTAGACCACGTGGTATTTTAGCTGTATTCTGAAGCTCTATTACTTTGTAGCAACTATTAGTAATTTGGTGATATTTGGTGAGTACTAAGTAGATGCCTTGTGAAGTATTTACAAGAATAATAATAATAATAATAATAATCATTATCATGGTTGAGCCTATAAGCCATTCTATTTAAATTCATTATATGGTATACAAGCCATACATGCCAAGTCAAGGATATGATATAAATGATAAATGACAATAAAATAAAAATTTAAATAGAATACAGAGAGATTAAATAAAAAAACTTACTTTATTAATGTTGAATCATTGATACAAAATCTCTTTAAAAACTTGAGTACAAAGAAATTAAACCTGTGAAAGAAATTTAGACAATGAACTGCTTACAGGAAAATTCTCTTTGAAACTTGCTTAGTCCCTTTCTTTGAATTCTATTGCCCATTTATAGAACTATGAATTACAATTGAATTTTCATTTCATTGGCTTTTCATCTGAATTCTAACAATTTTCTTCATTTACATTTCATTTGAATGTGTCTTTTTTTTGCTTTTGTCAGACTCCTTTGCTTTTTCAAAAGTTTTGAGTGCTGTCACTTTTGTCGGCCATTAGATATCACATGGGCCTGAGCACATAGTCCTCCCAAAGGATCCGAGTTAAAACCTGCTAAAAGATTCTGTTTGTTCTTTGTCCTTTTATTGTCTTTAGAAATTCCATATATTGTTATAGTATGTCAGAGTTTTCCATCATTTTGAGTAAGAATTCATTAGTGGATCCTGAACTTGAGTCTTCTTTGGTAGGAGTAGTTGAAAAAAGATTCTTGCTGAATTTCTTTGGATACCTGCTTAATATCCCATTTAATTTTCTCACTAGTTTGAATGAATTCTGTCATAGTTTCTTGAGAACAATATTTGAGTGAAAATTTTGTCCACCATTTGATTTTGAATTCTCTGACTAGAGATGTTGGTAGAGATTTTTTGTAATGTTGAGTTATTTTATAACTCCAAAAGTATGTTCTTTAGTATGTTTCTCATTAACAAAAGTGCTACAAGCTTATCCTTGATTTTATAATTCTCCTGAAAATATTTCATTAATTTTTTCTTCTAATTAACATTGATTGGCCTTATGACCTAGTCTTCCATATTTCCATCAGGCATTATTTAGTTTCTATTTTTTAGATTTTGTATTTTGTAATACTGATCATTACTGCCAAATATTCTTTTGTTTTTTAAATTGTTTGTGTTTTTTGAGATGTTTAAGTTTTTTTCACAACATAGCCATTTATTGCATAAATATGCAAGGAACACTCACCGATCAATTACAATCCTTTCACTTCGACCCTAGTTTGTCCTCTTGGATTCTTTCGAGTCCTGTGGTTAGATAAGACATCAAGAGACTAGGAACGTAAAGCCAAAATACATAAGAAAATTGGAGTTTCGACATTTCACTTGGAAGACACATCACTATGCAAGTTTAACCTCAACGTAGCTTCCAAACATACAAAAGTTTCTTGTTTACATCAAGAAGAAAAGCCATATGCAAGAATACAATGTTTTAAGGATAGTATGGAGCACAAGACATCGATTAAAGTCAAATTTTTGAAGAAAACGGGACAAGACTTTCAAGGTACAAAATTGGAAATTCCGATTAGACAACGATTTGAAGAAAACTCATTTCCTTTCGTTTAAACCTTTTGTTTTGGCTCAAAAGTAGCACACATGCAAAGAATAAGATTGTAACAAGTGTTTCAAGTAAAATCATATGCCAAAAGGAAAGCAAAAATACTCTAAAGTTACACCTCAACTCTCACCCTCTTTCACTTGACCTACAAGGAGAAAAATCTAGCAATATGTCCTCCAATTCTCCAAGTTAACCATTCAATATCCAACTCTAGTTTCATGACAAACCATTAACAATCACGATCATATGTTATGGGGTTTATGGTCTCCATTCTAGGTCGAGAAAACTATCAACTTTGGACATATATAAAGCTCCAAGTAACTACATCAAAGCTGGAATTTTTGCATCTCAAAGCTGGAAATTTGCACCAAAACCTAACAAAACCATGAAATCTTCCATAAACATGCTTTCTTTAGTTTCAATCATGACATATCTTGGATGAATTTCAAGAGACAAGTTAAAAGAGATGTTTTTTAGAAATTTACCTTAAACCCTAAGAGGAAATGCAAAACAAGAGTTTTCTTTCTCCAAAAACTCCACCAAGGGCTTCCCTCCAAGCTTCACTCAAGATCTATCGGAGTAGATTAGGGTTGATATTTGGATTCTCCTAAATCAAGCAAGAAAAATCAAGATGAACTTTGAAGTTTTCTCTCCCTTATTTCTCTCTCTATCTTGACTCTAAGCAAGGGAAATGAAGAAGCTTTTTGGTTCAATTTTGCAAGATAAAGACTAAGAATGGTCTTGGTCAAAGGAAGCCAGATCATTGACACTTAGCGGCTTATGGTTTCATTCCTATCTCTTTGTCTCTCTTATGTTTCTAATAGCCAATTCATCTTGTGCTCCTCTAATTCACTCTTAACACTTCTAATCGCATAATTTCTCTTGCACCACACTCGTTCCTATCCACCAAATATAGTACGCACACCTCACTAGTTGATCACACTAGCATAATGTACTACTAAACTTAACATGCACCAAATTATAAATGGAAAAAGATAAAAATCTTGATTCAACCATTAAAATCACCATGAAATTAAGGCAAGTAAAGTAAAATAAAAGAAAATATAAATTAACTTTTTTTTTAAAAAAAAGAGAAAATATAAAATAGTTTTCGAATCCTCACAGTTCCTACCTCTTTTCTTGTGATTCATGTTTCATTTGAATCTATATATATTCTGAGCATAGGGCTCAACCTTCCTTTTTGAAAAAAAGCAAACAATTATCCAAAAGTCATATGTCAAATGAAATAACTTCTATACCATTTCTTTTGTAAATTATTTATTATTCTTTGCGAAAATAAAGTCGATAACCAGTTATAAATCTTTGTCTCCAGAATGAAGCATTACAATCTGATCTTCTTAATACATGAGTTAGCAATATATCTCTATACCATCTAAAATTAGATAGTAGTGTAAAGACATCTAAGATTTGTTAGAAAAACTTTTGAAACTGTTAATTTCTTCTTTAGGATTTCCTATAAAATACATACTTATTGTGACTATTAAAAACCACCAGCATCTGATCGAACTTGAATATTTCCTTTTTCATCTTCGACATTAATCATATGTTTCCAAAATTGAAACTTATCTTGAAGAGTTAGAACATTATCCCATCAATTTTTTAGTTATAAAGTAAACCCTGAAAGGCAAGCTGCTAGATTATTAGTTTCAATGTATAATGGACAACTAAAAAACTGGTGGGATAATACGTTAACTCTTTAAGCTAAAGTTTCAATTTTTGAATATATGATTAATATCAAAGATGAAAACAAAATATTCAAGTTTCAATTAGATACTGGTAATTTTTTAATAGTCAAGTACAAAGATATGTTCATAAGTCATATTAAGAAAACCAGACACACTTCGTTCTAGAAATAAAGATTTATAATTGGTTTACAGACTTTATTTCTTAAAGAATGATGAATAATTTACAAAAAAGAAATGGGTACAGATGTTATTTCATTTGAAAATATGACTTTTGGATGATTGTTTGCTTTTTATTAAAAAGGAAGGTTTAGTCCAATGTTCAAAATTAAATATTCAAATAAAAATATGGATCAAAAAGCAAAGAGTGTGGAACATTTTGTAAAGCCCCTTGGAATTAAAGGAATAGAATCTTCCTATTTAGAAAATAAGTGTTTGATTTTCTAAATTGGTTTAAATATAATTAATTATTGTTTTGACCCTATTATTAAATAATAATAATTAATTATAATTCAAGTCTAGTTATAAAAAATGAATTAATTATTATAATTATAATTATGATTGTACTTATTATAATTATTCGACATGGGGCATTATAATTATAATTATAATAATTATTAATTATTATTATACTTATTAAAAATTTCTACTCTAGATGGTGACATTAGCTTCTCCTTTTAAGAAGGGGAGAGAGGTAGAATCTAGTTTCCAATTCTAATTGCAATACTACTAATTTAGAAGATATCAAGAAAGTTTATCAGCAAAATAATTATTCCAATCAAATAGATTTACTTTCGGCCAAAATAGATTCAATCCCTAAACCCTCTCTAATATTTCCAGATGAAATCTCCTCTCCTCATTTTCACCCTAGAAGTCTTCCTAGGAGAAAAGGAAAAAGAACTTACTCTTCCCTCTTCATCAATATTATATACAAATTGATTGCTTACAAAAATATCTAAAAACTTAGCTTTCCTAGTTTCTAATACTTCAAAAATAAATTGTTTACATGAAGCAAACTCTATTCACAATACATAGTCCCAATGAATCATCTATCTCTAATTTGTTAGAAGGAGAAGAGAAAGAAGAAATGATTCAAAACATTTTACCTATAGAATAATTGTTTCAAGACAAGGAAGAACAAGAGTTAGAAGTTAATAGGATAAAAGAAGTAAGAATTTCAAAATGACTTTGAAAGTTGTAGAAACAAATTATTATCCAAGACCTACACCTTTTGACATTCAATAAGAAACTAGGAGGTATCAAAATGTGCGCTGTGTGGTAGAGAAAAAATGTGTATACCCCAATTTAGTATAAATAGCTGTGAAATACTAAATAAAGGGAATGTTTATATATCTAAGGACATTACTATTATTTGAAAGACAAAGAAACTGGAGTAAAAAAAAAAGTAAGACAAGACTAGATGAATCATGAGGACTGCTGCCAAAGAACCAATGTCTTCAAGGACAGGTTTAATTAAAGTACAAAAAAAGGGCTTATGAATTGAAATTGAATTGCCATGTACACATATCAATTAAAATTCAAAAAAAGACAAGTTAATATTGAAATTGAAGTGCCATGTATACATTCTTTCGATTCCTTTCTGGCAAAAGATGACAATGGCGAAAGAAATTTTGGATTGTGGAATCAAAGAAGCGTTTCACCTTTTGACATTCATGACCAACAACAAATCTGTTCAAGTTTTGGTTAATTTCTTTCCAACCATTCCAAGGTTATACGTCATGTGCCTAATGGCATTATCGATAGTCGGTGTCTTGCTTTCCAATAATCTTGGGTCAGCATAACTTTGGAAGAGTGTCAACTTAACAAAGAATAAGTAATTATGAATCAAGATAAAAGGATCAATTGCACCTCAAATTCCATAATTTGTAAGTAACTGTTAGGAAATTAGCTTAATTTTTTTAGGCAGGTTTCTTGTTTTGTGTGAAAGTAACTAATTTCTTAATTGGTTTTTAGTTACTTGAAGTAGTAGTCAAGAAACTTTCTATTTGTCTAAGTTTAGGAATAAGAGTTATTTCCTATTCTAAACCAGTGTAGGAATTAGCATTGGTTTCCTGTTGTTATTTAGTTTTTGGCCAAATAATGTTCTCTATAAATAGGTGGATTGGCATAACACACAAGAGGCACATAAGAGCGTACAAGAGCGACATGTAGCCTTCCTTATACATGGGGTGTGAGAGAGGATTTTTGGGAGATGAGAGATGGTATGCAAGGGTTTGGGTTTGGGTTCGAGTTGTATTCTTGTAAAGGATTTTCCTTTCATAATAAAGAACGGGTTTCTCTCCGTGGACATAGGCTCAATGGTGGAGCTGAACCACATTAAATATTGTATGTCATTTATCTTTCATGCTTGTCACTTGTTTATTATTAAATTGTTATGCCACTCGATATCTCGATAGTTATTTATTCCACGCTTGGATCCTAACAAGTGGTATCACAATTTTGGTTGCGAGATTGGCTGCTCACAAGCACTTGGATTCCCAACCAAACTGAATCGTTGGATCAAGAGATTGGTTGTTCAAGGTTGGATCCTAGTTAACTATTGAGATTCAAGTGGGTTGGTGGATATTACCAATTGAACCAATTTAATGGGTGATATCTTTGTTTCAAAAGCTTGGTAGAAGCATTGAAGGTGAAGGATGAAAAGTCGGAAAAGCATGAAGATACTTGACGGTGAACTCTAGGTAGGTGATTCAAGGGTTCAAGGGCAAAATGTGCAAACTAATATTGATTTTGGGACCTGGAATCTCAGTGCGCAAAACTTTCTCCACACCTCCAACGGTTGATACTTCACTCCTGGTGGTTTTTAGATTCTCTCGGTTATTGTTCTTTGGGTGGTGCTGACACGTAACCCAAAAAAACAAAGAGATCTAATTTTTATATGCCAGAAGACCTCTGACAGTTACGAGTTTTTCATTTTAAGTGGAGCCTTGGGAATCACACATGGCGAGATAGTCATGAGGATGGGAAAAAGCAGGGTGATTTACCAACTTGGTTGTCTCAATAATTAGGCTTAGAGCTCACAGAAGAGGATTTCGAGTTGCAAAGTGGTGGGAGAAGAAATCCTGCAAAGGAAGATGGTGAATTGGAGGCACCTTCTCCGAATCAATAGTAGGTTAGACTCGGGGTAACCAAACATGTTTATTTGCCGATTGAATCAATTTGGTGTCAATTGTACTGATTCAGACGTGTAGTTCAGTATCATATTATTTGATAGTTGAAGGCAAATGGTTGCTAAAAGTAATTTTCGCCAAGGGTGGAGATTTGTTAGGAAATTGGCTTAATTTTTTTTACGCACATTTCTTGTTTTGTGTGGAAGTAACTAATTTTTTAATTGATTTTAGTTACTTGAAGTAGCAGTTAAGGAATTTCCTATTTGTATGAGTTGAGAAATAGGAGTTATTTCCTATTCTAAACCAGTGTAGGAATTAGCATTGGCTTTCTGTTGTTATTTGATTTTTTGGCCAAATAATGTTCTCTATAAATAGGTGGGTTGGCATAACACACAAGAGACACACAAGAGCGTACAAGGTCAACATGTAGCCTTATACATAGAGTGTGAGAGAGACTTTTTGGGAGGTGAGAGATGGTATGCAAGAGTTGGGTTTTAGGTTCAAGTTGTATTCTTGTATACGGTTTTCCTCTCATAATAAAGAATGCGGGTTCTCTTCGTGGACATAGACTCAATGGTGGAGCCGAACCACGTTAAGTATTGTGTGTCATTTATCTTTCATACTTGTGACTTATTTATTATTAAATTGTTGTGTACTTGATATGTCGATAGTTGCTTGTTCCGCGTTTGGATCCTCACAGTAACACTATATTGGAAATTGAGATAATTAGACCTGTTTATTTAAATTTACTTTAAATGGTCAATTAGAACTCATTTAGGAGAAAACAGTATCACCATGATTCGAGTGCTTATGACACAGTTTTGCTTGTGGGAAAGTCAAACAAGATCAAATGATGAGCAGCCTTCTAGATAGAAAACACAAAGGATGATGATGTAGATGTCACTTGTAGACTAAATTATGAAAGAAGTATATGCATCGACCTATTGATAGCAAAAACAGAAAGACAAGATGCCCAATAGTTGCAATTCAACAAGTTAATCACAATTCTATTGTGGATGCCTAACTTTTATGTGGCTGCGTCACATCATGTAAATTAGCATCAATTGAATTCTTCGTTGAAGAATAAGAAATAATAGAGTAAGCATAGTTAAGAATGATGTACCAATTATGCACTGCACTGTTGTCATAAGGAAGAACCCGCAAGTATTTACATCTAAAGATGATATCTTCAAAAAAATTGTTTCCCTATTTGTAAAAGTTCAAAATCTGCTTGGTTTGAATATTGTTAAAATTATAAGTGACAATGGTTTGGAATTTAAATGTTGTGACTCTCCAAAATTTTGTGATCACACTTTAGGTACTCTAGAGTCATTTGCACTTCATATTAGGATGCATTTTCAATGTTCTTTTGTAATTTTCTTTTGATGTTTCTGATGCTTTGAACTGAGTTGAAAATTGAATGCTTTCCACTTGGAATCGTGGGAAAGTGACTTCTAGGAACTTTTAGTACTCCGAACCAAGATTCCAATGGTATAAAGTTTTTCATTTTTGGACCTACTGAGTGCAAGTTCTAATTTTTTCTAAATTTGACGCGCAAAACTGAAATTTTCCAACTTGATGGGAAATGAGTTTTTTGGAAACTCTTCCCTATCCTTTAATATTGATTGACCGTTTTAAACATGATTTCATGATGGAAATAAGTTTTCCTTGTGTTATTAAACCTCACTTTTGAGCCTCGATTTACGAGTAATTAAGGCTCTCTTTCATGATATTTTCTTAGTATTGTACAAGTGTACAATCTTCCTTGTTAACAAGGGGTTTATAGGTAATAGTGTGTGATAGTCAATTATTATTTGCTCAGGCGCTCAAGAGGACCTTCAACAGGATCTCGAAGCGGACGCCTAAAAGTTGTTTGAGCACTTACTCCCTATTTTGATTGGTGAGTGTCAAGTGCATGATTTATTGCAATTATGTGAATTGCTTCTTATGAATTGAATGGTTTTACAACTGTTGAGTCGAGTGTGTACTTTATCACACTCGTTCACTTTTAACTGATTGTATACTCATAACTGAACTGTATTTGTATAACTGGATGTCGTTGGAGTGAATCTCCTCGACTTATAACTGAACTGTGGGGACGCCCAAATCTCAATTGGCCGACCTTGCGACTCGAGCCATCAAGGACTTGGTTGAGGAGTTTGGTGACCCATGAGACAACTGTAAACTTGATCTATTGAGAGATCTTGCTTGGCCTACTCGCGTAGTAGTGCCTTTTATAGAAGTTCGGGCCCGGTGCGGTGTATGGTGGACGGAATTGACGTTAAGTGGAGTTCTACGGATTTAAATGCTGATCCGGTTGACGGAGTGTCCATCGCGGGAAGGTATTCGATCGAGTCTTGGCGAAGCAAGTTGAACCTAGCTCCTGAGAGCTCCTGTATCCTCATTGAATGTGTTTAATTGAAACTGTGAATTATTTGAATGTTACAGCTTTATTTGTTGCTTAAATGTTATTGCTATATGAACTATGTGTTTTGCATGTTTTCTTGGCCTCACTGAACGTTAGCTCATCCCATTAGATTTGTTTTCCTTAACAGGAGCCAAGATGGAAAAAGTTATGGAGAAGCCGATTTGAGGTACTTTTGATGAGGGTTTTGAATGTATTGGACTAGACATCTTTTGAAAGTTGTGTATTTTGAGAAAGTGGTTGTATTTTGAAACTTGTGATGTAAGATGGAATATTCATGTATGAAATGACCTCTTGTCCTTATTTCGACTTTCGTTATTAGTCGTTATCCTTTAAATTTGAACTGGAATTGTACTGAGTCCTGGCGAGAGTTGGGCAGGTGTCCCGTCAATACCTTTTGGTTCGCCTTAGGGAGAAGTGGGGGCGTCACACTAAAAGTTTAGGATGCCGGACTGTGGGACTGGTTTGAAAATTAAGTGACCGCTTGTAGGAATGAAAATTAGAGCCTAGGTTTGAATTAGTGGACAATTAGGAGTCTTGATCTTGTAGGAGATATGTGGGATAGCACGAAACGATCAAATCCAGTTTATTTAGTATACTTGAATCCATCTAAACTTTTAATTTTAAGTGTGAGTTATGGAAGGTAATGGTGGTATTGAGCCGTTTCGGCGGCGCCTTCCGGTGGTCAATTGTCAAAAAGGGTCTGAGGGAGCTCGTTGGAGATATAACCCAACTCGCGCGAATTAGGGCTCCATGTGACTGCTAGAGGACTTACTCGTACCCAAATAACGTGGTGTTAGCAGTAATTGATGACCGGAGGCGGTTATTCGAGGAAACTAGGGTAGTTTGAGAGGATAATCGAGGACTGAGGGTAACTGTGGATGCCCAGACTACTAGAATTCATGAATTGGAGACGGAGGTACTTGAGGGGCGGAAAAGATTGAGGCTCCTGGTGAACAGTTTCAGGAGGCTAAGCACCGACTTGTTAGGGTAGTACATGAAGTTAGAAGACCGAACTGAGGGGATGATGGCCGAGTGTGTTATCTTGGCCGAACAAGTGATAAATGGCAAGATACTCGACGAGGGACATGAAGTAGAAACTCCTAGTGTTGAAGATGAAAATGATCCTACTGAAGTAGCAGAGACTTCTGGCTCTGCCAATCACTAAGCTAGTGATCTAGTTTACTTTAGTAGTTTTTATCAAGGATAGTCGGGGTGATGTTTGTTCAAAGGCCATTGCATTTTATATCTTGCTTAACTATGCTTCCTACCTTTTGAAACAATTGAATGTTACTTATGAGGTGCTTGACTTTATTGCTCTATGACTTCAAATCTATGCTATGGGTTGTACACATTTGCAATTATTCCGGTGTCTCCCTTATTATTTTCGTTTTGCATGATCAAAGTGTCATTTTCAAACTTCACTTATGTGTACTTAATTTACATCATACCTTTATAAATGTTAAACTTATGGGCGGCTGAAGAAGTGAAAGGGGCCGAGGACAAGGGGTTAGGCAACCCCAAACTCAAGGGGATGATTAGGGAACGGCTACTGGACCAAACCAAAACCCTAGAAATGAAGGGGATAATCAAGTAGCTTCTGCTATTAACCATATGATTGATATCTTAATATGGTTAGCTGAGCACCAAAGCCCTAAACCAATCAACCAACCTAGAAACCAAGAGAGGAGTGAGGATTGAGCGATTCTTGAAGTTCGCCCATCTAAGTTTCACGGAGAGTCTAATTTCGAAACAGTAGAAATTGGTTTGAGGGGATAAAATAAGGCACTAATGAGAGTAAGAGGTTAGGATTTCTTCTCGAACAACTTTAAGTGAGTATTGGAGAATGAATTAGGGTGTGAAACTTTTATATTAAGGAATAAGATCTCAGTATTTTGTTATGTTTATAAGTGATGATAGTAATCTTGTGGAGACTCAAGCGCTCATCAAAAATTAAGCAGAGAATAGCTAAGATTTATATTCCGGGGTAACCTATAAGCAAAAGAATGAAAGAGTAATATAGCCAGAGTTTCCATTGTGAATAGTTACTCATTTTGATCTTTGATTTGCCTGGCAGGCTAGCATTTGACTTAAGCCAACTGGTGAGATGACAAATTTGGAAGAGATGCGTAAGGAAATGGACATTCTTCAGAAGGAAATAGAATTTCAAAAGAAATTAGCTGACTACTAGGAAGGAAGGTGGAAACAAGAATATGCAGAGAAAATTGAGTTGCTACGCAAGAACGTGGAACTGGAGAAGAAATACAAAGGGAATTCTCAAGCTGGTCAGGCCGTGATTTTTCGTGTGACTTGTGGATACTATGGTAAGTCCAACTACACGGAGAATGAATGTTGGAAGAAATTGAAAAAGTACTTGTATTGTGGTAGTGCCGAACATCAGATTTCAAATTGCCCTATTACCCCTAAAAGGAGGAAATACCCAACAGCCTATTAGGTCTGCTTCAAAGCAGTCGAGTGCCAAAGGAGTGATTAATACTAATGACTGTAAGAGGAATCCAAGTAGTAGAAGTTCTGCGAGTGGGAATGGATTTGACTCCACTCGAGCGATTTGGGGTTGTAGTTTTACCCTAATCTAGACTGGCACTTTTAGAGGTTGTAATCTTTTGTGTAGGAGATAAAGTCCTTTTGTTGTTTTGTACATTTGCGACTTAGCACGTTTTTCTATGATGTTGTTTGTATCCTCTTTCTTTTGAAATGATTTGATGAATTATCCTCACCTGGTGTAACTATTATAACCTTTTATGACTTCTAAGATTTTACCTTGCTTTATTTGATTTTACGACTTATATGTATATTTAATTTATTATTCCCCACCTTTAGACTTGTAATAAGATCAGGAACGGCGCCTGAGGATAGTTTACAAACCCCGAAAGAGCGCCAACTTTCGTTAAGTTCAATAAATGTGAGTTTGGTTGGAAGGAGTAGCCTTCCTAGGTTATACAATATCTAAAGAAGGAATTACTATGGACTCAACTAAGGTGGAAGCTGTTTTAAGAGGAAATGACCAAAAAAAAAAACCTATCGAAATTCCGAGTTTCTTAGGGTTAGTCGGATATTACTGTCGATTTGTCAAGGACTTTTTTAAGACTGCAAGACCCTTAACTGAGTTGACTAAGAAGCATGGTAAGTTTATTTGGGATTCTAAATGTGAAGAAGGATTTCAAGAGTGGAAAAGTGCTTAACCGAGGCACCGGTATTAGCCTTACCGAGCGGAGGAGATGGTTTTATGGTTTGTACAGATGCTTCAAAGGATCGTTTAGAATGTGTATTGATACTACATGGTAAGGTGATTGCATATGCCTCTAGAAAGCTGAAACCTCACGAGAGAAATTATTCAACTCATGATTTGGAGTTAGCGGCTGCTATATTTGCATTAAAGAAATGGAGACATTACCTATATGGGGTGACGTTTGAGGTTTTACTGACCACAAGAGCCTTAGGTACTTATTTTTCCAAAAAGAGTTAAATTTGAGACAACGTAGATGGGTGGAATTTAGAGGATTATGATTGCACATTAATTATCACCCAGAGAAAATGTAAGGACCCGTAAATTCCCTTATTTTATGCCATTTAATTCTATTTCTTTTCATGCATTTTTTTTATTTTATCTTACTACCTTAATCTTCTAGACATTTTATAAGTGAATATAGTTTTCTAAAATATTTTTCTAGTATAAGTTAGTTCGGGTTAGTTTGGAAGTGTATTAAGGACGTGGGACCCGCTAGTGCGGTAAGTACGATAAAATTTTGACGACTAGGTTTATTTTCATATTAAGGGATATTATTTTACAAGGTGTTAGGAGACAATTAAAGGTTAGCTAGATAGATTAACCATTGGAGGAAAGAAGATAAGCTTGAACCCTAAAAAAGCGCCACGTGTCGCGACCCGATTCGAAGTTGACTTGCCTAACTTTCTTTACCTTTACTAAACACTAATTTTGACCAAGATTTTTCTCATTTTTCCCTTCTTTGGCCGGCTTCTTTGAGAAGAAAAACCAAGAGAGCTTCTTCAACTTCAACTTCAATTCTTGCTTAAATCTTGAGTTTCAACCGTTGAAATTTCAAACCACTCCATAAAATTGTTTGCTAAGGAGATTCCAAGGTATTGGTCGAGGGATTTGTGAAGGGAAAACCCTAAGCTATTATCTTCTCAAGGTGTTAAGGTACTTTGCTTAGAAATTTCCTCCTTGTTCTTGATAATGCCAAATTAGTGACTTATAGTGGGTAAAAATGTTGTTTTGTGGAAGATTCATGGTTTAATGTAGAGTTTTTGCTAAATTTCAGATTTATTGGAAATTTTTCTGCCCTCATATGATGATTAATGGTTGGCTAAGATTTTCTAGCTTTGACATGTGAGAAATTTGGTGTTTTTGTGTTAGTTTACTTTCCTTAAAGAAATTCCAGCTTATGTGCACAAATTTCCAGCTTTAGGGTTTCTAATTTGAGCCACTAATTGGCTATATTTGAGGGGTATTGAGACCGTAATTAGGTGTGTTTAATAGCTTGTGATTTATGTGTGAAATTGTGGCTGAATTGGATTGAGTTTGATGTGGTTTGTAGGATGGAAAAGTAAAGGAAAGAAAAGGGAGGTGCTGTCAAAATTTTCCCAGGAACTCCTGAGCAGTCTTGGGAAATTTGTTATAACTTGATGTATAAGTATCAGAATTAAGTTTCGTTTGTTGCGTTTTAAACTAGATTCATAGAGCTATAAACCATGAAAATTTCAGACCCTGTTTCTGTCTGTACGAGTTATGGTGATTTTTCAAAGTTGACTGAAATTACGTACCTGTTCTGTCTTTTACTAGATGAAGCTGCGACTTGAGGCTCGAATTTGACTAACTTATGGTATGAATCTTATAAATATGTCTTCTAAGAAATTGTACCCCTTTGAGTCTATTTTCCGACGGTATAAATTTTATCAATTTTGGACTTAAGAATCGTGATATATTATTTTTCAAGTGATGGTGCACAAAATTGGAAAATCCTGTTTTCCTCGAATTATTCTTACTTTCATTTTACACCTTAAGTTTGGAGTTAGTAGATCATTGTAGGTATGGTTTTGGGTAGAAACGAAGGGTTTTGGATCGTTCATGTCTTTAGGACCAACTACTATCTTTTCACTCCAAAACTATACTTTTGTATTGCTTTGGTAATTTACTTGGTTAGGCATATGACTCGTAATCGAGTCTCAATTGTTTTACCTTGGTGGTTTAGGACGTGCCGGTGATCCAAGTACTTCGAGAGGAAACGTTTGAAGTTGTTGTTTAAATTGGTGAGTGTACCACTCCCTTAAATTGGTGCTTATCTGATTGATCTGTACTTGCCATTTGCAACCTGATTATTTGAGACTTCTGTATACTTTGCATGAAGTGGAGGTGTACTTTATCACACTCGTTTCTCTCATCTGTTTATTCTGGTTCCTGTATACTGTATAAATATGTATTTGTTCTCTGTATCTGTTCTTTGTATTTGTTAATGTCGTTTGGAGGGTTGAGTCCAACGACCATTCTATGACCTTTGAGCTCAAGACCGGGGGCTAGTTACTCGAGTCGAGCCGGCAAGGGCCTGGTCGATTAGATAACGAACCACGGTAGTCCACTTCTAGGAAATTTCTGGGTATTGAAGACTCTGGATTTCCGGTATACTCGAGTATTACCAACCACTGTTACTGTTGAGGTGTTCGGGCCAGGTGGGGGGTTGTTTGGTGGACGGAATCGGCGTTAAAGTGGTGCTCTACTGGACGAGTTACTTAATTTGAAAGTTGACGGAGTGTCAACTACTATTTGATCAAGCTCCGGTAAAGCAATGAGAACTTTGGCTCCTGAGAGCCACCTGTATCCTTTCCACATGAAGTGTTTATTTATTCCCTATCTGGTGTGTATAACTGCATAATTGAAAGTGAAATGCCATGATTCATGACTACTTGTACTTTTGGTACCTCATTGAGCGTAAGCTCACCCCCTTCCCGTTATCTTTGTTTTCCTTACAGGGAACAACACTTTTGAACCGTGATTTTGAAGAAAGGGTCGAGCTAGTGTAAATGTTCTTTTGTTACGCTCTTTTGTAATCAAAACCCTAATTGCTTTTAATCAAGTATCACGTTTTGATTTGTAAAGTTTTCTATGTATGTATATAAGTGTTTAATCATGTACATTAAGTGTATTCGTTTGAGATGGTACATTTGGACTTGTTGAGATGCTACTTGTAACCATTGGACGATCGGACGAGCGTGGCATTTGAGCAAGGAAAAGAAAATTTCTCGCGCGAACTCTAGGTTTTGTGTGATTTGTTTCCGCAGTCCTGGCGAGAGTTGGGCGAGCGGTCCGCCAAACCCTTTGGTTCGCCTTAGGGGAAGGTGGGGCTGTCACAGAAAACTAATGTGGTAGCCGATACTTTATTTCGTCAAGTGCAAGTAGCGGGATTGATGATCAAAGAATTACACTTGTTGAAAGAGATCACACACCGTTTAGGTGATAGTAGATAGATTGACCAAATCTGCTCATCTTTGCCGATTAATATGAAATACCCACTGGAAAAGTTAGCTAAACTATATCTGGATGAGATTATAAAGCTACATGGGATACCAATAAGTATTGTATCTGACCGAGACCCTCGGTTTATTTTCCGGTTCTGACAGAAGATGCAAGAAATGTTAGGAGATAAATTGAGTTTTAGCACTACCTACCACCCACAGACTGATGGACAGTCAGAGAGGACAATTCAGATCATTGAGGACATGTTAAGATCATGTATCTTGGTTTTTGGAGAAAGTTGAAGTAAGTACTTAACACTGGTGGAATTTGCTTAGCTAAGGTTCTAAGTGACCATGATACGACACACTCTTTTGTAAATCCTAGATTCATGAGTGGGTAGACGTGAACTCGATTAAGTTACCCTATGACTTGAAAATTAAAACGGCCTATTGGGGATCAAAAATTTAATTGCTAATTGGGTGAATAGAAATTGTGAGATATGGGTTGGAGAGTGTAAGTTGTTGATCGATTTGATTCCATTAAGGGGTATGAAGTTATCCTAGGTGTAAATTTCGAGGACGAAATTCCTTTTAAGGATGGGAGGATGTGAGGACCCGAATTTTTACTTACATTTATTTTATTTTACTGGCTTATTTAATTATTTATTCAACCGTTTATTCCGAATAATTTATTTCAACCATTTTAAATTTATTTACATGGAACAAGGTCTCACTTATATTTTTAAAATGTCCCGTTAGCAAATTTAATTTTTCTGCGGCTCGACTAGTAAGGAATAGCGAATACACGTGTTTCGAGGCGATATTCAGTTCGAGAGTGCAATAATCTTGGAGAATTAAGAATGATTAATAGTAGATTAAGAAAAGTTAATTGAGGG
Organism: Coffea humblotiana; assembly: GCA_023065735.1. NCBI lineage: Eukaryota > Viridiplantae > Streptophyta > Magnoliopsida > Gentianales > Rubiaceae > Coffea > Coffea humblotiana. The sequence goes on along the minus strand of JACYVW010000016.1, from coordinate 425,226 downwards.
ATTAGACATGAGTGAGTGAAATTAAACTTTTACCGCGCGCGCGTCGAAAGTTTCTCAGAAGTCGTGCCGGTCCGATTAATTGGTGAATTGAGGAATTAGTATTAGACTCGTAAGTATGAGTAATTAAAATGTTAGAAGAAGTACCTTGGAAGATTAGTGCATAAGTGTATCAAACAAGAGAGAAAAGTGGTAGTACAAAACCCTATTTCAACAACTATTCAAAGTTGACTTTTGGCAAGCTTAGTGGCTACTTTTCCCTCCAATCTTCCAACACAAGCTAAACACTCAAACACTCTCTCTTTCTCCTCTCCATTCGGCCAAACCTAGCAAAGGGAAAGGGAAGAAAGAAACTCCATTCTTTTGCTTCAAGTTCACTTGCAAATTTTCATCCAACTTCATAGATTCTTGGTTTTTTCATTCCATCTAGGAGAAAGGAGCAATCTTGTGAATTTCTTGGAGAAACTTTGGTGCAAAAATCTGGTCTTCATCTAGGGTTTAAAGGTAATCACTTCATCTCTTTAATTCTTTTCAATTATCCAAAGTTTTAATGGTTAATCTTCATGAGTTTGAAACCCTAATCGCGTTTATAGGCTAGCAGACTTGAGAAACTTTATTTCTCGCTTTAAATCATAGGCTAGCTGTCTTGATGAGACCTTTAGGTAGCTGACTTGAGGCTTGATTGTTTGATTATGGTTGGTTATGTGATGAATGAGATAATTATGGTTAGAAAGTGGAGAGAAATCGAAGGAAAGTTGCAAAAGGAAGCTGGCCAAAATTCTGTTCATGTTGTTCTGTTTTCATTTCGAAATTTTGATTCTTGGTTACCTGTTAAATTGATGGATATATGTTGTAATATGTGTGTAGAAAGTGTCTTTCGAAAATCATTTCAAATGGTTGCATAAAACTTGAGTTTTGGTAAAGTTTTGAAATCTGGAAATTCGCTAGCAGGGTAGCCGGACAGTGGTTCTTTGTTTGAACATAACTCTTTGTACAAAAGTCAAAATTGAGTGCTGTTTGCGGAATTCAAAACTAGACATTCAGGGCTTTCAAATGGTATAAAAATCTCCCGCTAGTACATTTTGAGTAAACCGTAACGAATCGCAAAATAGACTGTCCTGTTTATGCCAGTCTGTCCGAGAGAAACTGGGAAGCTACATCTTGTGGCTCGATTTTGTTCCACTTGTGAAAAGGTTTTCAGAATGATGCCTTCTGATGAATTGTAGCATTTGGAACCTAGTTTTCAACGCCATAAACTATTCTCAATTTGGATTTGTATAGAGTTAGATATGGTTTGATTTCGAAACTGCAACAAAGCTAGAAACTGGAAAATTTTCCCTTCCCCGCTGACCGAATGGTCAATTCTGTTTTGGAGTGTTTTATTTCGAAAATTTTAGTGTTATTTACCCATCAATTGCTCATTAAATGTTTTTGGAATCTTGGTTTCAAAAATGGAGCGAATTGGGGCTGATTTCGTTGGACAAAACTTTTGAAAAAGAAAGAGAGATAGGGTTGGCAGATTAACTTTGAGAAATTTCACAAACTTTGGTCGTTTCATTAACTGCCTTCCCATGTGAGTTTTTGCCTAAATTTTGATAGAGAGGTAGTTCACATATGGAAGTTTAAGTGTACCAAATTTTGTGTAATTTCAATATCATTTCGAGGCCCAAAGAATGCCCCAAATATTGCTCTTCAATCTGGAAATCCACTGATCAAGTTTCAAAAATCAGCCGACTTCAATCCTACATATTTTGGGGAAGATAGATATGTACGTTAGGTAGGAATCTCGATGATCATGTAACGAATTTGTCATCTCTTTTGGAACTCAAAGATCATGTAACTAACAGATAGGTACGTCAGCATACTTCTTGTTCCCATCGTCCTTCCCAGTGCTCAGCTAATCTCTTTTGGAACTCTACTTCCTTTCGAAGAATCTCTATTTCCTTTTATATACCAGCCAAATTTGTCATCTCACTGATTCACTTAACTCAAATGATAGCTTGCCAGGCAAATCAAAGGATCAGAATAAGTAACGAATTACAATTGGAAACTCTAACCATATAATTTTTAAATTCATTCACTTCCAATCCAACCACGAAAGATTAAACTTAACTATTCTCAAATGAGGTAGATGAGAAAGTGGAACACAGGTAGGGCAATATCTCAAGATAGATGCCACTTATTCTTATTCTGGGATCTTAACACAAGGTATCTCCTTATCACTTATGTTCATAACGAAACCCTAAAGCATACTTTGTATAACAAAAGTTTCACACCCTATCTCAAGTTTTTGCATATAGGTATAGAACTCAAATTCTTTTTCTCAAAATCTCCATATCTAATTCCAAACTCTCAATTTTGGCATGATAATAATCAAAGCCAAGTCCATACTTTGACATCAATGGATGGATATCAAGGAAGTATAGGCAAGAGTAGTTCATCGATAACCAAGTTAGGGGTATCAAATATCACAAGAGGGGTAAAAATACCTCTATGGTTGCAGTTAAACTACCTCAAATCAAATAAACATTTATCAAGTCCACACGTTCATAGGAGAAGGGAAACAAGTCTTCAGTGCTAATTTCTCGACGTACACTATAGTTTAACCACCCTCTATAGAAACCCTAGCCAGACTATTACTAGATTAGTCCATGATAGCACTCCTAGATCCAATCCCTTGATCAGTTCGATTCCTAGGTCAAATGTTAGAATCTTCTACGCCTTGATCTTTACTATCAAAACTTACCTCAAGTGCAATTAAGATACCGACTCTTAGTCTAGTACTCTCTACCTTTTGGTACTCGGGTACAAGAATCCAAAATAAGATAATTCACAACTCGAGTCGGTCGGGTCCCAAGAGTAAATCACCCATATTAGAGATTCTTACCTGACATACATATCTATCTTCCTACCTGACTTCAATCCAACTTTTATGGGTTTTAAACCTAACTTTCTTTGGTTAAATCCTACATATTTTGATTTGAAATACTTTGTGGTGTGTTAGCCTTAGCAAGCATGAATATTTCACTTGATTTGAACTCGATAAGAACTTGATTTAAACAAAAAATTGTGGCCTTTTTGGTCTTCTAATATTAGGGCTAAACCTAGAGTTTCTGTGATTGATAAGTGAAGTTTTGAATCTCATATTTTCTCATCATCTTGACTTTAAGTGACTAGGCTCTTGATGGATTACATGATCACCGGACTTGAAAGTGTCCAAGAGGACGAACCTAGGTTGAAGTAAACCGATTGTGATCAAGTGGTGAGTGTCCCTTGCTTGTTTGTGCTTTAATTGACTAAGTGGAATGTTGTGTATATTTGTTTGAGTGTTAAATTCTTTCCAATGATTGTTAAATGGATTTTCAATGGACGAGTATATACTTTACCACACTTGACCTAAGTGAAAGAGAATTTTCAATGATCGACTATTTGAGCATTACTTATGCATGAATGTAAGCCATACAGTACCGCATGGGTATATAGTACCGCATGGGTTGAATTGGGTCTTGTCCTTCGTTGCCAGTTGACTCGAGCTAGAAGCGGAATCGGTCGGGGGGCTGGTGATCCTGGGACAGTATTTGGTATACTCGAGTATGACCATGAAATCAGGTGGAGTTCTGGCCAGTGAATGAAATACAATGACTGAAATGAATGACTGAACGATTGATTGAATGAAATAATCACTAAAGGAGTTTTCACTTTCAAATGTTTTCAAATGTCGAAGGTATAAGGAGAAAATGGACGGCGACTGAATGACTAAATGAATGGCTCCTAATGAGCATGTATCCTTTCAATGATTGAATGTTTACTTCTTGAATGACTGCTTATTACTGTGCAAAGTGTGTGAAGTGTTAAATGTAATATATCCATGATTTATTGCTTGAATGCTTGTTTTTGAACCTCACTGGATTTTTAACTCATTCCTTTAGTTTGTTTTCCTTACAGGAGTCGAGGTCCGGAGCACATAAGTGTGAACTAGCATGTATAACCCTCTTGTACTTGTACCTTTGGTAGATAGAATGTACTTTGGATATATAATGTTGTATCTTACATTTCACTTTTGGTTTGTAATTAAGCTTGAATGATTGGTTGAATTGTAAAACTTAAATGTTATTTTGGAGGCCTGAACGGTTATTTGAGATTTGATTGAAGTGAATGTAGTGAGTCCTAACAAGAGCTAGGCATGCGGTCCACCAAACCCTTGGGTATGCCCTAGGAGGAGGTGGGATCGTCACAGGTGGTATCAGAGCCTAGTTTTGAATTGGCCTAGGCAAATTGAGTGAGAGCAGTTGTAATGGCTTAAGTGTGAAGGGTTTAAGTGTGAAACCCTAAAGTGTTAGGTAGCGAATCTTGTGTTATCTGCCTAAATTTCTTATTGTCATGATATTTGAGTGTAATGTAGAAATGGATGGAGACAGTGGAAACAAGAATCTTGAACGGCCTCGTCGAGTCCTTAGTTACCAAGAGCGGCCAGGGGCAACCTATTCGTCGTTGGGATCCCGGACGTTGGGTGAGACATTGTGACCATTGACGAACTTACTCCATATCCTGATCGGGTGGTCCCTAGCGATAGCTGACGAAAGGCAAAGGTTGGCTAATGTCAATAATAGGGCCTAAATGGATATAGAGCGCGCTGAGGGCGATGCTAAGGATGCAGGGTGAAAGAATTCAAGAGCTTGAGACCTCTATTCACGAGAATAAGAACGAACTAATGTTTTGCACGAGCAAGTGCAAGAGGTTAATGGTCGCCTCGTTCGGGGTGGTTAAGAAAAGTGAGAGACCGAACGGAGAACATTTTAACTGAGTGTGGGATGCTTGTGGAAAAGGTAGCATAAGTGAACGTAGCAGGAGGGAGGTCAAGGGAATGAAGGTCCAAATGAATCTAATCTTGAGCCTGAGGAAGGGCAACCTACACCTGAGGGAGGATTAGAATCAGCTAGTTCGATAATGAAATAAGTAGGGACTTGAGGTTGTAGGACATGAGTTAGGTAGTTGGGATGACACATTATTTTCTTGTTTTGCCACTGTATGTATTTTTGCTAATGACGTGTCAATACTAATGTGTATCGTACTTGCTTTTGACTTGTACACTTAGTTTTGAATCAAATTGTTATGTAACAGTATCTTTGTAACTTGATGTATGAACTTGGTGTGCTATAAATATACTAAACGTGTTTCTTTATCTTCGATTTTGTGATTTGAAAATGTCTTTGTTTTGCTGTGATTGCTGATTTATTTGGTTTATGTACTATATAGCCTATTTTGAAAAAAAAAAAGAAAGGAATCGAGGGAAGATGAAGTCGTGGACGTGGGGCTAGTCATGGATGCGGGGCTAGGCAACCACAGGAACCGAGGCATGAAAGAGAAGCAGCAGCCAAACAAAATCGTGGACCGAGGGCCGAAGCAGGGAATCAAGTAGCGACAGTCGTACAGAAATAACTGATATTTTGGTGCATCTAGTGGAACAGCAGGGGGCAAGCGCTTGTAAATCAGCCTGGGGACCCTAACATAGGTGGAGATAGGGCCCTATAGAGCGTTTCCAGAAGTTTTCTCCATCGAAATTCTTTGGAGGGTCTGACCCGGAGATAGTTGAGAGTTGGTTTGGAAACAATGATTAATATTTTTGCAGCCTCAAATTATAAGGAAAAAAGACAAGTGATATTTCCTGCTTTTTAGTTTGAAGGACCGGTTCGGGCATGGTGGAATTGTGACGCCCCCACTTCTCCCTTAAGGCGAACCAAAGGGTATCCGGCGGGACGCCTGCCTAGCTCTCGCCAGGACTCAAATGCAATTCGATTTCAAGCTTAACATTAAATAATCAATAATACAAGTCTAATAAAGAAAGTCGCTTCCATAACCAATATTCAATAGTACACCACGAGTACAAAATGCATCACTCGTCCAAATCTTACATTAGATTCCCAAAAGTTACATCAAATCCCAAATTTCAAAAATTGAGAGTCTAGCCGGGTACATTGAAACCCTAATACAAAAGTGCATTCAAAAGGGGTTTCTCCGAGTTCACTCCAATCCATTCCTGTTAAGGAAAACAAATCTTACAGGGTGAGCAAAACGTTCGTGAGGCCAAGAACACACAGGCAAGCACATAGTCCCAAGTAGCAATCCCAATTTAATAAGTAGAGCAATAATATTTCAATAATTAACAATTCGAGCGACAAAATTTAAACAGAAACAATTCAAGGATATGGTAGCTCTCAGGAGCTAAATTCCACTTGCTTTGCCATGGTCATTCGTATACCTTCCCGCGATGACTCTCCGTCAACCGGGTCGGTATTTCCAATCCGTAGATCTCCACTTACTTCTCATATCCGTCCACTGTACACTGCACCGGGCCCCGAACGACATTTATAAGGCGATACTCCAAGAGTATGCCAAGAGAGACCTCTTCAATAGGTCAAGCTTATCATGTAATTCTCATGGCTCACCAAGGTTCCCGACCAAGCCCATGCCGGCTCGAGTCCCAAGGTCGGCCTATGAGTTTTGGGCGTCCCCATGTAACATTTGTTTGTCGAGGAGATTCACTCCAGCGACGTATGCAGCCATAGCATACAAATTCATGTCAATCAAGCAATTTGATAATTTTCAAGCATTTGATATATATTCCAGCATTTCAAACATGAGTTATTCATTTCGAATGAGAACGAGTGCGTAAAGTACACACTCGCACCATTTTCAAAATCTCAAGCCATGGATAACAAGTAAGCAAGTATCAAGTTCACAGGAGTTCAAGTAGACATGCACTTGACACTCACCAAGTAAACAAGAAGGAATGTCACTCGAGGTTCAAGCGTTCACCGTGGGATCCTCTGAAGGTCCTCGTGGGTGCCTGAGCAATTAATAATAATCTATCACTCATAAACCCCAATTATCAATGAAGATTGTACACTTGTACCATCTAAGAAATTTTCATGAAAACGATCCCTATTTATTCGTAAATTGAGGCTCAAAGGCGGGGTTTTAAAGCACAAGGGAAATCGAGTTTTCACCTTTGAAATCACATGTAAAACGTTCAAGTGATATCGAGGGGAAAAGGAGAATTCGAAAAACTCCATTCTCTTAAGTTTCGAAAATTTCAGCTTTGATACGAGATCTTTGAAAAATCGTATCTTACTCATTACAAGTCCAGAATTGGAAAAATTGGTACCGTTGGAAACAAATTCCAAAGTACTAAAAGTTCCTAGAAGACACTTTCCCATGATTCCAAATGGAAAGATATCCAAAACTCAGCTCAAAGTTGCTGCCTTAAGCTTACTAAGACAGTTTTGGGTTGGTTTCTTGGGCCAACTTTGAAAATTCGGCATAATTCATAGAATTTGAAATAACTCAAAATTGAAACTCAATTAGAGTTACAATCCAAGTTTAAAACAAAACAAACGGAACAAAAATTGGAGTTTTGAGCGCCAAGATATAGCAGCTCATAGTTGGTGTAAAATGAAGTTCACTGGACAATTCCAGATTTGAAGCTGGAACTTTGTGACTTTAGTTGAGTATCGAAACGGACTCGGAATGGCGCAAAATTTGGCAGTATCATCCCTACCATATAAGGGCTATTCCTCTGTCAAATTTGATATAAAAATTCATTCGGAAAACTAGTTAACAAAGCCACTAAATTTTCCAAAATTTCCAAAGGCAAATCTGCCTTGATCGTTCCGTTTTCCCGTTTTCAAAACGTTTGGTCAACCAAAGTATCTCAAACACGGTCCATTTGCATAGACAAAGTCTAAGAAACATCCAATAAGCATTTGGTAGGTGATTAACACCAAGAATGTTCGAAATAACAAGTCCCAATCAAGGTTTAAACATTTACTCGTCAAAGAGAGGGTTTCAAATCATTAAGTCAGTTTTGAACTTCGGCCACAACTCACTCAATTCAACTTGGAATTGGGCATGGTTAGTGGCATTGAAAAATATATTCATAAAGCTACAATTTCTCAGAAGGAATCATTTTCAAAATCTGTCCACGAACTAGCTTCATATTTGAGCATCAAATTCGCTGCTCAAAACAGAACTCTCAGTGCAGACGAGAAACAGAACAGTCAATTTTACAAGGTTGGTACGGATCACTCAGGTGGAATCAGAACGTTCATTTTATACCGTTGGAAAGCTGGGAATGTCTAGTTTCCAGTGCCGTAAACGGCACTCAATTTCGACATCGGAGAAAAAGTTATAGCCAAAACAAAAACACTGCCAGAGCAGTTACGGGAAAAATTTCCCAATTTTACTGACTTCCGAAATCACATCATTTGACCAACCAAATCATTAAAAGTTTTGATGAAACTTTCTACACATCTCACACAACATATATACATCATAACTAAGTCATTAGATCCAAAAACAATTGCCCTAAGGGCCACGGACATCACAGGGGCAGAAACGGAAAAATTCTCCCCTTCACCTCCTTTGAGCTATCATTCATAAACTCACTTATTTCTACTAATTTAAGCACTAAACCAACATTAATAACATCAAAACTCATCAAATCAGTCCATCAAGCCATAGTGGGAGTTCATAGAGCCCACTCACCAATTTTTCAACAATTTAAAGCTACCCATGTGAAACCATGAACTCATAAGTGCAAGATATCTTCCTATAAACCAAGAATTGAAAGGTTGATCATTGCTTACTTGTTTAGATGAACCAAGAAGAAATTTTCGGCCCTTGATAGCTAAAGAAAACCGTGGAAAGCAAGATCTCTTCCTAGCTTGAGGTGGTCTCCAAGTGGTTAGCTAAGTGTGGATGAAATTTGAGATGAAATGGTGAAGATTTGGTGAAGAAATGAAGAAGAAATTTGAAGAGCTTTGGGTGGTTTTTCTTCTCTTGATGGCCGGCTGTTCTTGGACAAGAGAGAGAGAGAGTTGTGGCTTCTTGAGGAAGCTTAGTGGTTTGGTAGCTTTTAAGTGCACAAAAGTCAACTCTCGCGTGTGCGCGCACGGCGCGTTTCGTGGCTCCGATTTCTCTCGAGTTTGTTTCACTTGTGCACTAAACCTCTAATGGCACTTATATTCATACTAATAATGTTCACTTCTTAATAGACATAGACAGTAATTCTAAATCCTCCAATTAGTCGCGCGCGGGCGAAAACGCAAAACTTCTAACTTGTGCGCGATAACGCGAAATCTCTAAGAAATTCTTATAACGATAGTATAACTAACTATCACTTGAGTATTTAAACTTAAAAAAAACCATTTTAGGGCTAATGTACAAGTCACCAATTTCCAAACTTATTGTATCCTCGAATCGATTATTATTTCCAAACGTGCATTCCACTATTCACACTTAACGGAGCTTCCAAAAATTAAATTTTGAAACAAGTCACTTTAAAAATATAACTAAACTATAGACCCATGTAATTAGGTCTAAAAAGGTTAGAAAATAATATTCGGGACAATTGGCCAAATAAATAATTAAATAAGCTAGAATTAGGAGTTTAAAAATAAGAAAATTGCGAGTCCTCACATCCTCTCCCCCTTAAGAAAATTTCGTCCTCGAAATTTACCTTGACTGGCGAAGCAGATCTAGATACTTCCCTTGAATTGCTTCTTCAATCTCCCAGGTTGCTTCCTCTATTCCATGGTTCCTCTAAAGAACTTTTACCAATGGTATCCGCTTATTTCGTAATTCCTTCACCTCCCTATCCAGAAGCTTTACCGGTTTCTCCTCATAGGTTAAGGTCTCATCGATCTCAATGCTTTCCGGTTACAAAATGTGAGAAGGGTCTGGATGGTACTTCTTAAGCATAGATACGTGGAAAACGTTGTGGATGCGAGATAAACTTGGTGGGCAATTCCAACTTATAGGCCACATTTCCTACACGTTGGATAACCTTATAAGGCCCTACAAACCTCGGTTGTAACTTCTTTCCTTTCCCAGACATTAAACATGCTTTTAGAGGGGTAATCTAAAGAAATACTTGATCTCCAACCGCAAATTCTAAGTCCTTTCTCCGATTATCTGCGTAACTCTTCTGATGACTTTGAGCGGTTTGAATCCTCTGGCGTACCAACTTTACTTTCTCATTAGCTTTCTCAATCCAAGGTATTGTAGTCGGGTCTAAGATCTTATGTTCACCTATTTCATCCCAACAAATCGGAGATCTACACTTCCGACCATAAAGTGCTTTATACGGAGCCATTTGAATAGAAGAATGGAAACTATTATTATAGGCAAATTCCACCAATGTCAAAAACTTACTCCAACTTTCCCCAAAATCCAGAACACAAGTCCTCAACATGTCCTCAAGGGTTTGAATTGTCTTCTCCGACTGTCCATCGGTTTGGGGATGGTAAGTAGTACTAAAATTCAATTTAGTCCCCAACACCTCTTGCATCTTTTGCCAGAACCTTGAAACAAATCTCGGATCTCTATCGGACACTATACTCACAGGTATCCCATGTAACCTGATAATCTCATCCAAGTACAACTTAGCTAATTTCTCCAATGGGTACTTCATGTTGATCGGCAGAAAATGAGTCGATTTGGTCAGTTTATCCATTATCACCCAAATAGGCATCGTGGCCTATTTGTGTCCTTGGTAATCCTGATACAAAATCTATAGTGATATTCTCCCACTTCCACTCAGGTATCTCCAGAGGTTGCAAAAGTTCTGATGGTCTCTGATGTTCGGCTTTTACTTGTTGACAAGTCAAACAAGTTTGGACAAATTGGAGCAATTTCCTTTTTCATGCTCTCCCACCAATACAAACTCTTCAAGTCTTGGTACATCTTATTCCCTCCAGGGTGTACCGTAAACTTCGATCGGTGTGCCTCTTCCAAAATTTCCTTCTTAAATCCCTCATCTTTTGGTACCACTATCAGATTCCGAAACCTCAAAATACCATTTGATCCCAAGTTAAAATCCGACTTTTCTCCCTTTTCGACTTTCTCCACCCATTTTTGAACTTCAGGGTCCTTTTCTTGAGATTCCTTAATACGTTCCAACAGAATGGAATTCACTACAATATTTTCCAAAATTACTTTTCTCGGCTCAGGTCTAGGATTCCAATAACTAATTTCCTCTAACAGGTGTAATTCCTTAATCATCAATCCGGCCACTTGTACTTGACGACTCAAAGTAATCGGCCACTACATTGGCCTTCCCTGGATGGTACTTTATCGTACAATCATAATCCTCCAAAAATTCCATCCATGTACGTTGTCTCAAATTCAGTTCCTTTTGAGAAAACAAATATTTAAGGCTTTTGTGGTCAGTAAAAACTCAAATGTCACTCCATACAGGTAATGTATCAATTTCTTTAAAGCAAACACTACAGCTGCTAACTCCAAATCATGAGTCGGATAATTTCCTTCATGCGGTTTCAATTTCCTAGAGGCATAAGCTATTACTTTGTCATTTTGTATTAAACACATCCCAAGCCTTCTTTAGAAGCATCTGTATAGACCACAAAACTATCATTTCCATTCGGTAAAGCTAACACAGGCGCCCTTGTCAACAGTCTTTTCAACTCTTGGAAACTCTCTTCACACTTAGGACTCCAAATAAACTTCCCATTTTTCTTGGTCAACTCAGTCATGGGTCCAGCAATTCTAGAAAAATCTTGGATAAATCTCCGGTAATACCCTGCTAGTCCTATGAAACTTCGAAACTCAGTAGGGTTTTCCGGTCGTTTCCACTTTGAAACAGTTTCAACTTTGGCTGGATCCACGTTTATCCCATCCTTAGAAATTATGTGCCCCAAGAAAGTCATTTCTTTTAACCAAAATTCACACTTGCTAAACTTAGCATACAATTGGTGTTCCCTCAAAGTTTGCAAAACAATACTCAAGTGTTTCTCATGATCTTTCACATTCTTAGAGTACACTAAAATATCATCAATAAACACCACCACAAATTGGTCCAGATAAGGCTTAAAGACCCTGTGCATTAAATCCATAAAAGCAGCAAGTGTATTCGTTAATCCAAATGGCATTACAGCAAACTCAAAGTGTCCGTACCTCGAGTTAAAAGTAGTCTTGGGTATATCTTTCTCCAAAATCCTCAATTGATAATAACCCTGTCTCAAATCCAATTTCGAGAATACTACTACCCCTTGCAATTGGTCAAATAATTCATCAATGTGGGGGCAACGGGTACTTATTCTTAATGGTAACATCATTCAAGCCTCGGTAGTCTATACATGACCTTAGACTCCAATCTTTCTTCTTAACAAATAAGACTGGGGCTCCCCAAGGTGAGTCATTTTCCCTTATAAAGCCCCGTTCCAACAAGTCCTGCAATTGTAATTTCAATTCCTTCAATTCGGCTGGAGCTATCCGATAAGGCGTCTTAGAGATAGGTGCTACTCCTGAAATCATATCAATCTTAAAAGCTATTCCCTTTCCGGGGGTAAAGACTCTAACTCCTCAGGAAAAACATCCGGATAATCTTTACTACAGGCATGTCCTCCAATCTCACCTTATCACGAGGGGTGTTGATTAGAAAAGCCAAATATCCCTGATCTCCTTTACTTAACATTTTCCTAACTCGAATTCTTGAGATAAGTGCAGATGAGGCTAATCTACCCCGTATGTCCAGTTTCAAGGTTGCCTCTCCCGGAATGCATAATTCTACTATCTTTGTCCTGCAGTTCAGTTGGGCATTATAACGGGTTAACCAATCCATTCCTAGGATCATATCATATCCCTTAATTGCTAAACCTATCAAATCGGCTAATAGTTTTTGTTCCCCAATCCAGATTTCACAATCTCTATACATCAAGTTAGCGATTAGACTTTGGTCCCCAGTAGGCGTTTTAACCTCCAAGTCATACGGTAACTTAATTGGTTTCAAGTCTATTCCATTCATGAAATTAGGGTTTACAAAAGAGTGTGTTGCACCCGGATCAATTAAAACCCTAGTTAAACGGTGAAAAATTGGAATGCAGCGAAATTCACTCGCCTATCCTCAGTGTAGTCTAGAGCGGCGAATATATTGGTCATTCTCTCGAACCAATTCTCCGCTACTTCAGGATCGGGTTCACCAATAAACTTAGGCGGATTGAACTTCAAGAACCTCTCTAAGGCTCTATCCTCTCCTCTATCCTGTCCCCCAGGTTGGTTAAGCGGTCCAGGACCTTGCCTATCAGCTAAGCGTTCTAGGATGTCAGTCATTCTATTGATGGCAGTAGGCACTTGATTTTCCTCTACATTTTCCTGTCCCTAGGTCGGTCCAGTTGCCGACCCCTGGTTATCCCCATGAGGTTGGGCCTGTCTAGTCCCTTGCCCACGGTTTCGACCACTTCTTAGTCCTTCCATTATTTTAGACGTGCCTAGTGCAAGAAATAAATCAATTATGCAAGAAAAGTCGAAACAAGAACCAAGCAAGAAAACATTGGAAATAACAATAATTTACATTCATTAACATTTCAAGTTCATACAATTAGCAAGTCAGGGGGCAATCACAAAATATAGCACGCAAGTGCCACAAGAATACTTTTAGTCACAGAAGACTAAAGTAAAAGTAAGTGCCTCTAAAGTAGGCCATACAGTCATGCAAAATACAATGGCCACAGCACTCGCATCACCCCAACTAATCCTATCTACATCCGTCAAAAGGGGTCAAAAGAGTCAATCACTAGGGACCTAGTCCACAGTAGGACTACTAGGCGGAATCTCCTTCTCAGGATCGTCCTCCTGATCAGAGCTCGGGACTACATCCATCACCTCATCTACCAGCCTAGTAGCATCAGCCAGGATCCCGGAAGCCCGATCACGGACCTCCTCACCTAACCTAGTGAGTCGAGCCCTAGTCTTCTGGAGCTCCTCACGAGTAACTGCAGCAGTAGCCACCTCGCCCTCTATTACCTCCTCAAGCTCAGCCATCCTCTCGCCCTGAGCACTAACCATCTGTCTAAGCTCATCCACCTCTGCCTATAACTCTAGGTTGGCGTTCACCAACTGACCACGCTCGTCGGCCAAAACAAGTACGAGGTGGTTCGGGTAGGCAAAAGTCAACCTACACGAACATCGAGGGTACCTATTAGCAGGCGAGTAGCGTACACGAGCTCCCCCATCTAGAGCTCGGTAGTAAATAGGCCTAGGAGGCTCTACATGACCATTCGCATGGCCATTCCCATTAGCTGCGGGGTCCCCATTTCCATTTTCCATCCCTGCAAAACAATTACACTTTTCGGGTTAGAAACTTAATCACTAGCTCGTACGAATGTCACTTACGGCATGCCTAACTTAGTCACTAACTTGCCCAAGTATCACTTGAAATAGGACTAAGTCATTCTGTCTCAGGTCTTAAGGGAAGAGTATCTAGTAGGTCTCCCATATAGATCTCTAACCTAGTGTTCTGATACCAACTGTGACGCCCCCACTTCTCCCTAAGGCGAACCAAAGGGTATCCGCGGGACGCCTGCCTAGCTCTCGTCAGGACTCAAATGCAATTCGATTCAAGCTTAATTATAAATAATCAATAATACAAGTCTAATAAAGAAAGTCTCTTCCATAACCAATATTCAATAGTACACCACGAGTACAAAATGCATCTCTCGTCCAAATCTTACATTAGATTCCCAAAAGTTACATCAAATCCCAAATTTCAAAAATTGAGAGTCTAGCCGGGTACATTGAAACCCTAATACAAAAGTACATTCAAAAGGGGTTTCTCCGAGTTCACTCCAATCCATTCCTGTTAAGGAAAACAAATCTACAGGGTGAGCAAAACGCTCGTGAGGCCAAGAGCACACAGGCAAGCACATAGTCCAAGTAGCAATCCCAATTTAATAAGTAGAGCAATAATATTTCAATAATTAACAATTCGAGCGAGAAAATTAAACAGAAACAATTCAAGGATATGGTAGCTCTCAGGAGCTAAATTCCACTTGCTTTGCCATGGTCATTCGTATACCTTCCCGCGATGACTCTCTGTCAACCGGGTCGGTATTTCCAATCCGTAGATCTCCACTTACTTCTCATATCCGTCCACTGTACACTGCACCGGGCCCGAACGACATTTATAAGGCGATACTCCACGAGTATGCCAAGAGAGACCTCTTCAATAGGTCAAGCTTATCATGTAATTCTCATGACTCACCAAGGTTCCCGACCAAGCCCATGCCGGCTCGAGTCCCAAGGTCGGCCTATGAGTTTGGGCGTCCCCCATGTAACATTTGTTTGTCGAGGAGATTCACTCCAGCGACGTATGCAGCCATAGCATACAAATTCATGTCATTCAAGCATTTGATAATTTCAAGCATTTGATATATATTCCAGCATTTCAAACATGAGTTATTCATTTCGAATGAGAACGAGTGCGATAAAGTACACACTCGGCTCCATTTTCAAAATCTCAAACCATGGATAACAAGTAAGCAAGTATCAAGTTCACAGGAGTTCAAGTAGACATGCACTTGACACTCACCAAGTAAACAAGAGGGAATGTCACTCGAGATTCAAGCGTTCACCGTGGGATCCTCTTGAAGGTCCTCGTAGGTGCCTGAGCAATTAATAATAATCTATCACTCATAAACCCCAATTATCAATGAAGATTGTACACTTGTACCATCTAAGAAATTTTCATGAAAACGAGCCCTATTTATTCATAAATTGAGGCTCAAAGGCGGGTTTTAAAGCACAAGGGAAATCGAGTTTTCACCTTTGAAATCACATGTAAAACATTCAAGTGATATCGAGGGGAAAAGGAGAATTCGAAAAACTCCATTCCCTTAAATTTCGAAAATTTCAGCTTTGATACGAGATCTTTGAAAAATCGTATCTTACTCATTACAAGTCCAGAATTGGAAAACTTGGTACCGTTGGAAACTAATTCCAAAGTACTAAAAGTTCCTAGAAGACACTTTCCCATGATTCCAAATGGAAGATATCCAAAACTCAGCTCAAAGTTGCTGCCTTAAGCTTACTAAGACAGTTTTGGGTTGGTTTTTTGGCCAACTTTGAAAATTCGGCATAATTCATAGAATTTGAAATAAACTCTAAAATTTGAAACTCAATTAGAGTTACAATCCAAGTTTAAAACAAAACAAACGGAACAAAAACTGGAGTTTTGAGCGCCAAGATATAGCAGCTCATAGTTGGTGCAAAATGAAGTTCACTGGACAATTCCAGATTTGAAGCTGGAAATTTGTGACTTTAGTTGAGTATCGAAACGGACTCGGAATGGCGCCAAATTTGGCAGTATTATCCTACCAGATAAGGGCTATTCCTCTGTCAAATTTGATATAAAACGTCATTCGGGAAACTAGTTAACAAAGCCACTAAAGTTTCCAAAATTTCCAAGGCAAATCTGCCTTGGTCGTTCCGTTTTCCGTTTTCAAAACGTTTGGTCAACCAAGTATCTCAAACACGGTCCATTTGCATAGAAAAAGTCTAAGAAACATCCAATATGCATTTGGTAGGTGATTAACACCAATAATTTTCGAAAAAACAAGTCCCAATCAAGGTTTAGACATTTACTCGTCAAAGAGAGGGTTTCAAATCATTAAGTCAGTTTTGAACTTCGGCCACAACTCACTCAATTCAACTTGGAATTAAGCGTGGTCAGTGGCATTGAAACATATATTCATAAAGCTACAATTTCGCAGAAGGAATCATTCTCAAAATCTGTCCACAACTAGCTCATATTTGAGCATCAATTCGCTGCTCAAAACAGAACTCTCAGTGCAGACGAGAAACAGAACAGTCAATTTTACAAGGTTGGTACGGATCACTCAGGTGGAATCAGAACGTTCATTTTATACCGTTGGAAAGCTGGGAATGTCTAGTTTCCAGTGCCATAAACAGCACCCGATTTCAACATCGGAGAAAAAGTTATAGCCAAAACAAAAACACTGCCAGAGCAGTTACGAGAAAACTTTCCAGTTTTACTGACTTCCGAAATCACATCATTTGACCAACCAAATCCTGAAAATGTTTGATGAAACTTTCTACACATCTCACACAACATATATACATCATAACTAAGTCATTAGATCCACAAAAAATTGCCCTAAGGGCCACGGACATCACAGGGGAAAAAACGGAAAAATTCTCCCCTTCACCTCCTTTGAGCTATCCTTCATAAACTCATTTATTTCTACTAATTTAAGCACTAAACCAACATTAATAACATCAAAACTCATCAAATCAGTCCATCAAGCCATAGTGGGAGTTCATAGAGCCCACTCACCAATTTTTCAACAATTTAAAGCTACCCATGTGAAACCATGAACTCATAAGTGCAAGATATCTTCTATAAACCAAGAATTGAAAGGTTGATCGTTGAGGTGGAATCAGAACGTTCATTTTATACTGTTGGAAAGCTGGGAATGTCTAGTTTCCAGTGCCTTAAACGGCACTCGATTTCGACATCAGAGAAAAAGTTATAGCCAAAACAAAAACACTGCCAGAGCAGTTACGGGAAACATTTCCAGTTTTACTGACTTCCGAAATCACATCATTTGACCAACCAAATCCTGAAAATTTTTGATGAAACTTTCTACACATCTCACACAACATATATACATCATAACTAAGTCATTAGATCGACAAAAAATTGCCCTAAGGGCCACGGACATCACAGGTGCAAAAACGGAAAAATTCTCCCCTTCACCTCCTTTGAGCTATCATTCATAAACTCACTTATTTCTACTAATTTAAGCACTAAACCAACATTAATAACATCAAAACTCATCAAATCAGTCCATCAAGCCATAGTGGGAGTTCATAGAGCCCACTCACCAATTTTTCAACAATTTAAAGCTACCCATGTGAAACCATGAACTCATAAGTGCAAGATATCTTCTATAAACCAAGAATTGAAAGGTTGATTGTTGCTTACTTGTTTAGATGAACCAAGAAGAAATTTTCGGCCCTTGATAGCTAAAGAAAACTGTGGAAAGCAAGATCTCTTCCTAGCTTGAGGTGGTCTCCAAGTGGTTAGCTAAGTGTGGGTGAAATTTGAGATGAAATGGTGAAGATTTGGTGAAGAAATGAAGAAGAAATTTGAAGAGCTTTGGGTGGTTTTTTCTTCTCTTGATGGCCGGCTGTTCTTGGACAAGAGAGAGAGAGAGAGTTGTGGCTTCTTGAGGAAGTTTAGTGGTTGGTAGCTTTAAGTGCACAAAAGTCAACTCTCGCGTGTGCGCGCACGCGCGTTTTGTGCTCGATTTCTCTCGAGTTTGTTTCACTTGTGCACTAAACCTCTAATGCACTTATATTCATACTAATATGATTCACTCTTAATAGTCTAGAAGTAATTTCTAAAATCCTCCAATTAGTCGCGCGCGCGAAAACACAAACTTCTAACTTGTGCGCGATAACGCGAAATCTCTAAGAAATTCTTATAACGATAGTATAACTAACTATCACTTGAGTATTTAAACTTAAAAAAAACCATTTTAGGGCTAATGTACAAGTCTCCAATTTTCCAAGCTTATTGTATTCTCGAATCGATTATTATTTCCAAACGTGCATTCACTATTCACACTTAACGAGTTTCCAAAAATTAAATTTTGAAACAAGTCACTTTAAAAATATAACTAAACTATAGACCCATGTAATTAGGTCTAAAAATGTTAGAAAATAATATTCGGGACAATTGGCCAAATAAATAATTAAATAAGCTAGAATTAGGAGTTTAAAATAAGAAAATTTGCGAGTCCTCACAGGAATATTATTAGGGCAAAGTGGGAGAGAGAACAGACGACATGGATTTGGATAAACTTTATAAGGGAGTTTAATGAAAAATACCTCCCACCTTTGGTCCAAGAGAAGAGAAAGGATAATTTTATTAGGCTATGACAGGGAACCCTAAGTATGGTCGAATATGAAACACAATTCACTAAATTATGTAAATTTGCTCCTGAACTTTGTGATTACGGAGCAGAGGAGAGTGAGACGGTTCATACAGCGATTAAATGTAGAAGTCCAGGAGGCTCTAGCGACGGCTCAAATCAATACATTTACGGAAATTCTTGAGAAAGTTCAAAGGGTTGAGAATGCGAGAGCGCAAGCAAAGGCTTTCCAAGCACGAAAAAGGGGTGCGCCAAGCAGTAAGTCTAAGGAACCTAGAGACAACGTATCACCTTCCAAAGTTAGAAGAGTGAACCTTCCGCCTTACCCACCATGGACACTAGGGCAATTCGAAGGAGCTTCTTCAAAAGAAATTCAGGTAGGAAAAGGGCAATAAGAGAGAATCCCTCAAGAAAGCCGAATAGTGGCTCCTCGCTTGGCTTGTGGATATTGTGGGAAGACAAATCATATTGAGGATGAATGTTGGATGAAGGGGTAAAAGTGGTTGGTTTGTGGGAGTGCTGACCATCAAATTAACAACTGTCCGAGAAAAACAGCAAAGAGGGTTGAAAGTACAACAAACGGATAGGACTACTCCGAGATAGATCCAGGAAGGAGGAAACCGATCTACGATAGCAGCGAGTGTATATGCTATCAATCAACAACCCGTTCTAGAATCCTATGAAGATTAGAATTTTGAGGACGAAATTCTCTTAAGGAGGAGAAAGTGTGAGAAGCCAAAAATTATTTTATATTTTCTCTTATTTTTGAAAATTTTAATTTATAATTTCTTTTATTTTACTTTACTAGACATAAATTTCATGGTGATTTTAAAGGTTAAGTCAAGATTTTTCTCTTTTCTCTTTTATAATTTTGATGCATGTTAAGTTTAGTAGAGTATTATGGTAGTTTGATCGACTAGTGAGATGTGCACGTTATATTTGGTGGATGAGAATAGGTGTGGTGCTAGAGAGATTATGTGATTAGAAGTGTTAAGAATTAATTGGAGAAGTATAATATATGAT
This sequence comes from Coffea humblotiana, assembly GCA_023065735.1. NCBI lineage: Eukaryota > Viridiplantae > Streptophyta > Magnoliopsida > Gentianales > Rubiaceae > Coffea > Coffea humblotiana. The sequence continues at coordinate 405,454 of JACYVW010000016.1, read as the reverse complement.
TAGAAACACAAGAGAGACAAAGAGATAGGAATGGAACCATGTAGTGCCAAGTGTCAATGTTTGAAACTTCCATTGACCAAGACTTTTCTCTAGTCTTTATCTTTCATTTTAACAAAAATTTCCTTCATTTTTTCTTGCTCTTGGCTGAAGTTAAGAGAGGGAAATAGGAGAGAAAAACTTCCAAAATTCATCTTGATTTCCTTGCTTGATTTGTGAAGAATCCAAAAACCAACCCTAATCCACTTCGATAAACCTTGTCAAGCTTGGAGGTGAGCCTTTGGTGGAGTTATTTGAGGAAAGAAACTCTTGAGTTGCTTGTCATCCTAGGGTTTTGAGGTAAATTTTCTAGAAAACATCTCTTTTTACTTGTTTCTTGAGATTTATGCAAGACATGTTATCATTGAAGGTAAAGGAAGCACGTTTATGGTAATTTCATGGTTTTGCTAGGGTTTGATCAATTTCTAGCTTTAATGTTCAATTTTTAGCTTTGAGATGAATTTTCAGCTTTCATAAGAGATGTTCTAGCTTTGATATGAAATTTTAAAATTTGATTTGTGAATTTTAGTCTTGGTATGCAATTTCCAGCTTTGAGAGGCAAAATTCCAGCCTTGATGTAGATACTTGAAACTTTATATATGTGGAGTTGTGATGGATTTTCTTGCCAAGAACATATGTCATAAGCCTCATGACATGTTAGTTAGAAGATATAGTGCATTTGTCATGGAACTAAGTAAGAAAGTTGGAATTTTTTATGGAGATTTTGCTGGAAATTTTCTGTTAGGGCTGCCGAGAGGGAGAGAGGGAATTTCAATTTTCTTTCAGAAATATTGTGGTGATTTTGACATACTCTTGTTCAGGACATTTTTTAAAACCTTTCTCTTCATATGTATGTTGATTTTGAGCCAAAACAAAGAGGTTTAAGAGGGGAAAAACCTAGTTTGTCAAACTATTTGCTTGCTGGAAATTTTCGCAGGAGGCTCTGCGCAATTTTGGAAAATTTGCTATAACTTCGCATAGAAAAGTCAGAATTGAGTTCCGTTTGTTGTGTTTGAAACTAGACTCATAGAGCTTCCAACGGTGTAAAATTTAAGGTTTAGTTCAATTTCTATAAGGACCAGCGAATCAGCAAAATGTCTTGAAAATCATGACTATTTTGTTTCTGCACTTGTGATAGTAGTGATATTAAACTAAAATTTGACTAATTTATGAGCTAAATTTCAGGAAGATTCTTATAAAGCCTGTTAGTGCTTTGAGTCTATTTTCTAACGGTGTAAGTTTTGTGATTTTTTGAGCTACGAAACTCAAGTTATACCTTTTCAAAGAATGTTACCAAAGCTGAGAATTTTGTCGAATGGATTGAGTGGGACTGGGAAAACTTTACAAAAGTTTTCTGGGTTTAAAACCTAACTTTCTTTGGTTAAATCCTGCATATTTTGATTTGAAATATTTAGTGGTGTATTAGCCTTAGCATGCATGAATATTTCACTTGATTTGAACTCGATAAGAACTTGATTTAAACAAAAAACCATGGCCCTTGTGGTCTTCTAATATTAGGGTTAAACCTAGAGTTTCTGTGGTTGCTAAGTGAATCTTTAAATCTCATATTTTCTCATCATCTTGACTTCAAGTGACTAGACTCTTGATGGATAACATGATCACAGGACTTGAAAGTGTCTAAGAGGACGAACCAAGGTTGAAGTGAAACGATTGTGATCAAGTGGTGAGTGTTCCTTGCATGTTTGTGTTTTAAATGACTAAATGGATTTTCAATGGGTGAGTGCGCACTTTTTCGTACTTGACCTAAGTGAAAGTCGATTTTCAATGATCAACTGTTTGAACATTACTTATGCATAAATATAAGCCATGCCATACTATACTGTACCACATTTGCTTGAATTGGGCCCTTGCCCTTCGTTGCCAGTCGACTCGAGTTAGAAGCAGACCCGGTCGGGAGGCTGGTGACCCTGGGACAGTATTTGGTAGTCTCAAGTATGACCACAAAGTCAGGTGGAGTACTGGCCAGTGAATGAAATGCAATTACTGAAATGAATGACTGAACGATTGACTGAATGAAATAGTCACTGAAGGAGTTTTCACTGTCAAATGTTTTCAAATGTCGAAGGTATAAGGAGAAATGGATGGCAACTAAATGTCTGAATGAATGGCTCCTAATGAGCATGTATCCTTTCAATGATTTAATGTTTGCTTCTTGAATGACTGTTTATTATTGTGCAAAGTGTGTGAAGTGTTAAATGTAATATATCCATGATTTATTGCTTGAATGCTTGTTTGGAAACCTCACTGGGCTTTTAGCTCATTCGCCTCCGGAGCAAATAAGCGTGAACTAGCATGTACTACCCTTTTGTACTTGTACCATTGGTAGATAGAATGTACTTTGGATATTTAATGTTGTATCTTATATTTCACTTTTGGTTTGTAATTAAGTTTGAATGGTTGGTTGAATTGTAAAACTTAAATGTTATTTTGGAGGCCTAAACGGTTATTTTGAGATTTGATTGAAGTGAATATAGTGAATCCTGGCGAGAATTGGATAGGCGGTCCGCCAAACCTTTGGCTACGCCCTAGCGGGAGGTGGGGTCGTCACATAAACAGTAATAAAAAGTCTCAAGGCATTCAGGCAGTAAACACTCAATCATTTAAAGGATACGAGCTCATTTAGAGCCATTCATTCATTCAGTCTCCGCCTATCTCTTTTTTATAACTTCTGACATTTGAAAACAAAAACCCCTACATTGATCATTTCATTTCGGTGAGAACCCTTATTTAAAATTATAAATTCTCCTAAATCACTTGCATTTCCCTAAGGTTAAATAAATTGTAATATTTCCTTGCATTGCATTGCATTGCCTTCTACATGAATTGTAACATCTCCTTCAATTGGCATCATTTTATTTCACTATATGCACTAGGACTAAATACCTTTAAATTGTGTTTGAGACCTTATGTGAAAGTTTAAGGGTGCTACTTAGACATTTGAAACACTTGGAGGGAAGAAACATTATTTGGCAAAGTTTAAGGGAAGGATTGGCCAAGATAGGGCCAAGTGTCAATGTCCCAACCACTCAAACAAATTGACCAAGGAAATTAGCAAAATTTAAACCTTTTTAGCTCCATTTTTTTTTCTTTTCTTGGCCGGTCCTCTTGAGCTCCAAAGAGAGAAGAAAAATTCGATTTTCTTGCTCGAAACCCTAGCTTGGACTTTGAGGAAAACCAAAAGAGAAGGAACCTTAGTTAGTTTGAGTAAACTATCTTCAAGGCTTGCTTGTGATTCAAGTTTGGAACTTTTGCTTTGGTGGACTTTTGGGTGGTTCAAACTTCATTTAAGAGAGGTAATTGATCCTTAAACCCTAGTTTTATTGTTTAATATCAAGTGTTAAGGTATTAATGACAAACAAGAATTTGAGTTGATGTTGTTTGTGGTTAAATTCTTTGAACTAAGTAAGTGGAAGTAAGGTTGGATGTATGGCATGCCATGTATTTGATTCTTTGCCTAAGCTTTATTTGTAATTTTCCTTGATGTATTAGCATGTTAATGAATCCTCTTAATGTTAGAAATAACTCTTGGAATGTTGGTTAAGTTAAAAATAATGAAAGGATGGAATTTGGTGGTGAATGTGAACTTGGGACTGTTCTCTTTTCTCCTTGCTGGCTGGCCATGGATTGGAGGTTTTTCCTTGATCTTTGTGACTTATTGAACCTTAATTAAGTTTAAGAAACTTGGCTAAACATTGGTTTAAGCTTGTGTGTAAATTGAGGTGAAATGGATCAAGTAAATTGGGTGATTTTGTCAAAGTCCTGAGCTGATCAGAACAGGAAAATTAGTCAACTTCCCTGGACTTCTGGTATTGATAGGAGAGGAACTAGAGTTTCTATTTTATACCGTTAGAAAGCCTTCGAGTCTAGTTTCCAACGCCACTAACGGTGTGCGATTCTGACTTTTCTACAGTGAGATATGGTCATTTTCCTGAGACTGCGCACGCGAGACTGTTATACCCGAGAAAACCCTGAGATTTTTCCTTTTTGCTCAACTTTCTTGCACTTGTCAAACTCATTTTCTTATGACCTTTTCTTACATATTTGGCCTAACTTGCATGGTAAATTGAGTCGATTAACGACCCATTTGGTCACCTAATGAACTTACGTTTGGGTTGGAAAATGAATCTAGGATATTAACGACTTTTACTCGTTGCTCTAGGACTGGAAAACGAAGGTGAGGGTAACAACGGGACTTGACGGACAAACTCTACATTTCTTAACGGGTGAGTATTCCTCTGCTTGTTACTTGTCTATGTGAGATATCTGAACACTTGGTCTGTGTTTGTGTAATCTAAACATTTGATTTGACAAACTTGAGGTGAGCGTGCACTTTATCACACTCGACCTCCTTCGATTCTATTGAGGCTCTGTATACTGATAATTTAAGATGTGATTTCTCTATATTTGACTATACGTCATTTGGGTGATGTCCCATCGACTATTGTGACTGTTTGGGTACCCAACCTCGTAGGTGAGTCGGTTGTATCAAGCCAGCAAGGGCTTGGTCGAGAAGGCCGATAAACCCTAGGGACTATTTACTGAAATCCGAAAACTAGTGTACTCGTGTATTACCAAATTATACCGTTTGAGGTGTTCGGATCCGGTAAGGGGGTGATTGGTGGATGAAATTTGGAGAAATTGTGTTCTACAGACATTAAATTCTTTAAATGCAAATGTTGACAGAGAGTTAACGGATTCTCGGTACGATCAATCTTAAGTGGTTTTGGCTTTTGGAAGCCACCCGTATCCTTAAATTGAATTGTGATTAAATTGTTCCAATATTATACTGTGTTTACTTGTTTATATTACGCCTCTAATTGGTTATGTGCCTACATGTTTATTTGGAATCTCACTGAGTTTTAACTCACCCCATTGCCTTTTGTTTTCCTTAACACATCTGTGATGGGACTGTTATCAAGAACCTGCGTAGTCTTAAATCTTATCTTGAACTTGTACTTTGGGTTGTAATCTTTTTGTTTAGAAGACTTTATCTTTGACTCTCGTAAGCTTGAATTTGTAAGTTTGACATTTTAGCTCTATATTCTAAGTTTGGAAAGTTGGCGTGACGATTATATTCCCACTATGGTTTGTAACATTTATTTCGAAGATATTTCGTTAGTTTTCTTGGGTTGCTGGTTCATTAGTTGACTGAGTCCCGACGAGAGTTGGGCAGGAAGTTCGCTAATCCTTAGGGTTCGCCCTGGGGAGAGATGTGGCTGTCACAGGTGGTATCAGAGTCTAGGTTTGAATTGGTCTGGGCGTATTAGAAATTTTCGACCTTCAGATTATATATGATCATTTTTCCATTTGTTAAGAGTACTTAAGTTTTTATCTATACTTTGTGTAGGATAGACGGACCTAATGGCCCTAGTGGTAGTCAGGTTGGCAAGTGGCCCCATGATACATTACCGATGATTAGATAACAGATCAGGCCAGGAGGAGCTGTTGTATATTGGAGTCCAGCTAATCGCAATCGGCATTGCGAGTGTCGACATATCTACGCCTATCCCAACCATGTAGTTTTGACTGTTGTGAAGAAAAGAAAGGCGCTAGCAGATGCTAATGCTAGGCTTGAAGCCGAATTAAATCAATTAGGGGAAACTATAAAAGTGCAAGCTGACCGGATTGAGGAACGTGAGGCTGACATGATTGAGGGCCAGGAAAGGACCAATGATCTTTGTGTGCAACTTGGAGAAACCCATGAGCGACTGGTTAGGGGAGCGATGAAGGTAAGGGCTAGAGCTAAGTCCATCCTGAGTGTTTGTGGAGATCTACTTGGGGAATTAAGGGACGAGGCTTCTAACGTGGGAGACGGCTCAGGAGTTGAACTTGCCCAGGATGGGAGGTCATCTAGTTCCGCGGTGAACTAAGTCTTGACTGTTAGGTTATCATTTTGGATGATTTTGAACATTGTAAATAGGAAGGGTAGGAGGATGTGATGACTCGGTGGTTGTACAGTTTTGTTTTGACTATTTGCTTTGACTTTTGTATGATATGGATTGATGGACTATAACTGTACTTTTGGGCCCTGTGTTTGATACTTTTGGCCTTGTTAGCTTGTAAATAACTAATATTAGTCTTTGAATGTATATTGACTTTGACTCCAACTTTGACTTTGTTTCGATTTTGGCATTTAAATGTTTTGTGTTTTACTTGCCTATCGTGATTTTGATTTTATTTTCCTTTGACTTTCTGATTATGAATAAATATCTATTATATACAAATACTTACCCCCCCTTGTTTATAATACTTGGACCCTAGACCAGTGACGAATAATGCAGGGCAGACGACAACGTGGTCGGGGCCGTGGGCGTGGACCCAGGCAAGCCCGGGATTAAGAAGAGGAACAAGGATCTGTAGCAAATCAGAACCAAGGACCTAGAGTTGAAGAAGGGGACCAGGTAGCTACGGCTATCAATCGTATGACTGACTTATTAGCTCGATTAGTTGACCAGCAAGGTCAAGTGCCTGGTAATCAGCAAAGGGACCCTGAAGTAGGTGAAAATAGGGCCTTAGAACAGTTTCAAAAGTTTTCTCCTCCTAAATTTCTTGGAGGATCAGATCCCGAAATTTTCGAGAATTGGTTTGAAAGAATGGTGGACATATTTGCTGCATTACACTATACTAAGGAAAGACAAGTGACTTTCCTCGTTTTCCAGTTGGAAGGCGCAGCCCGTTCCTGGTGGAACGTAGTAATGACAAATGGGACAGGGAGCAAACTCCACGTACTTGGTTTAACTTCACTAGGGAATTTAATGAGAATTTTCTTCTATCTTTAATTCAGGAGAAAAGAGAGGATGAATTTATTAGACCGCGCCAAGGCACTTCAAGTGTGGCAGAATATGAAATCCAGTTCACCAGACTCTCTAAATTTGCTCCGGAGCTAGTGGCTATTGAGCATAAATGCATAAGGTAATTTGTATAGGGTTTGAATGTGGAAATCCAAAAAGACTTAGCCGCAACTCAAATTGATATGTTTAAGGATGCTCTTGAGAAAGTTCAACGAGTGGAGCAGGTCCGATTTCAAGTTTGGACTTTTCAAGCAAAGAGACGAGGTGCATCTAGTAGTACTATGGAGCGAAGTGATCAGAATGTACCGCCTCCTAAGTTTGAAAGAGGAACGGGTGGAGTTCGAATCCCAAGGGCACCGAGAGGAGCTCCATCAAGAGGGGCTCAAAGCGGGAGAGGACAACAAAGGTGTGACAGCCCTACCTCCCCCTAAGGCGTACCCCAAGAGTTTGGCAGACCGCCTGCCCAACTCTTGCCAGGACTCAGTCACGCATCATGAAATTTATAAATGATAACCTCAAAATAAAAGCGATATTAAGAACAACCTTCAATATATATACTCATGGGCCTCCAATGTCCCACAATCTATAATACAACCAAGGAGTCAAACTTGCAAATATTTCAAACCAAACAAGCTGGCTAGACATCTATAAAGTGCTTGCATGAGCGACTGACGAACTTAGATGAAATCTAGTGTGACGACCCCATCTCCCCCTAAGGCGAACCAAAGGATTCGGCGAACCGCCTGCCCAACTCTCGCTGGGGCTCACTCACATATCACTTAAAGAGCAAGTAAAGATGGACCAATCAAACTTAACATATGTACAATAATCCAGGTTAAGTACAAAAGTTCAGGATCCAACCAACTACTAATACTATTAGTATTATACAACAAAAGTTCTAGTCAAAAGTTTAGTCTTCCTCTAATCACTCGTCCTTGCTCTCAAACCCTGTACGGAAAACAAATGTAACGGAATAGAGGGATGAGCTAAAGATCAGTGAGATTCCTATACACATAATCAAGCAATTGAAACAAGGGTATTAGTCATTTAATAACAATCAATCGAGAAAACATTTACAATATAAAAGCAATAAGAACACACTCATTAAAAAGATACATGCTCATGTGGAGCCATTCGTTCATTCATTCGCCAACCATTTTACTCATCCCTCCAATATTAGAAAAACATTTTTTTGCAAGTGAAAACACCTTCAGTGTTCTTGATATTCATTCATTGATTTCATTTCTCGCCACTAGACAATTCACTTGCTAGTTCTCCACCAACCTTCGTGGTCATACTCGAGTAAACCAAAACACTGTCCCAGGGTCACCAGTCGCCCAACCGAGTCGGCTTCTGGCTCGAGTCGACTGGCAACGAAGGGCTAGGCCCCAATTCAGCCAAAAGGCTTACATTCATGCACAAGTAGCATTCAATTATTGAAAATTCACTTTTGCTTGGGTCGAGTGCGATAAAGTACACACTCGCCTGTCAAAAATCCATTTAACAATTATTGGAAAGCATTTAACACTCAAGCTAATATTCACAACAAGTACACAGTCATTTAATACAGAAACATGCAAGAAACACTCACCCTAAACAAGTCACGTTTTATCAAAATTTAGTTCAGGGTCGGCATCTTGGCCACTCTCAAAATCTGCGGTCAAATATTGTCGCACAAAGAGCCAATCATACACGAGTGCAAGCTGCATAACTTATATTTCTATATCAAAGGTAAAAGGTATGAAAAGTATAGTAAATCATATAGGCAAGGTGTACGCATAATTTGTAAAGAAAATGATAAAAAATGGTTAAGTTCAAAGCCAATATATGCAACTAAAAACCATGTTTTGAATACTTGTTTAGAATGTTAGAAATCAAGTTTAGAACACTTGAGAAGTACATGTTAAGTCGGACCAAGGAAACGGAAAACAAGAGAAAGGCAACGAGAAACAATGAAGATGGCAGCTTTGTCATCTTTTGGTATTTTGATCACAACCGAAGCTACACTTATCAAATTGAGATATATCTTATGGCGTTTCGAAGCTAAGACATAGACCTACATTTATTATGAAGAACTCCAAAGCCAAATCATGCATTTTCATGGTCAAAAATTGATATCTCAGAGAAAACAGAAAGTTGTCGGTTAAATAGGGCATTTGGGCAGTCAGGGGTATTTTAGTCATTTCACAAGTTACAGTGCTCCGATTGAGTTGAAATTTTCTGGATAGAAAGCTAACTCAATCCCTACAACTTTCATGTTTTGAACAAGAACTGATTCAATAAAAAACATGGAGAAATTCACAGCCCAAATTGAGTCCAAAAACAGGGCAGAACTGAAATTTCACCCCCAAGTGCTAGAAATGCAACTTTCCACTATAAAAAGTAATAAACATGCCACTAATCACTTCACAAGTTCCATTTCCATGCTCAATACCAACATTGGCTAGTTAAACAACATAATCATGGCTGGAAAATATAAAACTCTAGTTGAAAATTCTACTGCACCATAAAAAACTAGGAAATCAACCATAGCAAGCCAAGATTGAAAGCTTCTGTGCCAAGTTTAACAAGATTAAGCAAGAGAAAAGGAAGTTCAAGCCTTATTGTGACGCCCCCACTTCTCCCAAGGGCGAACCCAAGGGCATCGGCGGGACGCCTGGCCAACTCTCACCAGGATTCGATACAATTCCAATTCAAACTTAAGGATAAATAACCGAATAATAAAAGTCGAAGGTATAAAGAAAAGTCGCTTCCTTAAAATTTCTAATCTTACATCACAAGTTATCAAAAATACATCAACATTCCCCAAAATATACAACCTCCAAAAGTTGTCTAAACAATTACATTCAAAACCCTAATCAAAAGTCGATCAAGTTGGCTTCACCGATTCTTTCTATTTCGGCTCCTGTTAAGGAAAACAAAACTAATGGGATGAGCTAACGCTCAGTGAGGTCAAGAAAAACATGCAAACACATAGTTCAAGTAGTAATAGCACTTAAGCGAGAAATAAAGCTGTAACATTCAAGCAATTCACAGTTTAAAATAGGCACACACTCAATGAGGATACAGGAGCTCTCAAGAGCTAGGTTCCACTTGCTTCGCCAATGCTCGATCAAATACTTCCCCGCGATGACACTCCGTCAACCGGGTCGATATTAAGTCCGTAGAACTCCACTTTCTTCACAATTCCCGTTCACCGTTACAATCCCCAGTCCCGGGCCCGCTCTTCTATAAAAGGCAGCACTACTCGAGTAGGCCAAGCGAGATCTCTTAATAGATCAAGCTTATAATTATCTCATGACTCACCGAGCTTTTCGACCAAGCCCTTGCAGGCTCGAGTCGCAATGTTGGCCAATTGAGATTTGGGCGTCCCCCAATTCAGTTGTAGGTCGAGCAGATTCACTCCAAACGACATCCAGTCAATCAAATGCAATTCAGTTATAAGCAGTTCAGTTATACAATCAGTTAAAAGAGAACGAGTGCGATAACGTACACACTCGACTCAACAATTATAAACCATTCAATCCATAAGAAGCAATTCACATAATTGCAACAAGTCATGCACTTGACACTCACCAAATCAAAATAAGGGAGTAAGTGCAAAAGATCTTTAGTGGTCGTTTTAAGCTAAGACACTCACCAAATCAAAATCCGAGATTCTCTTCAAGATTCTCTTGAGCGCCTGAAGACATAACAATTAATTATCACCCATAAATACTTACAAACTCCATGCCAAGCAAGGAAGAATGTACGTTCGTTTTAAGCTAAGACAATGTTTCGAAAAGCCTCAATATATCGAAAATCGAGATTCAAAAGTGAGGCTTTAATAACACAGGAGAAACTAATTTCCTCCATGAAATCGAGTTTAAAACGATCAATCAATATCCAAAGATAGGGAAAAGTTTCCAAAAACTCATTTCCCAACAAGTCATGAAATTTCAGCTCTGCGCGATGAACTTGATAAAATCAGATCGTGAGATTGGGAAGTCCAAAAATGGAAAAATTTATACCATTGGAAACTAGATTCAAGGTACTAAAAGTTCCTAGAAGACACTTTTCCAAGATTCGAAACGGGAAAGCATTCATTTTTCAGTTCAAAGTTTCAGTTCCAAGAAGACAGGTTTGAACCAGTCTTGGTTTTCCAGCAGTCTTTGGAAATTCGGCATAATTCACAAAAAGTGAATCAGCCCTTAAAATTTATAACACAATAAGAGTTCCAAACAAGGGAAACGGAACTAAATTTGGTGTTTTGAACGTCAAGATATAGTAGCTTAAAGTCGGCTGACTTTTGAACACTGATAAAACATTTCCAGATTTGAAGAGTCATCTTTAGAGCGTTATTTGAGTATCGAAATGGTATTGAAATTATACCAAATTTGGTACACTTAAACTTCCACATATGGACTACCTCTCTATCAAAGTTCACACAAAAACTCACCTGGGAAGGTAGTTAACAAAACTACCAAAGTTTGGAAAATTCTCAAGGTTAATCTGCCAACTCGCCCCTTTCTTTCCTTTCAAAAGTTTGGTACAATGAAATCAGCCCCAAATCGATCCATTTTTGGAAACAAGGTCCTATAAACATTTAATAAGCAATTGACATCAAAATTTTCGAAGCAAAACATCCCAAAACAAGTTTGACCATTCGGTCAGCAAGAAAGGAAAAACTTACAGTTTTCTAGCTTTGTTACACTTTCAAAATCAGACCACATCTCACTCAATACAAGTTCAAATTAAGAATGGTTTATGGCTTTGTAAACTAGGTTCATAATGCTACATTTCATCAGAAGGAAACATTTCCAAAATCAGTTCACAAGTGAGAGAAAATCAAGCCACAAGATGCAGTTTCTCCATTCCCCTCGGATAGAAAGTCACAACAGGGCAGTCAACTTTGCGGAATCACTACGGTTTACTCAGTCCGAACTAGCAAGTGATTTTTATACCGTTGGAAAGCTATGATTGTCCAGTTTTGAATGCCGCTAATGGCACTCAATTTCAATTTTTGTACAGAGAATACGTTTGAAGAAAGAGGTACTATCCGGACATCTACAACACGTTTTCCAGATTTGGTTCTTTTTCGAAAACTCTACTTTTGAGCAACCAATTGAAAATATTTTCGCAAGGCACTTTGTACACATAATATACAACATATATCACTCAATTTCATAGTGAAATAACCATCAAAATTTTGGAACAACCACTTGTGAGGACTCGAAACATTTTCTTATTTTTATCGAATATTATTGATTTATTTAAATATTTATTCACCTGTTTTCTCCAAATAATTTATTTCGACCATTTTTTAAGTCCATTCATATGGAACAATGTCTTCCTTATGTTTTTTAAAAACGTCCCGTTAGTAAATTTAATTTTCGGAGATTCGTTTAAGTGAGAAATAATGAGTACATGTGTTTCGAGGTGATATTCTATTCGAAAGTGTAATTATCTTGGGGAAATTAAGAATGATCAACAGTAGATTAAGAGAAGTTAATTGAGAAATTAAAGGTGAATGAGTTCTAATTAAGCGCATACCGCTCGTGTGTTGATAGTTTTCCGAAAGACGCGCTGAGGCAAATTTATTGGAGATTTGAGAAAATCATACTAGACTCATGTGAGGACCGACAAATTTACTTATTTTAAACTCCTATTACTAGCTTATTTAAATATTTAATTGGCCGTTTGCTCTGAATATTTTATTACAACCTTTTTAGACCTAATTACATTGAACTATGACTTACTTATATTTTTAAAGTGACTCGTTTCAAAATTTAATTTTTTGAAAACTCGTTAAGTAAGAATAGTGAATACGCGTTTGGAGATAATAAGCGGTTTGAGAGTACAGTGAGCTTGGATAGTGAGGACTCATGCATTAGTCCTAAAATGGTTATATTTAGGTCTAAATACTCAAGTAATAGTTAGTTATACCATCGTTATCGGAATTTCTTAGAAATTTCGCGTTATCGCGCACAGGTTGGAAGTTCGAGTTTTCGCGCGCGCAATTAATTGGAGGATTCTAGAAATTATTGATAGACTATTAAGAGTGAATAATATTAGTATTAAAGTAAGTGCATTAGAGGTATAATGCACAAGTGAAACAAACTCGAGAGGAATCAAGCACGAAACGCGCGCGTGCGCCACACCCGAGAGTTGACTTTTGAGGCACCTTTTGGCCAACAATTTAAGCTTCTCAAGAAAGCTTCATTTCAGCCAAACACTCTCTCTCTCTTACCTTCAAGCAGCCGGCCAACCAAGGAGAGGAAGAAGACCAAGAGCTCTTCAATTTCTTGCACCATTTCTTCACCAAATCATCTCAAACTTTCACCCCACCTTGCAAATAACTTGAAGATTCACTTAAGCTAGGAGAGGGCTTCATTCTCACGGTTTTTCTTGGAGTTCAAAGGGCCAAAATTTATGACTTAGTCATCCAAAGAGGTAACCAACGATCCGTCGCTTGAATCTTCGATTATATACGTTAGATTGCACTTAGAAGCTTGTAGCTTCATGTGGGTAGTCTTGGATTGTTGTAGATCTTGTGAGTGGGCTCTATGAAATCCCACATTGGACTTGATGGGCTGTTATGATGATTGTATATGTTATTTGTGTTGATTTAGTGCTCAATCTAGTGGATATAAGTTGTGTTGTGAAAGAGAGTTCAAAAGAGGTGAAATAAGAAAAGGGACCATTCTGCCCTTGTGATTGCCGAGCCCCTCTAGTGTAATTTTTGTGGTCCAATTGACTTTTTTTTGATGTAAATATGTTGTATGGTTTGTGTAGAAAGATTCCTCAAACTATTACTTGATTTGGTTGGGTAAAAGTGGAGATTTCGAAATTTTAGCAAAACTGGAACTCTGTCCCGTAATGCTCTGGCAGTGATATTGTTTTGATCATAACTCTTCGGTCCGACGTCGAAATTGAGTTCTGTTTGTGGAATTGGAAACTAGACACTTCCCGGTTTCTAACGGTATAAAATTCATTTCCTGATTCCACCTGAGTTAACCATACCAATCGTTTAAAGATGACTGCCCTGTTTCTCGGATGAACTGGGAGCCCTGTTATGAACTGCAACTTGATGCTCGAATATGAGCTAGTTGTGGGACAGAATTTTAAAACGATTCCTTCTTTGAAATTGTAGCCTTATAAACCTAGTTTTCAAATCCACCGACCACGCTCAATTTCAAGTTGAATTGAGTGATTTATGGCCGAATAACAAAACTGTCTAGTGTGAGAAAACCCTAATTTTGGGCTGTGTTATAACTAATCTTGATTTGGGACTTGTTATTTCGAATTTCATGGTGTTAAGCACCTACCAAGTGTAATTTGGAGGTTTCTTAGACATTGCCTTCATAAATGAACCGTGTTTGAGAAAATTTCATTGGCCAAATGTTTTGAGAAGAGGGAAACAAAAGTGCAAGGCAGATTTGCCTTAGAAATTCTTTGAACTTTAGCGATTTTGTTAACTAGCTTCCCGAATGAATTTTTATATTGAACTTTGACAGAGAAATAACCTTTATATGGTATGATAATACTACCAAATTTGGTGTCATTCTGAGTTCGTTTCGATGCCGAACTAAAGTCCCACAGTTCAAGCTGTAAATCTGGAATTTTGCCCAGTGAAACTTCATTTTTGTACCAACTTTGAGCTGCTATATTTTAGAGCTTAAAACTCCGATTCTTGTTCCGTTTGTTGTGTTTTAAATCTTATTTGTAAATATAATTGAGTTCCAAATTTCAGAGGCTAGTTTACATTCTGTGAATTTTTCCGAATTTTCAAAGTTGGCCAAAAACCAACCCGAAACTGTCGTGGTAATCTTAAACAGCAACTTTGAACTGAATTTTGAATATCTTCCATTTGGAATCATGGAAAAGTGTCTACTAGGAACTTTTAGTACTTTGGAACTAGTTTCCAACAGTACTATGTTTTCCAATTTTGGACCTACGGAGAGTGAGTTATGATTTTTCCAAAAGTGCACCTCAAATCTGAAAATTTTCAAGCTTGACGGGAATTGAGTTTTCGAGACTCTTCCCTATCCTTCGATACTACTTGACCATTTTGGACTTGTTTCACGAAGGAAAATTAGTTTTTCCTTGTGCGTTTAAATACCACCTTTGAACCTTGAATTTGAGCAAATTAAGGCTCATTTTCGTAAGATTTCTCTAGATTGTACAAGTGTGCAATCTTTCTTGATAATTGGGGATTTTGAATGATAGTATGTAATAAATGCCGTTGTTTGCTCAGGCATTCAAGAGGACCTTCGAGAGGACCTCACATCGGACGCCTAAGTGCTTGAATCGTACTACTTACTCTCCTTGTGATTAGGTAAGTGTCAAGTGGCATGACTAATTGAAATTATGTGAATTTGCAAGTTATGTATAGCATGACTATAAACTATCGAGTCGAGTGTGTACTTTATCGCACTCGTTCTCCTTTGAAATAAATGGAATGAATTATATTAAATGATTGAATGAATGAAATGAATGGTTGAATGAAATTGGATGATTGTATGAATTAAATGGTATGCTATGGCTGCATACGTCGTTGGAGTGAATCTCCTCGACACCCAAATGAACATGGGACGCCCAACTCTCACTGGCTAACCTTGGACTCGAGCCGGCATAGGCTTGGTCGGAAACCTTGGCGAACCATGAGAAAACATAAGCTTGACCTATTGAGAGGTCTTGCTTGGCATACTCGAAGCAGTATTGCCCAAAACAAACGACAGGCGGGCCCGGTGCAGGGGTATGTAACGGTGATCGGGGACATGATAAGTGAAGTTCTACGGACTAAACCTACCCGATTGACGGAGTGGTCAATTCGCGGAGGTTCTGGATCGAGCAAGTGGAAAAATAGCTCCTGAGAGCTCATATATCCTTGAATTGTTTCTACTTACATATTCTTGCTCGAATTATTATTTTCTTGCATATTACAGTTATATTCGTTAAATGGGATTGTTATTTGGACAATGTGCTTGCATGTGTGTTTCTTGGCCTCACGAGCGATTGCTCACCCCGTAGATTTGTTTTCCTTAATAGGGATGGAACTGAAGTAAAACTCGGAGGAACCCTTTTGATGTACTTTGTAATAGGGTTTTCAATGGAACTGACTGGTTATTGTGGCTATTGTATATTTTGGGAATTGATATTTTTTTTGGGAACCAATGTAAGAATTGGAAGATTGATGTATTTTGTACTCGTGGTGTATGACCGGATGTTGTATATATATAAGTATGGGAGTGACCTTCTTTAGTAGACTTGTATTAATGGTTATTATCGTTAAGCGTGAATCGAATTATCGTGAGTCCTGGCGAGAGCTGGGCAGGCATCCCGCGGATACCCTTTGGTTCGCCTTAGGGAGAAGTGGGGGCGTCACAGTTGGTATCAGAGCTTAGGCTTCAGAACTCTGTAGTGTATCGTAGGCTTGAATTTAGGATGCCGGACTGTGGAACTGGTTGGGAAGTTAAGTGACCGCTTGTGGGAATGAAAATTAGAACCTAGGTTTGAATTAATGGACAATTGAGAGTCTCGATTTTGTAAGAGATATGTGGGATAGTATGAGATGATCAAATCTAGTTTATTTAGTATTCTTGGACCCATTTAAGCTTTTAATTTTAATTGTAAGTTTACGGAAAGTAACGGTGGCATTGAACCGTCTCGGGGACGCATTTTCGGTGACCATGGTCGTGAAGGGCCTAGGGGAGCTCGTTGGAGGTATAACCCCAACTCGCCGAACTAGGACTTTATGTGATTTCCAAAGGACTTACTCGTGCCCAAATAATGGGGTGTTAATAGTGGTCGATCATCGGAAGTGGCTATTCGAGGAAATTAGGGTAGTTCAAGAGGATAATCGAGGACCAAGGGCAATTGTCGATGGCCCAGACTATTAGAATTTTTGAAGTGGAGACTGAGGGTACTTTGAAGAGCGAGGAAAAGACAAAGGCTCCTAGTGAGCAGGTTCAAAAAGCTAAGAACCGATTTACTAGGTAATACACGAAATTAGAGACAGGATGGATAAGTCGATGGTTGGGTGTGTTACCTTGGTTGAACAAGTGGAGAATGGAAAGGTACTCGATAAGGGACATGAGATTAAACTCCTAGTGCAGGAAATGAAAATGATCCTACTAAGGTAGTAGAGACTTTTGGCTCCGCCAATCACTAAGCTAGTGATTTAAACTATCTTAATAGTTTTGCCAAAGATAGACGGGGTGGTACTCACTTAAAGGCCATTGCAGTTTGTATTTTGTTTCACTATGTTTTCTACCTTTTGAAGCAATGAAAAGTTACTCGTGAGATGTTTGACTTTATTGCTTTATGACTTCAAATCTATGATTGAGTTGTACACATTTGCAATTATTTCGGTGTCTTCCCTTTTATTTTCGTTTTGCATGATCAAAGTGTCACTTTTTAACTTCATTTTATGTGCACTCATATTACGTCGTGCCTTTATAAATGTTAAATGTATGAGCGGCCAAAGAAGTGAAAAGGGATCGAGGGCGAGGGGTTAAGCAACCCCAAACTCAAGGAGATGATTAGGGGGCGACTGCTGGACCGAATTGAAACCCTAGAAATAAAGGAAACAGTCACGTATCTGCTGCCATTGAACATATGATTGCTGTCTTAGCACGATTAGCTGAGCACCAAAGTTCTAGACCTATAAGCCAACCTAAGAATCAAGAGAGGTGTGAAATGGGATGGTTCTTGAAATTCGCTCCATGTGAGAACCCGAAAATTTTCTTTATTTCTAGGCATTATTTTATTCCTTTGCACCGTTTTCTATATTTTCTTTATTCTATAAAATTTTCTAGATATTTTTATGAGTAAATGGGGTTTTAAAAATGTTTTTCTAGTATAAGTCAGTTTACGAGATTTTTTGGAGTGAATAGTGGACGTGGGACCCGCTAGTGCGTTAAGTGAGAGAAATTCGGCCAATTAGGTCAAGTTTTGTATAAAGGGATTAAATTACTAGGTGTTAGGAGATAATTAGAGGTTAGTTAGGTATTTAACCATTGGTAAGCAAGAGAATAGGAATAAAACCTAAAAGATGCTACGTGTCGCGATTTCACTGGAGATGACTTGCCTAACTTTCTTAACTTTACTAAATAACCAATTTTGACCCAAATCATCTTCACTCTTGCTCCCCTTTGGCCGAAAATTTGAGAGAAAGAAAAGAAAGAGAGCTTCAACTTTTTCTTCCAATTCTAGCCTAAATCTTGAAATCCAACCGATTAAATCTTGAATTCCTCCATAAAAGTGACTTGCTAAGGAAGCCTGAAGGTGTTTGTGGAGTTATTTTGGAAGAGAAAGCCCTAAGTTGCAACCTTTCTTGAGGATTAAGGTATTTTACTTGTCAACTCAATTTTTGTTCCTACTAATGGTAAATTAGTGGCTTGTAGTGGTTAATAACTTGTTTTGTGGATGATTTCATGGATTAAAGTGAAGTTGGATGATTTCTTATTTTTTTGGGAAATTTTCTGTTTTCATATGATGGTTATGGTTGGCTTGGATTGATGGCTTAATATGGTATAGAATTGGAGCTATTGTGCGTTAATTGTGATTAATTGCGGAAATTTCAAGTTTATGCGAAAAATTTCAGTTTTAGGGTTTCAAAATTAGGGCTTTGCTATAGGTGGTTGTATGGCTCTTGTTTGATTGAGATTGAAGAGTATTATAGCCCTAATGAGGTGTGTTTAATAGCTTGTGGTTTATGTGTGAAATTGTGGCTGAATTGAATTGAGTTTGATGTGGTTTGTAGGATGGAAAAATAAAGGAAAGAAAAGGGAGGTCCTGTCAAAATTTTCGCAGGAACTCCTGAGCAGTCTCGGGAAATATGTTATAACGTGGTGTAGAAATGTCAGAATTAAGTTTCCGTTTGTTGTGTTTTAAACTAGATTCATAGATCTATAAACCGTAAACTTTCAGACCCTGTTTCTGTTTGTACTAATTATGGTGATTTTTCAAAGTTGACTGAAATTACCTACCTGTTCTATGTTTTATTGGATGAAGCTGTGACTTGGGGCTCGATTTCGACTGACTTGTGATCTGAATCTTATAAATGTATCTTCTAAGAAATTGTACCCCTTTGAGTCTATTTTCCGACGGTATAAATTTTATCAATTTTGGACTTAAGAATCTTGATATATGATTTTTCAAGTGATGGTGCGCAAACTGGAAAATCCTGTTTTCCTCGAATTATCCTTATTTTCATTTTTCACGTTAAGTTTGGAGTTAGTAGATTATTGTAGCATGGTTTTGGGTAGAAGCGAAGGGATTTTGGATCGTCATGTCTTTAGGACCAACTACTACTTTTTCACTCCACAACTATAACTTTTGTATTGCTTGGTAATTTAACTTGGTTAGGCATATGACTCGTAATCGAGTCTCAATTGTTTTTACCTTGGTGGTTTAGGACGTGCCGGTGATCCAAGTACTTCGAGGGAAACGTTTGAAGTTTGTTGTTTAAATTGGTGAGTGTACCACTCCCTTAAATTGGTGCTTATCTGATGATCTGTACTTGCCATTTGCAACCTGATTATTTGAGACTTCTGTATACTTTGCATGAAGCGAGGGTGTACTTTATCACACTCGTTTCTCTCATTGTTTATTCTGGTTCCTGTATACTGTATTTGTTCTCTATATCTGTTACCTGTATCTGTTCTCTGTAATGTTGAGTCGTTTGGAGGGTTGAGTCCAACGACATTCTATGACCTTTGAGCTCAATACCGGGGGCTAGTTACTCGAGTCGAGCCGACAAGGGGCCTGGTCGATTAGATAACGAACCACGGTAGTCCACTTCTAGGAAATCTTTGGGGTATTGGAGACTCTGGATTTCCGGTATACTCGAGGTATTACCAACAACTGTTACTGTTGAGGTGTTCGGGCCCGGTGAGGGGATGTTTGGTGGACGGAATCGGCGGTAAAGTGTGCTCTACTGGACGGGTTACTCTATTGAAAGTTGACGGAGTGTCAACTACTATTGATCAAGCTCCGGTGAAGCAATGAGAACTTTGGCTCCTGAGAGCCACCTGTATCCTTTCCACATGAAGTGTTTATTTATTTCCCTATTGGTGTGTATAATTGCATAATTGAAAAGTGAAATGCCATGATTCATGACTACTTGTACTTTTGGTACCTCATTGAGCGTAAGCTCACCCCCTTCCCGTTATCTTTGTTTTCCTTACAGGGAACAACACTTTTGAACCGTGATTTTGAGGAAAGGGTCGAGCTAGTGTAAATGTTCTTTTGTTACGCTCTTTTGTAATCAAAACCCTAAATGTTTTTAATCAAGTATCACGTTTTGATTTGTAAAGTTTTCTATATATGTTTATAAGTGTTTAATCATGTACATTAAGTGTATTCGTTTGAGATGGTACCTTTGGACTTGTTGAGATGCTACTTGTAATCATTGGACGATCGGACGAGCGCGGCGTTTAAGCAAGGAAAAGAAAGTTTTCGTTATCGTGGCCGTCGATACATTTGATCATTGTATTATCATTCGGAATGTTTTAGTTTGTGGTGGTGAATCGGCCTAGTAGCCTCTGATGTGTTGTATTCTTTGGGGTTCTATCGCGCGAACTCTAGGTTTTGTGTGATTTGTTTCCGTAGTCCCTGGCGAGAGAGTTGGGGCAAGACGTCCGCCAAACCCTTTGTGTTCGCCTTAGGGGAAGGTGGGGCTGTCACACTCCACCGTGAAGCTTTTACGGAGAATATCTAGCCTCGAAATAGTAAGATTGATTTGAAGGATACATAAAGGCACTAGTGAGAGCAAGGGGTTATGATTTCTCCTCGAACAACTTGTAGACAAGTATTGGAGAGTGAACTGAGACATGGAATTTTTATATTAATGAATAAGGTTTCCGTATCTTGTGTTGTGTTAAGTAATCATAGTAATCTCGTGGAGACTTAAGAACTCGCCCGTATTAAGTAGGAGGGAATAGTTAAGATGTATATTCCGGGGTAAGCCTATAAGCAAAAGAATGAAAGAGTAAATATAGCTCGAATCTTTCCATTTAGTAGCTTACTTTATGATTAACCCTTGATTTGCCTGGTAGGCTAGCATTTGACTTAAGCCAACCAGTAAGATGACAACTTTGGAAGAAATGCGTAAGGAAATGGACATTCTTCGAAATGAGGTAGAATTTCAAAAGAAACTGGCTGACTATTGGGAAGGACGGTGGAAACAAGAATATGCAGAAAAAATTGAGTTGCTACGCAAGAACGTGGAACTGGAGAAGAAATACAAAGGGATTTCTCAAACTGGTTACGCCATGACTTCTCGTGTGATTTGTGGATACTGTGGTAAGCCCAACCACACGGAGAATGAATGTTGGAAGAAATCGAGAAAGTGCTTGTATTGCAGTAGTACCACACATCAGATTGCAAGTTGCCCTAGTGCCCCTAACAAAAAGAGGAAAATACTCAACAGCCAACTAGGTTTGCTTCAGAACAATCAAGTGCCAGATGGGAGTATTTAGTGCTAATGGCTTTGAAGGGGGATGCTAGTAGCGGAAGCTTTATGAGTAAGGATGGTTTGACTCCACTCGAGGGATAGAGGCTATAAGTTTTACCCTAGTCTAGACTAGCACTTTTGGAGGTTATGATCTTTTTTAAAAGGAAAGACTTTTGTCGTTTTGTATCTTGGCAACTTGCACGTTTTGTTATAAGTCTTTTTGTTTCCCCTTTTTCCTTTTGAAATGATTTGATAAACCTATCCAACTTGATGCAATATTATGATTTCCTATAACGTATGGAAATGTACTTTGCTTTTAATTGATTTCATGGCTTATATGTATTATTTAAACTTTGTCCCACACTTTAGATTAGTGGTGAGACATGAATGGTAGTAGACATGGTCGAGATTGTACTTGAGAATATAGACCACCCAAGGTCTGGAGGCAACCAGGGATCGGGACCAAATCGAGAACTTAGAGTTGAAGTTGGGACCTAAAATTTGATTGCCAAATTGAGATATTAAGATTGTGAAAATTGGGTTAGTGAAAGGAAATATTTAATAGATTTAATGAGCCTAATGATTAAGGACCGGATATCATATTTGGAATGGAAGTTGAAACTATATATATTAGACCATCGAGACTTGAACGATGTGACTATTAAGAACAAATACTCCCGACGCCTCACATAACGAGAATTTTGATCAATGGCAAGGGGCCGTGGTATTATTGAAGTTGAATTTAAAGTAGAGCTATTACTGGTTGAGGATCCTAGAAACTGATGTGTTTAAAACCACTCCCAATTCAAGATGGGGACACTTTGAAATTTCAGTTACGCCCTTTGGATTTACTAATGCACTAGTAGCAATTATGGCCTTAATGTATCGGGGTTTTAAATCGTATTTGGATTAATCTGCGGTGGCATTTATTGATGACATATCGGTATAGTCTAAGGTTTGAAAAGATCATGAAAAATACCTGATGATAGTTTTACCAACCCCGAGAGAGCGCCACTTTCGTTAAGTTCAATGGATGTGAGTTCGATTGGAAGAAGTAACCTTTCTAGGTATACAATATCTAAGGAAGGGAATTGTTATTGACTCAGCTAAAGTGGAAGTTGTTTAAGGGGAAACGACCAAAGAATCCTACCGAAATCTGAAGTTCTTAGAGTTAGCCGAATATTACCTTTGGTTTATCAAAGATTTTTCTAAGGGTTCAAGACTTGGCAAGTTATTTGGGATTCTAAATGTGAGGAAGAATTTTGAAAGTGAAAAATGTTTAACCGATGCACCTGTGTTAGCCTTACAGAGCGGAGGAGGTAACTTCTGTGATTTATACAGATGTTTCAAAGGATGGTTTAGAATGTATATTAATATACATGATGAGGTTGATTGTATACGTTCCTAGGAAGTTAAAATACCACGAGAGAAACGTAGCCAACTCATGATTGGGAGATTGTGGCTAAATTATTTGCATTAAAGAAGTGAAGACACTACCTATATGAGGTAGACATAAGCCGATCAATCTGCCCTATGACTCGGAAGCTAAATGCCTATTGGGGAAAAACAATGTTTGATTGCTAGTCGAATGGATAGAAATTGTGAAGCATAAGTTGGAAAACGTAAGTTAGTGATTGATACTGATAGAGTTTAACCAATGAAGGGAACTAACCTTGTCCTAAGTGTGAATTTCGAGGGCGAAATTCTTTTAAAGGAGGGGAGTATGCTGAGGACTCGAAAAATTTTCTTATTTTTATCGAATATTATTGATTTATTTAAATATTTATTAACCTGTTTTCTCCAAATAATTTATTTCAACCATTTTTAAGTTCCATTCATATGGAACAATGTCTTCCTTATGTTTTTAAAACGTCCCGTTAGTAAATTTAATTTTTGGAGATTCATTTAAGTGAGAAATAATGAGTACATGTGTTTCGAGGTGATATTCTAATCAAAAGTGTAATTATCTTGGGGAATTAAGAATGATCAATAGTAGATTAAGAGAAGTTAATTGAGGAATTAAAGGTGAATGAGTTTCTAATTAAGCGCATACCGCTCGTGCGTTGATAGTTTTCCGAAAAGACGTCGCTGAGGCAAATTTATTGGAGATTTGAGAAAATCATACTAGACTCATGTGAGGACCGGCAAATTTACTTATTTTAAACTCCTATTACTAGCTTATTTAAAATATTTAATTGGCTGTTTGCTCTGAATATTTTATTACAACCTTTTTAGACCTAATTACATTGAACTATGACTTACTTATATTTTTAAAGTGACTCGTTTCAAAATTTAATTTTTGAAAACTCGTTAAGTAAGAATAGTGAATACGCGTTTGGAGATAATAAAGCGGTTTGAGAGTACAGTGAGCTTGGATAGTGAGGACTCATGCATTAGTCCTAAAATGGTTATATTTAGGTCTAAATACTCAAGTAATAGTTAGTTATACCATCGTTATCGGAATTTCTTAGAAATTTCGCGTTATCGCGTACAGGTTGGAAGTTCGAGTTTTCGCGCGCGCAATTAATTGGAGGATTCTAGAAATTATTGATAGACTATTAAGAGTGAATAATAGTAGTATTAAAGTAAGTGCATTAGAGGTATAATGCACAAGTGAAACAAACTCGAGAGGAATCGAGCACGAAACGCGCGCGTGCGCGCATACCCGAGAGTTGACTTTTGAGGCACCTTTTGGCCAACAACTTAAGCTACTCAAGGAAGCTTCATTTCAGCCAAACACTCAATCTCTCTTACCTTCAAGCAGCCGGCCAACCAAGGAGAGGAAGAAGACCAAGAGCTCTTCAATTTCTTGCACCATTTCTTCACGAAATCATCTCAAACTTTCACCCCACCTTGCAAATAACTTGAAGATTCACTTAAGCTAGGAGAGGGCTTCATTCTCACGGTTTTTCTTGGAGTTCAAAGGGCCAAAATTTCTGACTTAGTCATCCAAAGAGGTAACCAACGATCCGTCACTTGAATCTTCGATTATATATGTTAGATTGCACTTAGAAGCTTGTAGGTTCATGTGGGTAGTCTTGGATTGTTGTAGATCTTGTGAGTGGGCTCTATGAAATCTCACATTGGACTTGATGGGCGTTATGATGATTGTATATGTTATTTGTGTTGATTTAGTGCTCAATCTAGTGGATATAAGTTGTGTTGTGAAAGAGAGTTCAAAAGAGGTGAAATAAGAAAAGGGACCATTCTGCCCTTGTGATTGCCGAGCCCCTCTAGTGTAATTTTTGTGGTCCAATTGACTTTTTTTTGATGTAAATATGTTGTATGGGTTGTGTAGAAAGCTTCCTCAAAACATTACTTGATTTGGTTGGGTAAAAGTGGAGATTTCGAAATTTTAGCAAAACTGGAACTCTGTCCCGTAATGGCTCTGGCAGTGATATTGTTTTGATCATAACTCTTCGC
Source organism: Coffea humblotiana (assembly GCA_023065735.1). NCBI lineage: Eukaryota > Viridiplantae > Streptophyta > Magnoliopsida > Gentianales > Rubiaceae > Coffea > Coffea humblotiana. Next base: position 380,743 of record JACYVW010000016.1, on the reverse strand, counting down.
TCCGATGTTGAAATTGAGTGACGTTTGTGGCATTGGAAACTATACACTTCAAGGTTTCCAACGGTATAAAGTTCATTTCCTGATTCCACCTGAGTGAACCATACCAATCGTTTAACGATGGCTGCCCTGTTTCTCGGATGAACTGGGAGCCCTGTTATGAACTGCAACTTGATGCTCGAATATGAGCTAGTTGTGGACAGAATTTTAAAATGATTCCTTCTGTGAAATTGTAGCCTTATGAACCTAGTTTTCAAATCCACCCAACTACGCGCAATTCCAAGTTTAATTGTGTGAGTTATGGCCGAATAACAAAACTGTCTTAGTGTGAGAAAACCCTAATTTTGGGCTGTGTTATAAGTAATCTTGATTTGGGACTTGTTATTTCGAATTTCATGGTGTTAAGCACCTACCAAATGTAATTTTGAGGTTTCTTAGACATTGTATTCATAAATGAACCGTGTTTGAGAAAAGTTCATTGGCCAAATGTTTGAGAAGAGGGAAACAAAAGTGCAAGGCAGATTTGCCTTAGAAATTCTTTGAACTTTAGCGATTTTGTTAACTAGCTTCCCGAATGAATTTTTATATGAAATTTGACAGATGAATATACTTTATATGGTAGGATAATAATGCCAAATTTGGTGTCATTCTGAGTTCGTTTCGATGCCCAACTAAAGTCCCCCAGTTCAAGCTGCAAATCTGGAATTTTGCCCAGTGAACTTCATTTTTGTACCAACTTTGAGCTGCTATATCTTAGCGTTCAAAAATCTGATTCTTATTCTGTTTGTTCTGTTTTAAACCTTATTTTCAAATCAAATTGATTTCCAAATTTCAGAGGCTAGTTTGCATTCTGTGAATTTTTCCGAATTTTCGAAGTTGGCCAAAAACCAACCCGAAACTGTCGTGGTAAGCTTCAAACAGAAACTTTGAGCTGAATTTTGAATATCTTCCATTTGGAATCATGGAACGTTGTCTTCTAGGAACTTTTAGTACTTTGGAACTAGTTTCCAACGGTACCAAGTTTTCCAATTTTGAACCTACGGAGAGTGGGTTATAATTTTTCCAAAAGTGCACCTGAAATCTGAAAATTTTCAAACTTGACGGGAATTGAGTTTTCGAGACTCTTCCCTATCCTTCGATACTACTTGACCATTTTGGACTTGTTTTCACGAAGGAAATTAGTTTTCGTTGTGCGTTTAAATACCACCTTTGAACCTTGAATTTGAGCAAGTTAAGGCTCATTTTCGTAAGATTTCTCTAGATTGTACAAGTGTGCAATCTTTCTTGATAATTGGGGATTTTGAATGATAGTATGTAATAAATGCCGTTGTTTGCTCAGGCATTCAAGAGGACCTTCGAGAGGACCTCACATCGGACGCCTAAGTGCTTGAATCACACTACTTACTCTCCTTGTGATTAGGTGAGTGTCAAGTGCATGACTAATTGAAATTATGTGAATTTGCAAGTTATGTATAGCATGACTATAACTATCAAGTCGAGTGTGTACTTTATCGCACTCGTTCTCCTTTGAAATAAATGGAATGAATTATATTAAATGATTGAATGAATGAAATGAATGGTTGAATGAAATTGGATGATTGTATGAATTAAATGGTATGCTATGGCTGCATACGTCGCTGGAGTGAATCTTCTCGACACCCAAATGAACATGGGGACGCCCAACTCTCACTGGCTAACCTTGGACTCGAGCCGGCATGGGAAAACATAAGCTTGACCTATTCAGAGGTCTTGCTTGGCATACTCGAAGCAATATCGCCCAAAACAAACGACAGGCGGGCCCGGTACAGGGGTATGTAACGGTGATCGGGGACATGATAAGTGAAGTTCTATGGACTAAACCTACCCGATTGACGGAGTGTCAATTCGCGGAGGTTCTGGATCGAGCAAGTGGAAAATAGCTCCTGAGAGCTCATATATCCTTGAATTGTTTCTACTTACATATTCTTGCTCGAATTATTATTTTCTTACATATTACAGTTAAATTCGTTAAATGGGATTGTTATTTGGACAATGTGCTTGCTGTGTGTTTCTTGGCTTCACGAGCGATTGCTCACCCCGTAGATTTGTTTTCCTTAACAGGGATGGAACTGAAGTGAAACTCGAAGGAACCCTTTTGATGTACTTTGTAATAGGGTTTTCAATGGAACTGACTGGTTATTGTGGCTATTGTATATTTTGGGAATTGATATTTTTTTGGGAACCAATGTAAGAATTGGAAGATTGATGTATTTTGTACTAGTGATATATGACCGGATGTTGTATATATATAAGTATGGGAGCGACCTTCTTTAGTGGGCTTGTATTAATGGTTATTATCGTTAAGCGTGAATCGAATTATCGTGAGTCCTGGCAAGAGTTGGGCAGGCGTCCTGTGGATACCCTTTGGTTCGCCTTAGGGAGATGTGGGGGCGTCACACCACTGACCAACAAGGACAGAATTTCGGCTAGCTCTCTTGTACCATTTTCCTTCGATTTTTCCTTCAGTTTCTAACCAATATCATCTCATCCAACACATAAACAACATCAATCAACCAATTACACTTCAAGTCAGCTACTGATAATCCACCTCAAGGCCGCTAGCCTAAAGATTAAAACAAGAAATGAAACACCTCAAGTCCTCTAGCTTATTTCTTGCTTAGGGTTTCAAACCCATGCAAAATTAACCACTAAACTTGGATTAAATGGAAAGATTAGAAGAGTTAAAGGTTACCTCTTGAACCCTTGTAGAAACCAGAAGTTTTCACCCAAAAACTCTCCAAGAAACACCACAAGAGGTTGCCTTTCTTCAAGCTAAGATGAATCTCCAAGAACTAGATGATTAGATGAAGTTTTGGAGCAAGTTTGAAGTGAAAAGATTGAAGCTTTCTTCCTCCCCTTTTCCTTGATAGAGTCGGCCGACCAAGAGAGAGAAGAGAGAGTGTTTGGTTGTGTGAATCTTCCCTCTTCCCTTGGAAGATTGGAGGGAAAAAGGAAATAAAAGCTAGCCAAAATCAACTTTGAATAGTGCTCGAATAGTGTCCCGTACTACCACTTTTCTCTCTTGTTTGTTGCACTAGTGCACTAATCCTCCAATGTAATTCCCTTAACACTAGATTTACTCACTTTTATAAGTCTAGTATAACTTTCTCAAATTTCCACGTAGCCGTTTTGACGCGAAATACGTGAACTTTCTACTTGCGCGCGATAAGGCGAAATTTACGAGCAATTCATGTAACGGTAATATAATTAACTAATACTAGGGTAAATAATTATAAAATAACTATTTTAAGAATAAAACATGAGTCCTCACATCCTCTCCCTCTTAAGAGAATTTCGTCCACGAAATTCATACCTTGATTTGGGGATAGATCTGGATATTTTCCTCGAATTTCTTCTTCTACTTCTCAAATTGCTTCCTCTAGTCCATGATTTCTCCAAGAACTTTCACCAACGGGATTCGCTTATTCCTCAGTTCTTTCACCTTACGATCTAGAAGCTTTATCGGTTTCTCCTCATAGGTCAGTGCTTCGTCAATCTCGATATTTTTCGGTTACAAAACATGAGACAGATCCGGATGATATTTCTTGAGCATGGATACGTAAAAATATTATGGATCCGAAATAAACTTGGTGGCAATTCCAATTTATAAGCCACATTTCCTATACGTTGAAGAATCTTATATGGTCCTACAAATCTCAGTTATAGCTTCTTTTCTTTTCCTGTCATCAGACTAGCTTTTAGAGGAGTAATTTTAAGGAAAACTTGATCTCCAATCGCAAATTCTAAATCCTTCCTTCGATTGTCTGCATAGCTCTTCTGACGACTCTGTGCGGTTTGAATCCTCTAACGTATCAACTTCACTTTTTCTCGTGCCTCCTCAATCCAAGGCACTGCAGTTGGGTCTAAAATCTTGCGTTCACCTAGTTCATTCCAACAAATTGGAGATCTACACTTTCGACCATAAAGTGCTTCATACGGAGCCATTTGAATGGATGAATGGAAACTATTATTATAAGCAAATTCGACTAATGTCAGATACTTACTCCAACTCTCTTCAAAATCCAAATTACAGGTTCTCAACATGTCCTCAAGAGTCTGAATCATCCTCTCCGATTGTCCATTAGTCTGGGGATGGTAAGTAGTACTAAAATTCAATTTAGTCCCCAACAATTCTTGCATTTTCTGCCAGAACCGCGAAACAAATTTAGGGTCTCGATTGGACACAATATTTACAGATATACCATGTAGCCTTATAATTTCATCCAAGTATAATTTGGCTAATTTCTCCAACGGGTACTTCATACTAATCGGCAGAAAGTGAGCCGATTTGGTCAATCATCTACTATCACCCAAACTGCATCATGACCTCTTTGTGTCCTTGGCAATCCAGATACAAAGTCCATAGTGATATTTTCCCACTTCCACTCGGGTATCTCTAAAGGTTGTAATAGGTCAGACGGTTTCTGATGCACGGCTTTAACCTGCTGGCAAATCAAGCAGGTCTGGACAAATTGAGCAATTTCCTTTTTCATGTTTTCCCACCAGTACAAACTCTTCAAGTTCTAGTACATTTTATTCTCTCCAGAGTGTACCGTGTACTTAGATCGGTGTGCTTCCTCCAAGATTTCCTTCTTAAGCCCTTCGTCCTTTGGCACTACTATACGATTCTGAAACCTCAGTACACCATTCACTCCCAAATTAAAATCTGACTTTTCTCCCTTTTTGACTTCCTCCAACCACTTTTGCACTTCAGGATCCTTCTCTTGTGCTTCCTTGATATGTTCCAATAAAGTGAATTTCACGACAATGTTCCCAAGAATTACTTTTCTTGGTTCAAGACGAGAATTCCAATAACTAACCTCTTCCAACAAGTGCAATTCTCTAATCATCAATCCTGCCACTTACACTTGACGACTTAAAGCATCAGCCACTACATTGGCTTTTCCTGGATGATACTTTATCGTGTCTCAAATTCAGCTCCTTTTGAGAAAACAAATATTTAAGACTTTTGTGGTCCGTGAAAACCTCAAATGTCACTCCATATAGGTAATGCCTCCACTTCTTCAATGCAAACACTACAGCCGCTAGTTCCAAATCATGAGTTGGGTAGTTTCTTTCGTGCGGCTTTAATTTCCTAGAGGCATACGCAATCACCTTATCATTCTACATCAATACACACCCCAAGCCTTCTTTGGAAGCATCTGTATATACTACAAAACTATCCTTTCCATTAGGTAAAGCTAATACAGGTGCTCTCGTCAACCGTCTCTTTAACTCCTGAAAACTCTCTTCACACTTCGCACTCCATATAAATTTTTCACTTTTCTTAGTCAACTCAGTCATGGATCCAGCAATTTTTGAAATTTTTTTGATAAATCTCCGATAATATCCTGCTAACCTTATAAAACTTCGAACTTCAGTAGGGTTTTTCGGTTGCTTCCACTTCTCAACTGCTTCAACTTTGGCCGGATCCACCTTAATTCCGTCCTTGGAAATTATGTGACCTAAGAAAGTTATTTCAACCAAAATTCACATTTGCTAAACTTAGCATACAACTGATGTTCCTTCAAAGTTTGCAAAACAACTCTCAAATGTTTCTCATGATCCTCCAGAATCTTGGAATACACCAGTATATTATTGATGAACACTACCACAAACTGATCTAGATAAGGCTTAAAAATTCTGTGCATTGAATCCATAAAAGTCGCAAGTGCATTAGTCAATCCAAACGACATCACTGCGAACTCAAAGTGTCCGTACCTCAAGTTAAAGGCAGTTTTAGGTATATCTTTTTTCAAAATCCTCAATTGATAATAACCCTGCCTAAGGTCCAATTTGGAGAGTACTACCGCCCCTTGCAATTGGTCAAACAATTCATCAATGTGGGGCAAAGGGTACTTATTCTTAATAGTAATATCGTTCAAGTCTCGGTAGTCTATATACAGTTTTAAATTCCCATCTTTCTTTTTAACAAACAAGACCGGGGCTCCCCATGCTGAATAACTTTCCTTTATAAAGTTTCGCTCTAGAAGGTCCTATAACTGTAACTTTAACTCTTTCAATTCAGCCGCAGCCATTCTGTACGGCGTCTTAGAGATAGGTGCTATCCCTGGAGTCACATCAATCTTAAAAGCTATCTCCCTTTCCGGAGGAAAAGACTTTAATTCTTCAGAAAAAACATTCGGATACTCCTTTACTACAGGCATATCTTCCAATCTCACTTTATCACTAGGAGTATTTATAAGAAAAGCCAAATATTCTTGAGCTTCCTTACTCAACATTTTTCTAGGTCAAATTCCTGAAATAAGAGCAGATGAGGCTAATCTACCCCTTACATCTAATTTTAGGGTTGCCTCTCCTGGAATACACAACTCTACCGTTTTCGCCTTACAGATCAACTGCGCATGGTAACGAGCTAACCAGTCCATTTCTAAGATAACATCATACCCCTTAATATCTAAGTCCATTAAATCGGCCAGTAACTTTCGTTCTCCAACCCATATCTCGCAATCTCTATACACCAAGTTAGCGATTAAACTTTGATCCCCAGTAGGTGTTCTAACTTTCAAATCATAAAGTAACTTAATTGGCTTCACATCTATTTCACTCATAAAATTAGGGTTCACAAAAGAGTGCGTCACACCCGGATCAATTAAAACCTTAGTTAAACGGTGGAAAATATGGATCGTACCTTCGACCACCTCAGTAGTATCGGGAATCTGCTGATAGTCCAATGCGTAAACCCTAGCAGGTATCTTTGGTCGACTTCCTCCAGCACTAGTCTGCCTAGAAGCTGACTTTTCTAACCTTTGAGTACTACCTCCTACCTTCAGCTTATTTGGACAACTCGCGAGTTGGTGCTCGGCACTGCCACAGTACAAGCCTTTTCTCGACTTTCTCCAACAATCATTCTCCGAGTGATTTGACTTGCCACAGTAGTCATAACTAACCTGAGGAGTTACGGCCGGACCACTAGAAGGTATTCCTCTCGATTGATCTTGCCCACTACGACCTCCTCTTGATAAAGCCCCTCTTAGAGCTCCTGCAGTCCTTACTCATCCCAATCCTCTTCCCATCTTGGAAGGTGGGGCACTTTTACTTGCCTGTCCAGAAGTATGACTAGAAATGTTCCTTTTTTTAGTGTGGAAGTCCCTAACTTGCAGCCTTGCACTCTCAATTCTTTGCGCTTTCTCCAGAGTTTCAGTAAACCTAGAGATTTGGGCTGCTGCCAACCCTTCCTGGATCTCCACATTGAGTCCTTGCACAAAGCGCCTTATCCTTTTCCGCTCATTAATCACCAATTCTGAAGCGTACTTAGAAAATTTAGTGAACTTCCCTTCATACTCGGCTACACTAGAGGTTCCTTGCCTCAACTTTATAAATTCGTCCTCTCGCTTCTCTTGGATCAGAGGCGGAAGAACTTCTTATTGAATTCCCTCGTGAAGTTTTCCCAGGTCCAAGGGGTCTGCGCTCTTTCCCACTTTCCCCTTATCACGTCCCATCAAGCACGTGCTACGCCGTCAAATTGGAAAGCAACAAAGTTCACTCGCCTATCTTCGATATAGTCTAAGGCAGTGAATATGTTAGTCATTCTCTCCAACCAGTTCTCTACTACCTTGGGATCAGGTTCCCTAGTAAATTTAGGCGGAGCAAATTTCAAAAACCTCTCCAAGACCCTATCATCACCTCTATCCTGGCCCCCGGGTTGGTTAATTGGCCCTGGACCCTGTCGTTCTGCCAATCGTTCTAAGATATCAGTCATCCGATTAATGGCAGTAGCCACTTGATTACCCTCTACATTTTCTTGTCCTTGGGTCGGTCCAATTGCCGATCCCTGATCATCCCCTTGAGATTGGGTTTGCCTAGTCCCACGCCCACGACCTCTACCACTCCTTCGTCCGTCCATAATCCTAATTATGCCTAATGCAAGAAATAAAATAATTACGCGAGAAAATACAAAAAAAAATAAGAGCTGTCATGAAAACATTGGAAATAACAATAATTAACATATATTAACACTTTAAGATTCATACAATTAGCAAGTCATGGGGCATTTACAAAAATATAGCACACATGTGCCACAAAAGTACTTTTAGTCATGCATGACAAAAGTAGGTCCAAGTGCCTCAAAAGTGGGCCACACAGTTAAACAAAAAACAATGGCCTTTGAACTAGCATCATCCCAACTATTTCTAGTTACAAAAGTCAAAAGAGAGTCATCACCCCTAGGCTAATCCTCAACAGGACTATCAGACAGAACCTCCTCTTCAGGGTCCTCCTCCGGATCTTGCTCGAAAGACTCTTCCTCAGTGCCCTCCTGAACCGGATTCTGCACAACATCTATCACCTCATCGATCAACATAGTGGTGTCTGCCAAGATCCCAGAAGCTCGATCCCGGATCTCCCCGCCTATCCTAGTAAGTCGAGCCCTAACCTTCTGAAACTCATCACGAGCGGCCTCAGCCCTAGCCATCTCGTCCACTACCATCCCCTCTAGCTCTACAATCCTATCACCCTGAGCATTCACCATAAGGCTCAGCTCTTCGATTTCCTGGAGTAAAGCTTTGTTGGTATTCACCAACTGACGACGCTCATCGTCAATGGACAGTACGAGGTCATTAGGGTAAGCGTATGTCACCCTACAGAGATATGGGGGAAACCTAGAAGAAGGCGAGTAACGCACACGAGCTCCTCCACCAAGTGCTCGATAGTAAATAGGTCTAAGGGGTTCCACGTGGCCATTAGCATGACTATTACCATTAGCAACGTGTCCTCCATTACCATTTTCCATCCCTGCAAAACAACCACAATTTTCGGGTTAGAAATTTAAAATCACTAACTCGCTCAAATAGTACTTAAGGTATAACTAATTATCTCATTCCTAATCTCAAGAGTAAAGTTTCTAATATATCTCCCAAATAGATTTCTAATATAGTGCTTTGATACCACCTGTGACGCCCCCACTTCTCCCAAGGGCGAATCCAAAGGTATCGGCGGGACGCCTGCCCAACTCTCGCCAGGACTCGATACAATTCCAATTCAAATTTAAGGATAAATAACCGAATAATAAAAGTCGAAGGTATAAAGAAAAGTTTCTTCCTTAAAATTTCTAATCTTACATCACAAGTTATCAAAAGTACATCAACATTCCCTAAAATATACAACCTCCAAACGTTGTCTAAACAATTACATTCAAAACCCTAATCAAAAGTCCATCAAGTTGGCTTCTCCGATTCTTTCCATTTCGACTCCTGTTAAGGAAAACAAAACTAATGGGATGAGCTAATGCTCAGTGAGGCCAAGAAAAACATGCAAACACATAGTTCAAATAGCAATAGCACTTAAGCGAGAAATAAAGTTGTAACATTCAAGCAATTCATAGTTTAAAATAGACACACACTCAATGAGGATACAGGAGCTCTCAGGAGGTAGGTTCCACTTGCTTCGCCAATGCTCGATCAAATACTTCCCCGCGATGACACTCCATCAACCGGGTCGGTATTAAGTCCGTAGAACTCCACTTTCTTCACAATTCCCGTTCACCGTTACAACCCCCAGTCCTAGGCCCGCTCTTCTATAAAAGGTACTACTACTTGAGTAGGCCAAACGAGATCTCTTAATAGATCAACCTTATAATTATCTCATAGTTCACCGAGCTTCTCGACCAAGCCCTTGTCGGCTCGAGTCGCAAGGTCGGCCAATTGAGATTTGGGCATCCCCCAATTCAATTGTAGGTCGAGGAGAATCACTCCAAACGACATCCAGTCAACCAAATACAATTCAGTTATAAGCAGTTCAATTATACAATCAGTTAAAAGAGAACGAGTGCAATAACGTACACACTCGACTCAACAATTATAAACCATTCAATCCATAAGAAGCAATTCACATAATTGCAACAAGTCATGCACTAGACACTCACCAAATCAAAATAAGGGAGTAAGTGCAAAAGATCTTTAGTGGTCGGCTTCGGAATTCTCTTCAAGATCCTCTTGAGCGCCTGAAGACATAACAATTAATTATCACCCATAAATACTTACAAACTCCTTGCCAAACAAGAAAGAATGTACGTTCGTTTTAAGCTAAGACAATGTTTCGAAAAGCCTCAATATATCGAAAATCGAGATTCAAAAGTGAGGGTTTAATAACACAAGTGAAACTAATTTCCTCCATGAAATCGAGTTTAAAACGATCAATCAATATCCAAAGATAGGGAAAATTTTCCAAAAACTCATTTCCCAACAAGTCATGAAATTTCAGCTCTGCGCAATGAACTTGATAAAATCAGATCGTGAGATTGGGAAGTCCAAAAATGGAAACCTTTATATTTTTGGAAACTAGATTCAAGGTACTAAAAGTTCATAGAAGACACTTTTCCAAGATTTGAAACGAAACGTATTCATTTTTCAGCTCAAAGTTTCAGTTCCAAGAAGACAGGTTTGAACCAGTCTTGGTCTTCCAGAAGTCTTTGGAAATTCGGCATAATTCACAAAAAGTGAATCAGACCTTAAAATTCATAACACAATAAGAGTTCCAAACAAGGTTTCAAACACGACAAATGGAACTAAATTTGGAGTTTTGAGCGTCAAGATATAGTAGTTTAAAGTCGGCTGACTTTTGTACACTGATAAAAAATTTCCAGATTTGAAGAGTCATCTTTAGAGCATTATTTGAGTATCGAAATGGTATTGAAATTACCCCAAATTTGGTACACTTAAATTTCCATATATGTACTACCTCTATATCAAATTTCACAGAAAAAATCATGTGGGAAGGCAGTTAACAAAACTACCAAAGTTTAGGAAATTCTCAAGGTTAATCTGCCAACTCACCCTTTCTTTCCTTTCAAAAGTTTGGTACAATGGAATCAGCCCCAAATCGATCCATTTTTGAAACTAAGGTCCTATAAAGATTTAATAAGCAATTGATAAGCAATTGAAATCAAAATTTTCGAAGCAAAACATCCCAAAACAAGTTTGACCATTCGATCACCAAGAAAGGAAAAACTTCCAGTTTTCCAGCTTTGTTACACTTTCAAAATCAGACCACATCTCACTCATACAAGTTCAAATTAAGAATGGTTTATGGCGTTGTAAACTAGGTTCATAATGGTACATTTCATCAGAAGGAAATGTTTCCAAAATCAGTTCACAAGTGAGAGAAAATCAGGCCACAGGATGCAGCCTCTCCATTCCCCTCGGACAGAAAGTCACAACAGGGCAGTCAACTTTGCCGAATCACTACGGTTCACTCAGTTTGAACTAGCAAGTGATTTTCATACCATTGGAAAGCTATGAATGTCTAGTTTTGAATGCTGCTAACGGCACTCAATTTGACTTTTGTACAGAGAGATACGATCGAACAAAGAGGTACTGTCCGGACATCTACAACACGTTTTCCAGATTTGGTTCTTTTTCTAAAAACTCTAGTTTTGAGCAACCAAATTGAAGAGATTTTCGCAAGGCATTTTGTACACATAATATACAACATATATCACTCAACTTCAGAGTCATATAACTCTCAAAATTTCGGAACAACCAGTGACCAACAAGGACAGAATTTCGGCCAGCTCTCTTGCACCATTTTCCTTCAATTTTTCCTTCAATTTCAAACCAATATCATCTCATACAACACATAAACAACATCAATCAACCAATTACACCTCAAGTCAACTACCTATAATCCACCTCAAGGCCTCTAGCCTAAAGATTAAAGTAAGAAATGAAACACCTCAAGTCCTCTAGCCTATTTCTTGCTTAGGGTTTCAAACCCATGCAAAATTAACCACTAAACTTGGATTAAATGGAAAGATTAGAAGAGTTAAAGGTTACCTCTTGAAGCCTTGTAGAAACCAGAATTTTTCACCCAAAAACTCTCCAAGAAACACCACAAGAGGTTGCCTTTCTTCAAACTAAGATGAATCTCCAAGAACTAGAAGATTAGATGAAGTTTTGGAGCAAGTTTGAAGTGAAAAGATTGAAGCTTTCTTCCTTCCCTTTTCCTTGAGAGAGTCGGCCGAACAAGAGAGAGAAGAGAGAGTGTTTGGTTGTGTGAATCTTCCCTTGGAAGATTGGAGGGAAAAAGGAAATAAAAAACTAGCCAAAGTCAACTTTGAATAGTGCTCGAATAGTGTCCCGTACTACCACTTTTCTCGCTTGTTTGTTGCACTAGTGCACTAATCCTCCAATGTAATTCCTTTAACACTATATTTACTCACTTTTATGAGTCTAGTATAACTTTCTCAAATTTCCACTTAGCCGTTTTGATGCGAAATACGTGAACTTTCTACTCGCGTGCGATAAGGCGAAATTTACGAGCAATTCATGTAACGGTAATATAATTAACTAATACTAAGGTAAATAATTATAAAAATAACTATTTTAAGAATAAACATGAGTCCTCACACTTATACCTTTCAAAAGCTTCTTGGCAAGTGAAAAACAAACCACTATCTTCCAAAAATTTCACCACACCAACCTTCCTAAGCACCAAGGTGAAACTTTAATCGGTTTAGTTTTGTTGATTTCCACTCAAACAAGGCTTGATTCAAGGTTGGAAATGGAAGGTTTCCTCCCTCTCTTTTCCCTCTCCCAAAATTTTGGCCAAGCTAACAAGAAATGAAGCAAAAAATGGCCAAAATACAAGATAAAAAGGAAAGAAATAAACTTGGTCAAAGTTCCTTGGATTTTTTACACTTGGCACCACAAGATGGTTTCTTTTTTTTTTCTTTTCTTCCTTTTCTTTGGTCAAAAATGGTGGCTGACTTAAGGGTTAATTTAGGGGAAATTAAATGAAATAAAAACAAGGAGATTAGGGTAAGAAAGTATTGGTCAAGTGGTGTACTCAATTGGTAGCAAACAGTGCACGTCGGTTCAAGCCGATTTTCCTTAACTCGCGCGTACTAGTGTTTTAACTTATGATTCACTAACTTATTCTAAGCACTTCTAATCACACACTTCCTCTTATCTAAAACTCACTCTTAACCACCAAATTTAATACACACACCTCACTAATTAATCACTCTATCAAAATACACCAAAACCCTAACTTACTCTAACTTGAAAAGTAAAAGTAAAACTCTTGGCTCAACTAATGAAATCACCATGAAATTTAGGGCTAGTAAGTAGTTAAATAATCAAGTAAAGAAACATAGAAAGAAATATAAATTAAATTTTCAAAAAAATGGGAGGAAATTCTAAAGGAATTTTCGGGCCCTCACACTCTCTCCCCCTTAAGAAAATTTCGTCCTCGAAATTTTTACCTTCCATCACCTCAGATGACTCCGGAGCTTGTTGCTTGTCTAAGGCATATACCCGTGCTGGTACTTTTGGTTGGTTCCCTCTTTCATTAGCTTGTTTCGGTTTGGTTCTATCCACTTTTTGAGCACTATTCCCTCGTGGCTGTTTCTTCGGGCAGTTGCTAATTTGATGGTCGCTACTCCCGTAAATCAAACACTTTCGCCCCTTCCTCCAACAATCATCCTTAGTGTGATTTGCCTTCCCACAATATCCACAGGCCAAGCGAGAAGCCACTTTTGGCCTTCTCGAGAAATTTCCTCTTGTCCTATTTGACTTCCTTTTGTAGACCTTCATCTAGTGCTCCTAGTGTCCATGGTGGGTAAGGTGAATTGTTCACTTTTTGCACTTTGGAAGGCATTACCTTTTCTCTAGGTTCCTCATATGTACTACTAGATGCACTCCTTTTTCATGCTTAGAAAGCTTTTACCTGTGCCTTCGCATTCTCAATTCTTTGAACTTTTTCAAGAGCTTTCGTAAAAGTATTAACTTGAACCGCCACTAAGCTTCCTGGATCTCCAAATTCAATCCTTGGATAAACCATCTCACTCTCCTTCGCTCCGTAACCACCAATTCAGGAGCAAATTTAGACAGTTTAGTGAATTACTTTTCATATTCGGCCACACTCTGGGTTCCCTGACGCAATGTAATAAACTTATCCTCTCTCTTTTCTTGGACCAAAGGTGGGAGGTATTTCTCATTAAACTCCCTTATAAAGTTTACCCACGTCCACACAGTCTGTTCTCTCTCCACTTTGCCCTAAAAACATCCCACCATGCCCGGGCCGGTCCTTCGAATTGAAATACAGCAAAGTTCACCTGTCTTTGCTCCGTGTTGTTCAAAGCTGCAAAAATATTAATCATCGCCTCTAATCACTGCTCAGCTGTCTTCGGATCAGCCCTCCAAGGAATTTAGGAGGAACAAACTTTTGAAACCGCTCTAGGGCCCTATCCTCTCCTATCTCAGGGTTCCGAGGTTGATTCACTGGAGTTTGGCCTTGTTGTTCTACCAATCGCGCTAAGATATTGGTCATTTGTTGTATCACCGTCACCACTTGGTCCCCTGCTTCAACCCTCGGTCCACGATCTTGCTCGGCTGCTATTTCTCTTTCATTCCTTGGTTCTTGTGATTGCCTAGCCCCACGGCCACGACTACGTCTCCCCTCCATACCCTTCTCTCTTTTTTTTTTCAAAAGGTGATATAGTACGTAAACAAAATAAATTGGCCAAAATGGCAAGATAAAGGCAATTTTAAACCATAAAACCAAAGATAAGGAAACATGCTTAGCATATTTATAACACACCAAGTTCATACAGATACATATCAAGCTGATCAAAATCAAGTGCAGCAAGTACTATACATGGGAGCATTGACATGTCACGAGCAAAATACATACAGTGGTAATACAGTGGCAAAACAAGAAGGAAAACACGACATGCCGTCCCAGCCGATTCCACTTCTTTCTCAAGCTCAACTATATTCCCTTGATCTCCCTCTGCTTGTACTCCTCCACAAACATCCCACACTCGGTTAAAATATTTTCCGTTCGATCTCTCACTTCTCTTACTACCCGAACTAGACATCCGTTGACCCTTGCACTTCCTCTCGCAAAACATTAGCACGTTCTTGTTCCTCGCGAATGGAGGTCTCAAGTTCTCAAATTCTATCATCTTGCATCCTTAGCATTACCTCAACTCTTGAGTACTCGGGTACAAGAATCTGAAATAAGATAATTCACAACTCGAGCCGGCCGATCCCAAGAGTAAATCACCACTTTTGAGATTCCTATCCGACATACATACCTAATTTTCCCCAAGTATAAGATAAAGGGTTTATACGTATCATATTCATGATTCACAACTTACGCTCTAGAAGAGTACATAATCCTTTACTCATCATATAATAGGGACCATAACACCATTTGGCCCAAACTCACCCCGCGCAGAGACCACGCGAAGTAGCTCTGATACCCACTGTGACAACCCCACCCTCCCTCTAAGGTGAACCAAAGGGTTCGACGGACCGCCTGCCCCAGCTCTCACTGGGCTCACTCACATATCCACTTCAAGAGCAAGTAAAGATGGACCAATCAAACTTAACATATATACAACATCCAGGTTAAATTACAAAAGTTTAGGATCCACCCAACTACTAATACTATCATTATTACACAACAAAAAGTTCTAGTCAAAAGTTTAGTCTTCCTCTAATCACTCGTCTTGCTCTCAAACCCTGTAAGAAACAATGTAACGGAATAGAGGGATGAGCTAAAGCTTCAATGAGGTTCCCATAACACATAATCAAGCAATTCAAACAAAGGGCATTAGTCATTTAATAACAATCAATCAAGAAACACATTTACAATATAAAAGCAATAAGAACACACTCATTAAAAGGATATATGCTCATGTGGAACCATTCGTTCATTCATTCGCCAACCATTTTCCTCATCCCTCCAATATTAGAAAAATATTTTTTTGCAAGTGAAAACACCTTCAGTGTTCTTCACATTCACTCATTGATTTTATTTCCCGCCACTAGCCAATTCACTGGCCAGTTCTCACCCAACTTTCGTGTCATACTCGAGTATACCAAAACACTGTCCCGGGGTCACCAGCCCGCCCGACCGAATCCGCTTCGGCTCGAATCGACTGGCAACGAAGGACAAGGCCCCAGTTTAGCAAAAAGGGCTTACATTCATGCACAAGTAGCATTCAATTCATTGAAAATTCACTTTTGCTTGGGTCGCAGTGCGATAAAGTACACCACTCGCCCGTCAAAAATCCATTTAGCAATCATTGGAAAGCATTTAACACTCAAGCGAATATTCACAAGAAGTACACAGTCATTTAATACACAAACATGGCAAACAAACACTCACCCTAAACAAGTCTTGTTTTATCAAAATCAGTTCAGGGCCGGCACCTTGCCACTCTCGAAATCTACAGTCAAATATTGTCCCACAAAGAGCCAATCAATACATGAGTGCAAGCTGCATAACTTATATTTCTATATCAAAGGTAAAAGGTATGAAAAGTATAGTAAATCATATAGGCAAGGTGTACGCATAATTTGTAAAAGAAATGATAAAAAAACGGTTAAGTTCAAAGCCAATATATGCAACTAAAAACCATGTTTTGAATACTTGTTTAGAATGTTAGAAATCAGGTTTAGAACACTTGAGAAGTACATGTTAAGTCGGACCAAGGAACGGAAAACAAGAGAAAGGCAACGAGAAACAATGAAGATGGCAAGCTTTGCCATTCTTTGGTATTTTGATCACAACCGAAGCTACACTTATCCGATTGATATGAATCTTATGGCGTTTCCGAAGCTAAGACATAGACCTACATTTATTATGATGAACTCCAAAGCCAAATCATGCATTTTCATGGTCAAAAATTGGAAATCTCAGAGAAAACAGAAAGCTGTCGGTTAAATAGGGCATTTGGGCAGTCAGGGGTATTTTAGTCATTTCACAAGTTACAAGTGCTCCGATTGAGTTGAAATGTTTTGGATAGAAAGCTTAACTCAACTCCCTACAACTTTTATGTTTTGAGCAAGAAACTGATTCAATCAAAAACATGGAGAAATTCGCAGCCCAAATTGAGTCCAAAAACAGGGCAGAACTGAAAATTTCACCCCCAAGTGGCTGGAAATGCAACTTTCCACTATAAAAAGTAATAAACATGCCACTAACCACTTCACAAGTTCCATTTCCATGCTTAATACCAACATTGGCTAGTTAAACAACATAATCATGGCTGGAAAATATAAAACCCTAGCTGAAAATTCCACTACACCATAAAAAACTAGGAAATCAACCATAGCAAGCCAAGATTGAAAGGTTCTATACCAAGTTTAACAAGATTAAGCAAGAGAAAAGGAAGTTCAAGCCTTATACCTTCCAAAAGCTTCTTGCAAGTGAAAAACAAACCACTATCTTCCAAAAATTTCACCACACCAAGCTTCCTAAGCACCAAGATGAAACTTTAATCGGTTTTAGTTTTGTTGATTTCACTTCAAACAAGGCTTGATTTAAGGCTGGAAATGGAAGGTTTCTCTCCTCTCCTTTCCCTCTCCAAAATTTCGGCCAAGCTAACAAGAAATGAAGCAAAAATGGCCAAAATGCAAGATAAGAAGGAAAGAAATTAAACTTGGTCAAAGGCCCTTGGATTTCCGCACTTGGCACCAACAAGATAGTTTCTTATTTTTTTTTTCTTTTCTTCCTTTTCTTTGGTCAAAAATGGTGGCTGACTTAAGGGTTAATTTAGGGGAAATTAAATGAAATAAAAATAAGGAGATTAGGGTAAGAAAGTATTGGTCAAGTGGTGTACTCAATTGGGTAGCAAACGGTGCACGTCGGTTCCAAACCGATTTTCCTTAACTCGCGCGTACTAGTGTTTTAACGTTATGATTCACTAACTTATTCTTAGCACTTCTAATCACACACTTCCTCTTATCTAAAACTCACTCTTAACCACCAAATTTTAATACACCCACCTCACTAATTAATCACGCTACCAAAATACACCCAAAACCCTAACTTACTCTAACTTGAATAGTAAAAGTAAAACTCTTGGCTCAACTAATGAAATCACCATGAAATTTAGGGCTAGTAAGTAGTTAAATAATCAAGTAAAGAAACATAGAAGAAAATATAAATTAATTTTCAAAAAAATGGGAGGAAATTCTAAAGGAATTTTCGGGTCCTCACATCTAGACCTTCCTTCATTCAACCTCTCATGTTCTCATCCCTGTAAGGAATACAAATTTGTATGGAATGACCTAAAAATCCAGTGAGGTTCCAGGAAAACAAGCAGGTAATATAACAGGCAAGACCATACACCGAATATCAAGAAACAAGTCAAACTCAATTAGATCATAACCCAGTATATGGTTAAGCAAGTAGTCAAACAGATCATGCAAAAGTGTACAGTAAAGAAACACATTCATGGCAAAGGATATAGGTTGCTCTCAGGAGCAAGTTCCATTGCAGCTTGAACAAGGTCCGTTGACTCTCTGTCAACCACAAAAGTATAATGTCCGTAGATCACCACTTTACACCAATTTTCGTCCACCAAACATACCTCTTACTGGGCCCGAACACCAAAGAAAGTACCCAATGTTCGTCGATCTCCTCGACCAAGCCCTTGCCAGCTCGATTCAACCAACTAGCCCTGGGTTGGACTTATAGTCCCAGATATTCAATAATTCAGGATCTGACTTATAGCCCCAAGTATTCAGTATTCAGTAGTGGAGTCGTTGGCTAACATCCAACGCTCACGCAGTAATAATTGGAGACGTTGGTTGACACTTAACGCTCCGTATTCAGTAATATCGATGTTCAAGTGATGATTTCCAGTCAGGAGTAAACAGATTAGGAACTTGTCCTTTACCCAAGATTTCTCAACTTACCCGACCGCTCTAAGACTGGTCTAAAGCAAGAGGTCCATCGAGGGTTCAGTTCAACTGTTACCGACTTACATTCACGCATACGCATTAGTAACCTTAGATTCCACTTACCCAACGTCTGGGATAAGGTCCAAGGCCCAGTTCAACCACTACAAGAGAAATGTAGCTGGTCTACAATTCAACCGCTACAAGAAGGATGTAGCCGGTCTACTATTCAACCGCTACAAGAGAAATGCAGCCGGTCTAGCAGTTCAACCGCTGCAAGAGGAATGCAGCAGGTCTACAATCATGCACATGAATATGCAAGTCCACATTGCAGGATCAATTAATTCAAGTTCATAGAGGTCGAGTGCGAATAAGGACACACTCGCCTAGTCATAATCAAGTCACAAGTATTACCCAGCAAATCACATTTCAAGCATTCCAAGTGTTTCAGGTCAATATACGGGCACATGCAAATCAAGTTACTTGTTCATGCATAAGTGAGATATCAATTGTTTCGTCAAATTAGGTCGATTGAGTGTACATAAGAGCACCCTCGCCTAAATAGGGCTCAAGTCACAAATAAGCAAGCATATCACATTTCAAGCACTTCAAATCCAAACAGTTGAAACCCGAGTAGGTATGAAAACCCGATCAAACAAGAAAACTGAAAGAAAAATGCAGAAATCAGAAATTTTGGCAAGCAAATACTACCACAAATCCAGTCACAATATTGGCCGGATTGTCAGGGAGGGCATACAAATTTTTTTTGACTCTCACTTCCTCGAATCCGCCCCACATTTCATTATGACAAAACGGCCAGTACATAATTTAACAAAATAAAAAGTTTAGTCGAACTGGTCAAGTGCAATAAAGTACACACTTGCCTATGTGACGATAAATCAAGTACCTAGCACTTTCTAGCAACAGTGAGCATGTAACACGTGCCCCAAACACACAAGAAAGTCGGTGGAATAAACACCCAAGTGACCAACAAGTCAAGTACAAGTAAAGCAATTCATTTCATATCAATATCAAGAAGTGAACTACAAAGGATAGAGTATGATAAAGTACATCCTCGTCCCAAAGGTCATCAATTCAAGAGCAATTACTTTAAGCAAGCAAGCATGTCATTCAAGCAAGGAGACATTCCACGTAAATATTTTCATGAACTTAGAACACTCCCAATCAATTGCAACCCTTCACTTAACCTTGGTTTGTCCTCTTGAATTCTCTCGAATCCTGTGGGTCACAGACTATATTAAAAGACTAGCAATACAAAACCAAAATACATGAAGAAATTAAGGTTCCAAAACTGCAATTCCTTTCATTTAAACCTCAATTCCACCCATAATCCAAACTCAAAATAGTTTACCAACTCTAATCTTAAAGTTGGAAATGAAAGTATGAACAGTTCTAGGAAAACAGAAATTTTTTCCAGTTTTGTGCGGCGCTATTTGAAAATCATAACTCAAGCTTCCTAAGTCCAAAATTTATAACTTTATACTGTTGGAAAGTAAATTCAAAGGGTTACAATTTCACAGAAGAACCCATTGTAAGATTCTGTCCACCAGTTAGTCAAATTCCAACATAAATTTGCTATTTCATCCAGTCAAAGACAGAACAGGTGTGAAAAAGCAGTTAATTTGAAAAATCACAACTATCATAGAAATTGAGAAAAATTATGAAATTTTCACGGTTGAAAGTACCTTGAATATAGTTTCAAAAATTCAAACGAAACTCAATTCCAACTTTTCTACACCAAGATATAACAGATTTTCCAAAACTGCTCAAGATTCCCTGCAGAAATTTTCAGCAGCACTTCCTCTTCTTTTTTTTACTTTTCCATCCAACCCAATACCAAATTTCATCTCAATTCAACCTCAATCACAACCACAAGTCATAAGCTATCAATACACTTGTTTTAGGCCACTAAATCATCCATATATAGCAAGTTTATAGCTCAAGAACTACCATAATAAAGCTGGAACTAGGCTGAAATTCATAATCACAAGCTAGAAATTTCTATTACAAAGCCAAAAAGCATATCAAAGCTGGAAAAATCACATGGCAAAGCTAATAGACCATGGGCCAAACTTAAACCATCATATCAAGGCTGAAAATTTCACCAAAAGCTGAAAATTTGTCAACCACAATGAAACCATGAAATTTTCCATATAAATTACCCAAAATCCAACTCTAAAGCCACTAGTATGTAAAGATTAAAAGCAAAAAGAAGTTTCTTGTCATAAATACCTTAAAACCCCAAGGAAAATGGAAACCAAGCGCTTCTCTCCAAGAATTTCTCCACTAAAGCCTTTGATCTTCCTTGAATATCATTTTTTTATGGTTTGGATTGCAAACTTAGGGTGAAATCTTGAAGATTCAAGCAAGGATTGAAGTTGGAATTTGAGTTTTCTTTCTTTTTTCTCTCTCAAGGAGGTTTGGCCATGGCTAGGAGAAAATGGAAGAATTTTGGTCTAAATTTGGTTTAGTAAAGGTTAAGAAAAGTCCAAGTCAAAGTCAAGGTCCAATGCTTCAAGGACAAATGGCATCCAAGGGTTAATCTTCATTCTATTGTCTTCCAATCACTAAATTGTCTTGCCAACCTCTAATTATTCCATAACACCTTATAAAATAATATCCGTTTGCACAAAACTCCTTCTAATCTTCAAAATTTATCACACGTACCACAATAGCGGTTCCCACATCCATAATGCAATTCAAACTTAACATGAACTAACTTATACCAAGAAAATGATTTAAAAACTTGATTTACTTATAAAAATATCGAAAAAATTAAGGCAATAATTTAAATAAAGAAAATGCATTCGAAGAAATAAAATAAAATTATATAAAGGAAATTTTTCGGGTTCTCACAAAAGGACTGCCTCACAAGGATGCCCTGCACCAGCTCCTCGGGTGAGTTGTGGGTATTGTGGTAAGGCAAACCATACCGAGGATACTTGCCTGTGAAAGATGAAGAAATGTCTCCATTGCAACAGTTCCGAGTATTAGATCGCAGCCTGTCCTGTTAAACCCCGTGAAGGAAATGAGGGTTCGCAGCCAGAGAAGTCAAACCCTAAGCAACCTACTGCCAGTGAGAGTAGACCGAGAGTCTCTGATAGGGTTTATGCCTTGGACCATCAGCAAGCTCCCGAGTTATTTGAAGTGGTGGAAGGTATGATCCATGTATTCCACCGCTTAGCTAAGTTTTTAATTGACCCTTGAGCAACCCATTCTTTTGTAAATCTTACCTTCATTTACGGTATTGATATAAATCCCCTTAAATTACTCTATGACTTGGAAGTTAGAAAACCTACTGAGCATCAAAGCCTAATTACCAACATGGTTTACAAAAGTTGTGAGGTTTGGGTAGGAGAACGGAAGTTGATGATAGATTTGATAAGCTTAGACCTCAAGGGATATGACGTGATTATATGAATGGATTGGTTGACTCGTTATAATGCTCAGTTGAATTGCAAGACTAAGGAGGTAGATTTCTGTATACCAGGAGAGGCAACCCTAAGATTAGATGTGAGAAGTAGACTAGTCTCGTCTGCACTTATTTCGGGAATTCGAGCCAGAAAATTATTGAATAAAGGGGCGCAGGGTTACTTAGCTTTTCTAATTAATATTCCTGGAGATAAGGTAAAACTGGAGGATGTTTTAGTGGCAAATGAACTTTTCGATGTTTTCCTGGCAAATTGAAGTCGATGCCGTCAGAGAGGGGAACAAAATTTAAGATTGATTTGGTGCCTGGAACCACTCCTATTGCGAAAACACCATGTCGAATGGCATCTGCCGAGTTTAAGGAACTAAAACTGTAGTTATAGGATTTGTTAGAGTGCGGGTTTATTCAAGAAAGTGAATCACTTTGGGGAGTACCTGTTTTATTTGTTAAAAAGAATGATGGTAATTCGAGACTTTGTATAGACTATCGAGACTTAAATGATGTCACGGTGAAAAATAAATATCCTTTACCGAACATTGACGAGTTATTTGATCAGTTGCAAGGAGCAGTGATTTTCTTTAAATTGGATTTCAGGCAGGGTTATTATCAGTTAAGAATTAAGCAGGAGGATATACCGAAGACTACTTTTAATTCCAGATATGGATATTTCGAATTTGCAGTGATACCTTTTGGTTTAACAAATGCTCCAGCTGCATTTATGGATTTGATGCATCGAGTCTTTAAAGTTTATTTGGACCAATTTGTCGTGATATTCATAGATGATATCTTGGTATACTTTAAGATTCGGGAGGATCATGAACGACATTTGAGGATAGTTTTACAGATTTTGAGAGAACATTAGTTATATGCCAAGTTTAGCAAGTGTGAGTTTTGGTTGGACCAAATTTCTTTTCTAGGGCATGTAATATCTAAAAATGACATTTCTGTGGACCAAGTGAAAGTAGAAGCCGTAACTGAGTGGAAACAGGTAGAAACCCCCAACTGAGATCCGTAGTTTTCTGGGTTTAGTAGGGTACTACCGTTAGTTCATCAAAGATTTTCCAAATTAGCAGGACCTTTAACCGATCTGATGAAAAAGCATGGTCAATTTGTTTGGAATTTTAAGTGTGAAACTAGTTTTCGAAAATTAAAGAAACGGTTGATTTCGACGCCAATTTTAGCCTTACTAAATGGGAAAAACCGTTTCGCTGTATATACTGACGCCTCAAGATAAGTATTGGGATGTGTTCTAATGCAAAATAGAAGTGTAATTGCCTATACCTCTAGGATATTAATACCTCATAAGCGGAATTACCCGACTCATGATTTGGAATTAGCCGCTGTAGTTTTTTGTCCTAAAGAAGTTGAGACATTACTTAGATGGGGTGACTTTGAGGTTTATACTGACCATAAGAGATTAAAATATCTATTCTCTCAGAAGGAACTAAACTTGAGACAGCGTCGCTGGGTGGAATTTCTTGAGGATTATGACTGTACAATTAGTTACCACCCGAGAAAGGCCAACGTCGTAGCAGATGCTTTAAGTCGAAAGTTCAGATAGCCGAATTAATGATTTTAGAAATAGAATTTGTTGGAAAAAGTGAGTGAATGGAATTCGCGATTGGACCGACAGAGAGTGATTTTGGGAAATATCACGGTGAAATCTGATTTATCGGACCGAATTAAAGAAGTTCAGAAGAATGATAGGATGGTACAAAAATGGGCAGAAAAACTGAACAAGGCGAAATAGCAGACTTTAATGTGAGATCCGAGGGTATTTTGAAATTTCGTGATCGTGGTAGTGGTGCCGCAAGATGAAGTGCTAAAATTCGCACATCGATCTAAGTATATAGTGTGAGAACTCGAAAATTTTCACATTTTCAAGTATTATTTTTTCTGTGCCTATATTTATACTGTCCTTTGAAAATATTAAATGTTTTGTACATTTTACAAGTAAGTACAATTTTTTAAATCATTTTCCTAGTACAAGTTAGTGTACATAACTTGAAGTGCAATTGTTCGATGTGGGGCCCGTTAGTGCGATATAATTTTGCCGATTAGGTGATGAAATACTAAGTGATATTATTCTACATTGTGTTAGAAGATAATTGGAGGTTAGTTAGCTACTTGAATCATTGGAAGGAAGGAGATAAGCTTAGAAACTTCAAGAGGCCACATGTCATGTTTGGATTGGAGGTGGACTTTGACCAAGAGGATTAACTTTCTTCAAACCAAATTTTTGACCAATTTTCCTCTCATTTCCCTTGCCTTGGCCGAATTTCATGGAGAGAAAAACAAGGAAAACCTCTTCCATTTCTAGCTTCTAATCTTGGCCAAATCTTGAGTTTTAACCAACCAAATTGAAAACTACACCATACAAGTACTAGCTAAGGGAAATTGAAGGCCTTGGTGGAGTTGTTTTGGGAGGAGGAAGTCTAAGCTACCAACTTTCTTTGAGGTTTGAAGGTAAGGTTGCTAAGAACACCCTTCTTTGGTTCCAATAGATGATAATTAGTGGCCTATGGTGGCTTGCTAACATGATTAAGGGATGATTTTGTGGATTAATGGAGAGTTGGTTAAATTTCTGATTTATTGTGAATTTTCTGCCCTAATCTGATCAGTTCTGTTCGTCCATGATGGAGGCCGAATTGGCCTTAGCTCAAAACATGAAAGTTGTAGAGAATTAAGTGTAGATTATGCCTGTAAAATTTCAGCTCAATCGGAGCACGGTACCCTGTGAAATGACTATTTTACCCCTGCTGCCCTGTTTCTGTCCGGAAATGATAATCAGCCCCTGTATTTGGCTCTTTTGGCTGGGAAGATTACGGAATTAGCTTTTGATGCCTTCTTAAGAATTGTAGCCTTGTATCTTAGCTTTCATATGGCTTTGGAATCAACTGAATTGGAGTTGTGTGGGCTGAGTTATGATGGAATATTTGGGCCTGGTTTTGGATGGTTGTAAAGCTTTAATGGGTTACATTTTAAGGGTGTTCGATAGCTTATAGTTGGTATTTGAAATTGTGGTTGAATGATATGAGTTGGTGGTTGGGTTGTGTTGTGGAAAGTAAGGAAAACAAGGGAAAATGCTGTCCGTTTATTTTCTTGGACTTGAGTGAATGGATATGAGATTGGAATGTAGTTTTTGTGATGCATTAGACTTATTTTGCTTACTTTGCTTAGAATAGCTTAGTGCCACTTTAGTAGAGTTATATGAGCTGTTTCACTTGCACTTGTACATTTCCGTTTAACCATGATGCGTAGTTGCAAAGGTTAGTTTGAACTTCAAATGTTTACTCAATTGTTTTCCAAAACAAACAAGAGTGGCCTAGGGTTTCTCGGCCACAAAACCTAATTTTAACGCGCAAGGTTTTTAAAGTGTGAATTTAAGGTATTTTGTCTACCTTTTGCATATGGTTTTCACCAAGACAATTGTTGCACATTATTTCTTTGCAAATGTGTTAGTTTTTGAGCCCAAAACACGTTTTTTACGAAAAAAAAGAGGAAAAATTCTACTGTTCACTATCCGGCCAAGTTCTGGCCAGATTTTGACGTGGCACTGTTTCCGAATTTTCCGATGAAATTTTCTTAAAACTCTTTTGAGGTTAATTCTATGTTGGTTTGAGAAAACCTTTAGTTACTCATTTCCTTTGATCAAAATGTACTCTTTCCACTTCTAAAATCATACTTTTACTTTGTATTAGTTTTTATTCGGATTTCTTTGACTCACCCACATATTTTGATGATAGAACCATAATATTTTCTCATAATTGTTATTAGGGTTTCTTGGTGACCAAAGTTGATATCCGGAGGGATACTTTGGACGTAATTTTGCTTAATTAGGTTGAGTGTTCTATATACGTTATGTTTCATTGACTATGTGGCTAGTTGAAATACTTGATTAAATGTTAAATGTTCTCAATGATTGCAAAAACGATTTTTACTAGGCGAGTGTGCTACTTTATCGCACTCGACCTAAATGAACGTGAAAGTTTCAATGATTGAATGATTAAATGTTACTTGTGCATGAATGTAAGCCTTCGGGCTGAACTGGGCCCTTGCCCTTGGTTATTGGTCGACTCAAACCAGAAGCGGACTCGGTCGGGCGATTAGTGACCCTGGGTGAATGTGAATGTTGGTATACTCGAGTATGACCATGAAGTTGGCGGAGTTTGGGGAATGAAATGAATGAACGAATGACATGAAAATGAAGGAGTTTTCACTTACAAACATGTTTTTAATGATCGGAGAAATAAGGAAAATGTTGAACGAATGAATGAACGAATGGCTCCTCGTGAGCCCGTATCCTTTTAATGAATGTGTTACATTTGCTTTATATTGTAAATGTTTTCGAGATTTCATGCTATTACGTGTTAAATGCCTTGTTTAATTGTTTGGTTATGTATATAGAATCTCGCTGGGCTTCTAGCTCATTCCACGTCTTTTGTTTTCCTTAACAGGGGTTGCGAGCAAGGGCGAGAGACCTGTATAGTATAGTTTAGCCTTTGGTATTGTTTTGGCTTTTGATCTCGTTCTAGTGCTTGATTAGGGCTGGAATGTTACTAAGAATTTAAAAGCTTATGTATATATGTGGGACTGTATTTTTGGTTGAGCTTGAGGTGATGTAATTTTATGGTTCAAGATTGGGTTTCGTTTCCGCTTATTCTCGAGGCTTTATCTTACTTTCTTTGATGTGAGTGAACGAGTCCTGGCGAGAGCTGGGCAGGCGGTCCGCCGAACCCTTTGGTTCGCCTTAGGGTAAGGTGGGGCTGTCACATATAGTACATCTCGAGAGCAGTAAAATGTACCAGGATCTGAAAGGACTGCATTGGTGGGATAACATGAAAAATGAAATTGCTCAGTTTGTTCAAAAATATTTAGTATGTCAACAAGTAAAAGCTGAACATCAGAAACCCTCAAGTCTTCTACAACCTCTTGAAATCCTTGAGTGAAAATGGGAACATATTACCATGGATTTTGTGTCAGGATTACCCCGTACCCAGAAAGATCATGACGTCGTTTGGGCAATAGTTGACAGGTTGACCAAGTCTGCTCATTTCTTGCCATCAATATGAGATACTCCTTGGAAAAATTGGTTCAACTGTACATGGATGAAATAGTGAGATTGCATGGGATCCCAGTGAGCATTGTGAGAACCCGAAAAAGAAAAAAAAAAAAATCCGGTTTTAGGGTTTTAGGGTTTTATCGGTTTCCGTGCGCACATTTTCTATATTTTCTTTATTATATTCATTTTATACATGTTTTATAAGTAAATATAGTATTTAAGTCATTTTTCTAGTATAAGTGAGTTAACGAGAGATTTGGAGCCAATAGCGGATGTGGGACCCGCTAGGGCGTTAAGTGAGAGAAATTCGGCCAATTAGGTTAAGTTGTGCAGTAAGGCATTTAATTACTGAGTGCTAAGAGATAATCAGAGGTTGGTTAGATGCTTAGTCATTAGTAAGCTAAAGGATAAGGAAAAGATCAAAAAAGGTGACACGTGTCGCATTTCTATTGGGCCAAGTTTTGCCTAACTTTCTTACAACTTTACTAAAGCTAAAAATTGACCAAAATCATCTTCATTTCCCTAAGCATCTTGGCCGAAATTTTTGAGGGAAAAAAGGAAAGAAGCCTTCAACTTTTCTTCCAATTTCTTGTCCAAATCTCAAAATCCAACCGATTAAAACTTCGAATCTCTCCGTAGAAACAACTTATTAAGGGAGATCAAAGGTGTTTGTGGAGTGGATTTTGCAAGAGAAGCCCTAAGTTGCTACCTTT
The DNA here is from genome assembly GCA_023065735.1 of Coffea humblotiana. Taxonomy (NCBI): domain Eukaryota; kingdom Viridiplantae; phylum Streptophyta; class Magnoliopsida; order Gentianales; family Rubiaceae; genus Coffea; species Coffea humblotiana. The sequence continues at coordinate 352,825 of JACYVW010000016.1, read as the reverse complement.
CTTGGTGATTGAGGTATATTGATTAGAACTTCAATTTTGTCCATAATAATTGCAAAGTAGTGGCTTATGTCGGTTAAGGAGCTTAGTTTATGGATGAATTGTGGTTTAAAGTAAAGTTAGGTGAATTTCTTATTTTCTTGGGAATTTTTCTGTTTTCATATGATAATTATTGTTGGCTTGGATTGATGGCTTAATATGGTATAGAATTGAAGCTATTATGCGTTACTTGTGGTTAATTGCGGAAATTTCAGCTTTATGTGGAAAAATTTCCAGCTTAGGGTTTCTATGGTAGTAATCTGCCCTGTTTTTGCACTGTATGTTCGACCTTGAGGGAGACCGAATTAGCCCTTGCTCAAAACATGAAAGTTGTAGGTATTTGAGTTAGCTAGCTACTGGTAAAATTTCAGCTCAATCGGAGCACCGAAACTTGCGAAATGACCGCAATATCCTGACAGTTATAAGCTGCAATTCGTAAACAGTTTTGTGAATTCACCAGTTTGGGCTGCATTTTTCACCCTGATTCGTATCCAATTAATTTTTGGCCAAAACACAAGACTTGTGACCCTATGTGTTAGCTTTCTAAATCCTCTGAAAACACCCCAAACGGAGTTGTGTAGCCTGAGTTATTGCCGGTTAAAGTCAGTGCTGACAACTAGACTGATCTTAAACTTTTGGATCTGTGATTGGCAAATTCGACTTAGATAAGCTATAAATTAGGTTAAGTGGCCTTCATAAAAGTTGTTCCCCTCTGTCTTAAATTCGAAATGGTATAAGGTTCACCCCAATTCGATAACCATAGCTCCGGTTGTGACTAAAATGCTACGAAATGCCAAATCTGCCGTTTAGTTTTGTCTTCAAAACTGATTTCCAATGATACTTTTGCACTTGAGTTGTACTGGGATGATTTTGGAGCCTATGGAAGGGCTATTGTGGTAACCTTATTTGTGTGTGTTTCTGGGGGGCTGATTGAGGAAAATAATGAAGCCATAAATGGCTAGAAATTTGGTAAACACAAAGGGCATGCTGCCCAATTTTCTAGACCGTTTGGTTCCTTCAAGTTTGAGTTGATTCTTGGTAAATGAACGGCTTTTAGGTCATTCAAGCCCCTAGTTCCCCCTATTACCTTTTCGTTCCGAAATCACCTTTTTGCAACCTTGCATTCATAGTTCATTTGGATAGGCATACGACTTGTAGTCGAGCCTCACTTGTGCATTTTGTTTACTAGAATTTGGGATGTGAAAACCTCAATTATTTACCTCGGTTATTTTAGGGTTTCTGGGCGATTAAAGTCATTTGGGGAAAACTTTTGAAGTAGCTGCACTTAAATTGGTGAGTGTACCATCCCCTTAAATTGGTGCTTATCTGATTCATCTGTACTTGCAACTTGCGACTTGATTATCTGTGACTTTTGTATGCTTCATATGAAACGAGGGTGTACTTATCACACTCGTTTCTCTCACCTGGTTATTCTGGTTCCTGTATACTGTATAATCTGTATTTGTTCTCTGTATCTGTTATCTGTACCTGTTTTCTGTATTTGTTGATGTCGTTTGGAAAATTAAATCCAACGACCTTTCTGTTACCTCTGAGCTCAAATCCTGTGGCTAGTTATTCGAGTCGAGCCGGGTAAAGGCCTGGTCGATTAGATAACGAACCACAGTAGTCTGTTTCTGAGAAATCCTTGGGTAATTGAGACTCTGGATTTTTGGTATACTCGAGTATTACCACCCTCTGTTCGGTTGAGGTGTTCGGGCCCGGTAAGGGGTATGTTTGGTGGACGGAATCGGTGTGAAAGTGGTGCTCTACTGGACGGGTTACTTTATTTGAAAGTTGACGGGGTGTCGACTACTATTTGATCAAGCTCCGGTGAAGGCAATGGGAACTTTGGCTCCTGAGAGCCACCTGTATCCTTTCTCTTGGAAATGATTATTTATTTCCCTATCTGGTGTGTAGAACTGCATGATTGATACGTGAAATGCCATGATTCATGACTACTTGTACTTATGGTACCTCATTGAGCGTAAGCTCACCCCTTCCCGTTATTTTTGTTTTCCTTACAGGAAACAACACTTTTGAACCGTGATTTGGAAGAAAGGGTTGAGCTAGTGTAAATGTTCTTTTGTTACACACTTTTGTAATCAAAACCCTAATTTTACTTCGAACAAGTATTTCCCTTGACTTGTAAAGTTCCAACGTATGTATATAAGTAATTATTCTTGTTTTTCTCCGTATAATTGTTGAGGAATGTATGCCTATGTGTTCTTGATTTGGTAAGTTCCGATTGTTTGTTTTCTTCGGGTTCTATTGTGCGGAATCTAGGGTTTGTATGATTCGCTTCGTAGTCCTGGCGAGAGCTGGGCAGGCGGTCCGCCAACCCCTTTGGTTCGCCTTAGGGGAAGGTGGGGCTGTCACAAGCATTGTTTCTGACAGAGATCTACGGTTTGTGTCTCGTTTCTTGCAACAGTTACAAGAAGCCTTGGAAATCAAGTTAAACTTTAGTACCACTTATCATCCCAATACTGATGGACAGTCAGAGAGAACCATTCAAACACTTGAGGACATGCTAAGGATTTGTATTTTGGATTTTGGTGGAAATTGGGGCAGTATATGGCGTTTTGCATACAATAATAGTTATCACTCCTCCATACAAATGGCACCGTATGAAACTCTCTATGGAAGAAAGTGCCGATCACCAATACATTGGAATGACGTAGGGGAAAGAAGGGTTTTAGACCCAATCGCAGTACCATGGATCAAGCATGCCTATGAGAAGGTGAAGGTAATACGTCAGAGGTTTCAGACAGCGCAAAACCAACAGAAGAGTTACGCAGATAATCGACGAAAGGATTTGAAGTTGAAATTAGGGATAAGGTATTTTTAAAGGTTACATCACTTCGAAATTTCACAGTAGGAAAAGGAAAAAAAGCTTCAACTGAGATACGTGGGACCGTTCAAAATTCTTCAACGAGTAGGGAATGTGGCATATCGGTTAGAGTTATCAGCGAGCCTATCCAAAATTCATGACGTATTTCATGTTTCTATGTTAAAGAAATATCATCCAAACCCCACTCATGTATTGAAGCCAGAAGAAATTGATCTTGATGAATCTCTGACTTATGAAGAAAGACCAATACAGATCTTAGATCGAAAAGTAAAGGAATTGAGAACTAAGCGGATACCTTTGATAAAGATTTTGTGGAGAAATCATGAGATAGAAGAAGTTAATTGGGAAGTGGAAAAGGAAATACAAGTAAAGTATCCTAAGCTATTCAATAATCAATGTGAGAATTTCGAGGACGAAATTCTTTTAAGGGGAAGGGAGTGTGAGAACTCTCACTTAAAAATATAAATTCTCTTAAATCACTTGCAATACCCTAAGACTAAATAAATTGTAACATTTCCTTGCATTGCATTGCATTGCCTTTCTACATGAATTGTAACATCTCCTTGAATTGGCATCATTTTATTTCACTATATGCACTAGGACCAAATACCTTTTAATTGTGTTTAAGACCTTATGTGAAAGTTTAAGGGTGTTAATTAGACATTTGAAACACTTGGAGGGAAGAAACATTATTTGGCAAAGTTTAAGGGAAGGATTGGCCAAGAAAGGGCCAAGTGTCAATGTCCCAATCACTCAAACAAATTGACCAAGGAAATTAGTAAAATTTAAACCTTTTTGGCTCCATTTTTTTTCTTTGTTTGGCCGGTCCTCTTGAGCTCCAAAGAGAGAAGAAAAATTCCATTTTCTTGTTTGAAACCCTAGCTTGGACTTTGAGGAAAACCAAAAGAGAAGGAGTCTTAGTTTGAGTAAACTATCTTCAAGACTTGCTTGTGATTCAAACTTGGAACTCTTGCTTTGGTGGACTTTTGAGTGGTTCAAACTTCATTTAAGAGAGGGTAATTGATCCTTAAACCCTAGGTTTATTGTTTAATATCAAGTGTTTAAGGTATTGATGATAAACTAGAAGTTGGGTTGAAGTTGTTTGTGGTTAAATTCTTTGAGCTAAGTAAGTAGAAATAAGGTTAGATGTATGGCATGCCATGTGCTTGATTCTTTGCCTAAGTTTTGTTTGTGATTTTCCTTGATGTATTAGCGTGTTAATGAATCCTTTTAAAGTTAGAAATAACTCTTGGAATGTTGGTTAAGTTAAAAATAATGAAAGGATGGAGTTTGGTGGTGAATGTGAACTTGGGACTGTTCTCTTTTCTTCTTGCTGGCCGGCCATGGATTGGAGGTTTTTCCTTGATCTTTGTGACTTAAGCTTAAGAAATTTGACTAAACATTGGTTTAAACTTGTGTGTGAATTGAGGTGAAATGGAGCAAGTAAATTGGGTGATTTTGTCGAAGTCCAGAGCTGATCAGAATAGGAAAATCAGTCAACTTCCCCGGACTTCTGGCATTGATAGGAGAGAAACTAGAGTTTTCGTTTTATACCGTTGGAAAGCCCTTCGAGTCTAGTTTCCAACGCCAACAACGGCGTACGATTCTGACTTTTCTACAGTGAAATATGGCCATTTTTTCAAGACTGCACACGCACGACTGTTTATACCCGAAAAACCCTGAGATTTTCCTTTTGCTGAACTTTCTTGCACTTGTCAAACTCATTTTCTTATGACATTTTCCTACATTTTTTGTCTAACTTGCATGGTAAATTGAGTCGATTAACGACCCACTTGGTCACCTAATGAAGTTACGTTTAGGTTGGAAAATGAATCTAGGATTGTCACGCCCCATTTTTTGAAAGAAAAATAAAATTACGGGTTTATAAAAATGGATTTTGATTAGTTTTGATTAAAAATGGATTTTGGATTTTTAGTGAATATGAAAAAGAAACAGGGCCTAAAATGGGACTTAAAATGCGACTATTTTAGCCCAAAAGAATAGTTTAAAAAGGATTTTTAAAGGAAAATAGGAGTCGCCACTTGGTATTGAGTTAAGGTGTACCAAGTCACCTAAAATGAATTTTTAAAGAAAAAGTAAAAAAACCATTTTTAAACGACTCCAAATCTATGAAAATCAAGAGAAAAGATCTTGAGAGTCACGGTTGAAGAAAGGGAAGGCAAGGATAAAATCCAAGGCACCCTTTCAACCTAACCAAGGTTAGTTGCGTGATTTAGTCAAAAATTTTCTTATTTTAACCTAAAAATTTATCACACTTGGATGTTACTATATGGATGCAAACCTAGACCCAATGGCCATCGGAAGGGTCAATATGTTTTTTCGAAATTTAATTGGCGCAAATCGCATTAATTGCGATGCCCAAAAGTGACTCTTTGAAGAGGTCATGAAATTGACAAAAAAATGAGACTCGAAGAAAAGAAAGAAAATAATAATATAAAAATATACATGGCCTAAGAGAATGCATCATAATGGGTGTGGGGAACTAATATTCATGACTTTAATTTTTTCTTTAATAGAGGGAATACGAGCGTGCTAAAGTTAGAGAGCCATACTCGTCCATATCCCATATTCGATGGGTGATTTCCCTAATTTAATCAAGCAAATGCACTAACCTACTCCTAATTTCCTTAAATGGAATGCAAGCCTAAATGTCATGTTTCGTACATAGGGATAAGGGATATACATAGAGGGGAAATATCATGCAAAATGATAAAATTACTAAAAAGTAGAAAATATGCCATGAAATGTAGTGATTGTCCACGCAAACATGATCTAGCGTGTGGACAGTCCCCTAAGGTCTAGCGTTGGACTAACTCATGTCTAATAAGTTCTCATTAGCGTTGGACTAGTGAGAAATCGAAAAAAAGGGCCACAACTAGAGTTGGACTAGGAGTGGTGACGTTCATGCATTTATTATCATCAAATAAATCATATAAAACATAATAAAGCAAGTAAACACATAAATCACATAGAGCACAATAGCACATAAGCATGATATCTAAGATGCAAAGGTTCTAAGAAAGCGAGTAAACATATAAGCACACAAGTATGCAAATACATAAACAAATAAAAGCGAATAAATACCTAACTATTACATTAGGGGCCCTAACTACAATCTAAAAGAGAAAAGAATGACATGAAATAAAATAATAACCTAACTATTACAATTTGACATTTAATTACCTCTCAAATAACCAAAAATTAAATTAAAATGAATATACAAAATTAAAACCAATAAAGTGAATAAATAAATAAATGAAATAAAATAATAAAAAACATTCAAAAAACATGCAATTACACACATAAAATCACATAGGAGTACATAGGATCAAGTAAAATCAAAATAAAGGAATAGAGTGTACCTCTTTTGAATTGGTGATTTAATGAAATGAAATTTCTCTTATTTACCCCTCCAACACGAAAAAAAATGGTTAAGGGCATCACTTTAATTTACAAATAATCATAAGAGATGAAATTGAATCAATTAAAGTATTTAAATGCAAGTAAACAACCCATCTTCAAGAAATTTAAAACAAGTAGGGAACTTAATTGGAAGAATTAAAGAAGTTTGAGGGGTCAAATTATTATTATTTATAAATATTAAGGGTCTAAATTAAAATAAAATAAAATTAAGGGCTTATGATGAAGCATACCAAAACCAAATGCTAAACTTCACAAAATGAATGAAAACCCATTTGCTATAATTAAACAACAAAATTACCCAAAATTTTACTAAAATCAAAATCAAAACTATAAATCTATCAAAATTATTAAACCTTCAATTCTCTCCTAAAACTTATGAATAATCTATCCAAAAATCACATTAAAGCATGCCAAAGAAATTTAACATTTTGAAAGGACAAAATTTGATTGATTTTCCAATTTTTGGGCCAAAATTGCATTATGGGGAACTTGACGGGTTGAATGCAATTTTGAAAAATTTTCATGCAAGCTTATGAAGAAGCTTTCTACAACTAAAGCTTGCTGCAACTTTCGTTGCTTGGAGACTTCAGCAATCTTTCCTTATTTGCCTAGATATGTTTGTGCGAAGTAACTCAAGCAAAGTCTACTAATTCGACAACCAAAACCAAATGCAAGAACCTTCAACCCATTGTTATTAACATCATCTAAACACAATTATCTATCCCCAGAAAAATCTAACAAGGTAATTGGACATAAAAATGCAGCAAAATGACATGAACATTGGCTGAAACTTCAAACCCAAATCTTCAAGAAAACATCCTAAACCCAAATCATGAAAAACAAACAAGCTACTAGGAAAAGACCCACAACCCACGGATCACATCCATTCAGTTTCACGGAGGAAAGAAAGCAAGAAAGCTTGTGGCTTTTTGGTTTCATAAGTTTCCAACAAAAATTCTTCAAAACATAGCTTTGATTATGAGCCACAAAACTTGCAAAAAGCAACAACGACACACGTTCAAGATAGATAAGATTCTCATCAGCTTCTAAACCTCGTCATCTTTTAGTTCGAATAGAATCCACCCAACCCATCAAAATGTATTAAACCCCAGCAAAGTCACAAAGAAAAATTGCATCATGAACCAAAATAGGGTCAGATTTCTTGGACTTTTATGTGCAAACAAGTTGGAAAAAGACAGGAAAGTGAGGGAGGGTTACCTCTTAATGTTTATGGAGCCAAAGCAACGCGAGGAAATCCTGGAGAAATGCGTTCAAACGAAAGGTTTGAAGCTGCAAATTTTCCGTCGACTAAGATCTAAGTGCTGACGACTGGCCCAAATTCGAGCCAAAATTTGAGAATGCTGAAGACGGAATTTCAGGATGTTTTCTGAACCAAAATTACACTACTACAAGTGTAGATAGTACCGATGACAAAAAAACACTGCCTAAACAACTTAGATTAGGGGTCCAATTTTGGTAGAAAAGTCAACAGCTCTCCAACCCTGGCTCAAGTTCTGCTGGAAATTTTTTTGCCAAGTTAGTAGATTCGGGTTCAATTTAAGAGGACCCTGGATGTTTTATACAAGAGGTATCTAAATAGAAATTTCTCTCTTCATGTCCTAGTTTACGCAGAAACTGAAATGTAGTCCAATGGAGCTAAGATGAAAGAGATAATTGCCTTCGAAAATGGCTGAAGATCAGCCTTTTCTACGAAAATTCTGCACTTCTCTCAAATCTTCCTCTTTTGTTTCTTGCCCTGCCCGAAGCTTTCTTACTCTCCCTTCTTGGTTCCAGATTTTTCTTCAAAACCCTCCGCATTCTCCCTTTTTCTCTCCCCGATCCTCTTTTGTCTCTCTCTCTTCTTGTTTATATCTTTCTTCCTCTTCTCCCCGCAGCTTCCTTTTCTTTTTCTTCCTTTCTCTCGTTTTTCCTCAGCCCCAAACCCTCTTTGCCTTGCTTTCTTCCTCTCTCACTCTCCTCAGATGCTCTCTTCCTATCCCTTCCAACCCTCTTGCTGTTTCTCCTTTTTCTTGCTTTTTCTCCGCAGCTCCTCTCCTTTCCAACCCTCTTTTCTTCTCGATTTTTCCCTCCTTTTTGCCGTAGCCTTTGCTTTTCTTTCTTTCTTGCTCTTTCAGCAGTCTCCCTCTTCCTTGGGTTTTCTTCTTTTTCCCTCTTTTTTTCCTCCTTTCTTTCTCCCTTTTTCTAGCTTCCCTTGCTCCCTGCTGAAAACCCCTTTCCTTTCTCCCTTTGTCCCGTAGCTTCTTCCTTTCTCTTTCCTTGGTTCCCGATTTTTCTTTTTTTTGTTTTGTTTTCAGCTTTTTCCTTCAAATTTCTCCCAATCCAACAAGTGTCCTTGCCACCTAACCCCTAAATGTTGTGGTGTCAAAAAATAAGGACACTTGTCTAACACTTATCTATCCCACTTAGCTACTTTGTATGGTCTCCACCTACTTTTTTTTATTTTTATTATTTTTCTTGTTTTTCAAAACCAATTTAGGGTAAACAAAATGTTAATTCCTAATTGAGATTGCCTTACAAAAAACTTCATTTTATTTGGAAAGAAAATGAGTTTGAAAAAGATTAAAAATAGATTTTTCGAGAAATTTCTTTTTTAGGAATTTAATGTAAAAATGTTTTAAAAAGAAAAATGATGAACCTAATTTTACTACAATAAATAAAAACAAATACTAACTACTATTTTGCAAACTTAGTCAATTATAAAAATAAAATAAAATAAAACAAGAATAAATAATAAAAAAAATAAAGCTAAAATTGAATTAAATAGAATTGAAATTTTGGTGTTTACACCTTGCCCCACTTTTTCTGAGTTTCGAAAAATTTGATGTGACGCCCCCATTTCTCCCAAAGGTATCCGCGGAACGCTTGCCCAACTCTCGCCAGGACTCGATACAATTTCAATTCAAGTTTAAGGATAAATTGTGAGAACCCGAAAATTTTCTTTATTTCTAGGCATTATTTTATCCTTTGCACCATTTTCTATATTTCTTTATTCTATAAATTTTCTAGACATTTTATGAGTAAATAGGGGTTTTAAAAATGTTTTTCTAGTATAAGTCAGTTTATGAGATTTTCGGAGTGAATGGTGGACGTGGGACCCGCTTAGTGCGTTAAGTGAGAGAAATTCGGCCAATTAGGTTAAGTTGTGCAGTAAGGCATTAAATTACTAGATGTTAAGAGAAAATTAGAGGTTGGTTAGATATTTGATCATTGGAAAGCAAAAGGATAAAGAAAGAAATCCAAAAAGGGACACGTGTCGCGTCGCGGTTGGACCAAGCTTGCCTAACTTTCTTTCAACTTTACCAAAAGCTAAATTTTGACCAAAATTCCATCCATTTTCTTAGCTCTCTTGGCCGAAATTTTGAGGAAGAAAAAGAGAGAGAAAGTTCATCTTGCACTTCAATTTCCAAGCTCAATCTTGAGTTCCAACCATAGCTTTTGCAAATCACTCCATAAAAGTGCTAGCCAAAGTAGTTTCTAAGGTGGTTGTGGAGTAATTTTGGGGAGGAAGAAGCCTAAGTCATCATTTTTCTTGAGGTTCCAAGGTAACTTGCTAAGGAAATCCCTCTTTGTTCTTAATAATTCCAAATTTGTGCTTAAAGTTGTAGTTGTGGTAGTTTTATGAGAATATTTCATGGTTGAAGTAGTTTAAGTGTAATTTTCAATTTTATGGTGAAAATTCTGATCTCATATGATACTTGAGGGTTTTTATTGTTTTGATATGAATTATTGAGGTTTTGTGGGATAGAATACTCTGCCTAAAAGAAATTTTTTAGATTACATGCACAAATTCCAAGCTTAGGGTTTCTATATGGTAGTAATCTGCCCTGTTTTTACACTGTATGGTCGTCCTTGAGGAAGACCGAATTCAGCCCTTTCTCAAAACATGAACGTTGTAGGTATTTGAGTTAGCTAGCTACTGGTAAAATTTCAGCTCAATCGGATCATGGTTAGGATGTGAAATGACCGAAATACCCTGACTGCCACAAGCTGCAATTCGTAAACAGTTTTGTGAATTCAACCAGTTTGGGCTGCATTTTTTCACCCTGTTCGTATCCAATTAGCTTTTGGCCAAAACACACAACTTGTGCCCTATAGTTTAGCTTTCCAAAGCCTCTGAAAAACACCCCAAACGGAGTTGTGTAGCCTGAGTTATTGCCGGTTAAGTCAGTGCTGACAACCAGACTGATCATAAACTTTTGGATCTGTGATTGGCAAATTAGACTTAGATAAATTATAAATTAGGTTAGGTGGCCTTCATGAAAGTTGTTCCCCCCTGTCTTAGCTTCGAAATGGTATAAGGTTCACCCCGATTCTATAACCATAACTCCGGTTATGACTAAATACTACGAAGATGCCAAATCTGCCATTTAGTTTTTGTCTTCAAATTGATATTTGCTTGTACTATTGCACTTGTGGTTGTACTTGGATGATTTTGGAGCCTAATGGAAGGGCTATTGTGGTAACCTTACTTGTGTGTATTATGGGGCTGAATTAAGGAAAAGAATGAAGCCATAAATGGCTGAAAATTTGGTAAACACAAAGGGCGTGCTGCCCAAATTTATACGCGATATTTAAGTAGGGTTACACTTATCTTGAGTAAAACTTTGAGGACGAATCTAACTCGATTTGTCTAGGTTATTCGAGTTTCCTTTTTGGAGATATATAAGTTAAATTTCGGCTGAACTTGTCCCCTTGGAATTTACAACAGATAGAAATACGTTTCTTTCATTTCTTCGACCCAAACGGCATTTTTTCACATATAATGGCTTCAAAATTTCACCGTTTGAAAAGTGATCAAGGGTTTTACGAATAGTCTCTAAATAAGTCTCAATTACTTGATTCTCGTTAAACGAAATGTGTAAGTTTCGAGCCTTAGTTACTTTTCCAATGCTCTAAACAATATTTCCTCGCAGATTTGAACTCCAAGAGCGGAGTAATACCCAAAACCAAAGTGTAAAGGCACTGCATCTGTAGTGAGTGTACCATCCCCCTCAAATTGGTGCTTATCTGATTCATCTGTACTTGCAACTTGTACTTGAATTATCTGTGACTTTTGTATGCTTCGTATGAAACGAGGGTGTACTTTATCACACTCGTTTCTCTCATCTGGTTATTCTGGTTCCTGTATACTGTATAAATCTGTATTTGTTCTCTGTATTTGTTATCTGTACCTATTTTCTGTATTTGTTGATGTCGTTTGGAGAATTAAATCCAACGACCATTCTATGACCTTTGAGCTCAAACCGGGGGCTAGTTACTCGAGTCGAGCCGGCAAGGGCCGGTCGATTAGATAACGAACCATGGTAGTCCACTCTAGGGAATCTTTGGGTATTGGAGACTCTGGATTTCCGGTATACTCGAGTATTACCAACCACTGTTACTGCTGAGGTGTTCGGGTCCGGTGAGGGGTATGTTTGGTGGACGGAATCGGTGTTAAAGTGGTGCTCTACTGGACGGGTTACTTTATTTGAAAGTTGACGGAGTGTCAACTACTATTTGATCAAGCTCCGATGAAGCAATGAGAACTTTGGCTCCTGAGAGCCACCTGTATCCTTTCCATTTGAAGTATTTATTCATTTTCCCTATCTGGTGTGTACAACTGCATGATTGATATGTGAAATACCATGATTCGTGACTTCTTGTACTTTTGGTAACCTCATTGAGCGTAAGCTCACCCCCTTCCCGTTATCTTTGTTTTCCTTACAGGGAACGACACTTTTGAACCGTGATTTTGAAGAAAAGGTCGAGCTAGTATAAATGTTCTTTTGTTACGCTCTTTTGTAATCAAAACCCTAATTTTACTGTCGAACAAGTATTTCCCTTGACTTGTAAAGTTCCAACGTATGTATATAAGTAATTATTCATGTTTTCTCCGTATATTTGTTGATGAATGTATGCCTTTGTGTTCTTGATTTGGTAAGCTCCGATTGTTGGGTTTCTTTGGGTTCGATCGCGCGTAAGTTAGGGTTTGTGTGATTCGACTTCGTAGTCCTGGCGAGAGCTGGGCAGGCGGTCCGCCAACCCTTTGGTTCGCCTTAGGGGAAGGTGGGGCTGTCACATAAATAACCGAATAATACAAGTCGAAGGTATAAAGAAAAGTCACTCCCTTAATAAGTATTCAATTCTAACATTTCAAGATACCAAGTACATCACTTTTCCCAAAATATACAACTTTCAAAAATCATCTCATTAATTACATTCAAAAGCCTAATCAAAAGTGCATCAAGACGGCTTCTCCATAATTCCTCCCATTCTGGCTCCTGTTAAGGAAAACAAATGTAATAGGTGAGCGAATGCTCGTGAGGCCAAGAAACATGCAAAACACATAGTTCAAATAACAATAGCACTTATATGAAAATGAAAACTATAACATTCAAGTGGTTCACATTTAACAATAAAACACACTTGATAAGGATACGGGAGCTCTCAGGAGTTATATTCCACTTGCTTCGCCAATGCTCGATCAAATACTTCCCCGCGATGACACTCCGTCAACCAGGTGGGTATTAAGTCCGTAGAACTTCACTTACTCTTCCCCGTTCACCGTTACACCCCTTGCTCCGGGCCCGTACTTCTTTTGTATAAGGCGATAATAGTCAAGTATGCCAAGCGAGATCTCTCCAATAGATCAAGCTTATAAATTTTTCTCATGGCTCACCAAGCTTCACGACCAAACCCATGCCGGCTCGAGTCACAAGGTCGGCCGATGAGTTTGGGCGTCCGCCACTATTATAAAATTTAAGTCGAGGAGATTCACTCCAATCGACATATGAAACCATAGTATAATTCACTATTGCAACACTTCACTTAATTCACTTAGCAATTCACTTCATATAATTCAAATATAATTTACTTAAGAGAGAACGAGTGCGATAAAGTACACACTCGACTCAAAACTTTCAAAATACTCAATTAATGAGAACAATTAAGCACGTAGCAACACTACATACACTTGACACTCACCAAGTCAAAAAGTGAGTAATTGAGCAAGTAAATCTTCAAGCATCCGCTTTGAGATTCTCTTGAAGATCCCTTTGAGCGCTTGAGCAAATAATAATTGAGTATCACTCACTGTTACTTACAAACCCCTTGCTAACAAGGAAGAATGTACACTTGCAATACTAAAACAATATCATGAAAGTGAACCTCAATCACTCGAAAATCGAGGTTCAAAAAGTGAGGGTTTTATTAACACAAGAGAAACTGATTTCCTCCATGAAATCGAGTTAAAACGATCAATCAATATCAAAGGATAGGGAAAAGTTTCCAAAAACTCATTTCCCAACAAGTCGGAAAATTTTAGTTTTAAGTGACAAATTTGGAAAAATCAAATCTTAAGTTTGACATGTCCAAAAATGGAAAAATCTATACCGTTGGAAACTAGATTCGGAGTACTAAAAGTTCCTAGAAGTCACTTTTCCAAGATTCTAAACGGAAAGTACTCATTTTTCAACTCAAAGTTTCAGTTCCAATAGGATAGGTTTGAACCAGTCTTGGTTTCGCAGTCATCTTTGGAAGTTCGGCGTAATTCACAGAAAGTGAACTAGCCTTTGAAATTCATAACACAATAAGAGTTCCAAACAAGATTTCAAACGCGACAAACAGAACTAAATTCGGAGTTTTGAGCGTCAAGATATAATAGTCTAAAGTCAGCTGAATTCGCACACTGTTCAGATATTTTCCAGATTGAAGAGTCATCTTTGGGGCGTTATTTGGGTATCGAAAGGTTATTGAAATTACACCAAATTTGGTACACTTAAACTCCCATATGTGGACTATTTCTCTATCAAATTTCACACAAAATGACCAAATTGACCAAATTTCGTAAAATGTTTCAAGGCTAATCTGCCCTCTTGCTTTTCTTTCTTTCCAAAACGTTTTGCACAATGAATTCAGCCCCAATGCGATCCATTTTTGAAACCAAGGGTCCAAAAACATTCAATAAGTATTTGACGGGTAATTGACATCAAATTTTCGAATCAGAACATCCCAAAACAAACCTACCCATTCGGCTAGCAAGAAAGGAAAAACTTCCAGTTTTCCAGCTTGTTGCACTTTCAAAACCAGACCATATCTCACTCACTACAAGTTCAAATTAAAAATGGTTGTGGCATTGGAAATCAGGTTCAAAATACTACATTTCATCAGAAGAAAATGTTTCCAAAATCAGTTCACAAGTGAGAGAAGATGTGAGGTCTCGCAAATTTTCTTATTTTAAACTCCTAATTCTAACTCATTTAATTATTTATTTGGCCAATTGTCCCGAATATTATTTTCTAACCTTTTTAGACCTAATTATATGGATCTATAGCTTAGTTATATTTTTAAAGTGACTTGTTTCAAGATTTAATTTTTGGAAGCTCGTTAAGTGTGAATAGTGAATGTGCGTTTGGAAATAATAATCGATTCAAGGATACAATAAACTTGGAAAATAGGAGACTTGTATATTAGTCTTAAAATAGGTATTTTTATGTTTAAGTGTTCAATTATTAGTTAGTGATACTATCGTTATAAGAATTTCTTGGAAAATTCATTTTTATCACGCACGAATCGGAAGTACGCATTTTCACGCGCGCGATTATTTGAGGGACTTTAGACTTTTATTTTTAGACCATTAAGAGTGAATAATAATAGTATGTATGAAAGTGCATTAGAGGTTTAGGGCACAAGTGAAACAAACCCGAGAGGAATCGAGCGCGAAACGCGCACCATTGAAGAGTTGACTTTTGGACAAATTAGAGCCACACATTTTAGCTTCTCTTGGAAGCTTCATTTGCAACCAAAACTCTCCTTTCTCTCTCTCATTTGGCCGGCCATCAAGAGAAGAAAAACAACTCTAAGCTCTTCAAATTTCTTCAAATTTCTTCATCGAACCTCCACCAAATCACACCAAAATTTAACCACACTTTGCTAAGCACTTGGTGATCATCTTAAGCTACAAAAAGAGCTTCATTTCCACGGCTTTTCTTGAGCATCTTTGGACCGAAATTTCTGCTTGGTTCATCTAAACAAGTAAGCAATTGTGACAGCCCCACCTTACCCTAAGGCGAACCAAAGGGTTCGGCGGACCGCCTGCCCAGCTCTCGCCAGGACTCGTTCACTCACATCAAAGAAAGTAAAATAAAGCCTCGAGAATAAGCGGAAACGAAACCCAGACTTGAAACATATACTTACATTTACCTCAAGCTCAACCAAATATACAGTCCCAAATGTATACATAAGCTTTAAATTCTTAGTACATTCCAACCCTAATCAAGCACTAGAACGAGATCAAAAGCCAAAACAATACAAAAGGCTAAACTATACTATACAGGTCTCTCGCCCTTGCTCGCAACCCCTGTTAAGGAAAACAAAAGACGTGGAATGAGCTAAAAGCCCAGCGAGGTTCTATATACTCAACTAAGCAATTAAACAAGGACATTAGCACGTAATAACAAGTAATCCAAATAACATTTACGATATAAAGCAGGAATAACACATTCATTAAAAGGATACGGAGTCATTCGTTCATTCGTTCGTTCATCGACCATCCATTCCTTCAATCATTTAGAAAAATTTCATTTGTCATTGAAAATCCCTCCATCATTCTTGCCATTCATTCGTTCATTTCGTTCTTCCCCTTCTGGCCAGCGCACTGGCCAGTCCTTCCCAAACTTCATGGTCATACTCGAGTATACCAAACATTCATTCACCCAGGGTCACTAATCGCCCGACCGAGTCCGCTTCTGGCTCGAGTCGACCAATAACCAAGGGCAAGGGCCCAGTTCAGCCCGAAGGCTTACATTCATGCACAAGTAACATTCAATCATTCAATCATTGAAAATTTCACGTTCATTTAGGTCGAGTGCGATAAAGTACACACTCGCCTAGAAAAGTCGTTTTGAGTATTCATTGAAACATTTAAGAGTTCAAATAACTATAACAAGCCACGTAGTCAATGGAAATATAGCGTACCTCAATCACATAACAAGGCAACAATCCAAATAGTCACAACAATTCACATAGTCATTAAAACAAATCGTATATAGAACACTCACCTAATTAAGCAAAATTACGTCCAAAGTATCCCTCCGGATCTCAACCCTAGTCTCCAAGAAACCCTAAGAGTAATCAAGAGAATACATTATGGTTCTATCATCAAAATATGTGGGTGAGTCAAAGAAATCCGAATAAAACTAATACAAAGTAAAAGTATGATTTTAGAAGTGGAAAGAGTACATTTTGATCAAAGGAAATGAGTAACTAAAGGTTTTCCAAACCAAACATGAAAACTAAGCTCAAAAGGTTTTAGAAAATTAAATCGGAAAAATTTGGAAACAGTTGCCACTTCAGAATATGGCCAGAACTTGGTCGGATACACGGCCGGATAGTGAACAGTAGTTTTTCCTCATTTTTCGTAAAACGTGTTTTTGGCTCAAAACTAACACATTTACAAAGAATTAATGTATAACAAGTATCTTGGTTAAAAATCATATGAGAAAGGTAATTAAATACCTTGAATTCACACTTTAAAACCTTGCGCGTTAAAATTAGGTTTTGTGGCCGAGAAACCCTAGGCCACTCCTTTTGTTTCGGAACGAAAATGAACACGTATTTGAAGTTCAAAACTCGACAATTGGAACCAAACATTATGGTACAAATGGAAATGTACAAATGCAAGTAAACTAGCTCACATAACACTACTCAAGTGGAACTAAGTTACTCTAAGCCAAGTAAGCCAAGTAAGTCTAATGCATCACAAAACTACATTCCAATCTCATTTCCATTCACTCAAGTTCAAGAAAATAAACGGACAGCATTTCCCCTTGTTTTTCCTTACTTTTCCATCCTACAACCAACCACAAATCATACCATTCAATCATAATTGCAAATACCAACCATAAGCTATCAAACACCCTTAAAATGCAACCAATTGAAGCTTTACAGCCATCCAAAACCAGGCCCAAATATTCCAACATAACTCAGCACACAAAACTCCGATTCAGTTGATTCTAAAGCCATATGAAAGCTAAGATACAAGGCTACAACTCTTAAGAAGGCATAAAAAGCTAATTCAGTAATCTTCCCAGCCAAAAGAGCCAATTACAGAGGCTGATTACCATTCTCGGACAGAAACAGGGCAGCAGGGGTAAAATAGTCATTTCACAGGATACAGTGCTCCGATTGAGCTGAAATTTTACAGGCATAACCTACACTCAATTCTCTACAACTTTCATGTTTTGAGCTAAGTCCAATTCGGCCTCCATCATGGCCGAACAACACTGGTCAGATTAGGGCAGAAAATTCCCAATAAATCAGAAATTTAACCAACTCTCCATTAATCCACAAAATCATCCATTAATCATGTTAGCAAGCCACCATAGGCCACTAATTTGCAACTATTGGAAACAAAAAGGATGTTCTTAGCAATCTTACCTTGAAACCTCAAAGAAAGTTGGTAGCTTAGACTTCCTCCTCCCAAAACAACTCCACCAAGGCCTTCAATTTCCCTTAGCTAGCACTTGTATGGTGTAGTTTTCAATTTGGTTGGTTAAAGCTCAAGATTTGAGCAAGGATTGAAGTTGGAAATTGAAGAGCTCTCTCTTGTTTTCTCTCCAAGGGGGCTGGCCAAGAACAAGAGAAATGAGAAGCTTTTTGGGTCAAATTTTGGTTTTAAGAAAGTAAATGTCTTGGGTCAAAAGTCCAACATCCAATGAGAACATGACATGTGGCCTCTTGAAGTTTCTAAGCTTATCTCCTCTCCTCCAATAATTCAAGTAGCTAACTAACCTCTAATTATCTTCTAACACCATGTAGAATAATATCACTTAGTATTTCATCACCTAATCGGCAAAATTATATCGCACTAGCGGGCCCCACATCAAACAAATGCACTTCAAGTTATGTACACTAACTTATACTAGGAAAATGATTTAAAAATTGTACTTACTTGTAAAATGTACAAAACATTTAATATTTTCAAAGGACAGTATAAAATATGGCCAAGGAAATAAAATAATACGTGAAAATGTGAAAATTTTCGGGTTCTCACACTCTCTCCCCCTTAAGAAATTTCGTCCTCGAAATTTTACCTTCCGTTTCCTCATGTGACCCCGGAGCTTGTTGCGGTTCTATGGCATATATCTGAGCTGGTGTAGTTGTTCGGTTCCCTCGTTCGTTAGTCGGTTTCGGTTTGGCTCCACTTACTTGTTGAGTACCAGCCTCTCGTGGCTGCTTCCTTGGACAATTATTCAGTTGATGCTCACCACTCCCACAGATCAAACACTTTCGCCCTTTTCTCCAACAGTCATTCTCAGTGTGGTTTGCCTTTCCACAATAGCCACAAGCCAAGCGAGGAATTACGGTTTGGCTTTCGCGAGAAGTCTTCGCAGGTACGATCTGACTTCCTTTGGTAGATCCCTCATATAGTGCTCCAAATGTCCAGGGTGGATGAGGGAAATGGTTCACTTTTGACACTTTGGAGGGCGTTGTCTTTTCCCCAGATTCTTCCGGTATGCTACTAGGTGCGCCCCTTTTCCGCACTTGAAAGGCTTTTACTTGCGCTTTTGCATCCTCAATTCTTTGTGCTTTCTCAAGAGCTTCCGTAAAGGTGTTAACTTGAACCGCCGCTAAAGCTTCTTGAATTTCCAAATTCAAACCTTGGATGAACCGCCTTATCCTTCTTCGCTCAGTAACCACTAATTCAGAGGCGAACTTGGATAATTTAGTGAATTTCGTTTCGTACTCGGCCACACTTTGGGTTCCCTGACGCAGACTAATAAATTCATCCTCCCTCCTTTCTTGGACCAGAGGTGGGAGGTATTTCTCGTAAAATTCCCGTGTGAAGTTCACCCATGTCCATGCAGTTTGTTCTCTCTCCCATTTGGCCCTAATAACATTCCACCATGCTCGGGCCGGTCCTTCAAATTGAAATACAGCAAAGTTCACTTGTCTTTGCTCCGTGTAGTTTAGGGCGGCGAAGATGTTAATCATTACTTCTAACCACTGTTCAGCTATATCTGGATCAGATCCTCCAAGGAATTTGGGAGGATTAAACTTTTGAAACCTTTCCAAAGCCCTATCTTCTCCTACCTCTCTTATCTCAGGGTTCTGGGGTTGATTTACTGGCAATTGGCCTTGTTGATCTACCAATCGCGCGAGGATACCAGTCATTTGTTGTATCGCCGTCGCCACTTGATCTCCGGCCTCAACCCTCGGCCCACGCTCTTGCTCAGTTACTGTTGCTCTTTCTTTACTGGGTTCTCGAGCTTGCCTAGCCCCACGGCCACGACCAGCTCCACGTCCGCGACTACGTCTCCCGTCCATTCCTTTTTCTCTCTCTCTTTTTTTTTTTTTTTTTTTCAAAAGGCGTTTTAGTATGCAAATAAAGTAATTGACTAAAATGGCAAGATATAACACACCAAATATGCAAGGAAACATATCAAGTTAGACAAATTAAGCCAAGTTAAAAAGTCACAAGTTAAATACACACAGTAGTAACCAAATATATATACAGTAGCAGTACAGGGGCAAAACAAAGGAAAATCACGACGTGCCATACCACACTCGGCTAAACACTTCCCCATCCGATCTCTCACTTCCCTTACCATCCGAACTATACATCCGTTAACACTTTACACTTACTCTCACCTAACATTAGCCCAATCCTGCTTCCCACGAAAGATCGCAAATCCTTAGTACTACCCGCGTACTCGGGTACAAGAATCCGAGATAATTCACCACTCGAGCTGGCCAGTCCCAAGTGTAAATTATCTACAATCGAGATTCCTACCGGACGTACATTTCTATTGTCCTCAAGTACCCTAAAAAGGATGTACACTTATAACATGCACGATTCATAACTTATGCTCAAAAGAGCTCTTAGTCCTTCACACTTATTCACGGAATCAGGACCATACACCACTTGGCCCAAGCTCACTCCGCGCAGAGACCACGCGAAGCTGCTCTGATACCACCTGTGACAGCCCCACCTTACCCTAAGGCGAACCAAAGGGTTCGGCGGACCGCCTGCCCAGCTCTCGCCAGGACTCGTTCACTCACATCAAAGAAAGTAAAATAAAGCCTCGAGAATAAGCGGAAACGAAACCCAGACTTGAAACATATACTTACATTTACCTCAAGCTCAACCAAATATACAGTCCCAAATGTATACATAAGCTTTAAATTCTTAGTACATTCCAACCCTAATCAAGCACTAGAACGAGATCAAAAGCCAAAACAATACAAAAGGCTAAACTATACTATACAGGTCTCTCGCCCTTGCTCGCAACCCCTGTTAAGGAAAACAAAAGACGTGGAATGAGCTAAAAGCCCAGCGAGGTTCTATATACTCAACTAAGCAATTAAACAAGGACATTAGCACGTAATAACAAGTAATCCAAATAACATTTACGATATAAAGCAGGAATAACACATTCATTAAAAGGATACGGAGTCATTCGTTCATTCGTTCGTTCATCGACCATCCATTCCTTCAATCATTTAGAAAAATTTCATTTGTCATTGAAAATCCCTCCATCATTCTTGCCATTCATTCGTTCATTTCGTTCTTCCCCTTCTGGCCAGCGCACTGGCCAGTCCTTCCCAAACTTCATGGTCATACTCGAGTATACCAAACATTCATTCACCCAGGGTCACTAATCGCCCGACCGAGTCCGCTTCTGGCTCGAGTCGACCAATAACCAAGGGCAAGGGCCCAGTTCAGCCCGAAGGCTTACATTCATGCACAAGTAACATTCAATCATTCAATCATTGAAAATTTCACGTTCATTTAGGTCGAGTGCGATAAAGTACACACTCGCCTAGAAAAGTCGTTTTGAGTATTCATTGAAACATTTAAGAGTTCAAATAACTATAACAAGCCACGTAGTCAATGGAAATATAGCGTACCTCAATCACATAACAAGGCAACAATCCAAATAGTCACAACAATTCACATAGTCATTAAAACAAATCGTATATAGAACACTCACCTAATTAAGCAAAATTACGTCCAAAGTATCCCTCCGGATCTCAACCCTAGTCTCCAAGAAACCCTAAGAGTAATCAAGAGAATACATTATGGTTCTATCATCAAAATATGTGGGTGAGTCAAAGAAATCCGAATAAAACTAATACAAAGTAAAAGTATGATTTTAGAAGTGGAAAGAGTACATTTTGATCAAAGGAAATGAGTAACTAAAGGTTTTCCAAACCAAACATGAAAACTAAGCTCAAAAGGTTTTAGAAAATTAAATCGGAAAAATTTGGAAACAGTTGCCACTTCAGAATATGGCCAGAACTTGGTCGGATACACGGCCGGATAGTGAACAGTAGTTTTTCCTCATTTTTCGTAAAACGTGTTTTTGGCTCAAAACTAACGCATTTACAAAGAATTAATGTATAACAAGTATCTTGGTTAAAAATCATATGAGAAAGGTAATTAAATACCTTGAATTCACACTTTAAAACCTTGCGCGTTAAAATTAGGTTTTGTGGCCGAGAAACCCTAGGCCACTCCTTTTGTTTCGGAACGAAAATGAACACGTATTTGAAGTTCAAAACTCGACAATTGGAACCAAACATTATGGTACAAATGGAAATGTACAAATGCAAGTAAACTAGCTCACATAACACTACTCAAGTGGAACTAAGTTACTCTAAGCCAAGTAAGCCAAGTAAGTCTAATGCATCACAAAACTACATTCCAATCTCATTTCCATTCACTCAAGTTCAAGAAAATAAACGGACAGCATTTCCCCTTGTTTTTCCTTACTTTTCCATCCTACAACCAACCACAAATCATACCATTCAATCATAATTGCAAATACCAACCATAAGCTATCAAACACCCTTAAAATGCAACCAATTGAAGCTTTACAGCCATCCAAAACCAGGCCCAAATATTCCAACATAACTCAGCACACAAAACTCCGATTCAGTTGATTCCAAAGCCATATGAAAGCTAAGATACAAGGCTACAACTCTTAAGAAGGCATAAAAAGCTAATTCAGTAATCTTCCCAGCCAAAAGAGCCAATTACAGAGGCTGATTACCATTCTCGGACAGAAACAGGGCAGCAGGGGTAAAATAGTCATTTCACAGGATACAGTGCTCCGATTGAGCTGAAATTTTACAGGCATAACCTACACTCAATTCTCTACAACTTTCATGTTTTGAGCTAAGTCCAATTCGGCCTCCATCATGGCCGAACAACACTGGTCAGATTAGGGCAGAAAATTCCCAATAAATCAGAAATTTAACCAACTCTCCATTAATCCACAAAATCATCCATTAATCATGTTAGCAAGCCACCATAGGCCACTAATTTGCAACTATTGGAAACAAAAAGGATGTTCTTAGCAATCTTACCTTGAAACCTCAAAGAAAGTTGGTAGCTTAGACTTCCTCCTCCCAAAACAACTCCACCAAGGCCTTCAATTTCCCTTAGCTAGCACTTGTATGGTGTAGTTTTCAATTTGGTTGGTTAAAGCTCAAGATTTGAGCAAGGATTGAAGTTGGAAATTGAAGAGCTCTCTCTTGTTTTCTCTCCAAGGGGGCTGGCCAAGAACAAGAGAAATGAGAAGCTTTTTGGGTCAAATTTTGGTTTTAAGAAAGTAAATGTCTTGGGTCAAAAGTCCAACATCCAATGAGAACATGACATGTGGCCTCTTGAAGTTTCTAAGCTTATCTCCTCTCCTCCAATAATTCAAGTAGCTAACTAACCTCTAATTATCTTCTAACACCATGTAGAATAATATCACTTAGTATTTCATCACCTAATCGGCAAAATTATATCGCACTAGCGGGCCCCACATCAAACAAATGCACTTCAAGTTATGTACACTAACTTATACTAGGAAAATGATTTAAAAATTGTACTTACTTGTAAAATGTACAAAACATTTAATATTTTCAAAGGACAGTATAAAATATGGCCAAGGAAATAAAATAATACGTGAAAATGTGAAAATTTTCGGGTTCTCACAGCAATGATCAACCTTAAGATTCTTGGTTTATGGAAGTAATATTGCATTTATAAGTTCATATAATCATGTGGGTAGCTTTGTTTATGTTGGAAAGTGTTGTGTGGGCTCTATGAACTCCCACTATGGCTTGATGGACTGATTTGTTATGTTTTGATGTTGTTAATGTTGGATTAGTGGTTAATCTAGTGGAAATAGGTTGTATTGTTGGAGGAAAGTTCAAAGGAAGTGGAGAAGGAATTTTTCCATTTCTGCCCCTGTCCATGCCGTGGCCCTTAGGGCATATATTTGTGATTCTAATGACTTGTTTATGATGTATACATGCTTTGTGGGTGGTGTAGAAAGTTTCATCAAAACATTTCATGATTTGGTTGGCCAAATGATGTGTTTTCGGAAGTCAGCAAAAACTGGAAATTTTCCCGTAACTGCTCTGGCAGTGTTTTTGTTTTGGCTATAACTGTTTGCTCCGACGTCGAAAGCGAGTTCTGTTTACGGAAATGGAGACTAGACATTCGCAGCTTTCCAAAGGTATAAAATGCACATTCAGATTCCACCTGAGTAGTCCATACCAATCGTTTGAACATGACTGTCCTGTTTCGCGTCTACACTGGGAGCTCCGTTTTGAGCAGTGAATTGATGCTCAAATATGAGTTAGTTGTGGACATATTTTGGAAACGATTTCTTCTGAGAAATTGTAGCTTTATGAATCTAGTTTTCAACACCACTGACCACGCTCAATTGCAAGTTAAATTGAGTGAGTTGTGGCCGAAATCCGAAACTGCCCCAATGATTTGAAACCCTCTTTTGACTAGTAAATGTCTAAATCTTGATTGGGACTTGTTGTTTCGAAATTCTTGGTGTCAATCACCTACCAAATGCATCTTGTATGTTTCTTAGACATTACCTACACAAAAAGGACCGTGTTTGAGACATTTTGTTGGCCAAACGTTTCGGAAACGGAAAACTCATGTACAAGGCAGATTTGCCTTGGAAATTTGGAAACTTTGGTGATCTGGTTAACCAACTTTCCGTGCGTATTTTTCTATACAAATTGATAGAGGTATATCCCTCATATGGTAGTATAATACTGCCAAATTTGGTACCATTCCGAGTTCATTTCGATGTTCAAACAAAGTCCCAAAGTTTGTAATTTAAACCTGGAAATTTGCCTAACCGTCTCAATTTTTCAGCAACTTTGAGCTACTATATCTTGGTGCTCAAAACTCCGATTCTTGTTCTGCTTGTTTTTTTTTAAAATTGGATTGTAACTCTAATTGATTTTCAAATTTGAGAGGGTATTTCAAATTCTGTGAATTTTTCCGAATTTCCAAAGTTGGCGGAAAACCAACCTCAAAACTGTCTCGCAAGCCTAAAACAGTAACTTGGAGCCAATTTTTTAATGCCTTCCGTTTGGAATCATGGGAACGTGTATTTTAGGAACTTTTAGTACTTTGGAAGAAGTTTCCAACGGTACCACGTTTTCCAATTTTGGACTTGTAATGAGTGAGATACGATTTTTCAAAGATCACGTATCAAAACTGAAATTTTTGAAACTTAAGGAAATGGAGTTTTTTTGAATTCTCCTTTTCCCCTCGATATCAATTGAACGTTTTACACTTGATTTCAAAGGTGAAAACTCGATTTCTCTTGTGCTTTAAAACCCCGCCTTTGAGCCTCGATTTACGAATAAATAGGGCTCATTTTCATGAAATTTTCTTAGATTGTACAAGTGTACAATCTTCCTTGATAATTGGGGTTTATGAGTGATAGATTATTATTAATTGCTCAGGCACTCAAGAGGACCTTCAAGAGGATCTCACAGGAGACGCCTAACTTATCGCTTGTACTTGCTACTTGAATCACTCGGTGAGTGTCAAGTGCATGATTACTTGAACTCTTGTGAACTTGATACATGCTTACTTGTTATCCATGACTTGAGATTTTGAAAATGGAGTCGAGTGTGTACTTTATCGCACTCGTTCTCATTTGGAATGAATAACTCATGCTTGAAATGTTGGAATATATCAAATGCTTGAAATTATCAAATGCTTGGATATATCAAATGCTTGAATAACATGAAATAGTATGCTATGGCTGCATACGTCGCTGGAGTGAATCTCCTCGACTCTCAAATGTACATGGGGGACGCCCAAATCTCACTGGCTAACCTTGGACTCGAGCCGGCATGGGCTTGGTCGGGCTCCTTGGCGAAACCATGAGAAAACAAAAGCTTGACCTATTAAGAGGTCTTGCTTGGCATACTCGAGCAGTATCGCCTCAAACAAATGACAGGCGGGCCCGATACAGGGGTATGTAAGGTGAAAGGGGATAGGATAAGTGAAGTTCTACGGACTAAACCTACCCGATTGACGGAGTGTCAACTCGTGGAGGTTCGTGATCGTGCAAGTGGAAAAATAGCTCCTGAGAGCTCCTATATCCTTGAATTGTTTCTGTTTAATTTTCTCGCTCGAATTGTTACTTACTGAAATATTATTGCTCTACTTGTTAAATTGGAATTGTTACTTGAACAACGTGCCTGCATGTTTGTTCTTGGCCTCACAAGCGTTTTGCTCACCCTGTAGATTTGCTTTCCTTAACAGGAAAGGATCGGAAGTGAACCTCGGAGAAACCCCTTTTGAATGTACTTTTGTATTAGGGTTTTCAATGTACCTGACTAGACTCTCAATTATTGTATAATTTGGGAAGTGATGTATCTTTTGGGAACCTAATATAAGACTTGGACATTCGATTATGGAAGTGATTTTTCCTTATTTGGCTTGTATTAATCGTTATGTATTATTAAGCGTGAATCGAAGCGTTTTGAGTCCTGGCGAGAGCTAGGCAGGCGTCCTGCGGATACCCTTTGGTTCGCTTTAGGGAGAAGTGGGGGCGTCACAGAAAATAGAGCCACAAGATGCAGCTTCTCCATTCCTCTCGGACAGAAAGTCACAACAGGGCAGTCAACTTTGCCGAATCACTGCGGTTTACTCATCTCGAACCAGCAGATAGTTTTTAACCGTTAGAAAGCTACGGATGTCTAGTTTTGAATGCCACTAACGGCACTCAATTTTGACTTTTGTACAGAGAGATATGTTCGAACAAAGAACACTGCCAGTGAACCACTGCTATACGTTTTTCCAGATTTAGTTCTTGCCAAAGCTCAAGTTTTATGCAACCAAATGAAACGATTTTTGGACGATACTTTGTACACACAATATACAACATATAAGCATCAATTTCTCAGCCAAACAAGCATCAAAAATTCGAAACAACCACTGAACAACAAGGACAGAATTTCGGCCAGCTCTAGTCTCCCACATTTCTCAATTTTCTCTCCATTTCTAACCGTAATTCCTCTCATTTAACACATAACCAACATGAACCAAGCAACAAATTCTCAAAACAGCTACCTACAAGTCTCCTCAAGGCCCGCTATCTTAGAGAATAAAGCAAGAAATGAAACACCTCAAGTCCGTTAGCCTATTTCATGCTTAGGGTTTCAAACCCATGCCATCTAAGCTTGATTCTTGAAGAAAAATGGATAGATTGCAAGAGTTGATGGTTACCTCTTAACCCTTGAAGAAACCAGAAATTTTCACCACAAAATCTCCAAGAAATTTCCACCAGATGATGTCTTCCTCCATGTTAAAGTTAATCTCCAAGTAGTTTTGAAGTTGGGTGAAGATTTGTGAGGGAAATGAGAGCAAAATGGAGCAAGATGAAGAGGCTTTCTTCCTCCTTTTCCTTTGAGTTTCAGCCGGCCATGGAGAGAGAAAGAGAAGGGTTTGAATGATGAAACTTGAGGAGAAAGAATGAGAAAAAGTAGCTTTAGGTTTGTATGCAAAAAGTCAACTCTCACTAGTGGTCGCATGCGGGTTTCGTACCATCGTTTTCTCTCGGGTTTGATACACTCATGCACTAATCCTCAAATGTAATCCTTTAACACTATAATTATTCACTCTTAGTAGTCTAATATAAATTTCTTAAATCTCCACTTAGCCGTTTCGACACGAAATACGCGAACTTTCGATTTGCGCGCGATAAATGGAAAATTTGAATTCACTCACCTTTAACCCCTCAAGTAACTTTTGTTAGTCTACTATTGATCATTCTTAATTTTCCAAGATTATTGCACTCTCAAATCGAATATTATCTCAAAAAACGTGTACTCGCTATTTCTCGCTAAACGAGCCTCCGAAAATTAAATTTGCTAACGGAACGTTTTAAAAATATAAGTGAGACATTGCTCCATGTAAATGGATTTAAAATGGTTGAAATAAATTATTCGGAGAAAACAGATGAATAAATAATTAAATAAGCCAGCAAAATAAGATAAAAATAAGAAAATTTTCGGGTCCTCACATCCTTCCCTCCTTAAAAGAATTTCGTCCTCGAAATTCATACCTTGATTTAGGAATAATTCTAGGTACTTCTTTTGGATCTCCCCTTCTATTTCTCAAGTCGCTTCTTCCATTCCATAATTTCTCCATAAACCTTTATTGGAGGGATTTGCCTCCGTCTTAATTCCTTTACTTTTCAATCTAAAATCTGTACAGGCCCCCTTTTCTTTCTTTTTTTTCATAGGACAAATTCTTATCAAGTCCTATTTCTCCTATTCAGACTCACACTTATTGAACTTAACAAAAGTTGGTGCTCTCTTGGGGTTTGTAAAACTATCATCAGGTGTCTTTCATGATCTTCTCGAACCTTAGAGTATGTCGATATACCATCAATAAATGTCACTACAGATTGATCCAAATACGGCTTAAAACCCCGATGTGTTAAATCCATAATTGATGCTAGGGTATTAGTCGACCCAAAGGGCGTAACTGTGAATTCAAAGTGCCATATCTTAAATTGAAAGTGGTCTTAAGTACATCAGTTTCTAGGATCCTCAACTGGTAATAGCTCTACTTTAAATCCAACTTGGATAATACCACGGATCCTTGCAGTTGATCAAATTCTCATTTATATGAGGCAAAAGGGTATTTGTTCTTAATGGTCACATTGTTCAAGTCTCAATAGTCTATGTATAGTCTCAAACTTCCATTCCAAATATTATGTCATGTCCCTTAATTGTTGGGCTCATTAAATCTATCAAATATTTCCTTTCACCAACCCAAATCTCACAATTTTAATATATCAAGTTGGCAATCAAACATTGGGTCCCAGCTTCAACCTTAAGTTCTCGATTTGGTCCCGATCCCTGGTCACCTCCAAGACCTCGGGGTTGTCTATATTCTCAAGTACAATCTCGACCACGTCTACTACCGTTCATGTCTTATCACTAATCTAAAGGTGTGGGGCAATTTGTTCTTAATGGTCACATTGTTCAAGTCTCAATAGTCTATGTATAGTCTCAAACTTCCATTCCAAATATTATGTCATGTCCCTTAATTGTTGGGCTCATTAAATCTATCAAATATTTCCTTTCACCAACCCAAATCTCACAATTTTAATATATCAAGTTGGCAATCAAACATTGGGTCCCAGCTTCAACCTTAAGTTCTCGATTTGGTCCCGATCCCTGGTCACCTCCAAGACCTCGGGGTTGTCTATATTCTCAAGTACAATCTCGACCACGTCTACTACCGTTCATGTCTTATCACTAATCTAAAGGTGTGGGGCAAAGTGTAAATATACATATAAGCCATGAAATCAATTAAAAGCAAAGTAAATTTTCATATCTTATAAAAGATCATAATAGTTACATCAAGTTGGGAGAGGTTTATCAAATCATTTCAAAAGGAAAAGGGAAACAACAAGATCATAACAGAACGTGCCAAGTTGCCAAGGTACAACACAACAAAAGGACTTTCCCTTATACAAAAGATTACCACCTCCAAAAGTGCCAGTCTAGACTAGGATAAAACTAAAACCTCTATCCCTCGAGTGGAGTCAAAACCATCTCTACTCGTGAAACCTTCACTACTTGGACCCCCTGCACAGTCATTAACACTAATTACCCGCATCTGGCACCCGATTGTTTTGTAGTGGACCTAACTGGCTGCTGAATATTTGCTCTTTTGTTAGGGGTACTAGGGCAACTTACAATCTGATGTTCGGCACTACCAAACTTCAGACATTTTCCTTGCTTTCTCCAGCACGCGACCTCAGTGTGGTTAATCTTGCCACAATGTCCACAAGTCACAAGAGAAGTCATGGCTTGATCAGCTTGAGAATTTTCTTTGTATTTCTTCTCCAGTTCTACGTTCTTGCGTAGCAATTCAATCTCTGCATATTCTTGTTTCCATCTTCCTTCCGATAGTCAGCCAATTTCTTTTGAAACTCTACCTCCTTTCGAAGAATGTCCATTTTCTTACGCATCTCTCCCAAATTTGTCATCTCACCGGTTGGCTTAAGTCAACTGCTAGCCTGTTAGGCAAATCAAGGGATCAAAATAAGTAACTATTCACAATGGGAATTCTAGCTATATTACTCTTTCATTCCTTTACTTATGGGTTACCCCAGAATATAAATCTTAACTATTCTCTACTTAATATTGACGAGCTCTTGAGCCTCTACAAGATTACTATCATCACTTATAAACATAACAAGATACGGAGATCTTATTCCTTAATATAAAAGCTCCACACCCTAATTTATTCTCCAATATTCACTTATGAAGTTTCTCGAGAAGAAACCCTAACCTCTTGCTCTCACTTGTGCCTTATTTTATCCCCTCAAATCAATTCTACTATTTCGAGATTAGATTCTCCGTGAAACTTAAGATGGGCGAACTTCAAGGATCGCTCTGTCCTTACACCTCTCTTGGTTCCTAGGTTGGTTGATTGGTTTAGGGCCTTGGTATTCAGCTAACCACTCAAAGTATCTATCATTCGGTAATGGCAGTGGCCACCTGGTCACCCTCTACATTTCCTTGTCCTCGGGTCGGCCCAGTTGCCGATCCTTAATCATCCCCTTGAGGTTGGGTTTGCCTAGTCCCACGCCCCCGACCTCTAACTCTCCTTTGTCCATCTATGATCTTAGTTATACCTAAATGTAAGAATAGAATTAATTACGCGAGAAAATACTTAAAATACAAGTCAATGCGGAAAACATTTGAAATAAGGATAATTAGCATATATAACAATTAAAGATCCATACAAGATCAGCAAATCATGGGGCATTTATAAAAATATAGCACACATGTGCCATAAAAGTGCAATTAGTCATGTAATAGACGCCAAGAGCTTTACAAGCGTCACCCCAACTAATTATAATCACTAAAGTCCAAAAGTCAACATCCTAATCTAGTTCGCATCCGAACCAGTAGTCTGAACATCTTCCTTCGGATCCTCCTCGAAAGGTTCCTCCTCAGGAGTGCCCTCACGAATCGGGCTATCGACAGCCTCTATCGTCTCCTCTATCAATATAGTGGTATCAGCTAGAATCCCAGCGGCCCAATTCAGACTTCCTCGACTACCCTAGTGAGTCGAGCCCTAGTCCTGTGAAGCTCAACACGAGTGGCCTCAGCTCTAGTCCTCTCATCTACTACTGTTCCCTCGAGCTCAAATATCTAGTACCTTGAGCGTCCAACCATAATGCTCAAACTCCTCGACCTCCTGAAGTACGGTTCTGTTGGTATCTCCAACTACCGACGCTCATCGTCAAGGACAATACCAGTTTATTAGGGTAGGGTACGTCGTCCTACAGGGACAACGGGGAATCTTCGAAGAAGGCAAGTATCGGAATACGAGAATCCTCCTCCATGCACTCTATATCGAATAGGCCTAAGAGGCACCACATGTCCATTAGCATGCCCATTATCATTAGCAGCGTGACCTCCGTTACCATTCTCCATCTCTACCAAACAACCACAAATTCTAGGTTAGAAACTTAAAATTACTAATTCACTCAAACATCAAGTTAAGACATAACTAAATTATCTCATTCCTATTTTCAAGAGTAAAGTTTCTAATACGTCTCCCAATAGATCTCTAAATCTATTCACTCAAACATCAAGTTAAGACATAACTAAATTATCTCATTCCTATTTTCAAGAGTAAAGTTTCTAATACGTCTCCCAATAGATTCCAAATAGATCTCTATATCACATTTGGAGGTTTTAGGTTGCATTTTTCCTTTTTAGGGGTTTTTGCATCTACCACGCGTATAATCAACTTCTCGCACACCACGTATGGATAAATGGATTGTTTATTTATTTGCTTTTACTTGTATCGCGCTTGCATCTTGGGGGGGTAGCTACCCTAGAACCTTCAACCGCATTTGATAGTATTATAATCCCTCCCCTCAAAAGAAAGCACCTCATACGTCCATGCATTACTTTTTACCCTATTTTTTCTTTTCGTGGGCGCTTCCCACACTAGCTTGTAGGATTAGAATCGATTTTCCTTAGTTAGGCGGATGGTGTGCTCTGCGCCCATAGCGATGCCTAAGGGATCACTCAAGCCACCGACCGAAGGCTTTGGGAGTGATGACCCTTCGCCTCTTGGTCTGAAGGTTTGGGAGTCTGAAATAGAGAAAGTAATAATGTGATGTATATATAAATTTTGGATGGGGTTGTGTTGTTAATATCCATATGCATCCATTTGGAAATTGTATGTTTTGGGTGTTTGTTATAAAATTTTATTTTTGTTTCTCTCTTCTTCTTTCTACTTTGTTCACACAGCAGCAGCTATGGAGCTTTTGGCCACCATCAGCCATTGGTGGTTGGGCCACCGATGTCTCTATTCGACCAAAAATTATACCTTCCACTCCCACCAATGCCGTTTAAGAAAATCTCGAGTACCAATTCTCTTTAACCACTGGAATACAATAGGTTAATGTTCAAGTGAATCCCACGGTCCGGTATCCTAAACTTTAGCCTAAGATACACTACAAAGATCTGAAACCTAAGCTCTGATACCAACTGTGACACCCCCACTTCTCCCAAGGGCGAACTCAAGGATATCCGCGGAACGCCTTGCCCAACTCTCGCCAGGACTCGATACAATTTCAATTCATGTTTAAGGATAAATAACCGAATAATAACAAGTCGAAGGTATAAGAAAAGTCGCTCTCTTAATAAGTATTCAATTCTTACATTTCAAGATACCAAGTACATCACTTTCCCCAAAATATACAACTTTCAAAAGTCATCTAATCAATTAACATTCAAAACCCTAATCAAAAGTGCATCAAGACAGCTTCTCCATAATTCCTCCCATTCCGGCTCCTGTTAAAGAAAATAAATCTAATGAGGGTGACTGAATGCTCGCGAGGCCAAGAAAACATGCAAAACACAAAGTTCAAATAAACAATAGCACTTATACGAAAATGAAAGCTATAACATTCAAGTAGTTCACATTTAACAATAAAACACACTTGATAAGAATACGGGAGCTCTCAGGAGCTATATTCCACTTGTTTCGCCAATACTCGATCAAATATTTCCCCGCGATGACACTCCGTCAACCGAGTGGGTATTAAGTCCGTAGAACTTCACTTACTCTTCCCCGTTCACCGTTACACCCCCTGCTCCGGGCCCACACTTCTTTTGTATAAGGCAATACTACTCGAGTATGCAAGCGAGATCTCTCCAATTATATTAAGCTTATAAATTTTTCTCATGGCTTACCAAGCTTCACGACCAACCCCATGCCGGATCGATTCGCAAGATTGGCCGATGAGTTTGGGCGTCCCCCACTATTATAAATTTAAGTCGGAGGAGATTCACCTTCAATCGATATATGCAACCATAGCATAATTCATATTGCCAACAACTTTCACTTAATTCACTTAACAATTCACTTCATACAATTAAAATATAATTCACTTAAAAGAGAACGAGTGCAATAAAGTACACACTCGACTCGACACTTCTTCAAATACTCAATTAATGAGAACAATTAAGCCACGTAGCAACACTACATACACTTGACACTCACCAAGTCAAAAAGTGAGTAATTGAGCAAGTAAATCTTCAAGCATCCGCTTTGAGATTCTCTTGAAGATCCTTTGAGCGCCTTGAGCAAATAATAATTGAAGTATCACTCACTTGTTACTTACAAACCCCTTGCTAACAGGAAGAATGTACACTTGCAATACTAAAACAATATCATGAAAGTGAACCTTAATCACTCGAAAATCGAGGTTCAAAAGTGAAGGGTTTATTAACACAAGAGAACTGATTTCCCTCCATGAAATCGAGTTTAAACACGATCAATCAATATCAAAGGATAGGGAAAAGTTTCCAAAAACTCATTTCCCAACAAGTCGGAAAATTTTAGTTTTTAAGTGACAAATTTGGAAAAAATCAAATCTTAACTTTGAACATGTCCAAAAATGGAAAAAATATATACCGTTGGAAACTAGATTCGGAGTACTAAAAGTTCATAGAAGTCACTTTTCCAAGATTCTAAACGGAAAGTACTCATTTTTCAACTCAAGTTTCAGTTCCAATAGGAATAGGTTTGAAACCAGTCTTGGTTTCGCAGTCATCTTTGGAAGTTCGGCGTAATTCACAGAAAGTGAACTAGCCTTTGAAATTCGTAACACAATAAGAGTTCCAAACAAGATTTCAAACACGACAAAT
Source organism: Coffea humblotiana (assembly GCA_023065735.1). Lineage (NCBI taxonomy): Eukaryota > Viridiplantae > Streptophyta > Magnoliopsida > Gentianales > Rubiaceae > Coffea > Coffea humblotiana. The sequence goes on along the minus strand of JACYVW010000016.1, from coordinate 318,975 downwards.
GGAACTAAAATTCATAGTTTTTGAGTGTCAAGATATAATAGTCTAAAGTCAGCTGAATTCGCGCACTGGTTTCAGAAAATTTTCCAGATTTGAAGAGTCATCTTTGGGGTGTTATTTGGGTATCGAAGGGTATTGAAATTATACCAAATTTGTACACTTAAACTCCCATATGTGGACTACCTCTCTATCAAATTTCACACAAAAAACGCATGTGGGAAGGCAGTTAATAAAATGACCAAAATTTGTAAAATGTTTTCAAGGCTAATCTGTCCTCTTGCTTTTCTTTCTTTCCAAAACGTTATTGCACAATGAATTCAGCCCCAATTCGATCCATTTTTGAAACCAAGGGTCTAAAAACATTCAATAAGTATTTGACGGGTAATTAACATCAAAATTTTCGAATCAAAACATCCCAAAACAAACCTACCCATTCGGCTTGGCAAAAAAAGGAAAAACTTCTAGTTTTCCAGCTTGTTTGCACTTCAAACCAGAACATATCTCACTCACTACAAATTCAAATTAAGAATGGTTGGTGGCATTGGAAACTAAGTTCAAAATACTACATTTCATCAGAAGGAAATGTTCCCAAAATCAGTTCACAAGTGAGAGCAATTAGAGCCACAAGATGCAACTTCTCCATTCCTCTCGGACAAAAAGTCACAACAGGGCAGTCAATTTTGCCGAATCAACTGCAGTTTACTAATTTCGAACCAGCAGATGGTTTTTATACCGTTAGAAAGCTACAAATGTATAGTTTTGAATGCCACTAACGGCACTCAATTTCAACTTTTGTTACAGAGAGATATGTTCGAACAAAGAACACTGCCAGTGAACCACTGCTATACATTTTTCCAGATTTGGTTCTTGCCAAAGCTCAAGTTTTATGCTACCAAATGAAACGATTTTCGGACGACACTTTGTACACACAATATACAACATATAGGCAATCAATTCTCAGCCAAACAAGCATCAAAAATTCGAAACAACCACTGAGCAACAAGGACAAAATTTCGGCCAGCTTTAGTCTCCCACATTTCTCAATTTCTCCTCCATTTCTAACCGTAATTCCTCTCATTTAACACATAAACAACATGAAACCAAGCAACAAATCCTCAAGGCAGCTACCTACAAGTCTCCTCAAGGCCGCTATGTTAGAGAATAAAGCAAGAAATGAAACACCTCAAGTCCGTTAGCCTATTTCTTGCTTAGGGTTTCAAACCCATGCCATCTAAGCTTGATTCTTGAAGAAAAAATGGAGAGATTGCAAGAGTTGATGGTTACCTCTTAACCCTTGAAGAAACCAAAAATTTTCACCGCAAAACCTCCAAGAAATTTCCACTAGATGATGTCTTCCTCCGAGTTAAAGTTAATCTCCAAGTAGTTTTGAAGTTGGGTGAAGATTTTGTGAGGGAAATGAGAGCAAAATGGAGCAAGATGAAGAGGCTTTCTTTCCTCCTTTTCCTTTGAGTTTCAGCCGGCCATGGAGAGAGAAAGAGAAGGGTTTGAGTGATGAAACTTGGGGAGAAAGAATGAGAAAAAGTAGCTTTAGGTTGTGTGCAAAAAGTCAACTCTCACTAGTGGTTGCGCGCGGGTTTCGTACCACTGTTTTCTCTCGGGTTTGTTACACTCATGCACTAATCCTCAAATGTAATCCTTTAACACTATAATTATTCACTCTGAGTAGTCTAATATAAATTTCTTAAATCTCCACTTAGCCGTTTTGACGCGAAATACGAGAAAACTTTCGATTTGCGCGCGATAAAGCGAAATTTTGAACTCACTCACCTCTAACCCCTCAAATAACTTTTCTCAGTCTACTATTGATCATTCTTAATTCTCCAAGATTATTGTACTCTCAAATCGAATATTGTCTCGAAAAACGTGTACTCATTATTTCTCGCTAAATGAGCCCTCCGAAAATTAAATTTGCTAATGGAACGTTTTAAAAATATAAGTGAGACATTGCTTCATGTAAATGGATTTAAAATGGTTGAAATAAATTATTCGAAGAAAACAGGTAAATAAATAATTAAATAAGCCAGCAAAATAAGATAAAAATAAGAAAATTTTCGGGTCCTCACACTTGAGACAAAGTCGTAGACACCAAATACTTACCTGTAATTATTCTGCTGCGAACTGACACAAGAAAACATAAAAAAGGTCAGTGGGATAAAACCCGAACTTACTATAACATCCGTCAGTGGAATAAAACTCGAACCTGCCGTAAAATTGGTCAGTGGGATAAAACCCGATCCTGCCGTAAAATTGGTTAGTGGGATAAAACCCGAGCCTGCCGTAACATCGGTCAGCGAGATAAAATCCGATCCTACCATAAACATCGGTCAGTGAGATAAAACTCGATCCTACCGTAAAATTGGTCAGTGGAATAATACCTGATCCTCCCGTAACATCGGTCAGTGGAATAATACTCGATCCTGCCGTAACATCGGTCAGTGGAATAATACCCGAGCCTGCCATAACATTGGTCAGTGGGATAATACTCGATCCTGTCATAACATTGGTCAGTGGGATTGTGAGAACTCGGAAAAAAAAAATCTGGTTTTAGGGTTTTATTGATTTGCGTGCACACAATTTCTATATTTTCTTTATTATATTCATTTTACATATATTTTATAAGTAAATATAGGTTTTAAATCATTTTCTAGTATAGCGGATAGCGGATAGCGGATGTGGGACCCGCTAGTGCGTTAAGTGAGAGAAATTCGGTCAATTAGGTTAAGTTGTGCAGTAAGGCATTTAATTACTGGGTGCTAAGAGATAATTAGAGGTTGGTTAGATATTTGGTCATTAGGAAGCTAAAGGATAAGAAAGAAATCCAAAAAGTGCCACGTGTCGCGACGGGATTGGGCCAAGTTTTGCCTAACTTTTCCTTAACTTTACCAAAAGCTAATTTTGACCAAAATCATCTTCATTTTAGCATCCTCTTGGCCGAAACTTGAAGGGAAAGAAAAGAGAGAGAGTTTCAACCATTGGCTTCAATTTCTTGTCCAAATCTTGAAAACCAACCGATAAAAATCCGAATTCCTCCGTAGAAATCGCTTATTAAGTGAGATTGAAGGTGCTTGTGGAGTGATTTTGCAAAGGAAAGCTCTAAGTTGCTATCTTTCTTGAGGTTAAGGTATTTTTGCTTGGAACTCAACTTTTGTCCATAATAATGGCAAATTAGTGGATTATAATGGTTAAGGAACTTGTTTTATGGAATATTTTGTGGATTAAAGTGAAGTTAGGTGAATTTATTATTTTCTTGGGAATTTTCTGTTTCCATATGATGATCATAGTTGGCTTGAATTGATGGTTTATTATGGTGTGATTTGGAGTTGTTATGCGTTAATTGTAGCGAATTGCGGAAAATTTCAGCTTTCTATGGAAATTTCAGCTTTAGGGTTTTCAATTTGGGGCTTTCTTATGGTTACTTATTGAGCTTGTAATTGGCTATGATTGAACGGTATTGTGACCCTAATAGTGTGCAGTTACTAGCATTTGGTTGGTATATGAAATTGTGGTGGGATTGGATGAATTGTGTGATTTTTTTTGTAGGGCGGAAATGCTGAAATTTAGGGGAAATTCTGTCCGATTTCCGAGAAATTAGGGTTTTGTGAATCTGGGTTAAGAATGGGTAAATGTGAAAAGCTTTAGGGTTTTCTTGAACTTTTAACCCTAAATTCGATGTATTTTCCATTTTGAACTATAATTTAAGCTATAATTGAATTTTGCTTTAGCGATCCACTTAAGAGGTACTCGACCCGTATTTGAGTTTCAATTGCATTTTTCTTGATTATATAGGACGTGTGGGTGATCCAAGGCGTCCGCCGGACGGAAATCTGTGAACTTACCTTTTTGAATTGGTGAGTGTACTATTGCATGATTTAAATGCCTAAGTGGTTATTTGTCCTTGAAACTGTGAACTAAGTGATTGTGAACTGTGCATGAGATGAGAGTGTACTTTACCGCTCTCATTCTCTTACTTGTATAACTGCTTTCCGATATACTTGAGAAATTGCACTGTGTATGATTTGAATCATGGGCATGCGCCCTACCACTGTACTGTGATCACTGAGCTCAAACCCTAGTGGAAGTTACTCGAGTCAAGCCAGCAAGGGCCGGTCGACTAGGTAACAACCATAGGGTCACTGGTTGTCGAGTGGAGTGTATCTCCTCGACCCTACGGTATACTCGAGTATTACCTTCTTAATCACTGTGAGGTGTTCGGGCCCGGTAAGGGGAATGTACGGTGGAAGGTACTGGGAGTAAAGTGGGGTCTACGGTCATGTTACTTTCTTTAAGCGTTGACGGAGGGTCAACGGGATGCGAACAAGAACTGAAATGGGGAAACTGGCTCCTGAGAGCCACCCGTATCCTTTTATTTGAACTTGTTATGGCACTTTTATTCTATGTGCGATGATTGTGTATACTGAGCTTAGTTACTTGTGAATTTGGGGCTGCATGATTGTTAGTACCTCATTGGGCGAAAAGCTCACCCCCGTTACCTTTGTTTTCCTTACAGGCAAATTTTTGGGAATTACCTGATTTTGAGAAGCGAGTTGAGCTAGTGAAATAGTTTTGTTTCTTTATTTAGCTCCTCGGCCAGTAGAAACCTTAAATGTATCTTATTTGAATATCCACTTTTGGATTGTGACTTTTGGCAACATGTGTATGTAAATGGTCCTTCATGTGTAATGAATATTATATGTTGGGAATGTATGTAATCGCCCTATCTAAAGGTCTTTTGCACTTGGTTTCGCGTGTGTGACCGTTTAGTAGTCCTGGCGAGAGTTGGGCAGGCAGTCCGCTGATACCCTAGGGTACGCCCTAGGGAGAGGTGGGGCTGTCACAGGGATAATACCCGAGCCTGCCGTAACATCGGTCAGTGGGATATTACCCGATCCTGCAGTAAAATTGGTCAGTGCGATAAAACCTGATCCTGCCATAACATCTGTCAAGGAGGGAGGTAGAAGGGTGCGAGGCGGACGCTGAAACTCGCCAACAAGAAATTAAATGTGATTTTCAAGAAGGGAGGTAGAAAAGTGAGCGGCTGACGCTGAGACTCGTCAATAGGAAATTAAATTGCCAAGAAAGGAAGTAGAAAGATGGGCGGCAGACGTTGAGACTCGCCAACAGGAAATTAAATTGCCAAGAAATGAGGGTAGAAAGGTGCGCGGCGGACGCTGAGACTCACCAACAGGAAATTAAATTGCCAAGAAGAGGGATAGAAGGGTGCGTGGCGGACGCTGAAACTCACCAACAGGAAATTAAACGTGATTGTGAAGAAGGGAGGTAGAAGATTGAACGGCGGATGCTGAGACTCGCCAACAAGAAATTAGATTGCCAAGAAAGGAGGAAAGGAGGTGGAAGGGTGCGCAGCGGACGTTAAGACTCGCCAACAGGAAATTAAATTGCTAAGAAAGGAGGGTAGAAGAGTGCACGGCGGATGCTAACACTCACCAACAGGAAATTAAATTGCCAAGAAAGGGGTGTAAAAGGGTGCGCGGCGGACGCTGAAACTCACCAACAAGAAATTAAATTGCCAAGAAATGAGGAAAGGAGGTAGAAGGGTCGCCAACAGGAAATTAAATTGCTAAAAAAAAGGTAGAAGGGTGCGCGGCGGACGTTGAGACTCGCCAACAGGAAATTAAATTGTCAAGAAAGGAGGGTAGAAGTGTGCACGGCGGACGCTGTGACTCGCCAATAGGAAATTAAATTACCAAGAAAGGAGGGTAGAAGGGTGCGCGGCGGACGTTGAGACTCGCCAACAAGAAATTAAATTGCCAAGAAAGGAAGTAGAAGGGTGCGCAGTGGACGCTGAGACTCACCAACAGAAAATTAAATTTGATTTGTCAAGAACGGGGGGTAGAAGGGTGCACGGGGGACGGTAAGACTCGCCAACAGGAAATTAAATGTGATTGTCAAAAAATAAACGTTAGTACATGGAAAAGTTTTTGAATACTCTCCTGGGGAATCTTTTCAAAAAATTTACCTCAGTTTCAACCAATTATTGTGCAACCGATCATTCGCTTTGCATTATGGCATTGTTGCTACTCCTTAAGACTCTGATTCACACCTCTTCCTCAATCTGAACCATGAATATTCAATTCTTGGGCGACATTCCACAATTATATAAAAAATTTGCCCCAATTTTGTTATTTGAAACACATATGGACCTGCAAGAGAAAGAACAAATAATGCCACCACCATTCAACCCGTCTAGCTTTCAAGAAACGTGTAAACATGAGTATTTTGATGTTTTCCCCTCGATGTTGCAAAACCCAACCTTGTACCACAAACCACATCCAGGCTGCCTTAACTTCCAATACTAACTTAACATGAAAATTTATACATATGCACTTTCGATAAACCATGGATATTGTTATTTGATAAAATCCAATGAGATAAATGAAATCATGTAACACCTAAAAATTTTCTTTTATACAAAATGATAAAAGTCAATGTAGTGCCAAAAATAACCATCAACTTGTATTGAAGGAAAAATAATCTTAGAGAGATGAATCACAAACTCAACAATCTATGTTTGAAGACCAAAATACTTTGGTCTCTAACAAATTGTCTCGTTTGATCCTTTGGATATCGTCCGTCGGAAATTCAATGCCGGTAGAAAAATCATAAGGTGAAAAGGAATCCAAATGAACTGAATCACCAGCCATTCCATTCCAAGCTCACCTTTCCTCATAAAACCCTACCTTAACGTCTTTTCGAGTTTTCACTAAGGCTACCCCCACCTTTTTATTTTCTCTCATTTTTCTTTCTTTCTTCTTTTCCCCTTCTTTTTGTTGTTTTTTTTCTTTTCTTTTTTTAATGATCTCTTTTCCCTTTTAAAGGTGTCCTTGTGAACTTTCACCTGATGAGCAGTGTAAACCTCAAACCTAATCAATTCAGAAATACATCTAAAATTTTTTTCTTGGCATCGTGTGGCAGTTAATTAGAAAATTTCTTGACAGAGATATTGCAAAGAACAGAAGTAAGGACTTTTGGCTTTTGTAATGGGGTCTGATGGGGTGTTTAGAAAAGTTAAGGTTTGAAAACGGATTTCAAAAGTGGTTTAAATGATTTGAGATCGCATTGTTACGCCAACCCTATTTTAGGATTAAATCAAAAATTGCCCCAATTTATTCTCAACTGAGGTTCTCTTTTCTTTCATTTTCCTTTTCTCTTTTTTTTGGCTGGCCTTCTGTTATTCCATTCATCTTTTGAATTTTTTTCAAAATTTGCCCCAATTTATTTTTAATTGAGATTTTCTTTTGTTCATTTCCTTTTCTTTCGGCCTTCCTTAAAAAATTAAATTTGCCACAGTGTGGGATTTTTTATCTTTTCTTTTTCAAAACTAAATTTGCCCCAATGTGGGATTTGCGATTCTCAAGGGTTGACAAGTGAAATGATCCATTCTGCAAGTTCAAAAGAGACCACTAGGGATAAAATGTCTTAATGGGAAAGGAAGAGGCTCCGACTTTTATTCTGTTTCTTATATTAATTCTGAAAGGAAACTTTCATTAATGCGAAATTTTACCTATATCTGAATTAATCGACCCAGGAAAACTCTCGTCAATCCATATCTGTGAAAATAAGTGCTCCACCAGACAATACCCTTTTGATAATAAAAGAACCTTGCCAATTTGGGGCAAACTCTTCTTTTGGCCTCATTTTACACCGACAAAAGCTACCTCAACGCTTTGTCTCATCGTCTGAATAGTCATGATTTGACCCTTTTATGGTAAACACGGGTCAATCCTTTTGATAATATCGCCCATGATAGACTGCCTTTAGCTGCTTTTTATCGAGTGACCACTGATTTCTATTTCCTTAATCTTGATCCCAATTCGGCTTGAGTTTCTCTTTATACCATTCTGGCCTCTTTGAAATATTTTCGGGTGTCTCTTCGCTACTCCTCTTATTTTGAAATTCAAATTCACATTCGTGAGATATCGAGATTGCTGCCATCAAATTTCGAAACAGTGATATCCAAAGGGTCAGAGAATTTTATTCTTGACCATCTGAAAGGAAATGTATAAGTAACACAGTATATATAAAAATGTACATGTTATTGAAAGATAAAGATCAAAGTTAATAGCATGTTACTTGTTAAACAAGACGTGTTTTGAAAAGCCACTTGATTCAAAACCATTTACAAAAACCTAGTTAAACAAAAGACACACGCATGAATGATTTTCATGGATTTTAACCAAAGACAACTTCTCAAGTTTATCGAAACTCCCTTCAAGAGGGAGGGATCTCACTAGTTTGGGATTTTCAAATTTTCTCATTGAGAGTAAATGCCTCAAAGGTGGGTGTGATGAGGTACTTGAGAGTTTGGGTAATTCTGAGACATTTGAATGCTGGTCGGGTTGATTTGGATGTTATGGGGGTAAGTATATGGAAAACTGGAAGCAGCGTAGGTGAAAATCTCTTCGGGTATGTTTGCAAAGGAAGGTGCAAAGGTAATTTGGGTATGGGATAGAGGAGGTGGTTGGTGTTCTATTTCAGATTGGCTGATAGGCATGGGATCATGTTGGATACCACTACTGCTAGCAACCAGTTGGTCAATCATGCACCTTTGGGTTGTCATTTCCATGCTTAATTCATTGAATTTGTTTAACATCTCGCTCAATTGAAGCTCCTAAATTTGCAAGGTAGGCTGTTGGCGTCGTTGCAGACCTATCGGATGATTCAGGATGTGTACTCATGTTTACACTATTTCTCAAAACTCGGCTGCATGATCGTGTAATGATGGGGTTTCTTCGTGTAGCTATGTTTACAATTATCTGAAAATTTAGGAAAAATCCTATTTAGATTCCCTTCTTGATTTACTGCTGACAAAAAGAAAGAAAAAGAAAAAGACGGGAGTTAGTAAAAAATTAAAGTAATTCGGATGCATGTCCTATTGGGGGAGTCCTTTTTATGCCAAGTGTTGGCCTAGAATGAAAATGCAATCCTCTAGAGTAGCACCATACAATACCTGATGAATCCGATCAATTTATTGATATTTGAGTGAAAAGCAATTTGAAAAATTTGGTCAATTGGAGTAAGAAAAGGCATTTGTCCTAACAAAATGAGGACAAAGTCCGAATGGATTGATTGCTTTGATTAACACATAAAATGATGTGTGAAAGAGCCTACTCTTGAAAGGATTGTAATGTCTTGACTAATTTATTTAGCGAACCTTAGATCGAAACCCTAAAAGAGAATAAATGGGTCAAATGGATCGGATAAAATTGATGATTTATTCAAAAATTAACTGGATCGCCCTAAAAATGGGTAAACTGGTCAAATGAATTGAATGAAATTGATAATTTATTCAAAATTGACTGGATCACCCTAAAAATGGGTAAACTAGTCAAATGAATTGAATGAAATTGATGATTTATTCAAAATTGACTGGATCACCCTAAAAATGGGTAAACGGGTCAAATGAATTGAATGAAATTGAGGATTTATTCAAAATTGACTGGATCACCCTAAAATGGGTAAACTGGTCAAATGGATTGAATGAAATTGATAATTTATTCAAAATTGAATAGATCACCCTAAAAGTGGGTAAACTGGTCAAATGAAATTAATAATTTATTCAAAATTGACCGGATTGTCCTGAAAATGAATAAACTAGTCAAATGAATTGAATGAAATAAATTGATCAAATAGATCGGATGGAGTGATGATTTATTAAAAAATTGACTAAATTATCCTAAAAATGAATTGTATGAAGCGGATGGCTTATCCAAAGAAAATCGACTCAATCATTCTAGATGCAAATAAACTCGTAAAAATGGGATGGATGGAATTGATGGTTTATTTGAAAATTGATTAGATTGCCCTAAAAATGAATGAATGGATTGAGTTAATGATTTATTAAAAAATGACTAAATTGTTCTAAAAGTGAATGAATAGATGAAATAGATGAAATGGAGTTAATGATTTATTTAAAAATGACTAGATTGTCCTAAAAATGAATGAATTGATAAAATGGATTGGATGAAATGAATAAATTGGTCAAATGGATTGAATTAAGTTGTCCTAAAAAAATGAATAATCGGTTCAAATGGATTGAATGGAATTGATGATTTATTCAAAAATTGATTGAATTGTCTGCCCATTTGTGGTTTTAAAACTCACAAATTTTGTTGCAACGCATTAGTCTATGAGTCTTCTAAAATCAAGATTTGGGCTCGATATATTTATCATCTCAACAAGAGGAATTATTTGTGAATTTCTTCAACTTAATGTCCTTTATGCCAGGGAATTTTACCAACTATGTTAAAATGGCCAAAAGATGATTGTTAGATACTAATATTCTAATGTGCAAAAACTGTTCCATCATTCTCAATATCATCATTGCGGAAGGGATCGGATCCTACCTCACCTCGTGCCTCACCTCGTGCAGTACCCTTTTGGACGGTACAAGAAATATAGACGTGCAAGTCTCATTGGATTACACATCCGAGACACAAGGTGGCTTATTCCTAACGTGGGATTCCCTATGCGGCGTTTCTTTCTAAGGTTAATGCATGATGCCAATTTATAAAATCAATTAAATATGCAACTTTGAAATGAAACATGACCTAAGGGATCCTTCGTATGCCAGGGTGGGCTTAGAATGATGTGCAATTATTAACCTATGAATGCAATATATCGGAATTTAAACGTGCAATAACCTATCTAAGAGGGTAGGTTCTAAAAAAGTATCATGTCAGACCTCTTATTTTCTAGTGTTTGTGAATGCAAAAGACAAGAAAACAAGGAAATATTAGTTCAACAAATAACACATAACATGTTGGGGCAATTATGTGACGCCCCCACTTCTCCCTAAGGCAAACCAAAAGGTATTCGCGGGACGCCTGCCCAACTCTCGCCAGGACTCAAGACAATTTGATTCAAACTTAACGATAATAACCAATAATACAAGTCAAATAAAGAAAAGTCGCTTCCATAACCAAATATCCAGTCTTACACCACGAGTACAAAATACATCAATTGTTCAAAAGACATACAACTGTCCAAAAGATGTCCATTCGATTACAATCGAATCCCTATTACAAAAGTTCATCCTAATGATTCCTCCGAGTCACCTCAGTTCCATTCCTGTTAAGGAAAACAAATCTACGGGGTGAGCAATTGCTCGTGAGGCCAAGAAACACACATGCAAACACGTTATCCAAGTAACAATCCTATATAGTGAGTAAACAATTATATTCAAGTAAATAACAATGCGGGCAAGAGAAGTAAACAGAAACAATTCAAGGATATAAGAGTTCTCAGGAGCTAAGTTCCACTTACTTTTCCATTGCACGATCGATTACCTTCCCGCGATGACACTCCGTCAATCGAGTCGGTAATTTTTTTTCTAAGTCCGTAGATCTCCACTTTTCTTCACAGTTCCTTCCACCATACAACCCCCCACCGGGCCTGAACTGCTATAAAGGCGCTACTGCACGAGTAGGCCAAGCAAGATCTCTCCAATAGATCATGCTTATACAGTTTGTCTCATGGCTCACCAAGGTTCCCGACCAAACCCATGCCGGCTTGAGTCCAAGGTCGGCCGATGAGTTTGGGCGTCCCTAGTTCAGTTCAGTTCAGTTATGAGTCGAGGAGATTCACTCCAACGACGTATGCAGCCATAGCATATCATTTCATTTCATTCAATCATTCAATACATTTCAATCATTCATTGCATTTCAATCAATTCAATCATAATTCATTTAAATGAGAACGAGTGCGATAAAGTACACACTCGACTCAACGATTATAGTCGTTCTATACATAACTTGCAAATTCACAAAATTTCAACTAGACATGCACTTGACACTCACCTAGACAAAAGGAGAGTAGGTTGCACAATTCGAGTACTTAGGCGTCCGTTGTGAGGTCCTCTTGAAGGTCCCCTTGAATGCCTGAGCAAACAATAGGTATCTATTACACACTATCATTTAGGATCCCCAATTATCAAGAAAGATTGCACACTTGTACAATCTAAGAAAATATTATGAAAATGAGCCTTAATTTGCTTAAAATCCAAGGTTCGAAGGTGGTGTTTTAATAGCACAAGGAAAAACTAATCTCCTTCTTGAAAACAAGTCCAAAATGGTCAATTAGTATTGAAGGATAGGGAAGAGTCTCAAAAAACTCAATTCCCATCAAGTTTGAAAATTTCAGATTTGAGGTATATTCTTAGAAAAATCATATCTCGCTCGTCGTAGGTCCAAAATTGGAAAACTTGGTACCATTGGAAACTAGTTTCGAAGTACTAAAAGTTCCTAGAAGGAATATTTCCATGATTCAAGACGGAAGACACTCAAATTTTGGTTTCAAGTTGCTGTTTTGGACTTCTAAGACAGATTCGAGGTTAGTTTTTTGGCGAACTTTGGAAATTCGGAAAAATTCACAGAATGCGAAATAGCCTCTCAAATTTGAAAATCAATTATATTTACAATATAAGTTTAAAACACAACAAATGGAACAAGAATCGGAGTTTTGAGCGCCAAGATATAGCAGCTCAAAGTTGGTTCAAATTGAAGGCCACTGGGCAATTTTCCAAATTTGAAACATAGATTTTGGGATTCTAGTTGGGCATCGAGATAGACTTGGAATGGCACCAAATTTGGTATGATTACACTACCATATAAGGGCTACTCCTCTGTCAAATTTCAAGCAAAAATTCGTACGGGAAGTCAGTTAACAAGACCACTAAAGTTCTAGGAATATACAAGGCAATTCTGCCTCATGCTTCCATTTTCCTTTTTTCTAACCTTTGGCCAAAGAAATCATCTCAAACATGGTTCATTTATGAAGAAAAGGTTCAAGAAACATTCAACATACATTTGGTAGGTGATTACCACCAAAATTTTCAAAATAACAAGCCCCAATTCGAAATAAGTCATTGGCTAGCCCAAAACTAGGGTTTTCTTTCACTGATGCAGGTCTGTATTTAGGCCATAACTCACTCAATTCAACTTAGAATTAAACATGGTTGGTGGCGTTGGAAACTAAACTCATAGGGATACATTGTCTCAGAAGAAATCATTTTAAAATTCTGTCCATAGCTAGCTCAAATTTAAACCACAAGTTCCAGCACCTCATTGACTCTCTAGCAGAGCAACGAAATAGGACAGATAACTTTGAAGAATTGGTACGGTTCACTCAGGTCGAATCAGGGGTTTCATTTTATACCTTTATAAAACTGAAAGTGTCTAGTTTCAAATGCCGCAAGAGGAACTCGATTTCGACGTTGGAGCAAAGAGTTATGGTCATTTAAAGTTTGCTGCCAGAGTACCTCTGTACACGTTTTCCAGATTTAAACATGATTCGAAAATGCAACTTTTACCCAACCAAATCAAGTGATTTTTGGCGGAAACTTTCTACACAACCTATAAAACATATCTACATCAAAATCAAGGCAATTTAACCACAAACAATCGAACCAAAGCCTCTGCACAAACAGGGCAGATTCGGCCCCTTTCTCTTTCAAGTTTCCTTTGATTTTCTTTCCACTTTTTCAACTTATATCTACTAGTTTAGCACTTATTCAACATAAATAACATCCAAAATCATCATATCAGCCCATCAAGTCCAATGTAGGATTTCATAGAGCCCACTCACATGATTTTCAACCAACCAAAGTTACCCACATGAAGCTACAAGCTTCCAAGTCCAATATAACTCTCAAAAATCAAATTGCAAAGGTTAGATGATTTGCTACCTTCTTAGATGTTGAAGACCAGATTTTCGGCTACTAGAAAGCTCCAAGAAACCGTGGAAATGATGATCTTCTCCTTGCCTAAATGAAGTTTCAAGTGATTTTGAGTTTATGTAGCAAGTTTGAGGTGAAATGGATGGATGATTTGAGTGAGATGATGAAGGAATTTTGTTCTCCTTCTTCCTTGATGGTTTCGGCTGGCTTAGGAGAGAAAAGAGAGAGAGATGGCTGATGTAAAGCTTCTTGGAAAAGCTTGTAGGTAGAGCTTCAAGTGTGCAAAAGTCAACTCTCCAATAGTGTGCGTACGCGCGCGTTTCGTGCCCGTTTCCTCTCGGGTTTGTTTCACTTGTGCACTAAACCTCTAATGCACTTCCTTTCACACTATTATTATTCACTCTTAGTAGTCTAACAATAATTTCTAAAATCCTCCAATTAGTCGCGCGCGCGAAAACGCGAACTTCTAACTTGTGCGCCGATAAAGCGAAATTTCTAAGAAATTCTTATAACGATAGTATAACTAACTAATACTTGAGCATTTAATCATAAAAATAACCATTTTAGGGTAAACCAATAAATAAGTGAATAATTCGATAAAATAAATAAATAAATATAAAAATTACGAGTCCTCTCAAATTAGATGATACAAAAAGTAAAAAGGAAAATAAGGAAAGAGGGGTGGAATCCCTCCCTTCGTGCCTAGTGTTCCTAGTTGGGTACGGTCGACTCTATTCTAGGTGATTTCTAATATGGATGCATGAGATTGGGCTCACTAATGCATTTAGATTCGATAAAGTTTCAGGTCCCCAAACCTTCAGACCAAAGGCGAAGGGTCATCAATCCCAAAGCCTAAGAGTCGGTGGTTCGAGTGATCCCTCGGACATTGCTACGTGCACGTCGTGCCACAGCCACATGTCCAAGTAGATCGATCCTAATCCTAATCGGGTGAAATGGTGTGACAACCACTAAAAGAAAAAAGAAATGAGGGTTATAAAATAAAACGTATGCACGTATGAAGTGCCCCTTTTGAAGGGAGGGATTAAAATACCATCATATGTGGGTGAAGGTTCTAGGGTGGCTACCCCCTCCCCCCTCCCCAAAAATGCAAGCGCGATAAACATAAGTAAATGAAAGAAATAAAACACATTATTCACATAAAGGGATATCGAGACGATTGCGCGTGCTAGATGCAAGAAACCCTAAAAAAAGGAAAAAATGTAACCTAAAACCTCAAAATGTGATATATAAGAAGGTTAAAAGAAGAAAAGGACTGACTAAATCAAATGCTCGGACTCTCTAAATCCCCAGTGGAGTCGCCAAGCTGTCGCGCCCCATTTTTTGATGAAAAATAATAAAAGTACGGGTTTATAAAATGAATTTTGATTAATTTTCAGTAAAATATGAATTTTTGATTTGTAGAGAATAAATAAATAAAATGGGCCTAAATGGGACTTTGAAAATGCGACGATTTTGCCACAAAATAATAGTTTAAAAAGGGTTTTTAATGAAAAAAATAGGAGTCGCCACTTGGTATTGAGTTAAGGTGTATCAAGTCACCTAAAATGAATTTTTAAAGAAAAAGTAGAGAAAACCCTTTTTAAACGACTCCAAGTCTGCGAAAATCAAAAGAAAAGGGGACGGAGTCATATTTGAAAAAAAAAAAGGCAAGGATAAAATCCAAGGCACTCTTTCAACCTAACCAAGGTTAGTTGCGTGATTTTGTCAAAACATTTTCTTATTTTAACCCAAAAATTTATCACATTTGGATGTCACTATATGGGATGCAAAACCTAAATCTAGGAGGATATCGGGGGGTTGGAATATCTCTTCAAAGATTAATTGGTGCAAATCACATTAATTATGATGCCCAAGAGTGACTCTTTGAAGAGGTCACGAATATGCAAAAATATGAGACTCGAAGAAAAGAAAAGAAAATAATAATATACAAATATACATGACCTAAAGGAATGCATCATAACGGGTGCGAGGAACTAAGATTCGTAACTAGATTTCCCTTTTTATAGAGGAGATACGAGCGTGCTAAGGTTAGAAAGCCATACTCGTCCATATCTTCATATTCGAGGGGTACTCTCCTAATCTAGGCAAGCAAAATGATCTAACCTAATTCTAACTTTCCTTAAATGAAATGCAAGTCTAATGTATTGTCTCACACATAGGGATAAGGGATATACTTAGGGGGAAATATCATGCAATATGTAAAATGATGAGGATCCTAAGAGAATAGAAAATATGCATGAAATGTAGTGATTGTACGCAAACATGTCTAGCGCGTAGACGGTCCCTAAGAGTCTAGCGTTGGACTAGCCCATGTCTATACATTCTCACTAGCATTAGACCAGCGAGAAAAAGGGAAAAAGGACCACAACTAGCGTTGGACTAGTATGGAATAAAAAAAAAAGGGCCACAACTAGCGTTGGACTAGCGTGGTGACGTCATACATTTATTATAATCAAATAAATCATATAAAACATGATAAAGCAAATAAACACATAAATCACATATACACATAGCACATAAGCATGCTATTTAGATGCAATGATCCTAAGAAAGCGCGTAAACACATAATCACACAAGCATGCAAACACATAAAAGAAAATAAAAGTGAATAAAGACCTAACTATTACAATTTGGGGGCCCTAACTACAATCTAAAAGGGGAAAGGCGGAAATGAAATAAAATAATAACCTAACTATTACAATTTGGCATTTAATTGCCCTTTCAAATAATCAAAATTAAATTAAAATAAATATACAAAATTAAAACAAATAAAGTGAATAAATAAATAGATGAGATAAAAAACATTCAAAAGAGCATGCAATTACACACATAAAGTCACATAGGAGCACATAGGATCAAGTAAAATCAAAATAAAGGAGTAGAGTGTATCTCCTTTGAATTGGTGACCTAATGAAATGAAATTTCCCTTATTTACCCTCCAACACAAAAAAAAAGATTAACGCACCACTTTAATTATCAAATAATCATAAGAGAGGGAATAAACATGAAATTGAACAAGTGAAACATTTAAATGAAAGTAAACAACCTATATTCAAAAATTAAAACAAGCAAGGACCTAAGTGAAACAATTAAAGAAGTTTGAGGGGTCAAATTATTATTATTACAAATACTCAGGGTCTAAAATTAAAATAAAATAAAATAAAATTAATGGCTTAAGATGAAGTCTACCAAAACCAAATGCTAAAATTCACAAAAATAAATCAAAACCCTCTCACCAAACCCCAAGCAAAAAATAATTATCCAAATCTAAACCATTTTTACAAAAATCCAAATAAAAAACTATAAATCTATCAAAAATTGTTAAACCTTCAAATTTCATCCCAAACTCATAAATAATCTGTCCAAAAATCACATTAAAGCATGCCAAGGAAAAATAACTTTTTGAAGGGACAAA
This sequence comes from Coffea humblotiana, assembly GCA_023065735.1. Lineage (NCBI taxonomy): Eukaryota > Viridiplantae > Streptophyta > Magnoliopsida > Gentianales > Rubiaceae > Coffea > Coffea humblotiana. The sequence continues at coordinate 301,828 of JACYVW010000016.1, read as the reverse complement.
ATTGATTAATGTTTCCAATTTTCGGGGCCATAGAAGCATTAAGCCAAAATATGGGGGTCAAAGTGCAATTTCTGAAAATGTTTCATGCATAAGCTTCGAACAAGCTTTCTTCTTCATTTTCTGGGTTTGCTATAGTAGTCCATTGAACCAGCCAACAATTTGCACGCTTATCACACCATGATAAGGTAAAGCCATCAAGTCAAAATCCATTCAAAACTCCTAGCAAAATCATCCAAGAATATTAACAAAGATCCATAGCCTCAAATTGAAGACAACAGTCTCTTGAACAAACCAATGAACATGAAGAAAGGAAATGAAAGCAACGAAGATAACAAACATGCGTAGCTAAAGGAATCTGAATCTAGTCAAATTTCACATGTCTTGTCCTTCCATTTACAACAAACATAGATTGAACTTATCAAACCATAGCCATGATCATTCAACAAAAAAAATGCAGCCTGCTAAACCGGATACCAAACCATGCTAATAAGCAAGAAACCGGCGTTCCTGTTTAGAGGATTGAATTTCATATAGGAATTGAAATGAACAAGGGGAGGATTGAGAGTTACCTCTTTGCTGCCTTTAGAGTTGAAATCTCAATGGGAATCCGCAGGACAGTGAGCGAACTCCACCAGAAATCGAAGGAGACAGATTGCAGATTTTGGTGAAGGAGTGCGAACCTAGGGACTTTGGGCTCGGATTTGAAGCTGTTGTAGTCGTATTTTCTGAAAAAGTTTCTACACGAAAACTCCTCCCCTACCAACTTATATTATCCAGATAATGAAATCTCCCCAAAAAAAGCATTGATTCGTTTAGAAAATGGCCGGAAATCTCCCTGAATATCCAACCCTGGCTTACCTTTCTGCAGAAAATTTTTCTGCAATTTTCTCTCCCCCTTTTTCTCTTGTTTTATCCCCTTTTTTGTGCTGTTTTTCTCTCCCATCGATCTCTCTGCCACCCCTCTAATCCCCCCAGATCTTCTCCTCCTCTTTTTCCTTTCTTTTTTTCCTTCTTTTTTCTCCTCCCCTCTGCCTAGCTTCCGCAACCCTTTTTCTTTTCCTTCTTCGTTTTCTGTTTTCCTGAAGCTTTTTCTTCCTCCTCCTTGCTCAGCCGCCACCCCTCTCTCTTCCTCGCTCCTCTCTTTTCTTCCTTGCTCTCTCCCAGGTTCTCCCTCTTGTTTCTTTTTCTTTTTTTCTGCCCGAAGTTCCCCCTTCCTTTTTTTCTGTTTCTTTCTTGTTACCTGCTCTCCATAGTCTCCTTCTTCCTCTCTCACTCTCCTCAGATGCTCTCTTCCTATCCCTTCCAACCCTCTTGCTTGTTTCTCCTTTTTTCTTGCTTTTTCCCCGCAGCTCCTCTCCCTTCCAACCCTCTTTTCTTCTCGATTTTCCCTCCCTTTGCCCGTAGCCTTTCCTTTTCTTTCTTTCTTGCTTTTTTCAGCAGTCTCCCTCTTCCCTGGTTTTCTTCTTTTTCCCTCTTTTTTTCCTCATTTCTTTCTCCCTTTTTCTTGCTTCCCTTGCTCCCTGCTGAAATCCCCTTTCCTTTCTCCCTTTGTCCCGTAGCTTCTTCCTTTCTCTTTTCCTTGGTTCCCGATTTTTCTTTTTTTGTTTTGTTTTCAGCTTTTTCCTCCAAATTTCTCCCAATCCAACAAGTTTCCTTGCCACCTAACCCCTAAATGTTGTGGTGTCAAAAAACAAGGACACTTGTAGTGTCTAACACTTACCTATCCCACTTAGCTACTTTGCATGGTCTCCACCTACTTTCTTTTTATTTTTATTTTTTTTTTTGTTTTTCAAAACCAATTTAGGGTAAACAAAATGTTAATTTCTAATTGAGATTGCCTTACAAAAAACTTCATTTTATTTGGAAGAAAATGAGTTTGAAAAAGATAAAAAATAGATTTTTTGAGAATTTTTTTTTTTAGGAATTTAATGTAAAAATGTTTTAAAAAGAAAAATGATGAACCTAATTTACTACAATAAATAAAAAAAATACTAATTACTATTTTGCAAACTTAGTCAACTAAAAATAAAATAAAATAAAACAAGAATAAATAATAAAAAATTAATAAAGCTATAATTGAATTAAATAGAATTGAAATTTTGGTGTCTACAAGGATATTAACGACTTTACTCCTTGTCTTAGGATTGGGAAACAAAGGTGAGGGTACACGGAACTTGACGGACAAACTCTGCATTTCTTAACAGGTGAGTGTTCCTCTGCCTATTACCTGTGAGATATCTGAATACTTGGTCTATGATTGTTTGATCTAAACATTTGATTTGACAAATTTGAGGTGAGCGTGTACTTTATCACACTCGACCTCCATCGATTCTACTGAGACTCTATACTGATAATTTAAGATATGATTTCTCTATATTTGACTATACGTCATTTGGGTGATATCCCATTGACTACTGTGACTGTTTGGGTACCCAACCTCGTAGGTGAGTCAGTTGTATCGACCCAACAAGGGGTTGGTCGAGAAGGTTGATGAACCCTGGAAACTATTTACTGAAATCCGGAAACTGGTATACTCGAGTATTACCTAATTATACTATTTGAGATGTTCGAGCCCGGTAAGGAGGTGACTGGTGGACGAAATTTGGAGAAAGTGGTGTTCTGCGGACATTAAATTCTTTAAATGCAAATGTTGACTGAGAGTCAACGGATTCTCGATAAGATCAAGCTTATGTGGTTTTGGCTTTTGGAAGCCACCCGTATCCTTAAATTAAATTGTGATTAAATTGTTCCAGTATTATACTGTGTTTACTTGTTTATATTATGCCTCTAATTGGTTATGTGCCTATATGTTTATTTGGAATCTCACTAGTTTTAGCTGACCCCACTCCCTTTTGTTTTCCTTAACATATCTGTGATGGGACTGTTATCAAGAACCTGCGTAGCCTTAAATCTTATCTTGAACTTATACTTAGGGTTGTAATTTTTTGTTTGGAAAGTTGGTGTGACGACTATATTCCCATTATGGTTTGTAACCTTTATTTCGAAGATATTTCGTTAGTTTTCTTGGATTGCTAGTTTATTAGTTGATTGAGTCCCTACGAGAGATGGGCAGGCAGTTCGCTAATCCTTAGGGTTCGCCCTGGGGAGAGGTGGGGCTGTCACAATTTCAGTCATTTCATTCATTACATTTCATTCACTGGCCAGTACTCCACCTAACTTCATAGTAATACTCGAGTATACCGAAACAATGGCCCAGGGTTACTAACCTACCCGATTGAGTCCACTTCTTACTCAAATAGGCTAGCGACGAAGGGCAAGGGCTCAATTCAGCAAATGCAATAAGGTACACATGACTTACATTCATGCATAAGTAATATTCAATCATTTGACTATTGAAAATTCACATTTATTTAGGTCGAGTGTGGTAAAGTACACACTCACCTATCAATAGCAAAGTGACCATTGAAATACATTTAACAGTCAAAAAAGCCAATAACAACACAATAAAGGCATTTAGTTCACAAAACACAAGGAATACTCACCAATGCATCACAATCGTTTCACTTCAAACCCTGGTTCGTCCTCTTGGACATGCTCAAATCGTATGGTCATATAATATATCAAGAATCTAACCACTTGAGACCAATATAAATGTAAAACTATGAGTTTTGAAGCTTCACTTAGTCAATAAAAGTGATTTGCAGGCTTAACCCCTATTTTGTTTTCAAAAGTACCAAGTTTTCTTGTTCAAATCCAGGGGAAAACCCATGTGCATGCTAAACCAATACTTCAAGGAGAATATGAAGTACAAAGACAGTGATTATAGTAAAAAATTTTAAGAAAACAGGACAAGAATTTCAAGGTACAAGTTGGAAATTCCGATTAGAAAATAGTTTGGAAAAAAACTAATTTCCTTTCATTTAAACTCTTGTTTTGGCTCAAACCTAACACACACGCAAAGAATAAGATTGTAACAAGTGTCTCGAGTAAGATCATATGCAAGAGAAAAGCAAAAGTATCCTAAATGTACAGCTCAACTCTCACTCTCTCTCACTGGACCAATAAGGGGAAAAATTCCAGCAGCATATCCCCTAAATTCTTCAAGTTAACTCACTCATTTCCAACTCTAGTTTCATGACAAAACCACTAACAATCAAGATCATATGTTATGGGGTATATGGTCTCCATTCTTGGTCAAGAAAGCTATCAACTTTCGGCATATATAAAGCTCTAACCAAGCTACATCAAAGCTGAAAATTTGCACCTCAAAGCTGGAAGTTGCATACCAAAGCTGAAAATCGCATATCAAAACTAGAAATTTCATATCAAAGCTAGAAAACCTCATATCAAAACTATAAAATCCCATATTGTGAGGACCCGAAAAATTTCCTTGTTTTATATTATTTTATTTTATTTCTTCGAATACATTTTTTACTTTACTTTATTACCTTAATTTTCTAGATATTTTTATAAGTGAGTCAAGTTTTTAAATCATTTTCCTTGTATAAGTTAGTTCATGTTAAGTTTGACATGCATTATGAAAGTAGGACCTGCAAATGCGGTAAGTGTGATAAATTTTTGGAGACTAGGTGGAATTTTGCATAAAGAGATATTATTTTATAAGGTGCTAAGGGATAATTAGAGGTTAGCTAGATAGTTTAGCCTTTGGAAGGCAATTAGATAAGGACTAATCTTGGCTAAACACTTGTCTCAAAGTCTTGGTTCTTTGACTTTGACTAAAGACTTTCTTACCTCTTTAATTAACAAAAAAATTGACTAAAAGTCCTACCATTTTACCCCTCTCTTGGCCGAACCTTGGAGAAGAAAAAAAGGGAAGAAAACTTCATCTTCAACCTCAAATTCTTGCTTGAATCTTGAGTTTTAACTAACAATCTTGCAAACTACTCCATAAAAAGTGATATCCAAGGAAGATCAAAGGCTTTAGTGGAGAGATTTTTGGGAGAGAAGCACTTGGTTTCCATTTTTCCTGGGGTTTTAAGGTACCTATGGCAAGAAACTTCTTTTTACTTCTAATACTTGCATAGTAGTGGTTTTAGAGTTGGATTTTGGTAGTTTCATGAGAAATTTCATGGTTTGAAGTGATGATTTGAAAATTACAGCTTTTATGGTGAAATTTCAGCCCTTATATGATGCTTGAGCTTGTCCATGATTTGGTAGCTTCGCCATGTTAATTAGCTTGCTTTTATATGTTAGTTTGGCTTGCTTAAGGAAAATTTCAGCTTGTGTTTGAAAATTTCAGCTTAAGGTTTCCAAAATTCAGCTTTATTGTGGTTGATATTTGAGCTATGAATTGGCTATTTGGTGATGGCTTTGTGGCCTTAATTAAGTGTATGTTATAGTTTATGACTTGTGGTCGTGGTTGATGTTAAATTGAGATGAAATTTGGTGTTGAGTTTGGATGGAAAAGCAAAGAAAATAAGGGGAGGTGCTGTCCAAATTTTGGGACAGCTTGTTTCCTTCAAGTATGGGCTGATTTTGTGATAAACTTGCTTAAGAGACTTGGTAAACCTATAAGCTTTACTTATGTGTTGAATTTTGGTTGAAATGGAAGGATTTTCGTGGGTATGTTCCTCCAATTTGCTAGCTGAAATTTCGCTTGTTGGCTAAGTGATAGCGAAGTCTATTACCTTGTTATTTTCTAAACTTTTCATAATTGATTTTGGCCAAAACTTGTTCCAAACCTTGGTTAAAACTTTTATGCGTGATTTTGAGTGAAAACTATGGAGATGGGGAGGTGAAAAACCTCATGATTGTACTTGTTTCATGGCTGTGAAAAATTCTGGTTTGGATGGCAGCTTTGCACCTTGCTACCTTTTAGCCTCAAAGTCTTTAGTTTGGAAGTCTTTTGGACACAATCTCGCTGACTTTACTTGCTAAAACCTTGAACAACAATTGTATGTTGAGTTGGAGTGAATATCCTAACCTAAAGAGGTGCATTACCTTGTTTCTTTCATTGTTTTGCTGCTGGAAATTTCCAGCCATGAATCAAAATGAAGAACTCTTTGGTTATTCATGTTTTTGGATCCCAATGTTTTCTTTTCACTCCAAAATCATATTTGTATTTTTACACTAGTAGTCACTTGGATTTTTTTTTGTTCACCTAAGTTTTGGATGATTGAACCATAATATTTTCTCCTGGTTATTCTTAGGGCTTGTTGGTGATCAAGGGCATAATTTGGAAGGAAACCTTTGACATTATTTTTGCTTAAACTGGTGAGTGTACCGCTCGCATGACTTGTTGCTTAACTGATTTACTTGTACTTGAAATTTATGACTTGAATGACTGCGACATTCATTTATTCTGGACGAGACAAGAGTGTACTTTATTACACTCGTTTCTCTTGACTATTTGCCTAGTTTACTATGCAATTTGGATCTATTACTTGTGCATGAGTTGATGTCGTTTGGAGGCTAATATCCAACGACCTTACTGTGAAATTTGAGCTCAAATCTCATTGGTAGTCAATCGAGTCGAGCCAGCAAGGGCTTGGTCTAGGTAGAATGACGAACCATGAGGAAACTATTAGTAATTCACTGAATATTCTGATATCTGGTATACTCGAGTATTACCACCACTGTTCTTGTTTGGTGTTCGGGCCCGGTAAGAGGTATGTTTGATGGACAAAAATTGGTGTAAAGTGGGGATCTCCGGTCATGGTTTTGATTCTTTAATCGTTGACGGAGTGTCAACGGGTTTGGATCAAGTAATGCAACAGGGAATTTGGCTATTGAGAGTCATCTGTATCCTTCTACCTGAACTACTCTGCTTAAACTGTGGTGTTTACTTATATCTTTATTGGGAGAATTGTAATTTTGGTCCCTAATCTGTAGTGTATGCGCGGAATTATCCCCAATCTATTTCGAAAATAAATTTTGGTCCCCAATCTATTCAATTTTGCGCTAAAGTGGACAATTGACGGAATCTCTTCGATTTCAATCGGAACTAAATCACGTGAGATCGCCTGCCGGCACCTAAAACCCCTTTTTCAATTTTTTAATTTCTAAAACACGTTTTTTCTAGTGGCTTGACTTTTGGCATGGACACTCCTGTCCCTTCAGCCAGATCAATCTCCTCCTCGCCAATTCTTTTCCAATCAAAACTCTGAATTAGAGATCCCAAGGCCAAACTCACCACCCGCTGTGCTAGGCTAGAACCAGGGCAAGATCTCCTTCCCATCCCAAATGGAATCAGCTTTGATGGCTAAACTTGCAAGCCTTCGAATCTCTCTGGCTTGAAGCTTGTTGGATCATCCCAAACGTTTGGGTCCCTGTGAACTGCCCATGCATTAACTAGCAAAATTGTGCCTCGTGGAATATTGAATCCCCCAATTTTACAGTCATCGAACGACTCATGGGGCAGTAGCATTGGTGCTGTTGGGTACAACTGAAGTGTTTCTGAAATAATGTTATGAAGATAAGGAAGATTGGATAGATCATGTTCGTCGACCAATTGATCAGACCCTACTTGAGCATCCAATTCAGCTCGAGCTTTCTCTAGCACCTCGGGATGGTTGAGCAAAAGAGACAAGGCCCATTCTATAGTCACCGATGAAATGTCTGTTCCAGCCGTAAGCATGACCTACCAATAATATACTAGTGGATCAATTGAATGCTCATTCCAGTTCAACGGTGAAGAATGGCTAATAGGGAAAGAATATACTTACCAGTATAATCCCTTTGATGATTTGGTCCGTATAATCCCTTTGATTTCCAATTATTATCATCCACTCTTCTTTCTCGGCTGCTTGCTTATGAAGTAGTACTGCTACTGCTGCTGCTGCTCCTGTTGTTTGTGCAGGAGAGTTGAACTGGGTCCGTCTCTGGCATTGATTGCAGATTATCTCCACTACTAATGGAGGCAAGAACGAGACTTGGACTTCGAGGCCAAGCTGAGATTCTTACTCGTGCTGTGGGTTCCGGGGATTTGAAGCCGGCGGCCAACAAAAGGAGTAATTTGGATTGTGAGATTACCCCTTTCATGTCTTTGTTTAATAAAACAAAAGGCAAGAGAAAGCTGAAAATATTAAAAAACGTGTTTTAGAAATTAAAAAATTGAAAAAGGGGTTTTAGGTGTTGGCACGTGATCTCACGTGACTTAGTTCCAATTGAAATTGAAGAGATTCCATCAATTGTCCACTTTAGCGCAAAATTGAATAGATTGGGGACCAAAATTGATTTTCGAAATAGATTGGGGATAATTCTGCACATACACTATAGATTGGGGACCAAAATTACAATTCTCCCATCTTTATTTGATGCTTATATTTGATCGATTGAAATTGTAATTGTGTGATTCTTGACTGCGTGACCATTTGGTACCTCATTGGGCGAAAGCTCACTCTGTTTCCTTTGTTTTCCTTACAGGGGTGAAACTTTTGGAGCGTGAATTTTGGGAAAAGAGTTGAGTTAGTTATAGTTTTTTTTGGTTTAAGCTCCTCTGTATTAGTAAACCTTACATGTATTTGTATTAGTTTGGATACTCTGGCTTGTAATTTAAGTTCAATCGTTAGAGATTCCATTGTACATAGTATGGATTGAGTAATCGAAGTTCAATTGTGCGTTTAGCATGGTAAATTGTGAATTTTGGCTTAGTAGTCCTGGCGAGAGTTGGGCAGGCAGTTCGCTAACTCTTGGGGTATGCCTTAAGGGAAGGTGGGGCTATCACACATATCAAAGCTGGACAATTCATCTCAAAGCTGAAAAATTCAATAAACTTAGTAAAACCATGAAATCTTCCATGAAATCCACCATAATCAAGTCATATGTTGATTAAATCGCAAGATAAGAAGAAAAGAAAGGTTTCTTAGTAAAATACCTCAAAACCCCAAGATGAGATGGAAGACAAAAGCTTTCTTCCGCAAATAACTTCACCAAAAGCTCACTTCTCACTTGTTGCGACGATCCACGAAGTAGATGAAGATTTCTAGTTGGGTTTCTCACTTGATCAACCAAGATTCAAGATGGAACTTGAAGTTTTTTTCCTCCCTTTTCTCTCTCTCTATTTTGGCCCTCTTAGCAAGAAAATGGAAGGTTTGTGGTGTTAAATTTGCAACATAAAGATAAGAAAGTCTTGGTCAATGGAAGATTAGATCGTCGACACTTGGCGGCCTCTTGTTCAAACTAATCTCTTTTCCTCTATTTGTCTCTAATAACTAATATGTCTTGTGTTCTCTAATTCACTCTTAACACTTCTAGTCACATAATCCTTCTTACACCACACCCCTCTTTGTCCACCAAATTTAGTATACACACCTCATTAGTTGGTCACACTACCATAATGCACTACGAAACTTAATATTCATCAAATTATAAAAAGGGAAAGGATAAAAATCGTGATTCAATCATTCAAGTATCTAAGAAATTAAGGCAAGTAAATTAAAATAAAATATAAATTAACGTATTCAAAAATAAGGGAAATATAAAATAATTTTCGGATCCTCACAGATGTGATAAAGTACAAGAACAATTGTAAAGCCATTGCAAGTGAACTTTTACTATCTTATTATAACATATTGTATTTTTCATTGTATACCCTGCCAATGAATTACAATTTTGCTCTTTAATCTTACTTTGAATGTACTACTAAGTTCATAACTATGATATCTTGCAATGCCTCATTTGATGAAGATGAAGAAGTCATTCAACCCACACACAATCATCTGTTGATCAATGACATTCTTAAACTAACATTACTTAGATGTTGATACGTGGGCAATAATAACCATTGGTCCACAAATACTTTGTAATTGTTAAACTCAACATTTTATTTTTCAGTAATATGTGTAAATATTACTTTGCAATATATTTTGAGCACATATTATGTAAAATGGTTATATTCACTTGCACTATTTATCCCATTCAAACAACTAATAATATTTTTGAATGAGTTGCACAAGTATTGAGTGTGCAAGATAATATCTTTGGACGAGTTGCACATGCATCGAGTGTGCCTCGATAGCTAGTAGTAATTATTTGAGAGAAGGTCAATTCAACATTGGCTGCATAAGAAGCTTGGAGGAATAAAGTTTTGAGCAACCAATGAAATTGCATCATCAAACTTGATGGTAGTACATACCTAGATCCAATATTATGGAATTTAGAAAAACATAACAATACTCAAGTTCACTTGGTCAACCCTTAAAATTATTCTATGGAAACTTAATAACTGTGTAAATTCCATGCTTTACTACTAAACTACCAAAGAAAGGAGAATTCTGCATCAGTGGCAACTTGAGTTAACCTCATACATATGGATATTTTAGGAGTTCAAGTTCTTTGAATTGACAAGTAGACCTTTCTAAATAGGCCCCTACTATTCAAGTCCGTAAAATACCCTAAAGACGCATTCCATTATTCAATACTTCTCTGTGACTAAGAAAATAGTTAAGCAACCAAAGACTGAACCAGTAGCACTAAGAAGATAGTTAAGCAACTAGAGACCGAACCAGTAGCACTACAAGAAAAAAGCCTTGAAAGACATAAGTACCATAATAGGAACCTTCTCCTAGCATCAACTTAAAAGTGTCTTCCCTTCTAGTGTAGCCAAAAGTTGGATGGCACTTAGACGTCAGAGCTATCACAATTGCCAATATTCACTTCTATCATGGAAATTCAAGTGCTAGGAAAAATATTAATTACAGTATGGTTAAACAGTATGCTGGAATTATATTATGTTACGCGTGGCTTTGTCCTACATCGCTTTTTGTACAAGGAAGTCTTCCCTTAACTATCTATAAATAGAATGGGCTTGTGATGGGATTAGACACACCAAACTAATAGAGATTTAGTGGGCTATTTGGGCCTTTGGAAGTCTTTTGTTAAGTAAAATAATTTGGACTCTCTTGTATTTTAAATATTAGGTGTTTTGGGTCTAAAAACACTTTTTTAAGGCATTTTTGTACTCTCATTTTTCTAGTGAAATCTTGCTCCTCCTTCACCTGTGGATGTAGGTCAATTTGACCGAATCACGTAAATTTTTGTGTTTCTATTTGATTTATTTTTGCTTTGTTATTGTCTTTTGGGATTGTCAAAAGCCCTTTTGTCAATTTTCTGGGGCTATACCTAACAAATTGGTATCATAAATTTTTCAGAGGCTTTGGGTTCTATGGCAACAATGACAATAACAAGGACTGTTGTCTAGAAATTCGACAGAAATGTTAATTTTGGGATGTGACAGCTCAAGATGAAGGCCATTTTGGTTTAGGACGGAGTTGATTTAGCGATATAGGCAGTTGGGAAAAAGTCAGAGAGTGTGATAGATACAAATTTTGCTAAGATGGATAAGAAGGCTCGGTCTAATATTATTTTAAATCTCTCTGATGAGATGTTGCGGGATGTACTGAGACTTTGGCTAAGACTATGTGGAATAAGTTTAAAGTTTTATATATGAAGAAGATAGTTGAGAGTCGACTTTATTTAAAGCAAAGTCTATATATGTTTCGGATGACTAAAGGTACATCTATACTCTCAAATTTTGATAAATTTGATTCCATTATTATGGATTTGGAGAATATAAATTCAAAATTGATGAAGAGGATCAGACCCTATTACTTTTGTGTTTCCTTCTTCGATCTTTTAAATATTTTCACCATAATATGATTTATGAAAAAGAAACAATTTTGTATCAGGAAATTAAATCTGCGTTAAAATCTAAGGAGAAGATGGATAGGGATATTATCGAAAAAATTAATGAAAGTTAGGCCGAAGGCCGAGTTGTTAGGGGCAGGACCGATAAAAGAAAATTTGACAGTAATAGATCTAAATTTAGATTTAAATCCAAACATAAAAATTTTAGAGTGCAATTATTGTTACAAAATGAGACACATTAAGGCAAATTACTTAAAATTGAAAAATAGATTAAAGAAAAAGGGGAAATCTAGTGGAGAAAAATACTGAGACTGCTGAAACTGGTGTTACACCTGATGAGAATGATGAAAATATTTTCTTTGTGACTGATGATAGGACAAGGTCTAAAAATGAATAGATTTTAGATTCAAGGTGTTCTAATCAGATTTGTCCCAATAAGGATTTGTTTTTCATTTATGAATCTTATAATGGTTGTGATGACCCCACCCCCCCAGGACATGTCCAAGGGTTTGGCGGACCGTCTGCCCAACTCTCGTCAGGACTCGCTACATTTACTACAATAAATTCTCAAGATATCCGTTCAAGCCTTCAAAATAACATTTGAGTTCTACAATTCAAACAATAATTCAAGATTAATGACAACCCAAAAGTGAAACGTAAGATACACCATCAAAGATCAAATGTACAATCTGTCTACCAAAAGTACATGTGCAAAGGATCATTACACACTAGTTCAAACTTATTTGCTCCGAAACTCCGCAAGGAAAACAATTTTTAAGTGAGTGAGCTACTGCCCAGTGAGGTTCCCCAAACAAACATCCAAGCAAAACATCAGTCAAAACACAAAAATATTGCATTTAACAATTTCACACACTTTACACAGTAGTAAACAATCTCAAGGCATTCAAGAAGTAATCATTCAATCATTTAAAGGATATGTGCTCACTTGGAGCCATTCATTCATTTAGTCATTCAGTCACCATCCATTTCTTCCTTATAACTTTCGATATTTCAAAACAAAAAACCTCGACATTGATCATTTCATTCAGTTATTCAGTCATTCATTCATTGCATTTCATTCACTGGCTAGTACTCCACCTAATTTTGTGGTCATATTCAAGTATACCAAAATAGTAGCCCAGGGTTACCAACCTACCCGACCGAATTCGTTTCTGGCTCAAATACGCTAGCGTCGAAGGGCAAGTGCCCAATTTAGGCAACGGCTTACATTCATGCACAAGTAATATTCAATCATGTAATCTTTGAAATTTATATTCACTTAGGTCGAGTACGATAAAGTACACACTCGCCTGTCAATAGTAAAGTGATCTTTGAAATATATTTAACAGTCAAACAATAACCACACAATCAAGGCATTCAATTCACAAACACAAGGAACACTCACCACTTGACCTCAATGTTTCCACTTCAAACCCTGATTCATCTTCTCAAGTCCTGTGGTCATACAAGCTATCAAGAGTCTATCCCTTTAAAGCCAAGATAAATGAGAAAATATGAGTTCAAAGCTTCACTTAACAAACACAGAAAATTACAGGTTTAACCCTAATATAGCTTCCGAAAAGGCCATAGTTTCTTGTTCAAATCAAGGGAAAACTGTGAGGACCCGAATTTTTATTTTACTTATTTTATTTTATTTTACTGGCTTATTTAATTATTTATTTATCCGTTTACTCCAATTAATTTATTTCATCCATTTTAATTACAATTACATTGTACATTACCCCAAATTATATTTTAGCACATTTGTTTTAAAATTTAATTTTTTCGCGGCTCGTTTAGTGAGAAATAGCGATTGCACGTTTTTCGAGGCAAAAATTCGGTCTGAGAGTACTATAATCTTGGAGAATTAAGGATGATCAATAGTAGACGAAAAAAAGTCAATTGATGGATTAGAAGTGAGTGAGTTAAATTAAGCTCAATTTAGAGCACTAATGGCCTCCTATTCATTCGTTGACTTTTGGAGTATCAAGTCACCTTTATGTCATTCTTTTCTTCACTGAATCACTTCACCACCTACCACACAAAACCCTTCTTTTCTCTCCTCCTTTGGCTGGCCCTTCTTCCTCATTTCCTCATCAAAATTCAGCTCCCTTTTCTTCCATTTTGCTCCAAAAAACACTCTCCAAATTTGCTTCTTTTCTTGGTTCTTCATACAAGCTTGGAAGGTGACTTGAACAAGGAAGAAACTTTGGTGATTAGAGAGCTTTTACACTAGTGGTTGGTCTTCATTCTTGGAAGCAAAGGTAATCCTCCAAGTTCTCATCTTTTTCCTCTCAACTTATAGTAGTAAGTTAGTCTAGTTAGTTAGTTGTTGGGTTGTTGATGGGTTCACAAGAACCTTGACACTAGGTAGAGGACTTGAGGTGGGTTTATAGGTAGAGACCTTGAGGATTTTGTGTGTTTACTTGCTTGTTTGATACTTGTGTTGTTGAGATATTGTGACGCTCCTACTTCTCCCTAAGGCGAACCAAAGGGTATCAGCGGGACTCCTGCCCAACTCTCGCCAGGACTCACTACGAGACGAATTCAACTTATGGATAATCAATCGATACTAAAAGCCAAAAATATAAAGAAAGTGTCGCTTCCTTAAAATATATACAAGTCTTACATCATAAGTTATCAAAATTACATCAACATTCCCAAAATATACAACCTCCAAAAATTGTCAAAACAATTACATTCAAAACCCTAATAAAAAATCCAACAAGTTGGCTTTTCCATACTTCCTTCCAATTCAGCTCCTGTTAAGGAAAACAAAGCTAACGAAGTGAGCGAATGCTCATGAAGCCAAGAAACACACATGCAAACACGTAGTCCAAGTAGCAACCACATTTATACAGTAAGTAAAACTGTAAAGTTTGAATATTTAGCATTTCAAGTAGGAAAAGTAAACAGAAACAATTCAAGGATACTGTAGCTCTCAGGAGCTAAATTCCACGTAAACGAGTCAAGGTCTTGATCAATTCCATGTTGACACTCCGTCAACCACATAAGTATCAAATCCGTAGAAACACCACTTTCTTCGAATCCCGTCACCGTTACACCCCGTTACCGGGCCCGCTTGTCAAGGTTTTAATATTACTCGAGTATATCATGGCAATACTATGCGAGTATGCCAAGCAAGATCTCTCCAATAGATCAAACTTTGTGTTTGCTCATGGTTTACTAAGCTCCTTGACCAAGCTCATGCTGGCTCGATTCGCAGAGTTAGCCAACGAGTTTGGGCATCCCCCGAATACGAATATAAGTCGAGGAGGTTCACTCCGCTCGACAACACAACATACACAACGATTACGAGTATAATAGTCGATGAGATTCCCTCAATCGACTTTAAAACCAAGTTTAATACAAGTTGGGTTCGAGTAATCACGTAATAAGTCAAGTAGCAAGTTGAGCAAAGGAGAGCGAGTGTGGTAAAGTACACACTCGTCTCATCAAATGATATTCACGTATTTAAACAAGGTAAATCAAGTAGACACAATGATTCATGCACTTGACACTCACCAAGTCAAAAGTGAGCAAAAGATCAAACAAGCTTTTAGGCGTCAGATCCGAGATTCTCTTGAAGATCCTCTTGAGCGCCTGAACAAATAACGAGTAATAACGACTATAGTGAGGAGCAAAAGGTGAAGGTTGCCACTGTTGACTTCACCGACTATGCACTAGTTTGGTGGGATCAAGTAAGGACTAGTAGGAGAAGAAATGGAGAACCGCGAATCCGAACTTGGGGTGAACTCAAGGCACTGATGCGCAAGCGATTTGTTCCAAGCTACTACAACCGAGATCTCCACTCTAAACTGCAAACCCTCACTCAAGGCAACATGAGTATGGAGGACTACTATAAGGAGATCGAGATGGCCATGATGAGGACAAACATTCAAGAGGATAGTGAGGCCACAATGGCAAGGTTTCTTAGAGGTCTAAACCCTGGCCTTCAAGAAGCCTTGGAATTTCAGCATTACGTGGACATGAGTGACCTTCTTGAATTAGCCTTCAAGGCCGAGAAAAGAAAGAAGTGGAGGAGAGGTGGCCGAGCCTACCAACCCTCCACTCCGAATGTGGGGAAGGGAAATCAACCGAGGAGAACATCCCACGAAACTGAAAATTTGGCTACACCAAGCCCTTCTAGCTAAAATCAAGGTAATGTCTCTCACCGAAATTCCCATTCTACCTAACAAGTTTGCTGATGCATCCAGGTCTACTTCTAAGGCCACTCAAGAAACTCCTAAACCTAGGAGTAGGGATATCAAGTGCTTCAAATACCAAGGATTTGGACATATTTAGTCCCAATGTTCGAATCAAAGGATCATGTTAGTCACTCACAATGGAGAAATCGTGTCGATAACGATGATTGTGAGGAGTTGCCCGGCTTGACCAAGGATGATTGCTTGGAAAATGACTCGGCCGAGGAAGAGTGCTCTCCTACTCAAGGGGAAATAGGTTGCTTGGTGGCACGACGAGTGCTAACCGCCCGAGTCAAGGAAGATGAGCAGTTACAAAGGGAAAACTTGTTTTACACACGATGTAAAGTAAGTGACAAAGTGTGTAGTCTCATCATTGATGGTGGGAGCTGCACCAATATGGCAAGTTTGCTCATGGTTGAGAGTTTGGGGCTTCCTACTACTACACATCCGCACCCGTACAGGCTACAATGGCTAAGTGAAGAAGGTGAAGTGCGCGTCTACAAGCAGGTGCGCCTTCCTTTTTCAATTGGCAATTATATTGATGAAGTTGTGTGTGATGTTGTCCCTATGCATGCTACTCAAGTGATTTTAGGAAGACCTTGACAATTTGATAAGCATGTCACATTTGATCTTCGATCTAATAAGTACACTGTTGTACAATGGTAAACGCATGGTCCTAACACCCCTCACATCTGCACAAGTATATGAGGACCAACTTAAATTGCAAAGGGAGTGTGACTTAGACCGCCAAAAGAGGAAACAAAAGGCGGTCGACTCTAGAAATTGCTCCACTTCCACGAGTGAGCAATCGGCCAAGAGTCAAATCGGCACACCTAGTGTAACGCATGAACATGTATTGCCTAAATCAAACACTAGGAAGCAAAACATGATAATCAAGGCTAAACAAGTTAGAAATGTGTGAACTCTGATAAGCCTGTATTACTCATGATTTGCAAACATGTACTCTTGACTGTTGATGAGCTCGATAAGGCTTTGCCTTCGAGTGTAGTTGTCTTGCTGCAGGAATTCGAGGACGTGTTCCCTGATGAGGTCCCGATGGATTGCCACCTATTCGAGGGATCGAGCACCAAATAACTTGATTCCTGGAGCACCATTACCCAACAAACCCGCCTACCACATGGGTCCCGAGGAAACTAAGGAGCTCCAAAGATAAGTTGATGGCCTACTAGATAAGGGTTGGGTAAAAAAAGTCTGAATCCTTGTGCTGTACCTGTTATACTTGTCCCAAAAAGGATGGTACTTGGCGTATATGCACTGACTGTCGAGCTGTTAATGCCATAACTGTTAAATACCATCATCCCATTCCTAGATTAGATGATATGCTTGATGAACTTGATGGTGCTGTGATTTTCACTAAAATTGATTTGAGAAGTGGCTATCATCAAATTAGGATGAAAGAGGGAGATGAGTGGAAAACAGCTTTTAAAACAAAACATCGATTTTATGAGTGGTTAGTCATGCCTTTTGGGTTGACTAATGCCCCTAGCACTTTCATGAGATTGATGAACCATGTTTTAAGACAATTCATTGGGAAGTTTGTCATTGTTTACTTTGATGATATTTTGATCTACAGTCGCAACATGCATGAACATATGGAGCATCTGAGATTGGTACTTGATACACTTCGAAATGCGTGCCTCTATGCTAACCTTAAGAAGTGCACTTTTTGTACTAATGAACTTGTGTTTCTAGGCTATGTTGTGAGTTCACAGGGCATCAAAGTGGACGAATCCAAAATTGAGGCCATCAAGCAATGGCCAACCCCAAAATCCATGGCTGAGGTGCGAAGTTTCCATGGATTGGTTGGATTCTACTGGCGTTTTTGTCAAAGATTTCAGCACTATTGTTACACCATTGACCGCGGTGACCAAGAAGAATGACAAATTTCATTGGAGAGAAACCCAAGAACAAGCATTCCTTGCACTTAAAGACAAACTCACACATGTACCTGTGTTAGCATTACCTAATTTTAAAAAGACTTTTGAGATTGAATGTGATGCTTCTGGTGTAGGGATTGGAGCTGTTCTCATGCAAGACAAGAAACCTTGTGCATATTTTAGTGAGAAACTGGGAGGTGCTGCATTGAACTACCCCATGTATGACAAGGAGTTGTACGCATTAGTGAGGGCCTTGGAGACATTGCAACATTACCTCCGCCAAGGGAATTCGTGATACACACTGACCACGAATCCTGAAGTTCCTCAAAGAGCAGCCGAAATTGAGCAAACGGCACGCCAAGTGGGTGAGTTTCATTGACACTTTCTCTTATGTCATTAAGTATAAAACTGGTAAAACGAAATGTGGTAGCTGATGCACTATCTCGTAGACATTCTCTACTAGTTTTCCTTGATGCTAAGTTGCTTGGATTTGAAATGATAAAGGAGCTTTATGCACATGATCTTGATTTTAGTGACATATTTGCATCGTGTACTAAGAGTCCGCATGGAAAATACTTCTTGCATAATGATTTTTTGTTCTATGTTGACAAGTTGTGTGTGCCTAATTCTTCCATTCGGGATCTATTGGTTAGAGAGGTACATAGTGGTGGTCTCATGGGTCATTTTTGACATTGTTAAGACTTTAGCGATGTTGCAAGAACACTTCTACTGGCCTCACATGTGTAGGGATGTTGAACGCATGGTTGGTAGATGTGATACTTGCCACAAAGCCAAGTCTAAAACAAATCCATATGGCTTGTATACCCCATTGCCAACTCCACAATACCCTTGGGTAGATTTGTCTATGGACTTTGTCTTGGGATTGTCTAGATCACAAAGGGGTAATGACTCCATCTATATGGTAGTTGATAGATTTTCAAAGATGGTTCATTTTATCCCTTGTCATAAAACTGATGATGCATCTCATATTACTAACTTGTTCTTCAAAGAAATTGTACGCTTACATGGTATGCCTCAAACCATTGTTAGTGATACAGATGTGAAGTTTTTGAGTTACTTTTGGAAGACTTTGTGGTCTAAACTTGACACTAAATTACTCTTTTCGACCACAAGTCATCCCCAAAGCGATGGACAAACTGAGGTTGTCAATCGCACACTTGGTACTTTACTTAGGGCTTTGATTAAGAAGAATCTTAAATCTTGGGAAGAGTGTTTGCTACATGTTGAATTTGCTTCTAATAGAACTATTCATAGTGCAACACACTACTTACCATTTGAGATTGTCTATGGTTTTAACCCCCTGACCCCACTTGATTTGGCACCCTTACTTTCCTCTAAGCACGCAAACTTAGATAGGAAAAAGAAAGCTGAATTTGGTGCGTAGGTTACATCAAGCTGTTCGAGCCACATTGAGAAGCGTACTCAGCAATACATCCAGCAAGCCAAACAAGTATCATCGCAAGATGACCTTTGAACCTGGTGATTGAGTTTTGGCTACGCTTGAGGAAAGAAAGGTTTCCCAAGCAGCGCCAGAGCAAGTTTGTCCCCAAGGGGTGATGGACCATTCCGAGTGCTCCAACGAATCAATGACAATGGCTTACAAATTGGAGCTACTTGAGGAGTACAATGTTAGCGCGACTTTCAAATGTCGCGGGACTTGAGCCCATTTCTTGACGAGAAGGATCTCGATTTGAGGACAAATCCTTCTCAAGTGGAGAGGACTGACGTGGTGCATAGACCGTAGCCCAAATGATGATCAAGTGCGAGTTTCATTGGCCCGGTTACACGTGCACGGGCTAAAGCGCTTTAAAGAATCACTTCCAACCCTTGTTCGAAGTGTCCAAAATCAACAAGGGATCCATAGGAACATTGAAGGCTTGGACGTAGCTAGCCAAGGCATCTACACCTTGATCCAAGCCCACGAGGGGCTAAGTGATGACCACGCATGACCCTTCGTGGAGTGGCCGAATGTTAGTTAGTTAGTTGGCTTTAATCCATTCGTTAGTTTTTCAATTTTCCAATTAAAGGATCGGCCCACATAGCCACAAGTATGGCCGAAACCCTCTTGTCTAGTTTTTAGGTAGGATTATCCATGCTCCAATCGGATTTAGCTTTAGTCATTAGCCTATAAAAAGGCTCACTTTGTACGGTTGAAGGGTTAGACCTTTTTGATAATAAAATTTCAGTTTTGTGTGCTCTTCAATTTTGAGAGATACAATTCCTACTTGCTAAGGTAAGGGTTCTTGAGCAATCTCGCCTATCCTCCTTGATTGTTCGACCGGCCTATCTACTTGAGTAACCACCTCAATTGGAGTCGCCGTTCTACTGCCTTGAATCAAGTCGTGACGTCCCTCTTGGTTCTTGGTTTCAGTAACATCAAGCGAATTGAACAACCATCTAGATTCTTGGGCAAACGTGCTACGTGTCTCGGAACGTATCAGTTTCCGGATCCGAGAGAGTGTTATGTTGGATGGATGAAGTAAGTGGAGCACTACGGTCATGTTACTACTTGAGTTGACGGAGAGTCAACCCCAGATGGCTTGAAGCGGTCGATGACATGGAAAATAACTCCTGAGAGCTTCTTGTATCCTTTCCATGTGTGTTTATTTCCTACTTCTGCCACTTAGGCTTAGCGATTAAGGGATACGATATGATCCTAGGAATGGACTGCTTAGCCCGTTACAATGCCCAGTTGAATTGTAAGACGAAAATAGTAGAATTGTGCATTCCGGAGAGGCAACCTTGAAAGTGGATGTAAAGGGGTAGATTAGTCTCATCTGCACTTATTTCAGGGATCCGAGGTAGGAAAAATGTTAAGTAAGGGAGCTCAGGGATACTTGACTTTCTTATCAACACTCCCAGTGATAAAGTGAAACCGGAGGACATGCCTGTAGTGAAAGAGTATCTAGATGTCTTTCCCGAAGAAGTTAGAGTCTTTACCTCCGAAAAAGGGAAATACTTTAAGATTGATGTGACTCCGGGAGTAGCACCTATCTCTAAGATGCCATGTAGAATGGCTCCACCTGAATTGAAAGAATTGAAATTGCACATTACAGGATTTTCTGGAGCGGGGTTTTATAAAGGAGAGTGATTCACCGTGGGGAGCCCGGTATTATTTGTAAAGAAGAAAGATGGGAGTTTACAGGCTGGTGCATAGATTACCGAGGCTTGAATGATGTCACTATTAAGAATAAGTACCCGTTGCCCCACATTGATGAACTGTTTGACCAATTGCAAGGGGCAGTAGTATTTTTCAAGTTGGATCTTAGACAGGGTTACTACCAATTGAGGATTTTGAAGAAAGATATATCCAAAACTGCTTTTAACTCGAGGTATGGACACTTTGAGTTTGCAGTAATGCCATTTGGATTGACCAATGCACCTGCTGCTTTTATGGATTTGATGCACAGGGTCTTTAAGCCTTATCTAGACCAATTTGTGGTAGTATTCATTGATGATATACTGTTGTACTCTAAGATTGCGGAGGATCACGAGAAACATTTGAGAATTGTTTTTACAAACCCTGAGGGAACATCAATTGTATGCTAAATTTAGCAAGTGTGAATTTTGGTTGAAAGAGGTGACATTCTTGGGACACATAATTTCTAAGGACGGGATTAAAGTGGATCCAGTTAAAGTTGAACCGGTTTCGAAATGGAAACAACCGAAAAATCTTATTGAAGTTCGAAGTTTTATAGGATTAGCAGGGTATTACCGGAGATTTATCAAGGATTTTTCTAGAATTGCTGGACCCATGACTGAGTTTAACTAAGAAAAGTGGGGAAGTTTATATGGACTCCTAAGTGTGAAAAGAGTTTCCAAGAGTTGAAGAGACGTTTGACAAAAGCATCCGTATTAGCTCTACCAAATGGGAAGAATAGTTTTTGTGGTCTATACTGATGCTTCAAAGGAAGGTTTGGGGTGTGTATTAATGCAAAATGAGAAAGTGATAGCGTATGCCTCTAGGAAATTAAAACCGCATGCAGGAAATTACCGGACTCATGATTTGGAGTTAGTGGCTATAGTGTTTGTTTTTAAAGAAATGGAGACATTACCTTTATGGAATAACGTTTGAGGTTTTTACTGACCACAAGAGTTTTAAGTATTTATTTTCTCAAAAGGAGCTAAATTAGAGACAACGAAGGTGGATGGAATTTTTGGAAGATTATGATTGCACGATAAAGTACCATCCAGGGAAAGCCAATGTAGTGGCAGATGCTTTGAATCGTCAAGTATAAGTGGCAGGATTGATGATTAAAGAGATGCACTTGTTGGAAGAAGTTAGTGTATGGAACCCTAAACTTGAATCGAGGAAGATATCCAGACTTGTTCTCAGATCAAGGTATAATTTCGAGGACGAAATTCTCTTAAGGGGGAGAGAATGTGAGGACTCGTAATTTATTTTATCCTCTTTATTTATTTTATCGATTTATTCCACTTATTTATTGGTTTATTTAAATAATTAATTGCCCATTTTCTCCGAATAATTTATTTTAACCCTTTTAGAACATTTTACATGGAACTATGACTTGCATATATTTTAAAAATGTCCCGTTAGTAAATTTAATTTTTGGAAGCTCGTTTAGCGAGATTTAGTGAATACGCGTTTGGAGGCAATAGTCGATATGAGAGTACAGTGACCTTGGAGATTTGAGGACTCATGTGTTAGTATTAAAATAGGTATTTTTATGATTAATTGCCCTAGTATTAGTTAGTTATACTATCGTTACAAGAATTTCTTAGAAATTGCACTTTATCGTGCATAAGTCGGAAGTTCGGGTTTTCCGCGCGCGCGACTAATTGAGGGACTTTAGAAAATTATTGTTAGACTACTAAGAGTGAATAATAATAGTGTTAAATGAAGTGCATTAGAGGTTTAGTGCACAAGTGAAACAAATCCGAGAGGAATCGGACACGAAACGCGCACGTACACGCACTATTGAGAGTTGGACTTTTGTGTCACCTTAAAGCCTTACCTACCAAGCTTCCTCAAGAAGCCACACAACACTCTCCACTCTCTCTTTTCTCTTTCTTGCTGGTCGGCCATCTCAAGGAAGAAAAAAGAAGGAAACTTCATCTCATTTCACCTCATTTCTTCCATCAAATTCACTCCAAATTCACTACACAAAACTCACAACAACTTGGAGCTTCACTTGGACTAGGAAAAGAGCATCATTTCCACGGTTTCCTTGGAGCTTCTTAGTGACCAAAATTTCTGAGTTTCATCAACCAAGAGGTAGTATATCATCCAACCTTTGAAATTTGATTCTAGTGAGTTAGATTTCACTTGGAAGCTTGTAGCTTCATATGTGTATCTTTATTTTGTTGGAAATCACTCGAGTGGGCTCTATGAAATCCCACAATGGACATGTTGGACTGATATGATGATTTTGGGTGTTATTTATGTTGATTAAGTGTTAAACTAGTGGATGTAAGTTGAAAAAGTGGAAAGAAAATCAAAGGAAATCTTGCATGAGAAAGGGCCGAATTCTGCCCTGTTTTTGCAGAGCACTTGGTGCGATTTTTTTGTGACCAAATGACCTTGATTTTGGTTTAGATATGTTGTATAGGTTGTGTGGAAACTTTCCACCAAAAATCACTTGATTTGGTTGGGTAAAAGTTGCATTTTCGAAAATCCTTCAAAGCTGGAAAACGGGTAACAGGGGTTACCTGGCAGCTAATTTTGAATGATCATAACTCCTTGCTCTGACGTTGAAATCGAGTGCCATTTGCGGCATTTGAAACTAGACATTCCAGTTTTCTAACGGTATAAAATGCATCCCCTGATTTGACTTGAGTGAACCGTACCAGTTCTTCAAAGTTACCTGTTCTTTTTTATTGCTGTGCTGAAGAGTCAGTAATGTGCTGGAATTGTTGCTTGAATTTGAGCTAGCTATGAACTGAATTTCAAAATGATTTCTTTTGATGAAATGTATCCCTATGAGTGTAGTTTTCCAACGCCACTTATCATGCTTAATTCCAAGTCGAATTGAGTGAGTTGTGGTCGAATTACAGAACTACGTCAGTGATCCGAAAACCCTAATTTTGGCTAGCCGATGGCCTAGCTCGAATTGGGACTTGTTATTTTGAAACTTTTGGGGGTTAATCACCTACCAAATGCATGTTGGATGTTTTCTTAGATCTTTCCTTCATAAATGAACCATGTTTGAGATGATTTCATTGACCAAGTATAAGGCAGAATTGCCTTGGAGATTCCTGGAACTTTAGTGGTCTTGTTAACTGACTTTCCGTACGAATGTTTGCATGAAATTTGACAGAGGAGTAGCCCTTATATGGTAGTGTAATCATAATAAATTTGGTGCCATTCCAAGTCCATTTTGATGCCCAACTGAAGTCTCAAAGTTTGTGTTTCAAATCTAGAAATTTACCCAATGGTCGTCATTTTGAACCAACTTTGAGCTGCTATATCTTGGCGCTCAAAACTCCGATTCTTGTTCCATTTGTTGTGTTTTAAACTTTGATTGTAATTCTAATTGAGTTTCAAATTTTAGAGGCTAGTTCACATTCTGTGAATTTTGCCGAATTTCCAAAGTTTGCCAAAAACCAACCCCGAATCTGTCTTGGAAGTGCAAGTCAGTAGCTTTAAGCCGAAATTTGAGTGTCTTCCATTTAGAATCATGGAAAAGTGTCTTCTAGAAACTTTTAGTACTTTGGAAGTAGTTCCAATTTTGGACCTACAGAGAGTGAGATATGATTTTCAAAAAATGCATCTCAAATCTGAAATTTCTGAACTTAAAGGAAATTGAGTTTTTAGAACTCTCCATTTTCCTTCGATATTACTTGACCGTTTTACACTTGATTTCAAAGATGAAAATCAGTTTTTCCTTGTATTATTAATCCCACTTTTGAGTCTCGATTTACGAGTAATTAAGGCTCATTTTCATGGTAGTCTCTTAGATTGCACTAGAGTACAATCTTTCTTGATAATTGGGGGTTTTAAGCGATAGTGTGTGACAAGATAATTATTGTGTGTTCAGGCATTCAAGGGGACCTTCAAGAGGACCTCACAACGGACGCTTAAACACTTGAATTGTGCACCACTCTCTCTCATTTTGACTAGGTGAGTGTCAAGTGCATGTTTTGTTGCAATTATGTGAATTGCTTCTCATGAACTGAAAATTGATAACTGTTGGGTCGAGTGTGTACTTTAGCGCACTCGTTCTCATTTAAATGAATCGTAACTGAATTGCCTGAATTGAATTGGATTACCTGACCTGAATTGAATTGAATTACCTGACCTGAATTGAATTGAATTATATGCTATGGCTGCATATGTTGCTGGAGTGAAACTCCTCGACTCACACCTGACCTGGGGGACGCCCAAATCTCATCGGCCGACCTTGGGCTCGAGCCGGCATGGGCTTGGTTGGGACTCTTGGTGAGCCATGAGAAAACCTGTATAAGCTTGATCTATGAGAGAGATCTTGCTTGGCCTACTCGTGTAGTAGCGCCTTTATAGAAGTTTGGGCCCGGTGGGGGGTTGTATGGTGGACGGGGAACGGGTAAGTGGAGTTTCTACGAACTAAATACCAACCCGGTTGACGAAGTGTCATCGCGGGGAGGTAATTGATCGTACATTGGCAAAGCAAGTGGAAATTAGCTCCTGAGAGCTCCCATATCCTTGAATTGTTTCTGTTTACTTTTCCACTCGAATTGTTAATTACTTGAATATTACTGTTTTACTTGCTTAATTGGGATTGCTACTTGAACTATGTGCTTGCATGTGTGTTTCTTGGCCTCACGAGCAATCGTCACCCCGTAGATTTGTTTTCCTTAACAGGAACGGATATGAAGTGAAACTCGGAGAAACCATTGGGATGAACTTTTGTATTAGGGTTTCGATTGTAATCGAATAGATAGTTTTTTGGCAGTTGTATATTTTGAAATTGATGTATTTTGAATGGTGGTGTAAGGCTGGAGATTTATATATGTATGGAAGCGACTTTACTTTCTTACTTTGTCTCGTCGTATTAGCTATTATTGCATTAAGCTTGAATGGGTATTGTACCGAGTCCTGGCGGGAGCTGGGCAGGCGTCCCGTGGATACCCTTTGGTTCGCCTTAGGGAGAAGTGGGGGCGTCACAGCAAGAACATGTCGATTATAGCCAAGAATTTTGAAGACAACTGAACAAGATTTTCGAGGCAGAAGACTGGAAATTTTGAGCAAGAAAACATGTTGGAAAAAACTCATTTTCCTTCTCTTATCCTCTTTGTTTGACTCAAATCCAACATACAATTGAAGATTTAGATTTAACAAAGTATCTTGAGTAAAACCTTGCCAAAATCACCACAAAATTCTAGAAATCAAAGCTCGAAAATGGCCCTTTTCTAGCGGGCCAACTCTAATAGAAATTATAGCAAGTTTCCCCAAATTCTCCAACAAAACTTCCAACTTTCAACCTTAATTTCTTGGCGAAACCACTGTCAATCAAGATATCATGTCATGACATATATGAACCATCTTCTTAGCAAACAAACCCATCAAAATTTCACATATTCAAAACTCTAAACTAAACTAACTAAATTATGCACCAAAGCTGAAAATTGTAACATAACCTTGACAAACCATGAAATCTTCCATAAAAGTCATGCCTTTTACCTTATAGAGTATCATCCATCAAGTAGATGTAAAACAAAAGTGAAGAAAGATAAGATTACTATTAAGTTTACCTCTTAATCCCACAAACAAAGCTGAAAATTCACAACATAACCTGAAAATCATGAAATCCACCATACAAGTCCTTCCTTTAGCTTCTATAACATCATATATCAAATAAACTCAAAGATAAGGGAAGATTTCTAGCAAAGTTCACCTCTTTACCTCCAAAACCTTAGATGGACAGCCAAACAAGAAGTACTCAAGGGTTTCTTCCTCCAAAACTTCTCCAATAGCTTCCTCCCAAGCTTGATTCGAGATTTGATGGAGTATATTTAGGTTTCTTTCTTGTTTTCTCACTAAATAGGCAAGGAATCAAGGTTAGGAATGAAGTTGTTTTCTCTACCTTTTCTCCCCAAATTTCATCCAACTTAGGCACAAGAAAAAGAAATGTTTGTTTTGTGAAATGGAAGCTTAGTTATAAGAGGGCTCCTAAGGGTCTAGCATTGGACTAACCCATGTCTACAAATTCTCACTAGCATTGGACTAGTGAAAAAGCGAGAAATAGGGCCACAACTAGCGTTGGACTAGTGTGGCGACGTCTCACATTTATTATAATCAAATAACTCATGTAAAACATGATAAAGCAAATAAACATATAAATCACATAAACACATAACACATAAGCATGATATCTAAATGCAAGGTCCTAAGAAAACGGTAACACATAGCATATAGGCATGCAAATCACACAAAGCAAAAGCAAAAGCAAAAATAAAACAAATAAAGCCCTAACTATTACATCAGGGGAACCCTACTACAATCTAAGGGGACAAATGAAATAAATAAAATACCTAACTATTACAATTTTGGCGTTTAAATGCCTTACCAATAACCAAAAATTAAAATAAAATAAATATACAAAATTGAAACAAATAAAGCAAATAAATAAATGAATAAATAAAACATTCAAAAGGCATGCAATTAATCGCATAGAATCACATAAGTGCACATAGGGTCAAATAAAGTGAAAATAAGGGATAGAGTGTACCTCCCTTGAGTTTGGGTTCTAATGACACGAATTTACTTATTTACCCTCCAAAATAATAAAAGGGGTCAAGGCATCACTTTAATTAACAAAATAATCACATGAAATGGAGAGGAACACAAAATTAAATCAATCAAGGTATTCAAATAAAAGTAAACCAACCATATTTGACAAATTAACACAAATAAAAACCTAATTGAAAGAATTAAAGAGTTTAAGGGATCAAAATTATTATTATAAGTATTAGGGGGTCTAAATTAAACAAAATAAAATTAATGGCTTAATATGAAACCTACCAAATCAAATGCTAAAATTCCCAAAAACGAATGAAAACTCATTTTCTATAATCAAACAAACAAAATTACCTATACTTCCTAATTATTTTACTAAACACCAAGTCAAACTATAAATCTATCAAACAATCATTAAACCTTCAAAAATGCATCCCAAAACTCATGAATATTCTGTCCAGGAATCGAATTAAAACATGCCAAAGGAAAACAATATGTTGAAGGGGTAAATTTGATTAGTTTTCTCAATTTTCTGGGCCAAAGCAGCATTATGGGGAAGTTAAGGGGCTGAAGTGTAATTTTGGAAAATTTTTTCATGCAAGCTCACGAAGAAGCCCTCTGCAACTTCGCGTGCTTCTTTCTTTCGCTGATTTCTTGAGCTGCAATTTCTGGGTTTCTAAATGCAATCTTTTCTATTAAAACATCTCTAACGGCTCAACCAAACATCAAAGCTTTGATCTTTAACAACAAAATCACAGAAATTCAATCATCCAAACATGCAAACTTTTGGCAAGAATTCTCTGCAATTTTCTGGGTTTCATTACCAAACAGACAAGTCATGCAAATCAGTTTCTAAACTAGCAAATGTGCAACTTATACCCTTTACTTGAACCCGACATCAAAATTTGCACCAACACAAAAGGAACCACAACCAGAGAAACATCAAAAAGCAACATGAGATAAAAGCCAGGAAACATGTTCATCGGACCAGCAGCGAAGGTATCACGAGATTTATACTTTTCAGCCTCGGCTTCTCATGAAAAACAGTATTAATACCCAAGGAAGAAACTGAGGTTACCTTGAACCCTTTTCAAAGTAGGATGATCATGGAAACCCTCCAAGGAGCTGCGCTGATTCCAGAAACTCCGTCGCAAAGTCTGTCGCTGACGTCCCAGGGTTGATGATCCCGTTAGTTTGAGCTCCAATTCGAAGGGGTTGATGGTGTTTTATGGGGAAATCTTTAAGAGAAAAGTTGTTACCCTACAACTGTATGTAGTGCAGAAATGAAGAACTAGCTTAAAGTGTTAAAATCAAAGCGGGGATATGAATCCAAAGAGAGCTACTCTGTCAACCCGATACCAACATTTTCCAGAAATTTTTCTGCTCTCGTTTCTTGCCTGAAGCTTTCTCTTCCTCCCCCAGATCCTCGGCTACCTCCCTCTCTTTTCTTGCTTGTTCTTGCTCTCTCCCTTCTCCTCTCAGCCACCAAGAACCCTCCTTTCTTTCTTTTCCCCCCAAAGCCCGCAGCTTTTTCTTTTCTTCCTTGCTTTCTTTTTCCTTCCGCAGCCCCTCTCTTCCTCTCAACTCAGTTTTTTTCTTTTTCTTTTTTTTCTCAGCCGAGCTTCCTCAGCCACCAAACCCCTTACTCTCCTACTCCAAACACTCCCTTTCCTTCCTGAAGCCCGAAAGCCCTTTTTTTTTCTCTCGTATCTTGCTTTGTTTCTTTTTGCTTGGTTTCCTCCTGCTCCCCAAGCTCTCTAGTTTCCCGAAGCCCTTCCTCAGCTCTCTCTTGCTTAGCCTTGCCTGTTTTTCTCTTGCCGTTTTTTCCTCAATCTATCCCTCAACCTCTCTACAGCCGCCACCAGATTCCCTCACAGTCTCCCTCTCTTGTTCTCAGCTCCTTTTCTCTCGGTCTCTCCCTTTTCTAACCCTAGCCGCCAACAGATTCTCTCTTTCCTTCCAAGCTGCGTTACTCAGCTTTTTATAGCTACAAGAACCCCTCAAACCTAGCATCCGATGGCGTCTATTTGCTGCATTTTTCTTTCATATTTGGGACCCGTTTGATAGCTCTTGTTGCTGGAATATCCTTGGTACTATCCCTAAGATGCGTGGCAATGTACTGAAGAAAAGTGGGATCCGAAAATGGCCTCTACCGTTTTTTCCTTGCTGTCCGTGGCTTTTTTTTTTTTTTTTTAACAAAATGATATTAGTTCTTTGTTTTCTTCCTTTTCTTGTCTTTTCCAATGAATGAATTACTTAAAATTAATTAAAAGATGATTTTCTAAACAACACGAAATAAAACCAAAAACGAAAAAATTAAACAAAGTCAACTAAAATGAAATAAAAATGCTAAAAATGTCTAAAACTCATGAGATTAATAAATTAATTATCAATAAAATAAAATAAAATAAGAATAAATAAAAATTTGGTGTCTACAACTATGCCTTCTCCACTCCCACTCTCACATTCTTACCCTTGTAAGGAAAACAAAATTCATTGAATGAGTTAGAAACCCAGTGAGGTTCCAAGAGAACAGGCAAGTAAACTAGCAGGCATAATACCATTAAGTCAAACCCGAATAGAACAGGACATAATGCATAGTAAAGCAGGTAACTAGATAGATCATGCAATAGTGTACAGTAAAGAACACGTTCATGGCAAAGGATATGGGCTGCTCTCAGGGAGCAGGTTTCACCGTAGCTTGTCCAGGGTCCATTGACTCTCTGTCAATAATGAAATTATAATGTCTATAGATAACTACTAAATGTCAATCTCCGTCCACCAATCAACCCCCTATCGGCCCCGAATGCCAATCAAGTACCCAGGGTTCGTCAATCATCTCGACCAAACCCTTGCCGGCTTGATTAAACCACCTAGCCTTAGATTGAACTTATAGCCCCAGGTATTTAAGTATTCAAAATCTGGGCCCCAAGTATTCAAGTATTCAAGAGTAGAGTCGTTGGCTGTCATCCAATACTCACGCATGTAATGATTGGAGACGTTAGCTATCACCTAATGCTCTGTATTCAGGCATGTCCCGAGTTCAAGTTCATGAATTCAAAATCAGGAATAAACAGGTTAGGAACTTCGTCCTTTACCCAAGGTTGCCTAACTTACCTGACCGCTTTAAGGCTCGTCTCAAGTAAGAGGTCCAATGAGGGTTCAGTTCAGTCATTACCGACCTACATTCATGCATACGCATGAGTAACCCAAGTTCCCACTTACCCAACGTCTCGAATAAGGGTCCAAAGGCCTAGTTCAACCGCTGCAAGAAGATATACCGCCGGTCTATAATCATGCACATGTACATGCAAGTCTGCATGCAAGATCAAGTATTTCAAATTCTCGGAGGTTGAGTGCCAGTAAGGACACACTCGCCTAACCAACACAAGTAGGCTCAACATGTCACGTTGTTCAAGTATTCAAGTATTTCAAGTCAAGATATAGGTCACATGTAAATCAAGTTACTTGTATATGCATAAATGAGATATCAAAAGTTTAGTCAAGTTAGATCAAGTGTGATAAAGTATACACTCGCCCAAGAAATGACAAATCAAGTGCCTAGCAATTTTAGCAACAAGTAGCATGAAACATGCAATTGGAACACTCACCAGTTTTAAGTAGAGCACGTTAAAAGCTCGTCTCCAGGTGACTCTCGTATTCACCGTCAAACCTTCAATCCTATGAAGAAGAGCAACCAAAGCTTCCTTTTTTCCGCAAATTCCTTTCTTTAAAGTTACTTCCTATGGATTGGATTGCAAATTTATGGTGAAAACCTCAAGGATTCAAGCAAGGTTCTAGGTTGAAAAATGGAGTTTTTTCTTTCTTTTTCCTTGCTAGGAGAGTCAGCCAAAGGAGGGGAAGAAGATGAGGTTTTTGGTCAAAATTTTCTTTTATTAAAGGCTAAGAAAGGTCTTGGTCCAAGTCAAAAGCTTCGTGGCTTGGTTGACAAATGGCTTCCAATGGTTAATTCTTATCTAATGGTTTTTCGAATACTAAAATATCTAACCAACCTCTAATTATCCCTTAACACCTTATAAAATAATATGCTTTTGCACAAAACTCCTCCTAACCTTCATAAAATTTACCGCACACACCTCACTAGTGGGTCTTACCACCATAATCTTTTATGAACTTAACATGCACTAACTTATACAAGAAAATGATTTAAAATCTTAACTCTCTTATAAAAATCTCTAGGAAATTAAAGCAATAAAGTAAAGTAGAGAAATGTATTCAAAAAAATAAAATAAAATATAAAAGAAATTTTTGGTTTCTCACACTCTCTCCCTCTTAAAAGAATTTCGTTCTTGAAATTCTAACCTTTGCTCACAA
Organism: Coffea humblotiana; assembly: GCA_023065735.1. Taxonomy (NCBI): domain Eukaryota; kingdom Viridiplantae; phylum Streptophyta; class Magnoliopsida; order Gentianales; family Rubiaceae; genus Coffea; species Coffea humblotiana. The sequence continues at coordinate 270,125 of JACYVW010000016.1, read as the reverse complement.
TCTCGATTCTACAGGGGTTTCTTTCGCTTTTAAGAGCTTCCCTTCACTCATGTCGATACCACCAACTTGCCTTAGAGGGAAAATCCTTAATAACATTATAGCTAAATTAACATGCTAAGATCAATGAAGGTATCAAAAGATGAAAGTGTGACACAATTTAAAAACGTGATGAAAAGAAATATGAAACTTGGTTACTACTCTGCTAGTCCTTAAACTCATACACTGTACGTAGACAAATCATCCAAATGTAGGCCCTTCTCATCTTTACAATTATACCACTAGATCCAAATCACCGTCTCAAATCAAAATTTCTTCCTTTTGAACCAACAAATGTGGAATTCTTGCTTAAATCCAAGACTAAATTATTAGCTAATTGTGTTCATAGATAAGGATTCAACACCGTCCAACCTACAGACATTTAATATTAGTACTTAAAACATCAAGCACCCAATTCACTGTTTCTAAACAAAGATACAACTTACTACATAAAACTTTTCACTATACATAGTCCAATAATTACAAACTATTTCAGGCAACAACTATCACTAATCACTAACTTTGACTATTACAGCAGCTTCACTATCACGAAATTTGTTTATCTTGGGCAATTCCTCACTTGATGTCAAGTTGACCGCATCTAAACATACATTAGTTTTTAAATAACATAATCCCGTATGAATTTTGTTACAAGTTTCACACTAGCAGTTACGCATCTCTTCTTGCAGTGTCCCATTCTTTCTTTTCTCCTTCCCTTTATCCTTCATAGCAAGTTTTCTTCACTAATCGCTTTACGCTTCCTTTTAGTATCGCGGGAACTTCCTTCAACCCCTTTTTAACTTGATTATTAGGAATATCTTGAGATGCTACTTGACTAGGTAAATGCACTAATTCAAAATTATTCCACACCTCTTTTGGGATCCCTTCGTATTTCCTTTTTCAATTCTATGTTTTTGTGCAATAGCTTTATTTTCTCTGAATATTCTTGTTTCCATCGTCCTTCCCAGTTGTGACGACCCACCTCTCCCTAGGGCAAACCCTGGGGTATTAGGCAGATCGCCTGCCCAAACCTCTCGTCGGGGCTCACTACAATCTTCAAGTAAATTACAAATTAAACTCCCAATATCACATGAATACTCCACTAAAACCATCATGTACTCTAAAATATAAAGAACTATTCATACTTATATATTACATCCAAGATTTCCAATGTACTTTTACCAATACCGAAAGTCCAAAATTAAAGATAACAACTAGTTCTACCTAAAGGGGGTCACTAATTAAACCTCAGAACTTCTACTTCCAGACCTGTTAAGGAAAACAAATTGGAGTGAGCTAACGCTCAGTGAGGTCAAGGGAAAAACATGCAAGCATGCGAGCAAAATACACAATATAAAGCAATAACTTGAGTAACAAGTAAACTTCGAAACATTACGCAAGTAGGAAATTTTAATCACAATAAAAGGATACGAGAGTTCTCAGGAGCTAGTCCACGCGCGATCCAAGCTCAGGTAGTTGACCCTCCGTCAACTTTCACAGTTATCCATGTAGAACTCCACTACTACCTCCAGGCACCATGACACCCTCTTGGATCCGTAACCAAACAAGCATGTACGGTGGTATCACTTAACAAGTATACCTAGCAAGACCCCTTATTTGGATCAAGCTTATAACACTTCCAAGGTTCACCAAACTTCTCGACCAAGCCTTTGCCGGCTCGAGTTACAAGGCTAACCATTGGGTTGGGGCGTCCCCCATTCACTTTTGGGTCGATGAGACAAAACTCCAATTGACAAAATTTGGTCATAGCATTGAGATGGGATGAGCGGTACCTCCCACCCTAAAAGGGCGTGATACATTCTGCCTCAATGCCTCACGAAAAACACTTTCATTTGCATTCACATGTAACACTTATCACTTATCAAGCAAATAATTTCATGAAAGAGAGGACAAGGGCGATAAAGTACACCCTAGCCTCATTAACTAGCAAGTACGAGAAACATTTCATTTAAACACTTAACATGCACTTGACACTCACCAAAAGTCGTGAGAGAGAGAAAAAGTGAAGCGGTTAAACGAGTTCTTCGGAGTTCTCGTATTCACCTGAGACATGTATAATCACGATCATTCACGTGCATATATAAGGCCAAGTAAAATTATCAAGTCATTTTCATGTTTTATTGTAAAAATCAGGAAACTGGATGTTTATGGCAGAAATCTTTGGAAAATCGTAACTTAATAGTTACAAGTCCAAAATTTGCATGGTTTAGTACCGTTGGAAACCCCATTAAAGGGCTAAAAACTTTGGTAGAAGACATCTTGATGAGATTCAATATGAATTTTGCCCAGTTTTTCCATCAACAGACTGCTACAGTAAAATGCATGGCAGGGAAAATTCTGTTTTTCCAGCGGATTTTGAAAAAATCACCAAAAATCACAGAAAATGAGTTAGCCCCTGAAATTTACATGGATTGTATCCTTATGTGTTTGGTTTCAAACCAAAACAAACGGAACTCGATTTGGAGTGGTATACACCAAAATATAACCTTTTTCCCGAAACTGGGTCGGATGTTCCAGAAAGCAAATTTCCAGTTTTCACTTTAGCAAGTTCACTCCTTTCTTTTTCCTTTGAAGAGCTAATCGGTTTAATCAACCCAAATATACTTAAAATCCATTATTTTGGCAAAAACTTTAACTCAAATAAAAGCTCCAAAAATCTGAAATTTTGTCCCAAAAATTTTGGCCAACTTGAAAGATTTCAAAACAGAAATTTTCCTCTTGCTATACTTAAACACTCACAAGTTCATCCATCCAAATTAAGGAATATCTTGCAATAATTAACAAGCCAAACATGTAATAAAGCAGATTTATCACACATCATACATCCAATCACATATCACACATCCAATATCGAAATATTGAGAGCTAGATCGAGTGCGATAAGGTACACCCCCGTCTAAGTCTCATTTAATCACATTTAATCACATAAGACAGTTAATACAATAAATCCCAATTGCTCAAATCAAACACATGTCCTTAGGTGAGTGCAATAAAGTACACACTCACCTTATAAAGAGAATACAATTCACAAATCCCTTTAGCAAACCCTTTTAGTAATGGCAAATACATTTAAATAAACAAAGGGGGCACATTTAACTAAAATGCTTGAGGAAAGATTTTAAAAAATAAGGAACAACTCACTAATCACCGCTCATGATCCCCATTCACCACAATTGATTATTGTCCAATTCCAATTCCTAAACACAAAGTTCAATATTACATATCACTGTCACCTTTTACCAATTTAAGCACAACTCGAACTACACTTATCGGATTGAAACAAAAATATACCGTTTTGAAGCTAAGACACAGCTCTACAATTCTCATGAAGACATCTCAACTCAGTTCTTTCCCTAACCTAGCCAAATTTACCCAACAGCCCCTAGATTTTCCAGTTCGAAGCTCACTATGAAATTCAACTAGCAGTCCTGATTCATTCAATCATAACTCAGCACACACAACTCCGATTCAGGTGATTCCAAAGCCATTTGAAAGCTAAGATACAAGGATACAATTCTTAAGAAGACATCAACAACCAATTCAGTAATATTCCCGGTCAAACTAACCAATTACAGAGGCTGATTATCATTTCGGATAGAAACAGGGCAGCAGGGGTAATTTTGTCATTTCACAAGCTACCCTACTCCGATTGAGCTGAACATTTACAGGCATAATCTAAACTCAATTCTCTACAACTTTCATGTTTTGTGCTAAGGCTAATTCAGCCCCAATCAGTTTCGAATAATCACAGACATTTCGGACAGAAAATGGACAGAAAATCAAATCATATCATTCTTCCAAACCAACAAGATTTCAACCATGCAATTCGATTCTTAACTTGCTAATTCCAATCCTCAGTCATCAATTCAAGATAAACTACAAGAATCAAGGTCCTTGAGCCAATTGTACCTTTCATCTTGAAGAAAACTGAAGCAAACGGACTTCTCTTCTTTTCTTCTTTTCTCTTGTTTCCTTTTCCTCTTTCTCTCTATTTGTTTCTCACAGCTTTCCTCTTCTTGTTCCAGCCACCAGAACCTTTTCTTCCTCTTTCTTTCTCTCTTTTCTTTCCCTTTCCTTCCCCACGGCTTCCTTCTCTTTATTTTCTCTTAGCAGCTGCCCGAACTCCCCTTGCTATAGAACTTCATAGTTAAGTTTTGTATTTTGTCTAGCCAATTGTCTTACCTAGTCTTTATTGTAAGTCAAGTCAATAATGTCAAGCTTATACCAACTAATCAACCAATCATCAATTAGCTTAGATAGACCTAGAGGAATTAATTCCTTTGGCTTGCACTCTTGTCCAATTCCTAAAATATCTCTTTCAACTTAATCCCCAAGTTCCCAATTCAACTTAACACAAAAATCACTAATCACATCAACTCAGGTTACTAATCACCCAACTACCGTAAACTCCTCCTTAAACATGCATTAACACACATTAAGCAATTAAATAATAACCTTTTGATTTTATATAAAAATTAGGATTTTGATAACAAATTAGGGTTTTCTCCTTTTGAAAATAGGATAACACGTGAAAAATTTAAAACAACGGTGTAATTGCTTTTATAAAACATTAATTACTATAAATAGCACTCGGAAATATATTTGAGAAAATTAGGGAATAATCAGGGTCTCACATTTGAAGCCACGGTTTTGACAATTTTACCAAACCTTCGGGCAAACTTAATAAACCAAAGCAAGGTTTTTAAAAACTAGAGTTTGGGAAAATTTGAAAATCTTAAACCAAATTAACATATAAAATATCATTTTTGAAAATACAAGATGTTACACCAGTACTCAGCTAATCTCTTTTGGAACTCTAATTTCTTTCGAAGAATCTCTATTTCCTTATGCATATCGACCAAATTTGTCATCTCACCGATTCACTTAAACTCAAGTGATAGCCTGCCAGCAAATCAAAGAATTGAGATGAGTAACTAATCATGATTGGAAACTCTATCCATATAACTCTTCCGTTCCTTTGCTTGCAGATCACCCAAGAAACATGAATCGCACAAGTACTTACTCCTATTCTTGCGTCTTCCCAAAAAAATTACTGTCATCAATTATACATGTAATAAAATACGTAATCATACTCTTTAAAGTGAAAGCTCCGTACCTTAACTCACTCTCCTTTATACCCTCACTTACAACCTGCTCAAGAAGAAACCATAACCTCTTACCCTCACTAATGCCTTTTACCATTCTCCATCAAGGCGATTATCCTAATTCTGCCAAAATTTGCATACAAGCGTAGAACCCGCATTCTTGTTCCCAAAATCTTCGTACATATTTCAAAACTTATAGAGAAATAGGAATCAAAGCCAGGTTCCTATGTGGCATCGAAGAAGAGTAGAAAATAGACAAGGTGGTCAAGTAAGAATTTAAATAAGCTCAAAAGAAATACATATGTAACTATAATCAAATCGCACAAAATCAAGGAAACACGAGACAAGGGTACATAGGTATAGGAGAAATGAAACAGGCCTGCATACTAGCGCCTTAAACATTTATGACAACTACGAAGCCAGCCATCATCTATAGAACCCTAGCCAAATATTTACTAGATTAATCCATGATAGCATTCCTCAATCCGATCTCCTCGATCGGTTCAATTCCTTGGTCAAATATTAGAATCTTCCACGCCTTAACTTTTGTCATCAAAACTTACCTCAAGTATAATCAAGATACAGACCCTTATTCTAATGCTCTCCACTTTTTGGTACTCGGGTACAAGAATCCGAAACTAGGAGAATTCACGTCTCTGGTCGTAAGCTCCCAAGTGCAAATCAAACCAAGTTTGAGATTCCTACCTGACATACATATCTATCTTCCTCAAGTATCATCATAAAGGTTTTACGCCTATAACTTTCATGATTCATAGCTTACGCTCAAGAAGAGCACTTAGTCCTTTATACTCATTCACGCAGTAGGGACCATAACACCACTTGGCCCAAGCTCACCCCGCGCAGAGATCATGCGAGGCGGCTCTGATACCACCTGTGATAGCCCCACCTCCCCCTAAAGTGTACTCTAGGGTTTGGCAGATCGCCTGCCCAACTTTCGCCAGGACTCACTCATGCACCACGAAATTTACAAAATAACAACCTCAATAATAAGAGCATTAACAATTACAACCTTAAATATATAACCGTGGACATCAAATGTCCAAACAATCTCTTAATACAGCCAAGGAGTCGAGCTTACAAAATAAAACCAAGCAAACCTGTTAAAGAGCTAAGGAGTGCTCACGCGAACGGCTAACCAAATCTTAGACAAAGACTATGCCTTCTCCACTCCCACTCTCACATTCTCACCCTTGTAAGGAAAACAAAATCCATTGAATGAGTTAGAATCCAGTGAGGTTCCAAGAGAACAGGCAAGTAAATTCAGCAAGCATAATACCATTAAATCAACCCGAATAGAACAGACATAATGCATAGTAAAGCATGTACCAAATAGATCATGCAATAGTGTACAGTAAAGAACACGTTCATGGCAAAGGATATGGGCTGCTCTCAAGAGCAGGTTCCACCGTAGCTTGTCAGGGTCCATTGACTCTCCGTCAACCATGAAATTTATAAATGTCCGTAGATCACCACTAAACGTCGATCTCCGTCCACCAATCAACCCCCTACCGGGCCCGAACGCCAATCAAGTACTCAGGGTTCATCAATCTCCTTGACCAAAGCCCCTTGCCGGCACAATTCAACCAACTAGCCCTGGGTTGGGCTTATAGCCCTAGGTATTCAAGTATTCAAAAATCTGGACCCCAAGTATTCAAGTATTCAAAGAGTGGAGTCGTTGGCTGTTATCCAATGCTCACGCAGGTAATGATTGGAGACGTTACTGTCACCTAATGCTCCGTATTCAGGCATGTCACGAGTTCAAGTTCATGAATTCAAGTCAGCAATAAACAGGTTAGGAGTTTCGTCCTTTACCCAAGGTTGCCCAACTTACCCGACCGTTCTAAGGTTGGTCTCAAGCAAGCAGGTCCAATGAGGGCTCAGTTCAGCCGTTACCGATCTACATTCACGCATACGTATGAGTAACCCAAGTTCCCACTTACCCGACGTCTCGAATAAGGGTCCAAAGGCCTAGTTCAATCGCTGCAAGAAGATATACAGCCGGTCTACAATCATGCACATGTACATGCAAGTCCGCATGCAAGATCAAGTATTTCAAATTCACGAAGGTTGAGTGCCAGTAAGGACACACTCGCCTAACCAAGACCAAGTCACAAGTAGGCTCAACATGTCACATTGTTCAAGTATTCAAGTATTTCAAGTCAAGATATAGGTCACATGTAAATCAAATTACTTATACATGCATAAATGAGATATCAAAAGTTAAGTCAAGTTAGGTCAAGTGCGATAAAGTATACACTCGCCCTAGAAATGACAAATCAAATGCCTAGCAATTTTGCCAACAAGTAGCATGAAACATGGCAATTGAAACACTCACCAGTTCTAAGTAGAACACGTTAAAAGCTCGTCTCCGGGTGACTCTCATATTCACCATCAAACCTTGAATCCTATGAAGAAGAGCAAACCAAACCTTCCCTTTTTTTCCCCAAATTCCTCCACCAAGGTCTTCCTTTTTCTTTAAAAGTTACTTTCTATGGATTGGATTGCAAATTTATGGTGAAAACCTCAAGGATTCAAGCAAGGTTTTAGGTTGAAAAAAATGGAGTTTTTTCTCTCTTTTTCCTTGCTAGGAGAGTTCGGCCAAAGGAGGGGAAAGAAGATGAGGGTTTTTGGTTAAATTTTCTTTTTATTAAAAGGCTAAGAAAGGTCTTGGTCCAAGTCAAAGCTTCATGGCTTGGTTGACATATGGCTTCCAATGGTTAATTCTCATATAATGGTCTTTCAAATACTAAAATATCTAGTCAACCTCTAATTATCCCTTAACACCTTATAAAATAATATCCTTTTGTACAAAACTCCTCCTAACCTTCAAAAATTTACCGCACACACCTCACTAGTGGGTCCTACCACCGTAATCTTCTACAAACTTAACATGCACTAACTTATACAAGAAAATGATTTAAAAATCTTGACTCTCTTATAAAAATTTCCAGGAAATTAAAGCAATAAAATATAGTAGAGAAAATGCATTCAAATATATAAAATAAATTTCGGGTCCTCACAATTTACTTATTCCTCAAGTCTTTCACCTTTCGGTCTAGTAGTTGAATAGGTCGTTCCTCATAAGTTAGAGTCTCGTCAAGTTCAATATCCTCTAGTGGTAGTATATGGGTCGGGTTCTGGGTGATATTTTTTAAGCAAAGAGATGTAAAAAGTATCATGAATCCTAGATAAACTTGCTGGTAACTCCAACCGATATGCCACATTTCCTACCCGTTGGAGTATGTGAAGGGACCTATGCATTTGGGGTTGTAACTGTTTTCCTGTCTTAATCTTCCTTTTCAATGGGGTAACTTTAAGAAATACCTTGTCTCCAGTTTCAAATTTCAAATCCTTTCTCCGATGGTCGGCATAACTCTTTTGTCGACTTTGAGCCGTTTGAAAGCCTCTGACGAATTATTTTTATCTTTTCATATGCTTTTTTCAACCCATGGTATTGTTGTCGGATCCATAATATTTCTCTCTCCTACTTCATCCCAATGAATTGGTGATCGGCATTTTCGTTCCATAAAGCGCTTCATATGGTGTCATTTGAATAGAGGTGTGATAACTATTGTTATAAGCAAACTCAACTAATGTCATATGTTGGCCCCAACTTCCTCCAAAATCCACAATACATGATCTTAATATATTTTCAAGAGTTTGAATGGTTCTTTCCGACTGTCCATCGGTTGAGGATGATAGGCTGTGCTATAATTCAATTTAGTCTCTAAAGTATCTTGTAACTTTTGTCAAAATCGAGATAACAAATCTAGGATCTCTATCGGATACTATGCTCACTGGTACCCCGTATAATCTAACAATCTCATCCATATAAAGTTTGGCAAGTTTTTCCAAAGAATACTTCATATTAACTGGCAAGAAATATGCTAACTTAGTCAATCGATCCACTATCACCCAAACCGCATCATGACCCTTTTGAATTCGTAGAACCTGACACAAAATCCATCGTTATGTGCTCCCACTTCCATTCAAGGTATTTCTAGAAAGCTGTAGCAACCCCGACAATTTTTTATGCTCGGTCTTCACTTGCTGACAAGACATCTTTGAACAAATTGAGCAAATCTCCGATTTCATGTTATCCCATCAATATAGACTTTTGAGATCCTGATACATTTTGCCATTACCTAGATGCACAATATACCTAGAACAATGAGATTCTTCTAAAATATCTCTTTTCAAACTTTCATCTTTTGGTACAACAATGCAATTTCGGAATCTTAGAATTCCATCGGGACCTAAATTGAAGTCAGGTAACTCTCCCTTTTGCACCCTCTCCAACCACTTTTGCACCATTGGTTTCTTTCTTTTGACCCTCTTTAATTTGATCCAACAATGTTGACTTAACCACAATATTCTTAAAAAATAACTTTGTGGTTCAAGGCAAGAATTCCATTCACTAACATTTCTCTAATAGGTTCCATTCTCTTGTCATTAAATCTGCTAGTTGAAGCCTTCCGAACTTAAGGCATTTGCCACTACATTGGCTTTTCCTGAATGATAATTAATGGTACAATCATAATATTCCAAAAACACCATACACTATCGCTGCCGTAGGTTCAATTCTTTGTGAGAGAACAGATATTTAAAACTTTTATGGTCCGTATACACTTCAAAAGTCACTCCATACAAGTAATGCCGCCATTTCTTTAAAACAAATACAACAGCTGCGAGTTCTAAATCATGGGTCGAATAATTTCGCTCATGAGGTTTTAACTTCCAAGAAATATAGGCAATTATGTTCTTACTTTGCATTAAAACACACCCTAAAACTTCTCTTGAAACATCTGTATATACCATATAATTATCATTCCCGTTTGCTAGGATTAACACTGGTGCCATGGTTAACCGCTTCTTAAACTCTTGAAAACTAGTTTCACATTTAGTGTCCCAAATGAATTTACCCTGCTTCTTGGTCAATTCCGTTAGAGGCCTTGCAATTCTTGAAAAATGTTTTATAAATCGATGGTAATACCCTGCTAGACCCAAGAAACTACGAAACTCAATAGGATTCTCCTGCTGCGTCCACTTGGCAATAGCTTGAAATTTAACCGAATCCACAGTGAATCCGTCTTTTGAAATTATATGGTCTAGGAAATGATACTTTCTCCAACCAGAACTCGCACTTACTAAATTTGACGAACAGCTTGATACTCTCTTAAATTACAATACCATCCTCAAATGTTCACTTATGCTCCTCCTTAGTCTTTGAATACACTAAATATCATCAATAAATAACACTACGAATTGGTCCAAATAAGGTTTAAACTGTGAGGACCCGAAATTCTCTTTTACTGACTTATCTATTTATTTATTTATTCATTTGCTCCAATTAAATTATTTCATTTATTTTAATTGCATCTGCATTGTACATTGTCTCATTTTATATTTTAACACGTTTGCTGTTAAATTTAATTTTTCTATCGTCCAATTAGTGAAAATTTGAAGAAAGTACGCTTTTTCGAGACAATATTATGGTCTGAGAGTTGCAGTGGTCTCGGAGAGTTAAGAATGATCAATTGTAGACTAAGAAAAGTTAATTGAAAATTAGAGATGAAGTGGATTTGAGTTAAACTCAATTAGGAGCATTAATGACCACTATTCAAATATTAACTTTTACACCATCAAAGTAGCTTTATGTCATTTCTTTCTTTCACCATTTCACTTCACAAAAATCACATAAAACACCCTCTTTCTTCCTCTCCTTAATGAACGAACCTCCCCTCCCCCTTTAACCAAGAAAAACTCATCTTTTTCCTCTCAATCTTGCTGCCAACCTTACTCACACCTTGGATTATCTTCAAACTTGGTAGAATACTTGGTGGAGGGAATATTCTTGGAGGTTTAGTGCTTGGTTTCTTGAGGTTTTGTTTGCTACCCTTGGAAGAAGGTAACCTTTCTAAACTCCAATCTTTCTTTCATGCATTAGTTAAATTTTAGCTAGATACACTTGGGTTATTGAAGGGTTCTATGAACCTTGAAATTAGGTAGCATGCCTTGAGGATTTTCTTGCTTTCATGATTTGCTCTTAGGAAGATGCCTTGAGGGTTGATATGCTTGACTTGGTTGGATGATCATGTAATATAGCATGGATTCTTGGCTTTCTTGATGGCTTAATTTTACCTCTTTAATAGCTTGCAAGATTAGGGTTTTGTTGGGTAATAATGGACTTGCTTTGTTGGTTGTTTTGGTGGCATGAAAAAGTGAGTTATAATGCTTGAATCTTGGTGGAAAAATTTCAGTTTTGAGCCCCTCTCTTTGGATGAAAATGGTGCTAAAAATTTCTGGTTTTAGTGCCCTCCTTTGTAGCTTAAAATCTTAGCCAAAAACTGGTTTTGGTGAAGCCTCCTTGGCCGAGATTTAAGGCTGAAAAATTTTCAATTTTTGAGCCATTATTTTGGTTGGAATTGGTAGCTAAAATTTCAGATTTTAAAGTCTCTTGTTGGTCGAGACTTTGAGGATCAAATTTTAGGTTTTAGAGCTTCATTTTAACTCAAACCATGTACTAAAATTTCTGGTTTTAAAAGTCTCAATTTAGCTCCAAACTTGGAGCTCAAAAATTCTGGTTTTGAGGCCATACTTGTGGCCGAAAGTTTGAGCAGCAAATTTCAGTTTTTGGAGCCTCTTCTTGAGCTTAAATCTTGCTAAAACGATGGCCTTAGATGCACCTTGATCGGAGCAATTAAGATGGCTTTAAACGAAAGGAAAAGGCAAAGGTTTCATAAGTAGTTTGCTAGAATTTTCGTTTTTAGGTTTCAAAAACTAGCTTTTGAAAAAACTATTGTATCTTGGTGTAGGAAAATCTAAATTGTGTTCCATTTATTGCGTTTCAAACTAGACTTCAAGTTCTTTCAGTGGTATAAAATTTCAGGGGCTAGTTTGATTCTTATGAATTTTGATGAATTTTCAAAATTTACTGAAATTCAAAACTGTTTTGCCCTGTTTTTGCTGAAGCAGCAATTTGGAACAAAATTTGGACTGGTTTTCTGATTCAAATCTGGTAGAAGTGTCTTCTAGAGAGTTTTAGTCCATTGAATCTATTTTCTAACAGTATAAGACTTGCAATTTTTTGACTTATGGAAACTCAAGTTATGATTTTTCAAAGAACGTTACAAAAACTGAAATTTTCCTTATGAAGTGACAAAAGCTCAAAAGTGGCTTGAAAACATTTTCTGGGTTTCAAGCCTAACCTTTTTGATTATTTGCACACCATTTCATACTTGGGAAACGGATTTCACCGAGCACATGAGATTTCTCTTGACTTGGATCGAAAAACTTGATTGTTTGGAAGTTGGCCAAGCTTCAAGAGAAACTAGTTTGTTTCCTTTGGCTCTGAAATAAGATTTTTCACCTCCTAACCTTATGCCCTCGGTTTCCATGAAAATGAACCATAAATTGAGCGTTTTAACTAGAGTAATTCTTAAGCAATTTAACTAGCTTCATATTTGAAACTTGGACCTTTTAGCTCCAATATTTACTATGAAATAAGCGACTCTTTTGATAGATTTTGACTTCATAAGTTTAGAAAACGTGAAAGCTCATTTTATATTCTAAAACTTGGGCATAGGATTAGAAATTTTAAGATTTGAAAACATATTTTTTCTTCCTCGTTTTTCATGGCAAAAATTTAAGCGTTGTACTCCTCTTTTGAAATTGAAAGTCCTTGCCATGACTTGACTCGAAGATAGAACTTTTGAGTCCTCATTGAATATTATTTTAGTGATAAAATGAGAAAGTTTTCTTTTAATTTGACTTGAGCTTGAGGCTCTCGAGTGTAGTAGCAATGGGGTTTTTTTAGTAGCCTTGGTCGAGTACTTAGGTAACCGTGATTGTGCATGTCTCAGGTGATTACGTGGATACCGAGGAGCTCGTTTGACCTCTTGCTTTTGCTCTCTTTTGTTTTTGACTTTGGTGAGTGTCAAGTGCATGCTTCATGTTACTTTGATTGAAATGATACTTGTACAAGTACTATGTGATTCTTGTGATTTGTAAACTTGCCGAGGCGAGGGTGTACTTTATCGCCCTCGTCCTCTCCCTCTTGAGTACTCTCGCTACTTGTTATATGAATTTGTGTGACTTGCACTTGTCCTTGAACATGCTTTTAACTCGTGAGCACTGAGCGGCAGCATGTACCACACCCTATTCGGCTGGGAGGTACCTCTCATCTCGACTCAATGTTATGATCGATTCTAAGTCGATTGGAGCGTTGTCTCATCGACCAATTATACTTGTGGGGACGCCCCAACCCATTGGCTAACCTTGTAACTCGAGCCGGCAAGGGTTTGGTCGAGAAGCTTGGTGAACTTTGGAAAATTTTATAGGTTGATCTTTTGAGATCTTGCTTGGCATACTCGAATAGTATTGCCACCTCGTGCTCGTTTGGTTCTGGATCCGAGAGAGTGATATGATGGATGGAGGAAGTAAGTGGAGCTCTACGGACAGGTTGCTACTTGAGTTGACGGAGGGTCAACCAAAGATGGCTTGAACCAGCCGTGACATGGGAATAGCTCCTGAGAGCTCCTGTATCCTTTCTACTTATGTTTTACTTCCTACTTATTCACTTATATGAAATTCATGTTAAGTTGCTTTTGAATGTGATATTTGATTTGGTTCGTGCTACTTGCTTGCTTGCTTAATTTTCTTGGGCTCACTGAGCATTGCCTCACCCTAAGTTGTTTTTCCTTAACAAGTTTTTGGAAGTGGAAGTTGGCACTCTAGACTAGCAGTTTTTGGTTGAAACTAGTAAACCTTTTGTTTGATATTTGAGACATTTGAAGTGTAAACTTTGTTATTTTTAGGTTTTGGATTGTAATAGTAGATGGTAGCCTTAAAAGAATTTGGCTTGTATATTTGAAGTATTCCTTTAATTCTAAGTCTATGGTTGATTTATGGATATCTATTAAGCTGAAATGAGCGCGTGAGTCCTGACGAGAGTTAGGCAGGCGCTCCGCTGATACCCTAGGGCTCGCCCTAGGAAGAGGTGGGGATGCCACATAAAGACCCGATACATTAAATCCATGAATGCCATTGGGGCATTAGTTAGTCCAAAAAGCATTACTGCAAACTCGTAATACTCATATCGAGTGTTAAAGGCAATTTTTGGGACATCCTCTTTCTTAATTCTTAATTGATAATATTCTTGTCTAAGATCCAATTTAGAGAACACTACAGCCCCTTGTAATTGATCAAATAACTCGTCAATGTGGGGTAAGGATATTTGTTCTTAACGGTTACCGCATTTAAACCTTGATAGTCAATACATAATCGCAAACTCCCGTCCTTCTTCTTAACAAAAAGCACTAGAGCACCCCAAAATGACTCATTTTCATATATAAATTTACGTTCTAACAAATCTTGCAGTTATAATTTCAATTCCTTAAACTTATTGAGCGCCATCCGATAAGGTGTTTTCAAGATAGGTGTGGTTCCAGGTGTCAAATCAATCTTAAATTCTATCTCTTTCTCGGGAGGCAATGACATCAATTCGTCAGGAAAAACATCTAAATATTCGTTTATCACTAGCATATCCTCTAATTTAACCTTTTTTCCTAAGGTGTTGATTAGAAAGGCTAGATACCCCTTTGCCCCCTGACTCAATAATTTCCTAGTTTGAATTTCCGAAATAAGGGCAGATAAGACTAAAGTACCCCTCACATCTAGTTTTAAACTTGCTTCATTTGGTATGCATAACTCAACCACTTTCATTCTGTAATCCAACCGAGCATGATAATGAGCCAACCAATCCATTCCTATAATAACGTCACACCCCTTAATGGTCAGACTTATAAGGTCTACTATCAATTTTCATTTACCAACCCAGATCTCACAATTTCTATACACCTCACTAGCAAGCAAATATTGATCACCTGTAGATGTTCTTCCTTCTAAGTTATACGGTAGTCTCTCGACTTTCACATCAATGATACACATAAATTTAGGACTTACAAAGAATGAGTGGCACCAGGATCTATCAAAATCTTAACCAGACGATAGAAAAAAAGAATTGTACCTTCTACCACCTCAGACGGGTTAGGTACTTGCTGTTGGTCCAAGGCATACACTCTGACTGGCACTTTCGCCCTATTCCCTCCTACATTTGTCTGTGTAGGTTTCGTCCTATCCGACCATAGAGCCTCACCTCTATCCATGAGTGGACAGTTAATAATTTGATGATCAGTACTTCCACAGCGCAGACATTTCTGTGTCTTTCACCAGCACTCAGTCTCAGAGTGGTTTGGCTTCCTACAGTAACCACAGGTTATATGTGAAATCGATGTTTGGCCTCCTTGTAAGGCACCCACTTGCCGTCCTATCCTACCTAGGGCTCCTCTTGGAGTAACTCCCCTACGTGTCCCTGATATTCTCATACCATTAGCTTCTCGTGTGAGGACCCAAAAATTTTCGTACTTTTATCTTATTTTACCGGCTTATTTAATTATTTACTCACCCGTTTTCTTCGAATAATTTATTTTAACCATCCTAAGTCCATTTGTATGGAACAATGTCTCTCATATGTTTTTAAAACGTTCATTAGAAAATTTTAATTTTCAAAGGCTCGTTTAGTAAGGAATAACGAGTACACATTTTCGAGACAAAATTCGATTTGAGAGTACATTAGTCTTGGAGAATTAAGAATGATCAATGGTAGATTAAGAAAAGTTAATTGAGAGATTAGATTTGAATAAGTTAAAATTAAGCCTGTACCGTGCGCGCGTCGAAAGTTTTCCGAAAGACGCGCTGGTACAAATTAATTGGGGATTTGAGGAATTAATACTAAACTCATGTGAGGACTCATGTTTGTATTCCTAAAATAGGTATTTTTTTATGTTTAATTACCCTAGTATTAGTTAGTTATATCATCGTTACAAGAATTTCTTAGAAATTTCGCCTTATCGCGCACAAGTCGGAAGTTCGCGTTTTCGCGCGCGCGACTAATTGGAGGATTCTAGGAATTATTGATAGACTATTAAGAGTGAATAATAATAGTGTTAAAGTAAGTGCATTAGAGGTATAGTGCACTAGTGAAACAAACCCGAGAGGAATCGAGCACAAAACGCGCGCGCACGCGCGTGATTGGAGAGTTGACTTTTGCCAACTACCAAGCTTCTTCAAGAAGCCTTACCACCAGCCATTTCTCTCTCCTATCTTCACCAAGACAGCCGACTCTCAAGAAAGGAAGAAGAACCAAGTTCCTTCACCATTTCACTTCAATCCAACCATCCATTTCACTCCAAACTTGCAACATAAACTCAAGACTACTTGGAGATTCACCTAGGCAAGGAGAAGAGCTTCATTTCTACGGTTTCTTGGAGCTTTCTTGTGGCCAAAAATCTGACCTTTAGCATCTAAGAAGGTATCAAATGATCCAACCCTTGAAACTTGTTATTTAAGAGTTAAATTGAGCTTAGAAGCTTGTAGCTTCTTGTGGGTAGCTTTGTTTGGTTGTAAATCTCGTGAGTGGGCTCTATGAAATCCCACAATGGATTTGATGAACTGATGTGATGATATTGGGTGTTGTTTATGATGATTTAGTGCTTAAACAAGTGATTATAAGTTGAAAAGTGGAAAGAAAACTCAAAGGAAACAAAAGGAAGAAAAGTGCCGGTTCTGCCCCTGCTTTGCCGCACCTGTTGGTGCAAACGTTTGTGGTCCAATTGACTTGATTTGGATGTAGATATGTTGTATAGGTTATGTGGAAAGTTTCCACCAAAAATCACTTGATTTGGTTGGCCAAAAGTTGAGATTTCGAAATTTCTTTACACCTGGAAAACGTGTCCAGTGTTGCTCTGGCAGTGAATTGTAATTGACCATAACTCTTTGCTCCGACGTCGAAATCGAGTTCCGTTTATGGTATTAGAAACTAGACACTTTCAGTTTCCCAACGGTATAAAATGCAACCCCTGATTTGACCTGAGTGAACCGTACCAATTGTTCAAAGTTGCCTGTCCTGTTTCGTTGCTCTGTTAGAGGGTCAATGAGATGCTGGAACTTGTGGCTTATATTTGAGCTAGCTATGGACAGAATTTTAAAAATATTTCTTCTGACAAACTGTAGCCCTATGAGTTCAGTTTCCAACGCCACCAACCATGCTTAATGCTAAGTCGAATTGATTGAGTTATGGCCTAATTTCAGACCTGCATTAGTGATAGAAAACCCTAGTTTGGGCTAGCCAATAGCTTATTTCGAATTGGGACTTGTTGTTTTGAAACTCTTGGTGTTAATCACCTACCAAATGTATCTTGAATGTTTCTTCGACCTTTCCTTCATAAATGAACCATGTTTGAGAAAATTTCATTGGCCAAATGTTTGAGAAAAGGAAAATGGAAGTACAAGGCAGCTTTGCCTTGGAAAATTTGGAAAACTTTAGTGGCTTGATTAATTGACTTCCCGTACGAATTTTTGGATGAAATTTGACAGAGGAATAGCCCTTATTTGGTAGTGTAATCATCCCAAATTTGGTGCCATTCCAAGTCTATTTTGATGCCCAACTAGAATCCTAAAGTTTGTGACTCAATCTGGAATTTGCCCAGTGGACTTCATTTTTGTACCAACTTTGAGCTACTAGTTCTTGGCGCTCAAAACTCCGATTCTTGTTCCGTTTGTGGTGTTTTAAACTTTGATTGTAACTCTAATTGATTTCCAAATTTGAGAGGCTAGCTCGCATTCTGTGAATTTTTTCCGAATTTCCAAATTTGGCCAAAAACCAACCCCGAAACTGTCTTGATAAGCCTAAAACAGTAACTTTGATACGAATTTTGAATACCTTCCATTTGGAATCATGGAAAAGTGTCTTTTATGAACTTTTAGTACTTTGGAAGAAGTTTCCAACGGTACCAAGTTTTCCAATTTTGGACTTGTAGAGAGTTAGATACGATTTTTCCAAGATTGCTTGACAAATCAAAAATTTCCAAACTTAAAGGAAATTGAGCTTTTAGAACTCATCATTTTCCTTCAATACCACTTGACCGTTTTACACTTGATTTCAAGATGAAAATCAGATTTTTCCTTGTATTAATTAAAACCCTGCTTTTGAGTCTCGATTTACGAGTAATTAAGGCTCATTTTCATGATATTTTTCTAGATTGTACAAGTGTGCAATCTTTCGTGATAATTGGGGTTTCTAAGTGGTAGTTCATTATTATTTGCTCAGGCGCTCATGGGGACTTTCAACAGGAACTCGAAGCGGACGCTTAAACACTTGTCTGAGCACTTACTCACTTGTTTTCAATTGGTGAGTGTTCCATATAGGAGTACGTAACTTGAATAGCTTTACGACATGTTTACTCCATGGTCATTATGTGTTAACTGTTAAGTGCTACCGATAAATGCTCCTACGAACTTTACCACCGTAGGTAACTTGAACAGTATTGCTACATGTTTACGGACTAACCGTGAATTATTACCGTTTACCGTTAACCGTAATTACTTACCGTTTACCGATTTACTTGATTACCTGCTTACTTGATTACTTGACTACTTGATTATTTGATTATTGTAAATTACATGTTCATATGAAATTACCGCATATTGCTTATGTGTTTAAGTGTTAAATGTTGCCTATAATTGCTCTTATGAAATTGCCACCATTTTAAGGCGAGTGTGTACTTTATCTCACTCGTCCTACTAAAATGACAAATTACTACCGTTTACCAATTTACTTGATTACTTGTACATGTTGTAAGCTCTAAGCTGAACTGGGTCCTGCCCTTGGTTACTAACCTGCTCGAGCCAGGACTGGGTTCGGTCAGTTAGGTTGGAACCCTGGGACACCGTTTCGGTATACTCGAGTACTACCACTGGAGGGATAAGGTGATGACCAGGCAAACCGAGGGGATCACTGGAGTTATAAGGTGAAGTGGACCGAAATTGTTTCCAAGTGAATACCGTATCCTTTAATGTGTGTTTATTTCTGTACAATGATAACTGTCTCATGTCAATGTGCCAATGTGCAATCTTGAACCATACATGTGTTGTGCTCAAATTACTTGATTTATTAGAACTGCTAGAGTGTCTTGGAACCTCATTGGGCTGTTTAGCTCATCCCACGTTTTTTGTTTTCCTTAACAGGGTTCGAAACCAAGGGTGCTCGTGAATAGTACTAGATTATTTTCTTTTGAAGATCTTAAGTTGTATTATAGCGGATGGTTGTAGTACACATTCTTTTGAATTGTATTAAGCTTGAAAGCTAACTAATTGTAACTATGAAATATTTTGGAGTACTTTAAATTATATATTGAAGTTATTTGAAGTATTCCTAGTGTTGAATTATGAATTTGTAGTGAGTCCCGGCGAGAGTTGGGCAGACGTCCCGCCGATACCCTTGGGTTCGCCCTTGGGAGAAGTGGGGGCATCACAGTTGGTATCAGAGGTTAGGATTTTGATCTCTGTAGTGTATCCTAGACTTGAAGTTTAGGATGCCGGACTGTGGACCTGGTTTGGAAGTTAAGTGACTGCTTGTGGGGATGAAAATTAGAACCAAGGTTTGAATTAATGGACAATTGGGAGTCTTGATCTTGTAAGAGATATGTGGGATAGTATGAGATGATCCAATCTAGTTTATTTAGTATTCTTGGACCCATTTAAACTTTTAATTTTAATTGTAAGTTACGGAAGGTAACGGTGGTATTGAACCGTCTCGGAGATGTGTTCCGGTGGCCATTGTCGAGAAAGGCTTAAGGGAGTTCGTTGGAGATATAACTCATTCCGCCGAACTAGGATTCTATGTGACTACTAGAGGACTTACTCGTACCCAAATAATGTGATATTAGCGATAACCAATAATCGAAGGAGATTATTCGAGGAAACTAGAGTAGTTCGGGAGGATATTCGAGAACTGAGGGCAAATTGTGGATGCCCAAACTACTAGAATTCCTAAAGTGGAGACGGAGGTATTTGAGGAGTGAGGAAAAGACAAAGGCTACTAGTGAGTAGCTTCAAAAAGCTAAAAATTGACTTGCTAGGGTAGTACATGAAATTAGAGACAGGACGGATAAGTCGATGGTTGGGTGTGTTACCTTGGTTGAACAAGTGGAGAATGACAAGATACTCGATAAGGGACATGAGATTAAAACTCCTAGTACAGGAAATGAAAATGATTCTACTGAAGTAGCAGGGACTTCTGGCTCCACCAATCACTAACCTAGTGACTTAGTCTACTTTAATGGTTTTGTCAAAATTAGTCGGGGTGATGCTTATGCAAAGGCCATTGCATTTTGTGTTTTTGCTTGACTATGTTTACTACCTTGTAAAGCAATTGAACGCTACTTATGAGACGCTTGATTTTATTGCTTTATGATTTCAAATCTATGGTTGGGTTGTACACATTTGCGATTATTTCGGTGTCTTCACTTTTATTTTCGTTTTGCATGATCAAAGTGTCACTTTTCCACTTCGTTTTATGTGTATCCATATTACGTCATACCTTTATAAATGTTAAATTTATGAGCGGCCAAAGAAGTGAAAAGGGATCGAGGGCGAGGGGTTAAGCAACCCCAAGCTCAAGGGGATGATTAGGGAGCGATTGCTGGATCGAACCGAAACCCTAGAAATGAAGGAAAACAATCATGTAGCTACTGCTATTAACTATACGATTGATGTCCTAGCACGATTAGTTGAGCACCAAAACTCTAGACCAATAAGCCATCCTAAGAGTCAATAGAGGTGTGAAAATGGAATGATTCTTGAAATTCGCTCCATCTAAGTTTCACGGAGAATCTAACATCGAAATAGTAAGATTGATTTGAAAGGATACAATAAGGCACTAATGAGAGCAAGAGGTTATGATTTCTTCTCGAACAACTTTGTAGGTAAGTATTGGAAAGTGAACTAAGACATGGAATTTTTATATTATGGAATAAGGTCCCGTATCTTGTTGTGTTTGTAAGTGATGATAGTAATCCCGTGGAAACTTAAGAGCTCGTCCTTATTAGGCCGAGAATAGTTAAGATTTATGTTTCGGGTAACCTATGAGCCAAAGAATGAAAGAGTAATATGGCGAGCTTCTATTGTGAATAGCTATTTATTTTGATCCTTTGATTTGCCCGGCAGGCTAGTATTTGACTTAAGCCAACTAGTAAGATGACAACTTCGGAAGAAATGCGCAAGGAAATGGACATATTTCGAAATGAGGTAGAATTTCAAAGGGAGTTCGCTGACTACTGGGAAGGGCGGTGGAAACAAGAATATGCAGAGAAAACTGAGTTGCTACGCAAGAATGTAGAACTGGAGAAGAAATACAAAGGAAATCTTCAAACTGTCAAGCCGTCACTTCTCACGCAAATTGTGGATACTGTGGCAAGATTAACCACACTGAGGCCAAGTGCTGGAGAAAGCAAGGAAAATGTTTGAGGTGCGGTAGTACAGTACATAAGTTTTCGAATTGCCCTGATACCTCTAAAAAAGAGAAAATACTCAGCGGCCAGCTAGATCCGCAACAAAGCAATCGAGTGCCAGAAGAGGGTTATTTAGTGATAATGGCTGCGAAGTGGGCCCAAGTAGTGGAAGTTTTATGAGTGGAGATGGTTTGACTTCACTCGAGGGATAGAGGTTGTAGTTTTGCCCTAGATTAGACTGGCACATCTGGAGATTTAATCTTTTATATAAGGGGAAGTCTTTTGTTATTTTGTATCTTGACAACTTGACACATTTTGATATAATCTTATTGTTTCCCCTTTTCCCTTTTGAAATGATTTGATAAACTTATCCCAACTTGATGCAACTATTATGATTCCTATAACGTATGGAGATGTACTTTGCTTCTAATTGATTTCATGGCTTATATGTATATTTAAACTTTGTCCCATACCTTTAGATTAGTGGTGAGACATGAACCGTAGTAGACATGGTCGAGATTGTACTTGAGAATATAGACCACCCCGAGGTCTGGAGGCGACCAGGGATCGGGACCAAATTGAGAACTTAGTGTTGGAGTTGGGACCCAATATTTGATTGCCAAATTGATATATTAAAGTTGTGAGATTTGGGTTAGTGAAAGGAAATTTTTGATAGATTTGATGAGCCTAACAATTAAGGGACAGGATATGATATTTGGAATAGAAGTTTGAGGCTATATATATATAGACCATCGAGACTTGAGCGATGTGACTATTAAGAACAAATACTCCGTCGCCTCACATGAACGAGAATTTTGATCAATGGCAAGGCGCCGTGGTATTATTCGAGTTGAATTTAAAGTAAAGCTATTACCGGTTGAGGATCCTAGAAACTGATGTGTTTAAGACCACTCCCAATTCAAGATGGGGACACTTTGAATTTTTAGTTACGCCCTTTGGATTGACTAAGGCACTAGCAGCAATTATGGCCTTAATGCATCGGGGTTTTAAATCGTATTTGGATTAATCTGTTGTGGCATTTATTGATGATATATCGGTATACTCTAAGGTTTGAAAAGATAAAAAAAAAACACCTGATGATAGTTTTACAAACCTCGAGAGAGCGACCGTTTTCGTTAAGTTCAATAAATGTGAATTCGATTGAAAGAAATAGCCTTTCTAGGTTATACAATATCCAAGGAAGGAATTGTTATTGACTCGGCTAAGGTGAAAGCTATTTAAGAGGAAACGACCAGAAAATCCTACCGAAATTTGGAGTTCTTAGAGTTAGCCGAATATTACCTTTGGTTTATCAAGGACTTTTCAAAGAGTGCAAGACTTGGCAAGTTATTTGGGATTCGAAATGTGAGGAAGAATTTTAAAAGTGAAAAGTGTTTAACCGATGCACCTGTGTTAGCCTTACCGAGCGGAGGAGGTAGTTTGGTGATTTATACAGATGCTTCAAAGGATGGTTTAGAATGTATATTAATAATACATGATGAGGTGACTGTATATGCCTCTAGAAAGTTAAAATATCACGAGAGAAAGTAGCCAACTCATGATTTGGGGTTAGTGGCTATAATATTTGCATTAAAGAAGTGAAGACATTACCTATATGAGGTAGACATGAAGCCAATTAAGCTACCATATGACTTGGAAGTTAAAATGCCTATTGGGGGAAAAATCAAGATTTGATTACTAGTGGGATGAATAGAAATTGTGAAGTATGGGTTGAAAAAACGTAAGTTAGTGATTGATCTGATAGGCTTAACCATTAAGGGAATGATATTGTCCTAGGTGTGAATTTCGAGAACGAAATTCCTTTTAAGGAGGGAAGGTTGTGAGGACCCAAAAATTTTCGTACTTTTATCTTATTTTACCGGCTTATTTAATTATTTACTCACCCGTTTTCTTCGAATAATTTATTTTAACCATCCTAAGTCCATTTGTATGGAACAATGTCTCTCATATGTTTTTAAAATGTTTCGTTAGAAAATTTTAATTTTCAAAGGCTCGTTTAGTAAGGAATAACGAGTACACATTTTCGAGACAAAATTCGATTTGAGAGTACATTAGTCTTGGAGAATTAAGAATGATCAATGGTAGATTAAGAAAAGTTAATTGAGAGATTAGATGTGAGTAAGTTAAAATTAAGCCTATACCGTGCGCGCGTCGAAAGTTTTCCGAAAGACGCGCTGGTACAAATTAATTGGGGATTTGAGGAATTAATACTAGACTCATGTGAGGACTCATGTTTGTATTCCTAAAATAGGTATTTTTTTATGTTTAATTACCCTAGTATTAGTTAGTTATATCATCGTTACAAGAATTTCTTAGAAATTTCTCCTTATCGCGCACAAGTCGGAAGTTCGCGTTTTCGCGCGCGCGACTAATTGGAGGATTCTAGGAATTATTGATAGACTATTAAGAGTGAATAATAGTAGTGTTAAAGTAAGTGCATTAGAGGTATAGTGCACTAGTGAAACAAACCCGAGAGGAATCGAGCACAAAACGCGCGCGTATGCGCGTGATTGGAGAGTTGACTTTTGCCAACTACCAAGCTTCTTCAAGAAGCCTTACCACCAGCCATTTCTCTCTCCTCTCTTCACCAAGACAGCCGACTCTCAAGCAAGGAAGAAGAACCAAGTTGCTTCACCATTTCACTTCAATCCAACC
The DNA here is from genome assembly GCA_023065735.1 of Coffea humblotiana. Classification (NCBI taxonomy): domain Eukaryota; kingdom Viridiplantae; phylum Streptophyta; class Magnoliopsida; order Gentianales; family Rubiaceae; genus Coffea; species Coffea humblotiana. The sequence continues at coordinate 245,917 of JACYVW010000016.1, read as the reverse complement.
ATCCATTTCACTCCAAACTTGCAACATAAACTTAAGACTACTTGGAGATTCACCTAGGCAAGGAGAAGAGCTTCATTTCTACGGTTTCTTGGAGCTTTCTTCTGGCAAAAATCTGACCTTTAGCATCTAAGAAGGTATCAAATGATCCAACCCTTGAAACTTGTTATTTAAGAGTTAAATTGAGCTTAGAAGCTTGTAGCTTCTTGTGGGTAGCTTTGTTTGGTTGTAAATCTCGTGAGTGGGCTCTATGAAATCCCACAATGGATTTGATGAACTGATGTGATGATATTGGGTGTTGTTTATGATGATTTAGTGCTTAAACAAGTGATTATAAGTTGAAAAGTGGAAAGAAAACTCAAAGGAAACAAAAGAAGAAAAGTGCCGGTTCTGCCCCTGCTTTGCCGCACCTGTTGGTGCAAACTTTTGTGGTCCAATTGACTTGATTTGGATGTAGATATGTTGTATAGGTTGTGTGGAAAGTTTCCACCAAAAATCACTTGATTTGGTTGGCCAAAAGTTGAGATTTCGAAATTTCTTTACACCTGGAAAACGTGTCCAGTGTTGCTCTGGCAGTGAAGATTAATTGACCATAACTCTTTCCTCCGACGTCGAAATCGAGTGCCGTTTATGGTATTAGAAACTAGACACTTTCAGTTTCCCAACGGTATAAAATGCAACCCCTGATTCGACCTGAGTGAACCGTACCAATTGTTCAAAGTTGCCTGTCCTGTTTCGTTGCTCTGTTAGAGGGTCAATGAGATGCTGGAACTTGTGGCTTATATTTGAGCTAGCTATGGACAGAATTTTAAAAATATTTCTTCTGAGAAACTGTAGCCCTATGAGTTCAGTTTCCAACGCCACCAATCACGCTTAATGCTAAGTTGAATTGATTGAATTATGGCCTAATTTCAGACCTGCATTAGTGATAGAAAACCCTAGTTTGGGCTAGCCAATAGCTTATTTCGAATTGGGACTTGTTGTTTTGAAACTCTTGGTGTTAATCACCTACCAAATGCATCTTGAATGTTTCTTCGACCTTGCCTTCATAAATGAACCATGTTTGAGAAAATTTCATTGGCCAAATGTTTGAGAAAAGGAAAATGGAAGTACAAGGCAGCTTTGCCTTGGAAATTTGGAAACTTTAGTGGCTTGATTAATTGACTTACCGTATGAAATTTAACATTAAATTTGACAGAGGAATAGCCCTTATTTGGTAGTGTAATAATCCCAAATTTGGTGCCATTCCAAGTCTATTTTGATGCCCAACTAGAATCCCAAAGTTTGTGACTCAAATCTGAAATTTGCCCAGTGGACTTGATTTTTGTACCAAATTTGAGCTACTATATCTTGGCGCTCAAAACTCCGATTCTTGTTCCGTTTGTGGTGTTTTAAACTTCGATTGTAACTCTAATTGATTTCCAAATTTGAGAGGCTAGCTCGCATTCTGTGAATTTTTACGAATTTCCAAATTTGGCAAAAAACCAACCCCGAAACTGTCTTCATAAGCCTAAAACAGTAACTTTGATACGAATTTTGAATACCTTCCATTTGGAATCATGGAAAAGTGTCTTCTATGAACTTTTAGTACTTTGGAATAAGTTTCCAACGGTACCAAGTTTTCCAATTTTGGACTTATAGAGAGTGAGATACGATTTTTCCAAGAAAGCTTGACAAATCGGAAATTTCCAAACTTAAAGGAAATTGAGCTTTTAGAACTCATCATTTTCCTTCAATACCACTTGACCGTTTTACACTTGATTTCAAGATGAAAATCAGATTTTTCCTTGTATTATTAAAACCCCGCTATTGAGTCTCGATTTACGAGTAATTAAGGCTCATTTTCATGATATTTTTCTAGATTGTACAAGTGTGCAATTTTTCGTGATAATTGGGGTTTCTAAGTGGTAGTTCATTATTATTTGCTCAGGCGCTCAAGGGGACTTTCAACAGGAACTCGAAGCGGACGCTTAAACACTTGTCTGAGCACTTACTCTCTTGTTTTCAATTGGTGAGTGTTCCATATAGGAGTACGTAACTTGAATAGCTTTGCGACATGTTTACTCTATGGTCATTATGTGTTAACTGTTAAGTGCTACCGATAAATGCTCCTATGAACTTTGCCACCGTAGGTAAATTGAATAGTATTGCTACATGTTTACCGACTAACCGTGAATTATTACCGTTTACCGTTAACCGTAATTACTTACCGTTTACCAATTTACTTGATTACCTGCTTACTTGATTACTTGACTACTTGATTATTTGATTATTGTAAATTACATGTTCATATGAAATTACCGCATATTTCTTATGTGTTTAAGTGTTAAATGTTGCCTATAATTGCTCTTATGAAATTGCCATCATTTTAAGGCGAGTGTGTACTTTATCTCACTCGTCCTCCTAAAATGAAAAATTACTACCGTTTACCAATTTACTTGATTACTTGTGCATGTTGTAAGCTCTAAGCTGAACTGGGCCCTGCCCTTGGTTACTAACCTGCTCGAGCCAGGACTGGGCTCGGTCGGGTAGGTTGGAGCCTTGGACACCGTTTCGGTATACTCGAGTACTACCACTGGAGGGATAAGGTGATGGCCAGGCAAACCGAGGGGATCACTGGAGTTATAAGGTGAAGTGGACCGAAATTGTTCCAAGTGAACACCGTATCCATTAATATGTGTTTATTTCTGTACAATGATAACTGTATCATGTCAATGTGCCAATGTGCAATCTTGAACCATACATGTGTTATGCTCAAATTACTTGATTTATTAGAACTGCTAGAGTGTCTTGGAACCTCACTGGGCTGTTTAGCTCATCCCACATTTTTGTTTTCCTTAACAGGGTTCGAGACCAAGGGTGCTCGTGAATAGTACTAGATTATTTTCTTTTGAAGATCTTAAGTTGTATTATAGCGGATGGTTGTAGTACACATTCTTTTGGATTGTATTAAGCTTGAAAGCTAACTAATTGTAACTATGAAACATTTTGCAGTACTTTAATTAAATATTGAAGTTATTTGAAGTATTCCTAGTGTTGAATTATGAATTTGTAGTGCGTCCCGGCGAGAGTTGGGCAGGCGTCCCGCCGATACCCTTGGGTTCACCCTTGGGAGAAGTGGGGGCGTCACATCTCGTCCCACTTTAGGGGGTGGCATGCTACGCTCCCCTTTTCCTTGCCCTTGACCTCTACTAGGTGCACCTCTTTTTCTTGCATGAAAAACCTTCACTTGCGCCCTCAAAATCTCAATCCTCTGGGCTTTCTCTAGAACTTCCATGAATGTATTAATTTGTGCCACTGCCAAGGTTTCTTGAATTTTCACATTTAGCCCTTATACAAATCGCCTTGCTCTCCTTTGCTTCGTAGCTACTAATTCCAAAGCAAATTTAGATAACTTGGTGAACTGAGTCTCATACTCAGACACTTTTAAGGCTCCGTAACATAGTTTGATAAAATCGTCCTCCCTTTTCTCTTGGACTATGGATGGAAGGTATTTCTCGTTAAACTCTCATATGAAATTCAACCAAGTCCACGCTATTTGCTCTCTCTCCCACTTAGCTCTAATCACACTCCACCAAGCTCAGTCTGGTCCATCGAATTGGAATATTGCAAAGTTCACCTATCTTCCTCCGTATAATCAAGTGTTCCAAATCTGGAAATTCGTGAACTAGGTTTCAAAAATCAGCTTTCATAAAACTGTTGTATCTTCGTGTAGAAAGGTCCAAATTGAGTTTCGTTTATTGCATTCAAAACTAGACTTGGAGTTCTTTCAGTGGTATAAATTGCAAGGGCTGATTCTATTTCTAGGAATTTTTCCAAATTTCCAAAGTTCACTGAAAATGCAAGACTGTTTTGCTCTGTTCCTACTGAAACAGAGATTTGGAGCTAAGCTTTGACTGATTTTGGATTTGAATCTGTAAAAAGTGTCTACTAGAGAGTTTTATTTCATTGAGTCTATTTTCCAACGGTATAAGATTTGTAAATTTTGGACTTGTGGAACTCAAGTTATGATTTTTCAAAGAAGATTGCCAAAACTGAATTTTTCCTTGTAAAGTGACAAAACTCCAAAGTGACTTGGAAACATTTTTCTAGGTTTCAAGCCTAACTTACTTGATTATTTGCACCTCATTTCATACTTGAGAAATGAATTTCACCTCCTAGTCTTGTGCCCTCGATTTCCATGAAATGAACATAAATGGAGCGTTTTAACTAGAGTAATTCTTAAGGAACTTCATTAGTTTTACATTGGAACTTGGAACTTTTAACTTCCACATTTACTATGAAAATGAGTAGCGTTTTGATGGATTTTGACTCCATAAGTTTATAAAACATGAATGCTCCTTTATATTCTAAAACTTAGGCATAGGATTAGAAGTTTTGAGATATGAAAACCATCTTTCCTTTCCTCGATTTTCGTGCCAAAAATTAAGTAGGGTACTTCCTTCTTAGAATCAAGATTTCTTGCCACGACTTGACTCGAAAATGACTTTTGAGTTCTTCTTGAGTGTTATTTCAATGATTAAGAGAGAAAGTCTCTTTGAACTCAACTTGCTAGTGGCTTTGAATGTGGGTAGCAAAAGGATATTTTTCTCATTAGCCTTGGTCGAATACCTAGGTAATCATGATTGTACATGTCTCAGGTGATCACGTGGATGCCGAGGAGCTTGTCTGACCTCTTGCTTTTGTTCTTGATTTACCCTTGACTTTTGGTGAGTGTCAAGTGCATGTTTCATGTACTATGATTGAAATGATATTTGTACAAGTGTTATGTGAAATTGTTATGATTTATGAACTTGCCAAGGCGAGAGCATACTTTATTGCCCTTGTCCTCTCCCTCTTGAATGCTTGTTATTTGAAATATGAATTTGTATAACTTGAACTTGTACTCGAACATGCTTGCAACTCGTGAGTACTGAGCGGCAGCATGTACCACACCCTATTCGGATGAGAGGTGCCTCTCATCTCGACTCAATACTATGACCGATTTTAAGTCGATTGGAGCATTGTCTCATCGATCACTTATACTTATGGGTACGCCCAAAACCCAATGGCTAACCATTCAACTCAAGCCAACAAGGGTTTGATTGAGGAGCTTGGTCAACCTTGGGCTCACATACTTGACTTGCTTGGATATACTCGAATAATATCAAAACTTGTTTGACGTTCGGGCCCGGTAGAGGGTGTAACAGTGGATGAAAATTGGTGAAAAGTGGGGTTCTACGGACTTGTTACTTGCTCGGTTGACGGAGTGCCTGTGAGAACCCGAAAAATTTCTTATTTTCTAGCCATTATTTTAATCCCATGCATACATTTTCTATACTTTCCTTTATTATATTAATTTTCTAGCTGTTTTTATAAGGGAATTAAGTTATCAAGATATTTTTTCCGGTATAAGTTAGTTCATGTGACATTAGTAGTGTATATTGGACGTGAGACCCGCTAGTGCGTTAAGTGCGATAAATTTTGACGACTAGGTAAAGTTTTGTATTAAGGGATATTATTTTACCAGGTGTTAGGAGATAATTAGAGGTTAGCTAGGTAATTAACCATTGGTAAGAAAGAGGATAGGATTAAACCTTAAAGGCGCCACGTGTCACGAAACTAGTTGAAATTGAACTTTGACCAATTTCTCACCTTGGCTAAATATCAAATTTTGACTAAGATCATCTTCATTTCTTCATCAAGGCTGCCCGAAACTTTGAGGGAAAGAAAGAAAAGAGAAACTTCATCTTGCACCATCCTTTCTTGCTCCAATCTTGAATTCCAACCATAAACTTGCAAACCACTCCATATAAGTTGCTCTTTAGGGAAGATTAAAGCTTGTGGTGGAGTGATTTTGGAAGGGAAAGCACCAAGCTTCTTAGCTTTCTTGGAGGAACAAGGTAACCTTGGCTAGAATTTCCCTCTACATCAATTAATTGTCAATTAGTAGTTTAGAGTGTGAGTTTTTGTAGTTTTATGGAAACTTTTCATGGAGAAAGTGGTGACTTGGGAAATTTCAGATTTTTGGTGAATTTTCTGGTCTTAATTGATGCTTGAACATTACCATGGAATGAATAGCTTTGTTATGTGTAAAATGAAGCTTTTATATGCTAGTTTTGGTTGCTTACGAAAAATTGCAGCTTGTGTGGTTAAATTTCAGCTTTAGGGTTTCAATTTGGGGCTTTATTGTGGTCGTTTTGGAGCTATCACTTGGTTCAAATTGAAGGGTATTGTGGCCCTAGTTAGGTGTGTTTTTATAACTTATGTGTTGTGTGTGCAATTGTAGTTGATTTGAGTTGAGATTGGTGATGGTTTGTAGGGTGGAAAGTAAAGGAATTTAAAAGAGGAATCTGTCCTGTTTCTGACCTGTTTATTTGTCCATGTTAGAGGCAGAATCAGGTCTAGGTTAAAACATGAAAGTTGTAGGGAATGGAGTTAAATAACTTCCTATAAAATTGCAACGCAATTGGAGTACTGTAGCATGTGAAATGACTAAAAATACCCGACTACGAATGCCCTTTTTCGCGGACAGTTTTCTATGTTCTCTGAGATTGCACATTTTGACCTTGAAAATGCATGATTTGGGTGTTGATGTCTTCATAGGAAATGTAGTTCTCTGTTTTAGCTTCAAAACTGTATAAAGTGTACCCCAATCCGATAAGCGTAGCTTCAATAGTGATCGAAACGCTAAGAGACGTCAAACCTGTAACTTTGGCTTCATTTTTCACTTTGATCCGTATCAAATCAGCATTTGGTCAAAACATGAAAATTTTAGTTCTATGTTTCAGCTTTCCAATGCATATGAAAACTCCTCAATCGGACTTTGTAACTTGAGTTATTACCATTTGAATCTAGTGCTGACGACCAGACTGACAATGAAATTCTAGTTCTGTAATCTGCAAATTCGACCTGAATCAACTGTGAAATGGGTTGACTTGTCTTCATGAAAGTTGTAACCCCTTTGTTCTTAGATTCAAAAATCTATCTAGTACATCTTGATCTGATAACCACAGCTCCAGTTATGGTCAAAACCGTGCAAGCCATTTTCATACCGTTTTCATTTCCGCGCGCGCGCATGCATTTCTTTGCTGTTTTTGCCGTTTTGACCATTTTAGTCCTTATTTCCAGTATGATGGTTGTTTGACTGATAGTTGAGTATAATCTTTTATCACAGGCAGTGACGACCCGGACGGAGTTGGTGGACCCGTATAAATTGCCTTGATTTGCGTGCTAGTTATTTTGGGTGAGTAATTGGGTTTGTTTATGTAACCAATTGTCAAAGTGCTTTGTAGATGTTAAATGGGTACTTAGGCGAGGGTGTACTTTATCTCATTCGACCTAAGACCATTCTCTGTTCTTGATTTAATATGTGAGAATACATGCCTTGTGTTAAGTATCACCCCTTGTGCTGTGTGCTGTTGGGGTGATTACATGACTTGAGTATTTTGATGAATACTTTGTTGAGAGATATCCTTTGTTGAGAGATTGGATATCTCAGGGTTTGGTTCCAACCCGATTCCAAGGTAGACGGACTATTCAAGCCGGTTGGAGCTTGGTCGAAGTTAGTCCTATGCTAACCTTGGGATTTTGTCTTTTGTTAAAGCAAAGTGATTTTGCTTGTGCTCGAGCTACTGTGTGTTGATGACTGGCCAGCGGGGGTTGATAAGGTGAACGGGGAAAGTAAGTGGAGTCTACGGACCATGAGTATTTTGGTTGACGGAGTGTCAACAGGTGTTCAAGCTCGGGGAATTGGACTGGTTTTGGAGCCACTTGTATCCTGCTATTGTGATGTTAGAATTCTGTTTATTGATGTGAAATATTTTGGTTTACATGTTTATTTGGATGTGATTTTACGTTTTTACCCCGATTATTCACTGAGCATATAACTTACCCCATTCTATTTGTTTTCCTTAGCAGGGGCCGACGCGAGGATCGCTCGGGAAAGTGTATAGACTTTTAGTTTATTGAATAGTTGATTTTTGCCCTAGTACTTGTTATAAGTTGACTAGTAAGATGTATATATTTGTTGTGGTGGTTATAGTTAGTAGTTTCGTTAGGGTTTACTTTCTAGTACTCGGGATGTGTATGGTTTGATGTAGTAGTTTTATTCAACTTTTTGAAGATGTAATGGTGTAAATAGAACTCCTGTTTATCGAAAAATTTATTTTCTCGTTTTTAGGTATCGAGTCCTGGCGCGAGCTAGGCAAACGATCCGCTAAACCCTTTAGTACGCCTCTGGGTACGGTGGGGTCGTCACAGTGTCAATACTGGGAAATTGTGGATCAAGATTATCGGTGAAGCAGTGTGGATATAGCTTCTGAGAGCTCCTGTATCCTTTTACGTGTGTTTTACTTCCTGTTTGTGCACTTCAATGAAATTTCATGTTAAGTCGTTTTAAGTGTGTTATTCGATTTAATTTGTACTACTTGCTTGCTTGCTTGATTTTCTTGGCCTCACTGAGCGTTAGCTCATCTCTTTAAGTTTATTTTCCTTAACAAGACTTGGAGGTGGAAGTTAGTGATTCTAGACTAACGGCTTTTGGTGGAAGCTAGTATATCTTTTGTATGAAATTGGAGACTTTTAAAGTGTAAATTTTGTTATACTTGGGTACTTTGAATTGTAATGGTAAATGGTAGCCTTGGGAGTTTTGGACTTGTATATTCGAAATATTTCTTAATTATAAGTCGATGGTTTGACTTGTGGTTCTTTTAAACTAGAACGAGTGCGTGAGTCCTGATGAGAGTTGGGCAGGCGTCCCGCTGATACCCTTGGGTTCGCCCTAGGGAGAGGTGGGGGCATCACAGATTAACCATTCAAGCCTCTAAAATAACATTTAAGTTCTACAATTCAACCAAAATTCAAACTTATTTACAACCCAAAAGCCAAATATATGATACAATATCAAATGTCAAAATACATTCTATCTACCAAAAGAATAAGTACAAGAGGCTTATATACTTTAGTTCACACTTAATTGCTTTGGATCTCCACTCTTGTAAGGAAAAAAAAACTAAAGGAATGAGCTAAAAGTCTAGTGAGGTTCCAAAACAAGTAGTCAAGTAGGTAAAACACGGAAATATCACATTTAACACTTTTCACAGTAATAAACAGTCATTCAAGAAACAATCATTCAGTCATTGGAAGGATACGTGCTCACTTGGATCCATTCATTCAGTGATTCTGTCGCCAACCATTTCCCTTATTCCTCTGACATTTTGAAAACATTTAATAGTGAAAACTCCTTCAGTATTCATTTCATTCATTTATTCATTTCAATCATTGCATTGTATTCACTGGCCAGTTCTCCACCAGACTTCGTGTTATACTCGAGTATACCAAAACAGTGGCCCAGGGTCACCAACCTACCCAATCGAGTCCGCTTCTGGCTCGAATAGGCTAGCGACGAAGAGCAAGGGCCCAGTTCGGTCAAAGGCTTACATTTATGCACAAGTAACATTCAATCACTTGATCATAGAAAATTTCACAATCACTTAGGTCGAGTGCAATAAAGTACACACTCTCCTATTGAAAATCTATTTAACAATCATTGAAAAGCATTTAACATTCAAGCAAGCATTCACAACAATCCACATGATCATTGGAAGCACAATATCGCGCCCCATTTTTGAAATGAAAAAATAAAAGTGTTTATAGAAAATGGATTTTGATTTAATTTTTGAGTTGAAAATGAGTTTTTGATTTGTTAGAAAATAAATAAGGAAAATGGGTCTAAATGGGACTTAAAAGTGCAACGATTTCGACCCAAAAATAATAGTTTAAAAAGGGTTTTTGAATAAAAATCAGAGTCGCCACTTGGTATTGAATTAAGGTGTACCAAGTCACCTAAAAATGAAATTTTTAAAGAAAATTATGGAAAACCCTTTTAAACGACTCCTAAGTCTACGAAAATCAAAGAAAAAGGTTCGGGAGTCACATTTGAAGAAAGGGAAGGCAAAGATAAAAATCCGAGGCACCCTTGCAACCTAGTCAAGGCTAGTTGCGTGATTTAGTCTAAGATTTTCTTATTTTTACCTAAGAATTTATCACATTTGGATGTTCTATATGAATGCAAACCCTAGACCTAAGAGGGTATCAAAGGGTCAAAATATCTCTTCAAAACTTAATAGGGGCCAATCACATTAATTGTGATGCCCAATTGAGACTTTTAAAGAGGTCACGAATAATGCAAAAATATGTGACTCTAAAAAAAGAAAAGAAAAATAATAAAATAATCATAATTATACAAATATACATGTCCTAAAGGAATGCATCATGTCGGGTATGGGGGACTAATGTTCGTGACTCAATTTTCCCTTTAATAGAGAGAATACGAGCATGCTAAGGTTAGAAAGCCAAATTCGTCCATATCCCATACTTAAGAGGTATTTCCTATCTAATCAAGGAAATGATCTAATCTAATTTCTATTTCCCTAAATGAAGTGCAAGTCTAATGTCATGCTTTCATTCAAAGGGGTAAGGGATATACTTATAAGGGAAAATATGGGATAGGGGATATACGTAAGGGGAAATGTCATGCAAAATGATAAGAAAACCCTAAAAGTGAAAAACATGCATGAGATGAAGTGATTTTATCACACAATTATGATCTAACGCATAGAATGATTCCTAAGGGTTTAGCGTTGGACTAACCCATATTTCTATTTTCTCACTAGCGTTGGACTAGTGAAGAATCGGACAAGGGAACCACAACTAGCGTTGTGTGACAACCCCACCTTCCCCTAAGGCGAACCAAAGGGTTTGGCGGACCGCCTGCCCAACTCTCGCCAGGACTACGATGACGAATCACACAAACCCTAGATTTCGCGCGATAGAACCCAAAGAAAACAAACGATCGGAGACTACTAAGCCGATCACACACAACTCAAACGTTCCGAATGATAATACAACGATTAAATGTGTCTCAACAAGTCCAAAGGTACCATCCCAAACGAATACACTTAATGTACATGATTAAACACTTATATACATACATAGAAAACTTTACAAATCAAAAGTGATACTTGATTAAAACAACTAGGGTTTTGATTACAAAATAGCGTAACAAAAGAACATTTACACTAGCTCGACACTTTCTTCAAAATCACGGTTCAAAAGTATTGTTCCCTGTAAGGAAAACAAAGATAACGGGAAGGGGGTGAGCTTATGCTCAATGAGGTACCAAAAGTACAAGTAGTCATGAATCATGGCATTTCACTTTTCAATTATGCAGTTATACACACCAGATAGGGAAATAAATAAACACTTTATGTGGAAAGCATACAGGTGGCTCTCAGGAGCCAAGGTTCTCATTACTTCACCGGAGCTTGATCAAATAGTAGTTGACACTCCGTCAACTTTCAAATTAAGTAACCCGTCCAGTAGAGCACCACTTTAACACCGATTCCGTCCACCAAACATACCCCTCATCGGGCCCGAACACCTCAACAGTAACAGTGGTTGGTAATACTTGAGTATACCGGAAATTCAGAGTCTCCAATACCCAAAGATTTCCTAGAAGTGGACTACCTGTGAGAACTCGAGGAAGACAAAAATCCGATTTTAGGGTTTTAGGGTTTTATCGATTTTTGTGCACACATTTTTTTTTATTTTCTTTATTATATTCATTTTACATATATTTTATAAGTAAATATAGTTTTTAAACCATTTTTCTAATATAAGTGAGTTCACGAGAGATTTGGAGCGAATAGCGGATGTGGGACCCGCTAGGACGTTAAGTGAGAGAAATTCGGCCAATTAGGTTAAGTTGTGTAGTAAGGCATTAAATTACTGAGTGCTAAGAGATAATTAGAGGTTGGTTAGATGCTTAGTCATTAGTAAGCTAAAGGATAAGGAAAAGATCAAAAAAAGGTGACATGTGTCGCATTTCTATTGGGCCAAGTTTTGCCTAACTTTCTTACAACTTTACTAAAAGTAAAATTTGACCAAAATCATCTTCATTCTTCAAGCATCTTGGCCGAAATTTTTGAGGGAAAAAAAGGAAAGAAGCTTTCAACTTTTCTTTCAATTTCTTGTCCAAATCTTGCAAATCAACCGATAAAAATCCGATTTCCTCCGTAGGAATTGCTTATTAAGGAAGATCAAAGGTGCTTGTGGAGTGATTTTGCAAAGAGAAGCCCTAAGTTGCTACCTTTCTTGGTGATTGAGGTATATTGCTTAGAACTTCAATTTTGTCCATAATAATTGCAAAGTAGTGGCTTATATCGGTTAAGGAGCTTAGTTTATGGATGAATTTGTGGTTTAAAGTAAAGTTAGGTGAATTTCTTATTTTCTTGGGAATTTTTCTGTTTTCATATGATAATTATTGTTGGCTTGGATTGATGGCTTAATATGGTATGGAATTGAAGCTATTATGCGTTACTTGTGGTTAATTGCGGAAATTTCAGCTTTATGTGGAAAAATTCCAGCTTAGGGTTTCTATGGTAGTAATCTGCCCTGTTTTTGCACTGTATGTTCGACCTTGAGGGAGACCGAATTAGCCCTTGCTGAAAACATGAAGGTTGTAGGTATTTGAGTTAGCTAGCTACTGGTAAAATTTCAACTCAATCGGAGCACCGAAACTTGCGAAATAACCGAAATACCCTGACAGTTACAAGCTGCAATTCGTAAACAGTTTTGTGAATTCACCAGTTTGGACTGCATTTGTCACCCTGATTCGTATCCAATTAGCTTTTGGCCAAAACGTAAGACTTGTAGCCCTATGTTTTTAGCTTTCTAAATCCTCTGAAAACACCCCAAACGGAGTTGTGTAGCCTGAGTTATTGCCAGTTAAAGTCAGTGCTGACAACTAGACTGATCTTAAACCTTTGGATCTGTGATTGGCAAATTCGACTTAGATAAGCTATAAATTAGGTTAAGTGGCCTTCATAAAAGTTGTTCCCCTCTGTCTTAGCTTTGAATTGGTATAAGGTTCACCCCGATTCGATAACCATAACTCCGGTTGTGACTAAAATGCTACGAAATGCCAAATCTGCCGTTTAGTTTTGTCTTCAAAACTGATTTTCAATGATACTTTTGCACTTGTGTTATACTGGGATGATTTTGGAGCCTATGGAAGGGCTATTGTGGTAACCTTATTTGTTTGTGTTTCTGGGGCTGATTGAGGAAAATAATGAAGCCATAAATGGCTGGAAATTTGGTAAACACAAAGGGCATGCTGCCCAATTTTCTAGACCGTTTGGTTCCTTCAAGTTTAAGTTGATTCTTAGTAGATGAACGGCTTTTAGGTCATTCAAGCCCCTAGGTCCCCCTATTACCTTTTCGTTCCGAAATCACGCTTTTGCAACCTTGCATTCATAGTTCATTGGATAGGCATACGACTTGTAGTCGAGCCTCACTTGTGCATTTTGTTTACTAGAATTTGGGATGTGAAAACCTCAATTATTTACCTCGGTTATTTTAGGGTTTCTGGGCGATTAAAGTCATTTGGGGAAAACTTTTGAAGTAGCTGCACTTAAATTGGTGAGTGTACCATCCCCTTAAATTGGTGCTTATCTGATTCATCTGTACTTGCAACTTGCAACTTGATTATCTGTGACTTTTGTATGCTTCGTATGAAACGAGGGTGTACTTTATCACACTCGTTTCTCTCATCTGGTTATTCTGGTTCCTGTATACTGTATAAATCTGTATCTGTTCTCTGTACCTGTTAACTGTACCTGTTTTCTGTATTTGTTGATGTCGTTTGGAGAATTAAATCCAACGACCTTTCTGTTACCTCTGAGCTCAAATCCTGTGGCTAGTTATTCGAGTCGAGCCGATAAAGGCCTGGTCGATTAGATGACGAACCACAGTAGTCTGTTTCTGAGAAATTTTTGGGTAATTGAGACTCTGGATTTCTGGTATACTCGAGTATTACCACCCTCTGATCCGTTGAGGTGTTCGGGCCCGGTAAGGGGTATGTTTGGTGGACGGAATTCGGTGTAAAGTGGGGTCTACGGACATGTTGGTTCTATATACGTTGACGGAGAGTCAACGGGTTTGGATCAAGTACCGCAATTGGGCATTTTGGCTCCTGAGAGCCACCTGTATCCTTTCCATTTGAAGTATTTATTCATTTCCCTATCTGGTGTGTACAATTGCATGATTGATATGTGAAACGCCATGATTCATGACTACTTGTACTTTTGGTACCTCATTGAGCGTAAGCTCACCCCCTTCCCGTTATCTTTGTTTTCCTTACAGGGAACAACACTTTTGAACCGTGATTTGGAAGAAAGGGTTGAGCTCGTGTAAATGTTCTTTTGTTACACTCTTTTGTAATCAAAACCCTAATTTTACTTCGAACCAGTATTTCCCTTGACTTGTAAAGTGCCAACGTATGTATATAAGTACTTTTCTTGTTTTCCCCGTATAATTGTTGAGGAATGTATGTCTATGTGTTCTTGATTTGGTAAGTTCCGATTGTTTGTTTTCTTCGGGTTCTATTGCGCGGAATCTAGGGTTTGTATGATTCGACTTCGTAGTCCTGGCGAGAGTTGGGCAGGCGGTCCGCCAAACCCTTTGGTTCGCCTTAGGGGAAGGTGGGGCTGTCACACTACCGTGGTTCGTTATCTAATCGACCAAACCCTTGCCGGCTCGACTCGAGTAACTAGCCCCCGGTATTGAGCTCAAAGGTCATAGAATGGTCGTTGGACTCAACCCTCCAAACGACATCAACAAATACAAAGAACAGGTACAGATAACAGATACAGAGAACAAATACAGATTTATACAGTATACAGGAACTAGAATAAATAGATGAGAGAAACGAGTGTGATAAAGTACACCCTCGCTTCATGCAAAGTATACAGAAGTCTCAAATAATCAGGTTGCAAATAGCAAGTACAGATCAATCAGATAAGCACCAATTTAAGGGAGTGGTACACTCACCAGTTTAAACAACAACTTCAAATGTTTCCTCTCGAAGTACTTGGATCACCGGCACGTCCTAAACCACCAAGGTAAAACAATTGAGATTCGATTACGAGTCATATGCCTAACCAAGTAAATTACCAAAGCAATACAAAAGTATAGTTGTGGAGTGAAAAAGTAGTAGTGGGCCCTAAAGACATGAACGATCCAAAAACCCTTCGCTTCTACCCAAACCATGCCTACAATGATCTACTAACTCCAAACTTAAGGTGCAAAATGAAAGTAAGAATAATTCGAGGAAAACAGGATTTTCCAGTTTTGCGCACCATCACTTGAAAAATCATATCTCACGATTCTTAAGTCCAAAATTGATAAAATTTATACCGTCAGAAAATAGACTCAAAGGGGTACAATTTCTTAGAAGACACATTTATAAGATTCAGATCACAAGTCAGTCGAAATCGAGCCCCAAGTCACAGCTTCATCCGGTAAAAGACAGAACAGGTAGGTAATTTCAGTAAACTTTGAAAAATCACCATAATTCGTACAAACAGAAACAGGATCTAAAATTTTCACGGTTTATAGATCTATGAATCTAGTTTAAAACGCAACAAACGGAACGTAATTCTGATATTTCTACACCAAGTTATAACAGATTTCCCGAGATTGCTCAGGAGTTCCTGCGAAAATTTTGACAGCACCTCCCTTTTCTTTCCTTTACTTTTCCATCCTACAAACCACATCAAACTCAATTCAATTCAGCCACAATTTCACACATAAACCACAAGCTATTAAACACACCTCATTAGGGCTATAATACCCTTCAATCTCAATCAAACAAGAGCCATACAACCACCTATAGCAAAGCCCTAATTTGAAACCCTAAAACTGAAATTTTCCGCATAAACTGGAAATTTCCGCAATTAACCACAATTAACGCACAATAGCTCCAATTCTATACCATATTAAGCCATCAATCCAAGCCAACCATAACCATCATATGAAAACAGAAAAATTCCCAAAAAAATAAGAAATTCATCCAACTTCACTTTAATCCATGAAATCATCCACAAAACAAGCTATTTAACCACTACAAGCCACCAATTTACCATTAGTAGGAACAAAAATTGAGTTGACAAGCAAAATACCTTAATTCTCAAGAAAGGTTGCAACTTAGGGCTTTCTCTTCCAAAATAACTCCACAAACACCTTCAGCCTTTCTTAGCAAGTCACTTTTATGGAGGAATTCAATATTTAATCGGTTGGATTTCAAGATTTAGGCTAGAATTGGAAGAAAAAGTTGAAGCTCTCTTTCTTTTCTTTCTCTCAAATTTTCGGCCAAAGGGGAGCAAAAGTGAAGATGATTTGGGTCAAAATTGGTTATTTAGTAAAGTTAAGAAAGTTAGGCAAGTCATCTCCAGTGAAATCGCGACACGTGGCACCTTTTAGGTTTTATTCCTATCCTCTTGCTTACCAATGGTTAAATACCTAACTAACCTCTAATTATCTCCTAACACCTAGTAATTTAATCCCTTTATGCAAAACTTGACCTAATTGGCCGAATTTCTCTCACTTAACGCACTAGCGGGTCCCACGTCCACTATTCACTCCAAAAATCTCGTAAACTGACTTATACTAGAAAAACATTTTTTAAAACCCTATTTACTCATAAAAATGTCTAGAAAATTTATAGAATAAAGAAAATATAGAAAACGGTGCAAAGGAATAAAATAATGCCTAGAAATAAAGAAAATTTTCGGGTTCTCACACGTTGGACTAGTGTGGTATCGGGAAATGGATAACTACTAGCGTTGGACTAGTGTGATGGGAAAGGGGCCACAACTAGCGTTGGACTAGTGTGGTGACGGCATGCATTCATTTATAACCAAATAAATCATGTAAAACATAATAAAGCAAATAAACACATAAATCACATAAAACACATAACACATAAGCATGATATCTAGATGCAAGACCCTAAGAAATCGAGTAACACGTAACACACAAGCATGCAAGGCACACAAGGCAAATAAAGCAAATAAAGCCCTAACTATTACATTTGGGGGCCCTAACTACAATCTAAAGGGGTAAAGAAAAATAATAACCTAACTTTTACAATTTTGGCATTTAATTGCCCTCCAAATAATTACAAATTAAATTAAAATACACAAAATCGAGACAATTAAAGTGACTAAATAAATAAATGAAAATAAAATAAAACATTCAAAAATCATGCAATTACACACATAAAATCACATAGGAGCACATAGGATCAAATAAAATAAAATAAAATAAAATAAAGAATAGAGTATACCTCCCTTGAATTGACGACCTAAGGAAGTGGAAAATTTCTTATTTACCCTCCAAAAATAAAGAAAAAGGTCAAGGCATCACTTTAATTTAACAAATAATCATAAAAAAATGGAAATAAACATAAAATTGAATCAATTGAATCATGGAAATAACCTACATTTAAGAAATTAAAGCAAGCAGGGACTTAATTGCAAAAATTAACAAAGTTTTGGGGGTTAAATTATAATTATCACAAATATTTGGGGTCAATATTAAAGAAAAATAAAGTTTAAGGACCTATTGGCAATTAAATTAAGGCCTTGATTGAAAGAAGTCAAAGTTTTTAGGGCCACAGTATGATATTTGAAAGTTGAGGGACTGGAATGAAATTTCACCATCAGACTTCTTGACTTAACAGCCATTGGGCCGTTTTTCTTGTTTGCTTGGGCTGAAGCTTCCCAACCCAACCGAAAGTCCAAGGTAAAGGAGCGGGCCAATCTATTATTTTGACCCAAATTTAGCCAACAAAACTGATGGGCTTTGACTCTCTAGCCCAAGCCAAAAAATCCCAAAAAAAAGAAGCCAAATCCACTTTTGCAAACCCAACCAAATAACCTCTTAACCCAAACCACCTATTTCACTAAAACCCAACATAATCAAATGAACTAAAATTATTAAACCACAATTATGACCTAAAATCAAAAATTAATCCAACCAAAAGATTACTTAAAAATATTAAAAGATGATTAAAATCTAAAATGGTGAAATAAGTTCAACTTTTCAATTTTTTTTTTGGGCCATATCAGAATAAGGGGAAACTTGCAGGGTTCAAAATGCAATAAAATAAGGACCTAATCGAAAGAATTATAAAAGTTTTGGGGTCGAATTATGAAGTTCTAAAACTTCTGGGGTTCAAACACAACAACAACAACAACAACAAAAGAAAAATACGGGACTGAAATGATAAAGCCAGACAAAACATCATCTTCTCCAAACAAATTGGACATCCACCGCCATTTCATCCTTCTTCACAGACGGCAGACACCAGAAAATTTATCTTCAGATTCCCCAAAAAAAAAGAAACCCGCATGCATCTCCCCTCATACAATCTCATGTTATCAATTTGAGTCCATACAAAAGGAACACTAAGCAAAAAAGAAAACATAACAGATGCAAAACAAACCCGTCCAAATCTTTCAAAAAAAAACTCTTCTTTGTTTCATGAAAATAAACTACTTTGACAAGCATGGACTGGCTGAATGTTATGCAAAAATAGAAATCAATTCGTTCTTGAAGCTGAACTCTCGGTTGGGCATTTCATCGAGCAACAAACAGGCATAAAAACATCATCGATTCTATGCTCAATTGAAAGCTATAATCAGCCCCAAAATTTTATCAGAAACAAAAAATTCAGTCCAATCAACCCATAAGCATGCGTATTCAAAAATCGTGTATGATCACAGAAACATTGCAAGGAAACAATTTACGAAATCCATGTTTCTAGAGTTTCAAGAGTCTGAACTTAAAAAAAAAGGAAAAAGAAAAAAGGGTAGCTTACAGCTCTCTCAGTGAAGATCCGCGGGTAATGGTGGATTCAGTGAGCCTGCAACAAGCTGCAATCCCTCCGCCCAGTCCTTCTTTGTTCCCCTTTCCTTCTTGTTTCTGTTTTTTTTTTTCAATTTTTCCTTGTTCGGTTTCTTCTTTTTCTCTTTTGCTCTGTTTTTGCCCGAGCTTTGCCTTTTTCCCTTGTTTTTCTCTCTTAGCCGAAGACCTCTCCTCACTTCCCCTTTTTCTTGTTTTCTCCCCAACCCCCAGACGAAGCTCCCTCCTCTTTCTTTCTTTTCCTTTTGCTCTGTTTTTTCCTCCCAGTTTCTTGTTTCTCTTTTTTTCTCTCCAGTCCTCCGTAGCTCCTTTCTAGCTTTTCTCCCTCAAACTCACGAAACCCTTTTCTTACTTGGTTTTCTTTCAGCCCCTCAACCTCTTGCTTAGTTCAGCCGAAACCCTCTGCCCAAGATCTCTCTTTTCCAGTTTTTTTTCTCAGCTAGAGCCTCTCTTCCCTCGTTTTCTTTCTATTCTCTCCCAGCCACTCTCCCCGTTGCTCTTTTCCTTTTTTTTCTTAAGCTCTCTCGGTTCTCTCTATTCTATCACTCTATTCCCTCGTCCCCTCTCAACTCCCTCAACCTCTAGCCGCCCTTTCCTTTCTTTTTTTCTTTTTCTTTTTTTTTTCTTTACTCCTTCAAATCTTAGGCCTCCAAGTGTCTAGATACCTAACCCCTTAGGTATTGTGTTGTCAAAGACATAAAGGGACACCTGTCCCACATGCAAGCTTCCACCTATTCACACATTTTCCTTATTATTTTTGTCATTTTTGTTTTTGTTTTGTTTTGTTATATTTTTTTCTTCAAAAATCAAACAAAGTTAAAAACAAATTAAAACAAATTGAAAACTTTTAAATGTCAATTATTTATATATATTTTCAAATTGAATCCAAAATGATTAAAACAACTTTTTGTGAAAATTTCTTTTTTCTGAAATTTAATTCAAAATATCTTAGCAATAAAATGAAAACAACGAACCCAATTTGTAAAAAATATTAATAAAATAAAAATAATTAAAAACCCTTACTATCACTTAATCAATTACAATAAAAATAAGAAAAATAAAATAAATTAAAATTAAAATTAAAATTTTGATGTCTGCACACAACATGCAAGGTGTGACAACCCCACCTCTCCCTAGGGCGAACCCAAGGGTTTGGCAAACCGCCTGCCCAGTTCTCGCCATGACTCACTCACTAGCATTCTTGAAAATGGTAAGGTTATCAAATCAACCATAATTCAACTTCATTTACAAGCCAAAAGTGAAACATAGTTTTACATTGCCAAAATATCCCAAATACATTCAATCTATAAAAGTACAAATACAAGAAACCTATACATACTAGTTCACGCTTACTTGCTCCAATCTCCACTCCTGTAAGGAAAACAAACTAATGGAATGAGCTAAAAGCCCACTGAGGTTCCCAAACAAGCATTCAAGCAGACAAAACACGGAAACATTTACATTTAGCACTTTGCACACTTGGTACAGTAATAAGCAGTCATTCAAGAATCAATCATTCATTCATTGAAAGGATACGTGCTCACTTGGAGCCATTCATTCAAGTCATTCATTCATTCATTTGCCAACAATTTTCGTTATCCCTCCGACATTAGAAAACATTTGCAAGTGAAAACTCCTTCAGTGTTCTTGTCATTCATTCATTGATTTCATTGTATTGAATTCACTTGCCAGTTCTCCACTAGATTTCGTGGTAACACTCGAGTATACTAAACATTGTCCCAGGGTCACCAGTCGTCCGACCGAGTCTGCTTCTGGCTCGAGTCGACTGGCAACGAAGGGCAAGAGTCCAGTTCAGCCAAAAGGCTTACATTCATGCACAAGTAGCATTCAATCATTGAAAATTCACTTTTGCTTCAGTCGAGTGCGATAAGTACACACTCGCCCATCGAAAATTCATTTAGCAATCATTGGAAAGCATTTAACATTCCGGCAATATTTCACATTGTCATTTAAAGCATACACATGCAAGAAACACTCACCGATATCAGTCGAGTAAATGGCAAAAGTTCATCCCAGGGTTATGCTCGTACTCACCAACAAACCCTAAAAACAACCAAGATAAAGATATTTTGGTCCAACCATCCAAAACTTAAGTGAACAAAGTTTGCATATTAGGCTCAATTATGAGCCACAAGCCTATACAAAATGGCCTCTCAAACACGTAGGGTTCAATGTGAGGACCCGCAAATTTACTTATTTTAAACTCCTATTACTGGCTTATTTAAATATTTAATTGGCCGTTTGCTCTAAATATTTTATTCCAACTTTTTTAGACCCAATTACATGAAACTATGGCTTACATGTATTTTTAAAATGACTTGTTACAAAAATTAAATTTTGGGAAGCTTGTTTAGCGAGAATAGTGAATTCGCGTTTGGAGGCAATAATCGATTTGAGGGTACAATGAGCTTGGAAATTGAAGACTTATACATTAGTCTTGGAGAACTAAGGATGATTAATAGTAGACGAAGAAGAATTAATTGAGAGATTGGATGTGATTAAGTTAAATGAAACTTTTATTGCTCGCGCGTCGATAGTTTCTCGAAAGTCGTACCGCGCGACAAATTGGAGACTTGAGGAATTAATGCTAGACTCATGTGAGGACTCATGTGTTAGTCTTAAAATAAGTATTTTTATGATTAAATACTCAAGTATTACTTAGTTATACTATTGTTATAAGAATTTCTTAGAAATTTCGCTTTATCGCGCACAAGTTGGAAGTTCGCGTCTTTGCGCGCGTGACCAATTGGAAGATTTTAGAAATTATTGTTAGACTACTAAGAGTGAATAATAATAGTATTAAAGGAAGTGCATTAGAGGTTTAGTGCACAAGTGAAACAAACCCGAGAGGAATCGGGCACGAAACGCGCGCGTACGCGCACTAATGAGTGTTGACTTTTGTGCCACAAAAAGGCCACCAGCCACCAAGCTTCTCCAAGAAGCTTTAGAAGTCAGATCTCTCTCTCTCTTCTCTCATTCTGGTCGGCCAAGCTCCAAGGAAGAAGAAGGAAAAATTTCATCTCATTTCACTCCAAAATCTTGCTCCATTTCATCTCAAATCTTGCAACCAACTTCCACTTCACTTGGAGATCATCTTGGGCAAGGAGAAGAACTTCATTCTCATGGTTTTCTTGAGCTTAAAGGGACCAAAAATTTCTGGTTTAAGATCATCTAGGAGGTAATGATCATCTAACCCTTAGATCTTGGCTTTTGTGAGTTGATTTGCACTTGGAAGCTTATAGATTCATGTGGGTACCTCTATATTGTTGGAAATCTTGTGAGTGGGCTCTATCAAATCCCACAATGGACTTGATGAACTGATGTGATGATGTTGGATGTTATTTATGATGATTTAGTGCTTAAACAAGTGATTATAAGTTGAATGGTGGAAAAACAACTCAAAGGAAACAAAAGGAAATAATTGCCGGTTCTGCCCCTGCTTTGGCCGCGCCTCTTGGTGCAATTTTTTGTGGTCCAATTGACTTGATTTTGATTTCAATATGTTGTATAGGTTGTGTGGAAAGTTTCCACCAAAAATCACTTGATTTGGATGGGTAAATGTTTAGATTTCGAAAGAGTTTCAAAACTGGAAATTGTGTCCCGTATTGCTCTGGCAGTAAATTTCAAATGACCATAAATCTTTGATCTGATGTTGAAATCGAGTGATGTTTGCGGCATTAGAAACTAGACACTTTAATTTTTCCAACGGTATAAAATGTAACCCCTGATTCTACCTGAGTGAACCGTACCAATTGTTCAAAGTTGCCTGTCCTGTTTCGTTGCTCTGTTAGAGGGTCAATGAGATGCTGGAAATTGTGGCTTATATTTGAGCTAGCTATGGACAGTATTTTAAACCCATTTCTTCTGAGAAAATGTAGCCTTATGAGTGTAGTTTCCAAATCCACCAACCATGCATAATTTCAAGTTGAAATGAGTGAGTTATGGCCTAATTTCAAACCTGCGTTAGTGATAGAAAACCCTAGTTTTGGGCTAGCCAATAGCTTATTTCGAATTGGGACTTGTTGTTTTGAAACTCTTGGTGTTAATCACCTACCAAATGCATCTTGAATGTTTCTTAGACCTTTCCTTCATAAATGAACCATGTTTGAGAAAATTTCATTGGCCAAATGTTTGAGAAAAGGAAAATGGAAGTACAAGGCAGCTTTGCCTTGGAAATTTGGAAACTTTAGTGGCTTGATTAATTGACTTCCCGTACGAATTTTTGCATGAAATTTGACAGAGGAATAGCCCTTATATGGTAGTGTAATCATACCAAATTTGGTGCCATCCCAAGTCTATTTTGATGCCCAACTAGAATCCTAAAGTTTGTGACTCAAATCTGGAATTTGCCCAGTGGACTTCATTTTTGTACCAACTTTGAGCTACAATATCTTGGCGCTCAAAACTCCGATTCTTGTTCCGTTTGTGGTGTTTTAAACTTTTATTGTAACTCTAATTGCGTTCCAAATTTAGAGGCTAGCTCGCATTCTGTGAATTTTTCCGAATTTCCAAAGTTGGCCAAAAACTAACCCCGAAACTGTCTTGATAACCCTAAAACAGTAACTTTGAGCCGAATTTTGAATGCCTTCAATTTGGAATCATGGAAAAGTGTCTTCTATGAAGTTTTAGTACTTTGGAAGAAGTTTCTAACGGTACCAAGTTTTCCAATTTTGGACTTATAGAGAATGAGATACGATTTTTCCAAAATTGCTTGACAAATCGGAAATTTCCAAACTTAAAGGAAATTGAGCTTTTAGAACTCATCATTTTCCCTCAATACCACTTGACCGTTTTACACTTGATTTCAAGATGAAAATCAGATTTTTCCTTGTATTATTAAAACCCCGCTTTTGAGTCTCGATTTACGAGTAATTAAGGCTCATTTTCATGATATTTTTCTAGATTGTACAATTGTGCAATCTTTCGTGATAATTGGGGTTTCTAAGTGGTAGTTCATTATTATTTGCTCAGGCGCTCAAGGGGACCTTCAAGAGGAACTCGAAGCGGACGCTTAAACACTTGTCTGAGCACTTACTCACTTGTTTTCAATTGGTGAGTGTTCCATATAGGAGTACGTAACTTGAATAGCTTTACGACATGTTTACTCCATGGTCATTAGGTGTTAACTGTTAAGTACTACCGATAAATGCTCCTATGAACTTTGCCACCGTAGGTAACTTGAATAGTATTTCTACATGTTTACCGACTAACCGTGAATTATGACCGTTTACCGATTTACTTGATTACCTGCTTACTTGATTACTTGACTACTTGATTACTTGATTATTGTAAATTACATGTTCATATGAAATTACCGCATATTGCTTACGTGTTTAAGCGTTAAATGTTGCCTATAATTGCTCTTATGAAATTGCCACAATTTTAAAGCGAGTGTGTACTTTATCTCACTCGTCCTACTAAAATGACAAATTACTACCGTTTACCAATTTACTTGATTACTTGTGCATGTTGTAAGCTCTAAGCTGAACTGGGCCCTGCCTTTGGTTACTAACTTGCTCGAGCCAGGACTGGGTTCGATCGAGTGGGACACCGTTTCGGTATACTCGAGTACTACCGCTGGAGGGATAAGGTGATGGCCTGGCAAATCGAGGGGGTCACTGGAGTCATAAGGTGAAGTGGACCGAAATTGTTCCAAGTGAACACCGTATCCTTTAATGTGTGTTTATTTCTGTACAATGATAACTGTTTCATGATAATGTGCCAATGTACAACCTTGAACCATACATGTATTATGCTCAAATTACTTGATTTAGTAGAGCTGCTAGAGTGTGTTGGAACCTCACTGGGCTGTTTAGCTCATCCCACGTTTTTGTTTTCCTTAATAGGGTTCGAGGCCAAAGGTGCTCGTGAATAGTACTAGATTGTTTTTTCTTTTGAAGACCTTAAGTTGTATTATAGCGGATGGTTGTAGTACATATTCTTTTGGATTGTATTAAGCTTGAAAGTTAACTAATTGTAAGTATGAAGTATTTTGGAGTACTTTAATTATATATTGAAATTATTTGAAGTATTTCGAGCTTTTGAATTATAGATTGTAGTGAGTCCTGGCGAGAGTTGGGCAGGCGTCCTGCGGATACCCTTGGGTTCGCCCTAGGAAGATGTGGGGGCGTCACATTCAAGGGCAAATTTGAAGGTGCAAATCAAGGAAAATCTAAATGTATTCTAAAAGTGAGAAGAGCAGTTTAAGAATCCAAAATCTCACCAAAATAAGGTTTAAACTCCAGAAAATGTTTTCCAAAGTTTTTCAAGTCCCACTCAATCCATTTGATAAAATTTTCAGCTTTGGTGACATTCTTTGAAAAAGTATAACTTGAGTTCCGTAAGTCAAAAAATCACAAAACTTACACCATTAGAAAATAAACTTGAATCACTAACAAGTTTTAGAAGACATCTTCGTGAAATTCAACTCATAGATTAGTCAAATTTTCAGTTCAAAATCACTGCTGTCTCATGTGCAAAATCAGAATAGTCATGATTTTTGAGAAATTTTACAGATTTGCTGGTATTTATAGAAGTTGAACTAAACCCTAAATTTTATACGGTTGAAATCCCTATGAGTCTACTTTCAAACGAAACAAACAGAACTCAATTCCGACTTTCCTATAAGAAGTTATAGTCAAATTTCCAAAACTGCACAGAGTTTCCTGCGAAAATTTCCAGCAAAAGTAGAGTTTGAGGAAACAAAGTTTTCCCCCCTTAAAACTCTTTATTTTTCACTCAATTCCAACATACATCTTTAGATTAATGTATTATAAAGTATATTGGGTAACAAAGTAAGATTTACCGGTCACAAATCATGGTGAAAAGCTGGGCAATTTCCTCTCTCCTAATCGGCCAACTCTAGTAGAAATTTCAGTAAATTTTCCTCAGGTCTTTCCAACAAAAGTTCCAACTTTCAACCTTATTTCCATGGCAATTACACAATATATCATATCCAACATGTCATGAGTTATATAGCATGTATTCTTACCAAAGGAATCCATTAAATTTCCAATTACAAGTCTGCAAATCAAAACTATCAATCACATGCCCTTAAATCGAAATTTCAGCAGCCTATAACTTAGAAAAGTGATTTTTCTTCCACAAAACCCCTACCTTTTGGCTTAAATTTAACATACAACTAGAATACCCAAAAGTAATGGAGAAATGAAAGGTTTTATAGCAATTTTACCTCCCTTTTCCTCACAAAACAAAAGTTGGAAATTTCTCAACATAACCTGAAAATCATGAAATCCACCATACAAATCCTTCCTTTAACTTCTATAATATCATATATCAATTAAACTCAATAATAAGAGAAGATTTCTTGCAAAGTTCACCTCTTTACCTCCAAATCCAAGGATAGCAAACAAATCAAGAAGGTTGCAAGGCTTTCTTCCTCCAAAACTTCTCCAATAGCTTCCTTCCAAGATTGATTCAAGGTTTTATGGAGTGGATTAGGGTTTTTCTTTGGTTTCTTCATGATTCAAGCAAGAGACCAAGGCTGGATTTTTTTGTGTTTTCTCTCCGTTTCCTCTCTCAAAACTTCGTCCATCATGTGTGCAAGAAGAAAAAAGTGATGAAGACAAGAAGGTTTGGTCAAGATAAGTAAGAAAAATGCTCGGTCTTGGTCAAAATTGGTTGGTCAAACTTGATTGGTTAATTGACAAATGTCAAGAAAAGATGTATTGTCTATCTTTTTGTCTCTCTATTTGTCTCTAATCACTAACATATCTAATGCCCCTCTATTTAACTCTTAACACCACTTGTCATGTAATTCCTTTTGTGTAAAACTCCCTCTAATCCTGCAAATTTATCGCACGCACCTCACTAGTTGATCACACTAGTATCATGCACTATTAGACATAACATGCATCAAATGAAACATTGTGATAGCCCCACCTTCCCCTAGGGCGTACCCTAAGGATTAGCGAACCGCCTGCTCAACTCTCGTCAGGACTACTAAGCCGAAAACACATTTACCAAACCATACAGTGCAATAGGACTTCAATTAAATGCTCCAACGAAAAGCGCAAAGAACTGAGGCCACATCAGAATCCGGCCAAAAGTTGGCCGGATAGATGGCCGGATTCAAGGCAGTGACTAAAACGAAAACTTCTCATTTTCCCTTGACAATCCGGCCAAGTATCCAGCCAATATCTGGCCGGATTCCCTGCAGTGGTTTCCAGCCCGATTTCTTTTCTCTCCTTGATCAAATTCCGTACTCGCCCGATCATTCCAACGGATACAAGAAAAGTCCACCAAAGCCATAGAAACGTAACATCGCAAACGAATACACTTAATAAACATGGTTAAACACTTATATATATTTACATTGGAATGTTCAACAGTTCAACTGGCAATACAAGTCAGAATATCCATAATTTATCAAAGTACAATTAGGGTTTGCCAGTACAGAGGAGTTTAATCAAAAGAATATCTATAACTAGCTCTACTCTTTTCTACAAAAATCACGGTTTCAAAGTTTGTCCCCTGTAAGGAAAACAAAGGTAACGGGAATGAGCTTTCACCCAATGAGGTACCAACAGGTCAAGCAGTCAGATATCACGAAAGTACGCACGTAATCAATCAGATATAGATATCAAATAAAGAGGAGGGAACACCACAGTTAAACCAGAAGTAAAAGGATACAGATGGCTCTCAAGTGCCAATTTCTTCTTTTGCATTACCAGAGCTTGATCAAGTAGTAGTTGACACTCCGTCAACTTTCAAGTAAAGTAACCAGTCCAGTAGAGCACCACTTTACACCAAATTCCGTCCACCAAACATACCCCTTACCGGGCCCGAACGCCTCAACAGGAACAGGGGTAGTAATACTCGCGTATACCAGAAATCCAGTCTCCAATACTCAAAGATTCCAAAGAAACAAGCCCCCATGGCTTGTTAATTTTCCTCGACCAAACCCCTTGCTGGCTCGATTCAATTAATTACCAATGGGGTTAAGCTCAGATTTAACAGAAAGGTTGTTCGATACAAGCCTCCAAACAACATCATATCAGGCACAAGTAACAGATTCAGATTGATACAGGAACCAGTAAAACATGTAAGAGAAATGAGTGTGATAAAGTACACCCTCGTTTCGTCCAGAATAAACAGATGGTATAGTCATTCAAGTCACAAATTGCAGGTACAAGTAAATCAATTAAGCAACAAGTCATGCGAGTGGTACACTCACCAATCAATGGCAACACTTCATTTTATCCTTGATTCGTCGTCTTGAACTCACTTGAGTCCTGTGGCCATATAGTATATAAAAGGCTAGCAACACAAAATCAAAATACATGAAGAAATCAAGGTTGCTTAGACTTCATTTCCTTTCACTTAAATCTCCATTCCAGTCATAAACCATACTCAAAATGATTTACCAACTCCAAACTTAAAGTGGGAAATGAAAGTAAGAACGGTTCTAGGAAAACAGAATTTTCCAATTTTGCGCAACACTATTTGGAGAATCATATCTTAAGATTCTTAAGTCCAAAATTGATAAACTTTATACCGTCGGAAAATAGATTCAAAGTGTTACAAGTTCTTAGAAAACACATTTGTAAGATTTAGTCCACAAGTTAGTCAAATTTGAGCCTCAAGTTTCTACTTTATCCAGTAAAAGATAGAATAGGTATGCAATTTCAGTCAATTTTGAAAAATCATAGATATTCAAGATAATTGAGAAAAAGGTTGAAATTATCACGGTTGATAGTCCTCTGACTCTAGTTTCAAACGCAACAAACGAAACTAGATTCCGACTTTTCTATATCAAGTTATAACAGATTTCCCGAGACTGCATAGGAGTTCCTGCGGAAAATTTCAACAGCACTTCCCCTTGTTTTCTTTACTTTTCCATCCAAAACTCAACACCCAATTTCCTCTCAATTTAACCTCAATCACAACCACAAGTTATAGGCCATCTATACACTCATTTAAGGCCACAACCATCCCAATATAGCACATATATAACCCAAACACCAACCACAATAAAGCTGAAAATTGAAAACCCTAAATTACAATTCATGATCACAAGCTAGAAATTTCTATTCTAAGGCCAAAGAAGCATATAAAAGCTAGCTAATTCACATAGCAAAGCTACCAAAACATGGCAATTACTTAAGCTTCATATATGAATAGAACATTCATCATAAAACTGAAAATTTCCCAAATCACTACTTCAAGCATGAAATTTCTCATAAAACTACCTATTTTGCAACCCTAATCCACTAATATGCAAGTAGTAGAAGTAGAGGAAAGTTTGTTGCCAAGGTTACCTTGTAACTTCGAGAAAGATGAAAGCTTAGTGCTTTTCCTCCAAAACTCCCTCCACTCCAGCCCCTAATCTTCCTTAGTTAGCACTTTGTATGGAGTAATTTACAAAGTTGGTGGCTAGAACTCAAGATTCAAGCAAGGATTGAGGTGGAAGTTGAAGTTCTCTTTCTTGTTTTTCCTCTCACCATTTTCGGCCAAGCAAGGAGAAATGAAGACAATTTTTTTGGTCAATTTTGGTTTTAGGAAAGTTAAGTAAGACTTGGTCAAATTCCAACATCCAATGGTTTCGCGACAAATGGCGTCTTAGGGTTTTGTTCTCATCTTCTTGTCTTCCAAAGCTAATTTATCTAGCTAACCTCTAATTATCCCCTTAACACCTTATAAAATATATTCCTTTATGCAAAACTTCACCTAGTAGCCAAAATTTTATCACACTTACCGTACTAGCGGGTCCCACGGCCATAATACATTTCAAACTTAGTATAAACTAACTTATACCAAGAAATAATTTAAAAACTTAACTCACATATAAACATATCTAGGAATTTAAGGTAATAATTTAAAGTAAAGAAAATGAATTAAAAAAAATACATAAAATACAACCTAATTTTCTGGGTCCTCACAAACATGCACCAAGTAAAATAAGAAAATAGGTCAAAATCATGATTCAACTAATAAAACAACCAAGAATTTGAGGCAAGTAAATGAAAATCAAAGAAAATATGTAACTAACTATCGGGTCATAACACAACTTGCAAACATCTAAAAGAGAGCAAAAATGAACAAAACTTTTTTTCTTTTCGTGGTCAAAGCTAGGGTTTGAAATCTCTTGTATTAAAATCTCTTTCTTTCCTTAAATATGTCATGCCACAAAATGTTAGGCAATCAATTAAAAGAAACAATAAGGTATAACAGTCCATTATCATTCACTGTATATACAAGCAAGTAAGACAAAATGAAAGGTATGAAAATTTTGGGTCCTCACATAAGGAACATTCACCAATAGTCAAGGCAATCAATTAAAAGAAACAATAAGGTACAACAGTCCATTATCATTCATTGTATATACAAGCAAGTAAGCCAAAATGAAAGGTATGAAAATTTTGGGTTCTCACTCAAGGAACACTCACCAATAGTCAAGTAAGGAAGACAAGGGAAAGCTTTCACAAGTTCTCCTCGGGGTTTCGCTCGAATTTCTCTTGAATATCTAAGACACGCACAATCAACGATTACCTATAATCGTTCAACCAAGGCCAAACAATTTCCCCTTAACCCTTCACTCAAGCATGCTCAATTTCTTGTCAAATTAAAAGAGAAACTCTCTTCACTTAACCACTAAGATAACACTTAAGAGGAGATTTAAAAGTGCTCCATTTGTAAGTTTTTGATGAAGGAACACAAGTGATCAAGGGTGATCAAGGGACAAGCGATCTGTGACAGCCCCACCTTCCCCTAGGGCGTACCCTAAGGGTTAGCGAACTGCCTGACCCAACTCTCGCCAGGACTACTAAACTGAACACACACAAACTAAAACGTTCGGAAAGATATTGTAGCGCTTAGACGTATCGACGACCAAGAATAACGAAAAACGAAACCGAAACTGAAAATGAACAGTGACTGCCACGTCACAATCCGACCGGATTCAGGCCAGAGAGCAACCGAAATTTGTTTTCAAAAACCCCTGCAAATCCGGCCAGATATCCGGCCAAGAACTGCCCGGATACTCGGCCGGATTCTGATGAACAATTCCCACTAGAAATTTCCCTTTTCCTCGCTCAACTTCCGCACTCGTCCAAAAACCAATCAAGTACAAGGAAACTTTAAATAACACTAGAGAATGTACATTCCCAAGAAAATATACTACATATACATGAGGAAACATTCATATATACACATGTTAATGAGTTTACAATCAAAAGGGAACATCAAATTGAGGTACATTTAGGTTTCCAACGGTCGAGGAGCTATACAAAAGAACAAAAGAATATCCAACTAGCTCAACTCGCTTCTCAAAATCATGATTCCAAAAGTTGTTCCTGTAAGGAAAACAAAGATAACGAGGGTGAGATTTCGCCCAGTGAGGTACTAGTAAGTCACACAACCAAAATTCACAAACGCAATCATGCTCAATTACACACGGCCATCAAACATAGAAGAAAGAGCACCACAACGAATTTAGAAGTAAAAGGATACAGGTGGCTCTCAAGAGCCAGTTTCCCCATTGCAGTTCTTGATCTCATCTCGTTGACCCTCCGTCAACGTTCGAGGAAACGAACATGACCGTAGATCCCACTTTACACCCAGTACCTTCCACCATACATTCCCCTTACCGGGCCCGAACACCTCATAGTAACCAAGGGGGTAATACTTGAGTATACCACAGGATCGAGGAGATAACACTCCACTGGACAAACAGTAACCCCATGATTCGTTACCTAATCGACCGGCCCATACCGGCTCGACTCGATTAACGACCACTGAGGTTTGAGCTCAGATATCACAGTAAAGTTGTTGGACTCATGCTCCAAACGACATCAAGCCATGCACAAGTCAAATTCACAGTTATACAGTAATCAGTTACACAGGTAAGAGAACGAGAGCGATAAAGTACACTCTCGTCTCAGGCACAGAGTTCACAATCATTCAGTCCAAAGATTCAAGGACAATCAATCATTTAAGCATTTAATCATGCAATAGTACACTCACCAGCTTAAGCAAAGTGAGTTCACAAATTTCCGTCCGACGTAGGCCTTGGATCACCGGCACGTCCTAAAACAAGTAAGAAGCAACAATTGAGACTCGAACACGAGTCGTACTCATTCAATGAACTACTAATGCAAGACAATATAGCTTGGAAGGGAAAATATATAACATTAAGGGCTAAAAGTATAAACAAGCCCAAAACCTTTCATTTCTATTTAACCTCAACCTAAACACAAAGAAATCCAATACCCTCAACATTTGGACAGCATTTCCCCCTAAATTTTCATACTTTTCCATCCTACAAATACCCATCAAACTTCATCCAAAATAACCACAAGTCACCTACGATTTATAGGCTATACAACACACCTTATTAGGGTTACAATACCCTTCACTCTTAATCAAACAAGATCCATACAACCATCCATAGTAAAGCCCTAATTAGAAACCCTAAAACTGAAATTTTCCGCACAAACTGAAATTTTCCGCAAACAACCACAATTAACATATACAAGCTTCACTTTACACCAAATCAAGCTATCATTCCTTGGCTAATCATTAATCATCATATAAAACAGAAAAATACCCAATAAATCTGAAATTTATCAAAACCCTACTTTAAATCATGAAATCTTCCATAAAACAACCTACTTAGCTACTATAAGCCTCTAGTTTACCCTTTTAGGAACAAAGAATGAGTTTCTAAGCAAAATACCTTGATACCTCAAGAAAGGTGGTAGTTTAGGGTTTTCTCCTCCAAAAAACTCCACCAATACCTTTAAGCTACCTTAGCAAGTCACTTTTGTGGACAAATTTGAGATTTTAGTGGTTGGATTTCAAGATATGAGCAAGAAATGGAAGATAAAAGTTGAAGTTTTCTCTCTTTTCTCTCCTTAAGAAGCTCGGCCAAGAGGGTTGGAAATGAAGATGATTTTGGGTCAAAATTGATGTTTTAGTAAAGGTAAAGAAAGGTAGTCAAGTCCAACTTCGAATAGGAACGCGACATGTGGCACCTTTTATGTTTAAACCTATCTTCTTGTGTCTCCATGGTTAATCCATCT
Organism: Coffea humblotiana; assembly: GCA_023065735.1. NCBI lineage: Eukaryota > Viridiplantae > Streptophyta > Magnoliopsida > Gentianales > Rubiaceae > Coffea > Coffea humblotiana. The sequence continues at coordinate 213,110 of JACYVW010000016.1, read as the reverse complement.
AGGTAACCTCTAATTATCTCCTAACACCTAATAATTTAACCCCTTTATGCAAAACTTAACCTAATTGGCCGAATTTATCTCACTTAACGCACTAGCGGGTCGCACGTCCAATATACACTCCTAATATTTCATGAACTAACTTATACTAGAAAAATGATTTTAAAACTATTTTTACTTATAAAAATATCTAGAAATTTAATAGAATAAAAAAATATAGAAAACATGTGCAAAAGAAATAAAATAATGCCTAGAAATAAAGAAAATTTTCGAGGTTCTCACACTCTCTCCCCCTTAAAGAATTCCCGTCCCCGAAATTTCTTACCGTGGTTTATAAAAACTCAGGGTATTTCTTTTGGCATCTCTTCTTCCACCTTCCAGGTTGCCTCTTCTCCCCCCGTGATTTCTCCACAGTATTTTCACAAATGGGATTTGTTTGTTTCTCAACTCCTTAACTTTGCGGTCGAGTATTGTACAGGTCTTTCCTCATAGGTGAGTGACTCATCTATCTCAATCTCTTTCGGGTTGTAAAATGTGGGTTGGATCGGGATAATACTTTTTGAGCATCGAAACATGGAAAACGTCATGGATTTTGGACAAACTTGATGGTAGCTCGAGTCGGTACGCTACTTTTCCAACTCTTTGGAGAACTTTGAAGGGTCCTACAAATCTAGGTTGAAGTTTCTTTCCTCTACCCGCCGTGACACTTCGTAATGGTGTAATCTGAAGGAAACACGGTCTCCACTTTCGAACTCCAAGTCTTTTCCTTCGATTGTCCGCGTAGCTCTTTTGTCAACTTTGAGCTGTCTGGAGTCTTTGACGTATCAACTTAACCTTTTCTTGTGCATCCTCCATCCATGGAATGATTGTTGGATCTAGAACCTTCTTTTTCCCCACTTCATCCCAATAAACCGGTGAGCGACACTTTCGTCCATAGAGAGCTTCATATGGTGCCATTTGAATCGACGAATGGTAACTATTATTGTAGGCAAACTCTACTAAGGTCATGTGTTGGCCCCAACTACCCCCAAAATCCAAGATACAAGTTCGTAACATATCTTCTAGGGTTTGAATGGTTCGTCGGACTGTCCATCCGTCTGGGAGTGATAAGTGGTACTAAGGTTGAGTTTGGTTCCCAAGATTTCCTGAAATTTCTGCCAAAACCTAGATACAAAACGAGGATCTCTGTCCGACACTATACTCACTAGAATCCTGTGCAGTCTCACGATTTCATTCATATACAGTTGAGCCAACTTCTCCAGGGAATACTTCATGTTTACAGGTAAGAAATGGGCTGATTTGGTTAACCGATCGACGATCACCCAACGGCATCATGTCCCTTTTGTGTTCTGGCAATCCAGATACAAAAGTCCATCGCGACGTTTTCCCACTTCCATTCAGGGTATCTCCAGAGGTTGCAACAAACCAGAGGGTTTTTAATGTTCAGCCTTAACTTGTTGGCAGACGAGGCAGATTGTACATAATGGGCAATTTCCCTCTTCATGTCATTCCACCTAATACAACTTCCGTAGATCCTGATACATCTTATTACTACTCGGATGGATCGTATATTTTGATCGATGGGCTTTCCTCCAAAATCTCCCTTTTTAAAGCTTCATCCTTAGGCACCACTATTCGGTTCCGATACTTCAAAATCCCTTCGGAACTCAAATTGAAATCAGGCAATTCCCCCTTCTCCACCTTTTCCCCTCCATTTTTGGACCGTCGGATCCTCCTTCTGGGTCTCTTTGATTCGACCTAAGATAGCAGATGTTACCCGGATATTCCCAAAGATTACCTTTGACATTCCAAACTAGGGTTCCACTCACTAATTGCCCCTAGCATCTCCCACTCCTTAACCATTAACCCAGCTATTTGAGCCTTTCGACTTAAGGTGTCGGCTACTACATTCGCCTTCCCTAGATGGTAGTTAATCGTACAGTCGTAATCCTCTAAGAATTCCATCTACCGTCGCTGCCTCATGTTTAGTTCTTTTTGGGAAAATAGGTACTTAAGACTCTTATGGTCAGAATAAACCTCAAAGGTTATCCCGTACAGGTAGTGTCTCCACTTTTTCAGGGCAAAAACAACTGCAGCTAGCTCCAAGTCGTAGGTTAGGTAGTTTTGTTCGTGAGGTTTCAATTCCTAGAGGCAAAGGAAATCACATTCTTATTCTGCATCAACATGCACCCCAATCCTTCCCGAGAAGCATCAGTAGAAACGGTGGAAACTATCCTTACTGTTAGGCAGGGCTAGAATAGGGGCCATGGTTAACTTCCGCTTTAGTTCTTGAAAACTACCTTCACACCTAGTGTCCCACAGAAAATGACCATTATTTTTTGTGAAATCGGTTAAGGGACTGTCAAGTTTTGAAAAATCCTTAATAAACCGACGATAATATCCAGCCAACCCTAGAAAGCTACGTACTTCAGTGGAAGTTTCTGGTCTTTTTCCACTCAGTCACCGCCTCTACTTTCGCCGGGTTCTACAGTGATACCCTCTTTTCGAAATCAACATCCCCTAGAAATGAGATTTTCTCCAGCCAAAATTCACACTTACTAAATTTGGCATATAGCTGATGATCTCTTAGAGTTTGTAAGACTAACTTCAGATGCTGCTCATGTTCCTCTCGGGTTTTTGAATAGACCAAAATGTCATCAATAAACACCATGACAAATCGGTCCAGGTAGGGTTTGAAAACTAAGTGCATCAAATCCATAAAGGCGGCATGGGCATTGGTCCAAACCAAAGGGCATAACGGCAAATTCGAAATGCCCATATCTAGAATTGAAGGCAGTCTTTGGTACATCCTCCTTCCGAATCAACAACTGATAATATCCCTGCCGGGAGGTCTTAATTTCGAAATACCAACCGCTCCTTGTAGTTGGTCAAACAATTCATCGATATGGGGCAGTGGGTATTTATTCTTAATGGTTACATTGTTCAACCCCCGATAATCTATACACAACCTCAAGGTCCCGTCCTTTTTTTTAACAAATAGTACAGGGGCTCCCCCAAGGAGATCCAGTCTCTCGAATAAACCTCGTTCCAACAAATCTTGCAACTGTAACTTCAACTCCTTAAACTCAGCAGGTGCCATCCGATAGGGGGTCTTAGAGATAGGTGACGTCCCCGGTAATAAATCAATCTTGAACTCTATCTCTCTCTCCGGAGGTAAGGTTACTAATTCATCAGGGAACACATCCGGATACTCACTCACTACCGATACATCTTCTACCCTCAACTTATTAGTGGAAGTGTTTATACGAAAAGCTAGAAACCCTTGCGGCCCCTCTACTCAGTAGTTTCCTAGCCTCGATTACCCGAAATCAATGCAGATGAGGCTAAGCTACCCCTTACATCTAGCCTTAAGGTCGCCTCCCCAGGTATACGAAATTCTACCACTTTCCTCTTACAGTCAAGTTGGGCATCATACTTAGCTAACCAGTCCATACCTAATATAACGTCGTATCCCTTAATAGCTAAGCCTACAAGATTCCTCAATAATTTTCTCTCTCTTACCCAAATTTCACAATTTGCATACATCATGCTAGTGATCAAACGTTGGTTCCCCGTAGGAGTACTAACTTCCAAGTCATAAGGCAAACTAACAGGTTTTATATCAATACCGCATATAAAATCAGGGTTAACAAAGGAATGGGTAGCACCGGGGTCTATCAAAATCCTAGCTAGACGGTGGAAGACAGGGATCGTACCTTCTACGACCCCCGATGAGTCAGGGACTCAATGTTGCTCAAGGAAGTACACTCGAGCTGGCACTTTAGGTTTCGTTCCGTCCACTTTAGATTGCCCCGAGCTGGCCCTTGAAGATTGCGGGGTGACTCTCGCTTCTCGAGGTAACACCGGACAATTAGCAATTTGATGCTCCGCACTCCTACAGCGTAAGCATTTCCTTTCCTTCCTCCAGCAGTTGTCCTCCGTGTGGTTTGGTTTCCCACAGTATCCACAAGGACCCCGTGAAACAGAGGCTGAGCTTCCCTGTGAGGCACTTCTCTGCTGGCCTCGTCCAACCCGAACCACCCCTTGACGAGGTCCCTCTCGAAATTCCCGACAATCTCCCTCCTCCGGTCCCTCTTCCAGACTTAGGAGGGTTACCCTTCTCACCTTGCCCCGAACTACTCCCAGAAAATCCCCGTTTTCTCACCTGGAAGTTTCTAACTTGAAGTCTAGCATTTTCCACTCGCAGTGCTTTCTCTACCGCCTCACTAAAAATATTAATCTGAGCTACCGCCAGATCCTTCTGAATTTCCACATTCAGCCCCTGAATAAATCGCCGTATCCTCCTTTGTTCCGTTATAATAAGTTCAGCGGCGAACTTAGACAGTCGAGTAAACTGGCTTTCATACTCGGCCACCGTTTGAGTTCCTTGGCGCAGCCTAATGAACTCATCCTCTTTCTTTTCCTGGACCAAGGGCGGGAAAGTACTTCGCATTGAACTCCCTCATGAAGTTTACCCATGTCTTTGGCGTTTGCTCTCTCTCCCACTTTGTTCGAATAACGTTCCATCAAGAACGGGTGGCCCCTTCCAACTGAAAGACAGCAAAAGTAACCTGTCTCTCCTCCAAATAGCGTAAGGCCGCAAAGATATTTGTCATTTTCTCCAGCCACCTTTCGGCCATGTCTGGGTCTGGTCCCCAAGGAATTTTGGAGGGGAGAACTTTTGGAACCGTTCGAGGGCTCGGTCTTCACCCTCTACATGACAGCCCGGGTTCCCAGGTTGGTGAGCAGGGTGTTGGCCCTGGTGTTCCACTACGTGGGCCAACAAGTCAGTCATTCGCTGAATAGCAGCGGCTACCTGAGCATTTGGGTCAACTCTAGGCTCAGGGTTAGGTTCAGGCGTGGGTTCCCGATTACCCCTTTCAGTCGAAGGTTGCCTAATTCCGCGTCCACGGCCACGGCCACTACAAGTACCCCTCCATGGTTTTAATCCAAATCTAGGGTCGAAACACAGGTACAATATTAAAGCAATAGATAAACATGAACAAGAAACAAGAAATAAGCACTAGACAAAAGCATCTATGCATATAACACACACAGATATATTAAACAAGTCATACAGTAGCAGTCAGTCAAATATATACAAAAGCAATCCTATGAAAGTAGCGGGGTCATCCAAAAATAAAATATACAAAGTTGGGTCAAAATACAAAAGTAGCTAACTAATAGCTTTTCCCCAACTAGTCCCCACATGAGATCAAAACACAGCTCAAAGGAGCTCTAGCCTAGTTCCCAACTGAACACACGGACTCTCCCCCTTGACTAGAACTAGGCGTGCTCTCCTCATCAGATGTTCCATCGCTGGAAGCCTCCCCTTGCACATTGGCGCCAATCACTCCTTGGATTAGCGCCTCACACTTGTTAATAATGCCTCCCGACCGGTCTCTAACTACCCTAACTACCCCTCGTAAGACGATCAGTAGCCACGTGCAACTGCTCTCTAAGAGCGTTGGTTCTCTCTTGCACCATAGCAACATCCCCTTGGAGCTCACGAATCCGGTCAGCTTGCATTCGCATAACACCCCTCAACCTCACCATTTCGGTTTGGTCCCTAGCAGTGGCTCGCCTAAGCCTTCTCCGCTCATCAATGACGGCCACGACTACCCGGTCTATGTAAGAGTAGTTCTGGCAACGACTACAGCGGCGAGTCCGACTAGCGGCACTCCATCGGCGGATTGGTCCTCCAGGTCTCTCCTGATAATCTATGACGCGAAAGCGCCTCCGAGACGGCTCACCTCTGCCCTCTGCACTGGTTCCAGCTATAACCTACAGGAATAGCGAAGATTCACATCTTAGACAAGGGAATCACACTTAAAAGCACCTTAACACAATCCTCACAGGTACTACAAGCAAATTTCTAACTTGCCCAAGTTGTTTCTAATCTAGGCTCTGATACCAACTGTAATAGCCCTACCTTCCGTTAGGGCGTACCCTAAGGGTTAGCGAACTACCTGCCCAACTCTCGCCAGGACTACTAAACTGAATACACACAAACTAAAACATTCCGAAAGATATTGCAGCGCTTAGACGTATCGACGACCAAGAATAACGAAAAATGAAACCGAAACTGAAAATGAACAGTGACTGCCACGTCACAATCCGGCCAGAGAGCAACCGAAATTTTTTTTCAAAAACCCCTGCAAATCCGGCCAGATATCCGGCCAAGAACTGGCCGGATACTCGGGCGGATTTTGATGAACAATTCCCTCCAGAAATTTCCCTTTTCCTCGCTAAACTTCCGCACTCGTCCGAAAACCAATCAAGTACAAGTAAACTTTAAATAACACTAGAGAATGTACATTCCCAAGAAAATATACTACTATACATGAGGAAACATTCATATATACACATGTTAATGAGTTTACAATCAAAAGGGAACATCAAATTGAGGTATATTTAGGGTTTTCAACGGTCGAGGAGCTATACAAAAGAACAAAAGAATATCCAACTAGCTCAACTCGCTTCTCAAAATCATGATTCCAAAAGTTGTTCCTGTAAGGAAAACAAAGATAACGAGGGTGAGCTTTCGCCCAGTGAGGTACTAGTAAGTAACACAACCAAAGTTCACAAACGCAATCATGCTCAATTACACACGGCCATCAAACATAGAAGAAAGAGCACCACAACGAATCTAGAAGTAAAAGGATACAGGTAGCTCTCAGGAGCCAGTTTCCCCATTGCAGTTCTTGATCTCATCTCGTTGACCCTCCGTCAACGTTCGAGGAAACGAACATGACCGTAGATGCCACTTTACACCCAATACCTTCCACTATACATTCCCCTTACCGAGCCCGAACACCTCACAGTAACGAAGGGGGTAATACTCAAGTATACCATAGGGTCGAGGAGATAACACTCCACTCGACAAGCAGTAACCCCATGGTTCGTTACCTAATCGACCGGCCCATACCGACTCGACTTGATTAACGACCACTGAGGTTTGAGCTCAGATATCACAGTAAAGTCTTTGGACTCATGCTCCAAACGACATCAAACCATGCACAAGTCAAATTCACAGTTATACAGTAATCAGTTACACAGGTAAGAGAACGAGAGCAACAAATAATAACACTACAAGTAACGATCATTTTAAAGTGTAAGGATACAGATGGCTCTCAAGAGCCAAAATCCCGTTGCATTACTTGATCTGAACCGTTGACACTCCGTCAACGTTTAAGAAGCAAAATCATGACCGTAGATCTCCACTTTACACCAATTTCCATCCAACAATCAACCCTCTTACTGGGCCCGAACTCCAAAGTAAGAGTGATAGTAATACTCGAGTATACCTAATCCAGTGGACCATATCCAAAGGATTATACAATAAACAATAAACAGTACCTATGGTTCGCCAATCTCCTCGACCAAGCCTTTACTGGCTCGATTCGACTGACTAACCAATAGGGTGAGGATAAAAGTAGTGAGACGGGATAAGAGGTACCTCCCACTCGAATTGAGTGTGGTACATGCTACCGCTCGGCACTTACAAGTCAAGTATAAGCACCAATACAAGTGTAGGTCAATCAAACTCAAGCAAGTATGAGATCATTCAAGAACGGGAGGATGAGTGCGATACACCCTCGCCTCATCCAAACAAGTCAAGTATTATTCAATCGCATTAGTAAATCATTTCATTCAAAAATCAAGTTCAATCATGCATTGGAAAACACTCACCAATGAGTTATTGCTTTTCAAAACCACGCTCAAATTCAACTCCCTGGTTGGAGTCCAAATCTGTGATAAAATACCGTTTAACAGTTTGCAATCAATTAGGGTTCAAAATATAAGAGTTTCACTTAAAGGAAATCAAATAAAGGAAATTCATTTAAGTAGTATTCATTTTACTTATCAAACCCTAGAAAAATCATGCTCGCTCTTTTGGTTTTGATAAAGAAGCATTTAACACTTATAAGTTCGCAACTTGGTGTTAAAAACACTAGGAAATCGTATTGAAAGTGGTCGCTACTTTCACCTTCAAAAGTATATGAGTTTTGGCAAAAATTCAGCTTATATACCTCTACTAAAGGAAATTTGAATACCCTAGACAACCAAAGTCCAATTCATCCCCAAATCACCGCTCAAGTTCCAAGTTCACTCACTTATCTCTCGAATGAAAATTTGGGCAGCATACCCTTTGTATTTGTCCAATTTTCCAGCCATTTAAGGCTTCATGTTTTTCCTCAAATCAACCCAATTCAAACACCACCAATAAACATATCAAGATAGCTCATTATCTAGACTAAAAACATCTAAATATAACTCATTTCTAGCAAATATTCAACCACTACCAAAACTGGAATTTTCTCACCAAACCTGGAAATTCATCTTTTAATGCTAAAAAGTAACAATCATGTCATTAATCACCTCACAAATTCCATATCCAATCTCAATACCAACATTTGCTAGTTAAACAACATAATCAAAGCTGAAAAATATAAAACCCTAGCTGAAATTTTCACTAAACAACCCAAAACTAGAAATCATCCATAATATTCCAAGATTCAAAACTTCTATATCATATTTAGCAAGATTAAGAAAAATAAAAGGAAGTTTTAGACTTATACCTTACAAAACCTTCTTGAAAGTGAGGAACCAAGTTATTTCTTTCAAAACTTTCACCACACCAAGCTTTCTAACACCCTTGATGCAAGTTTAATCGGTTTAGTTTTTGTGATTCAACTCAAACAAGACAAATCAAGGTTGTAATTGGAGGTTTCTTTTCTCTTGTTTTTCTCCCCCAAAATTTCGGCCACCATGAAGAAAAATGAGAGAAAATGAGCCAAAATGAAAGATAAGAAGAAAGGACTTAGCTTGGTCAAACATTTCCTTAATTGCCGACACTTGGCAACTCAAGATTCTTTCTTTTTTTTTCTTTTCTCACCTTTCTTTAGTAAAAAATGGTGGCTGACTTAAGGGTAATTTAGGGAAAATTAAATGAAATAAAAACAAGGAGATTAGGGTAAGAAAGTATTGGTCAAGTGGAGTACTCAACCGGTAATAAACGGTGCACGTCGGTTCAAGCCTATTTTCCTTAACTCTCTCGTACTTGTGTTTTAACTTATGATTCACTAACTTATTATTAGTACTTCTAATCACACACTTCCTCTTACTTAATACTTGCTCTTATCCACCAAATTTAGTACACATATCTCACCGATTAATCACACTATCAAAATATGCAAAAATCCTAATTTACTCTAACTATAAAAGTAAAAGTAAAACTCTCAATTCTATTATTTATTACAAATATTGAGGGATTATTTAGTAGTAAAGAAATTATAAATTAACTTATTCAAAATAAAAGAGAAATTTAAGAGAATATAAGCAAATTTTCAAGTCGTCACACCAACCATACAGAGAATGAGTGCTGGAGAAATCGGGAAAGTGTTTGTATTGTGGCAGCACTGAGCATCAGCTCTCGAAATTTCCAAGTGTACCAAAGGAAGGAGGTAGTACTCAACGGCCAGACAAGTCGGCATCTAAACAATCTAGTGCAGGAGGAAGTCGTCCGAAGGTGCCGGCTAGGGTTTATGCCTTAGACCATCAGCAGGTTCCCAATTTCACTGAAATTGTGAGGACTCATATTTCATTCTTAAAATAGTCATTTTTATAATTATTTATACTAGAGTTAATTAATTATATTATCGTTGCATGAATTGCTTTTAAATTTCGCTTTATCGCGCGCGAATCGGAAGTTCGCGTATTTCGCGTCAGAACGGCTAAGTGGAGATTTGAGAAATTTATACTAGACTACTAAGAGTGAATAATTGCAGTATTAATGGAATTACATTGGAGGATTAGTGCACTAGTGCAACAAACAAGAGAGAAAAGTGGTGGTACGAAACACTATTCGTCTACTATTTGAAGTTGACTTTTGCAAAGCTTCTTGGCCACAATTTCTTCAAGCTTCCAAGGCAAGATTGAACACTCAAAACCCTCCTCTCTCACATACCTTTCTCGGCCGAAACTCAAGAGGAAAAGAAGGGAAGGAAGAAAACTCTCTTCATCTTGCTCAAATCTTGTTCCATTTCACTTGAAAATCTTCCACCAAATCACATACTACTTGGAGATTAGTTCTAGGTTGGAGAAAGGCTTCATCTTGTGGACTTTTTTGGAGAGTTTTGGTGAAAAAATTCTGGTTTCATCTAGGGTTCAAGGGGTAACCTTCATCTCCTTTAAATCTTTGCATTTAATCAAAGTTTAGTGGTTAGATTTCATGGGATTACAACCCTAAGCAAGAAAATAGGTTAGAGGCCTTAAGAAAACCATTTATCTTGCTTTAATCTCTAGGCTAGCGGTCTTGAGGTGGATTATAAGTAGCTACCTTGAGGATTTGTTGCTTGGTTAATGTTGTTTATGTGTTATATGAAAGGTTTACGGTTAGAAAATGGAGAGAAAGTTGGAAAACTTTTGGTTAGTGAGCTGGCCGAAATTCTGTCCATTGTTGTTCTGTTTTAATTCGAAATTGTGATGCTTGTTTGGCTGTAAAATTGATGGTTATATGTTGTATATTATGTGTACAAAGTGACTACCAAAAATCGTTTCATTTGGTTGCATAAAACTTGAGCTTTGGCAAGAATCAAATCTGGAAAAACGTATAGCAGGGGTTCTCAGATAGTGTTCTTTGTTCAAACGTAACTCCCTGTAAAAAAGTCAAAATTGAGTGCCATTAGCGGCATTCAAAACTAGACATTCATAGCTTTCCAATGGTATAAAAATCACCTACTAGTTCTAATTGAGTGAACCGTAGTGATTCAGCAAAGTTGACTGTCCTGTTGTGACTGTCTGTCCGAGAGGAATGGAGAAGCTGCATCTTGTGGCTTGATTTTCTTTCACTTGTGAACTGATTTTGGAAATGACTCTTTCTGATGAAATGTAGCATTTTGACCCTTTCTGATGAAAAGTTTTCCTTAAGATCACTCCTCTGAAAGCGAGTTTGATGGCAGGTAGAGGAAAGAAACTACAACCAAGATTTGTAGGACCTTATAAGATTCTTCAACGTGTAGGGAATGTGACTTATAAGTTGGAATTGCCACCAAGTTTATCTCGGATCCATAACGTTTTTAACATATCCATGCTCAAGAAATATCATCCAGATCCGTCTCATGTTCTGCAACCAGACAATATTGAGATCGACGAAGCACTAACCTATAAAGAGAAACCAATAAAGCTTCTAGATCGTAAGGTGAAGGAACTAAGGAATAAGTGAATCCCTTTGGTGAAAGTTCTTTGGAGAAATCATGGAGTAGAAGAAGCAACTTGGGAAACAGAGGAGGAGATTCAAAAGAACAACTCAGACCTATTTCCAGATCAATGTATGAATTTCGTGGACGAAATTCTCTTAAGGGGGAGAGGATGTGAGGACTCAAGTTTTTATTCTTAAAATAGTTATTTTTATAATTATTTACCCTAGTATTAGTTAATTATATTATCGTTGCATGAATTGCTTTTAAATTTCGCTTTATTACGCGCGAGTCGAAAATTCACGCATTTCGCGTCAGAACGACTAAGTGAGGATTTGAGAAATTTATACTAGACTCGTAAGAGTGAGTAATTACGGTGTTAAAGGAATTACATTGGAGAATTAGTGCACTAGTGCAACAAACAAGAGAGAAAAGTGGTGGTACGAAACACTATTCATCTACTATTCAAAGTTAACTTTGGCTAGCTTTTTGTTCTTTTTTCCCTCCAATCTTCCAAGGTAAGCTTCACACAAACAAACACACACTCTCTCTCCTCTTTCGTTGGCCAAAACAAGGAAGAAAGGAAGGGAAGAAAGCTCTCTTCATCTTGCTCCAATTTTGCTTCCATTTCACTTGAAAATCTTCACCCAAGTCACAAAACCTTTGGAGATTAGTTCTAGCTTGGAGAAAGACAACATCTTGTGGTGTTTCTTGGAGGATTTGTGGTGGAAAAATTTGATTTTTCATCTAGGGTTAGAGGTAAACCTTTAACTCTTCTAGTCTTTCCATTTTCTTCAAGAATCATGGTTAATTTTGCATGGGTTTGAAACCCTAAGCAAGAAATAGGCTAGAGGACTTGAGGAGTTTCATTTCTTGCTTTAATCTCTAGGCTAGCGGTCTTGAGGAAGCTTGTAGGTAGCTGCCTTGAGGATTTTTTGCTTGATTAATATTGTTTGTGTGATGAATGAAAGGTTTACGGTTAGAAAATGGAGAGAAAGTTGAGAAATGTGTGAGATTGGTGCTGGCCGAAAATTCTGGTCAGGTTGCTTTGTTTTAATTCGAAATTTTGATATTTGTTTGGCTGTGAAATTGATGGTTATATGTTGTATATTGTGTGTAGAATGTGCCTTGCAAAAATCGTTTCATTTGGTTGCATAAAACTTGAGTTTTGGCAAGAATCAAATCTGGAAAACGTATAGCAGAGGTCTCGGATAGTGCTTCTTTGTTCAAACGTAACTCTCTGTAAAAAGGTTGAAATTGAGTGCCGTTAGTGGCATTCAAAACTAGACATTCATATCTTTCTAATGGTATAAAATTCACCTGCTAGTTCGAACTGAGTGAACCGTAGTGATTCAGCAAAGTTGACTGTCCTGTTGTGACTGTCTATCCGAGAGGAATGGAGAAACTGCATCTTGTGACTCGATTTTCTCTCACTTGTGAACTGATTTTGGAAATGACTCTTTTTGATGAAATGTAGCATTTTGAACCTAGTTTACAATACCATAAACCATTCTTAATTTGAACTTGTAATGGGTGAGATGTGGTCTCATTTCGAAAGTGCAACAAAAATGTAGCATTTTGAACCTAGTTTACAATACCGTAAACCATTCTTAATTTGAACTTGTTTTGGGATGTTTTGTTTCGAAAATTTTGATGTAAATTGCTTGTTAAATGTTTCTAGAACTTTGGTTTCAAAAATGGAGTGAATTGGGGTTGATTTCATTGGACAAAAACCTTTGGAAAGAAAGAAAGAGTGGGTTGGCAGATTTGCTTTGAAAATTTCACTAACTTTGGTCGTTTTGTTAACCACCTTCCCACGTGATTTTTGCCTATAATTTGATAGAGAGGTAGTCCACATATGTAAGTTTAATTTTACCAAATTTGGTGTAATTTCAATACCATTCGATACCCAAATAACGCCCCAAAGATTGCTCTTCAAATCTGGAAATTTACCGATCAGTTTGCAAGTTTTAGCCGACTTTGAACTGTTATATCTTCATGCTCAAAACTCAAAATTTAGTTCCGTTTGTTGTGTTTGAAACCTTGTTTGGAACTCTTATTGTGTTATGAATTTCAAGGGCTGATTCACTTTCTGTGAATTATGCCGAATTTCCAAAGATTGCTGGAAAACCAAGACTGGTTCAAACCTGTCTTCTTGGAACTGGAACTTTGAGCTGAAAAATGAGTGCTTTCCGTTTAGAGTCTTGGAAAAGTATTTTCTAGGAACTTTTAGTACTTCGAACCTAGTTTCCGTCGGTATAAAATTTTCCATTTTTGGACATACCAAACTCAAGATTTGATTTTCCAAAGATTGTCGCACAAAGCTAAAATTTCCCGATTTCTTAGGGAATGAGTTTTTAAGAACTTGTTACTTTCTTTTGATATTGATAGACCGTTTTAAAATCGATTTCATGGAAGAGGCAAGCCTCTCTTGAGACTTTAAATCTTCACTTTTGAACCTCGATTTTCGAGAGATTAAGGTTCTCCTTTAAGACATTGATTTAGTCTTCACACGTGTACATTCTTTCTTGATTAATACATGGTTGTGAATAAAAGTTACTCATTATTTGCTCAGGCGCTCAAGGGGATCTTCAAGAGAATCTCGAAGCGGACGCCTAAAAGCTTGTTTGAGCACTTACTCACTTTTGACTTAGTGAGTGTCAAGTGCATGATTTGTTGTGAAATACGTGAATTGTTTCTTGTTAATCATGTGAATTAGAATTTGCCGAGACAAATGTGTACTTTATCGCACTCATTCTCTTTTAAATGAAATTATGATCGAATTTCGCTATGTGATTTGATAATCGACTCATGTGAATTGATATTCAATTCGTGTGAAATGATGTGGTTGTGAATCGTATTTGTGATCGTCGATTGGAGCGTTGTCTCATCGACTTATATTCGTATTCGAGGGACGCCCAAACTCGTTGGCTAACTTTACGAATCGAGCCAGCATGGGCTTGGTCGAGAAGTTTAGTAAACCATGAGCAAACACGAAACTTGATCTATTGGAGAGATCTTGCTCGGTATACTCGCGTAGTATTGCCACTGTGAGAACCCTCACTTTAAAACACAATTTTTCCTAAACTACATGCCTTGCCCTAAGATTTAAATCACTTATAACATGTCCTTGCATTGCATTCTACATGCATTATAACATTTCCTTACATTGCACTTTATTACTCTTATTTGGATTGTAACATTTCCTTGAGTTGGTTTTATTTTATTTCACCACACACACTTTGACCAAGTGTCCTTTTATTTGTGGTAGGGACTTTATATAATAGTTTAGAGGTGTTAATTAGACATTGGTACATTTGGAAGGGTAGAAACTTCATTAGTCAAAGATTAAGGGAAGAAAGGGCCAAGATTGGGCCAAGTGGCCAAACCCTAGCCATCCACCTTGTTTGACCAAAGGATTAGAGGAATTTTAAACCAATTTTGCTTCATTTTTTCCTCCATAATTTCGTGCCCCTTGAAGCTTCCAAGGGAAGGAAGAAAACTCCATCTTCTTGCTATTACAACCTTAGTTTGAACTTGAACAAAAATCACCACTCTTACCTCACATGGCTTGGCAAGATTCTACCGACACTTCCTCAAGGACTTCATGTCACAGGGGTTCTTGTATTACAAAGATAAGCTGTGCATTCCAATGAGTTCGATGCGTACACTATTGGTTCGTGAGGCACATGGAGGAGGACTTATGGGTCATTTTGGCATTGCTAAAACATTATCAGTCCTCCAAGAGCATTTCTTTTGGCCATGAATGAAGAGGGATGTAGAACGACCTATAGAAAGGTACGTCACTTGTCATCATGCAAAATCCAAAGTAAAACTTTATAGTCTTTACACTCCTTTACCCATTCCACATGAATCTTGGGTAGACTTATCTATGGATTTTGTGCTTGGACTGCCTAGAACTAGAAAGGGTCATGATTCAATTTATGTTGTAGTTGACCGTCTCTCTAAGATGGCACATTTTATCCCTTGTCATAAAACTGATGATGCTAAACATGTGGCTGACTTGTTCTTTAAAGAAATAGTTCGTTTGCATGGAATGCCTCGCACCATTGTTTCTGATAGAGATGTAAAATTCGTTAACTATTTTTGGAAAACTTTGTGGTGTAAACTAGGCACTAAATTACTTTTCTCTACTTCTAGTCACCCACAAACTAATGGATAAAGTGAAGTAGTTAATAGAACTTTGTCTACTTTGTTGCGAGCAATAATTTAAAAAGAACATTAAAACTTGGGAAGATTGCTTGCCTCATGTTGAGTTTGCTTATAATCGCACTGTGCACACCACTACACAATATTCGCCTTTTGAGATTGTTTATGGTTTTAACCCTCTCACTCCATTAAACTTATCTCTTTTACCTGTTCATGAGAGAGTTAACTTGGATGGTAAGAAAAAGGCTGACCTTGTGCGAGAATTGCATGCCAAAGTTCGAGCTAACATTGAGAAGCGAACTCTCCAATATGTTCAAAGTGCAAACAAAGGACATCGCAAATTGGTATTCGAACCAAGTGATTGGGTTTGGATACACATGAGAAAGGAACATTTTCTAGTCGAAAGGCGCAATAAACTCCTTCCAAGGGGCGATGGTCCATTTCAAGTGGTGGAACGAATTAATTACAACACTTACAAATTTTATCTCCCAGGTGAGTATGGTGTGCATGCTACATTCAATATTGCTGACTTGAGTCCTTTTCATGCAGATGATGAGCTTGATTTGGGGACAAATAGCCTTCAAGAGAAGGGGAATGATGAAGGAACACAAGTGATCAAGGGTGATCAAGGGACAAGTGATCAAGTTATACAAGTTCCAAGTGGTCCAATTACAAGAGCTTGTGCACGAAAGCTTAGAGAATCACTTCAAGCTCTTGTGTGTATGATTCAAGAGCGAGTTGGGGATTACTTGAGGATCATAGAAGGCTTGGGCAATGAAGATTCAATACTTTACACTTTGCTCCAAGTTAAAGAGTTGGATGAAGAAGATTAGTTGATTAGCTAGTTAGTCATTTGGATAGTTTTTGCTTGTTGTCTTAGTCGTGTGTTAAGCAAGGGTTTGTTTGTCATTTACCTTGCCCAATTGAGTCATTTATTAGAGATTAAATTCGGCCAGAACTTTGTCTTGGTTAGCCGAATTAATTAGTTATTAGTTTAGTGAATAAGTGAATCAAATTCACTTTAGGGTTTCTAGTCATGTAAGGCTATAAATAGCCTAAGTCTTAGCCGTTCATGGGGGTCAGAAAATTATACAATTTCATGAGTTTATTTCATTTTCTCTTATCCAAGAGAGCTTTCTTTGAATACTTGAGAGTTTTCTTAAGTTATTCGATCCGAACTTATCAATCAAGTACCTCCTTGACTGTGGCGTTCCTCTACCTACAAATTTGGTTCGTTAATTCGATTGGTTACGGGTTGAGATAGTATCAATATTGTTCGTAACTTCTAGGATTAATTAGGGTCAAGTTTTTCCGCTGTCGAACCTTTGTGTTAGTCGTCTAGATCCGGGGCAAATTGATTCGCGGGTTTCGTCTTCGGCAGAGTTCATGTCACAACAGTTTTCGATTCAAAAGTTAGCCAAACTGCTCAAGAGTTTAACAAAACACACGTGGGAGGGAAAACCACTTTCACTTCCTTAACTCCTAATCTTTTGCCCAAGTTTTGATATATATAAATGAGCGTTCAAGTTTACTAAAACTTATGAAGTCAAAACTTCACCAAACCACCATTTATTTCTTAGCAAAGACACCAACAAATCCTCCAAGTTTTGAACATCAAGCAAGTGAAATTTTCCCACAAAACTCTTGGCATGACACTCCACTTTTCACCCCTTTTTAATTCAAACTTGTTACTCTTTTTAAAAGAACATTCAATGGCAATTGATTAGCAAGCTATGTTGAGCAAAATTTCACTTTAAAGTTAGAGGAAACGAGACAAATTCCAATCCAAGATTCGGCCAAAACCTTCCAAAATTTCCAGCAAATAAGGTTCAAGAAAAACTCCTCATTTCACTTTTGAAATACAAAGTTATCATTTCCAAATCTTGAGATCAAATTTGGTGCTTGAATGAACCATGAGAGTTCACCACTAAAAACACATTTAAAAGGGCTAATAACTTTCAAGATTTAAACCTCTAGTTCTTGATCCAAAACGTCAAGTTTCCTTGTTCAAGTCAAGAGAAAACTCATATACATAATAAATTCATGATCCAAGTATGAAATGGAATGTAAGTAATCGAGAAAGTTAGGTTTAAAAATTAGAAAATGTTTCCAAGACCCTTCCAAGTTTGTTTGTCATTTCATAATAAAAATCTCAGGTTTTGTAATGCTCTTTGAAAAGTCATAACTTAGATTTCGTAAGTCCAAAAATTATAAATCTTATACCATTAGAAAATAGATTCAAAAGTTTACAACTCTCTAGAAGACACTTTCATAAAATTAGCCCATAAATTAGTCAAATCTCAGCCTCAATTCACTGCTCAACTAAGTGCAAAAACAGGACAGTTTTGGATTTTCAACCCATTTTGAAATTTTGCTAGTATTTATAGAAAGTGAACCAAACCATGAATTTTACACGGTTAAAAGAGTAAAGAGTCTAGTTTCGAATGAAACAAACGAGACTCAATTCAGATTTTTCTACACCAAGATATAACAGATTTCCCAAGACTGCTCAGAGTCTCTTGTGGGAAAAATTTTCAGCAACACTTGACTCAACTTTCCCATTTAAGCTCATGATTTTTGGTTCAAATCCAACTCACAATCAAAATTTAATGTGTAACAAAGTTTGTGGAGCAAGATTTCCCTAAAAGTTTTGAAAAAATAAGGGCTAACAGCACTCAAAAGTTTCGGCCAGCAAGAAGCTTTCAAAACAGAAATTTTCCTCAAGTCATCTACCTAAATCAAGGTTTCAAAGAAACCCATCAACAACTCATCAAAGATCCAATCTTTCTAGCTACAAATCTACTATAAACTTGAAGAAAAGAGAGGGTTTCAAGCCAATACCTCTCTTCACAATTTCAACCAAGCAACAAATCCAAGTTTTCTCCAAGGGCTTCCCTCCAAGCTTCACTCAAGATCTATCAGAGTAGTTTAGGGTTAATCTTCAAATTTCTCATGGATCAAGCAAGAAATCAAGGCTAGAAAATGGAGTATTTTCTCTCCCCTTACCTCCCAAATTTCGTCCAACAAGAAGCCAAGAAGAAGAAATGGTAATAAAGGCTTGGTTTAGGATAAGAATGAAACTTAGTCTTGGTCAAGACTTCATGGTTGAGTGACAAGTGTCAAATCAAGATGTAATCCTTATCTAATTGTCTTCCATTCACTAAATATCTAGTCAATCTCTAATTATCTCTTAACACCTTATAGCACAATATTTCTTTTGCACAAAACTCCTTCTAATCTTTCAAATTTAGTGTACACACCTAACTAGTCGGTCACACTAGTATAATGCACTATGAAACTTAATATGCACTAAACTATAAAAAGGGAATGATAAAAATCTTAACTTAACCTTTAAAATCACTATCGAATTAAGACTAGCAAATAAGCAAGTAAAGTAAAATTAAAAGGGAATATAAATTAATTTTTTTAAAAAAGGAGAAAATTTAAAAATAATTTTCCGGTCCTCACATGCACGCTCCTCTTTGTTTGTAGAAAGAAAACGATTAAAATCTTTAAGTTTAAAACCTGACTTATGCAACTAGAGATCATGCTTAAAATGAACATTACTTTCTCCCTTGCAAAATATATATTTTTTGGTAAAATATCAGCTTATGTACCAAGGGGAACTCAAGCAACCCTAAGTAAACCAAGTCCGAATTAACCACAAATCATCCTTCTACTCTCATTTTCATTTGTTTATACTACAAGAAACGAAACTGGCAGCACCTCCCCCGTTTTTCCTTCAATTTTTCTCCAATTTCAAAGCTAACATTTCATAGCAAAACAATCCCAATCAAGTCTACAAGTTATAAGATACATAGGGTGCTTATTTTGGCCACAAAACTAGCTATATTACTTAGCATATATTCATCATATGCCTAGGCTGAAAATTTAACCCTAAGTTAGAAATTTGGAACTAAAGCTGGAAAATCCTATTTTTGAAATTAAAATTTCATACTAAAGCTAGAAATCTTCATATTAAAACTCTCAAGTCCATAACAAAGCTAGATATCATCATCTCATGGTTGGAAAATATAAATCAAGCTAGAAAAGTTCACCAATTTTCACAAATCCATGAAATCTCCCACAAAGCCTCCATATTCAAGGCATATATCCAATAAAATGCAAGATAAGAAAGAGAATGAAAGTTTCTTAACTTAATACCTTCAAACCCCTAGGAGAAAAATGAAACCAAAACTTTCCTTTCCAAATCACTCCACTACAAGCCTTCTTGTCTCCTTGTTGCAACTTTCTTGGGTTTAGGTTAGTGGTTCTTGTTGATCCCTCACTAAATCAAGGCAAGATCAAGGTAAGTTTTGAAGCTTTTTTCTCTCTTTTTTTCCTCTCTAAGTTCGGCCAACAAGGGAAGAAAATGAAGGAAATTTTGGTGAAATGAAAGATAAAGATGGAAGAAAGGTCTTGGTCAAATGTGACCTTGATTGCCAACACTTGGCATCCAACCATTTTTCCCCTTTTTTTCCTTCTTTTCCTCTCTTTTTTTTTCTAAAATTTCGGCCAGCATACTTAAGAAAAATAGGGGAGCAAACTAAAAGAAAAACAAGGAGATAAAGGAAAGAAAATCTTGGTCAAGTGGTGTCTTTGACCCGTAACAAGTAGTGCGAGTTGGTTCAAGTCTATTTCTTTGTCTCTCTTGTATTTTTAACTTATGATTCACATTACCACAATGCACCATAAAACCTAGCGTGCACCAACCTATAAAAGTAAAAGTAAAAACTCTCGACTCTATCGTAAAAAAAATATAGTTACAAATATTAAGGCAAGTAAATTAGTATTAAAGAAACTATAAATTGACTTATTCAAAAATAAGGAAAATTATAAGAAAATATAAACGAATTTTCAAGTCCTCACAAATACACGGTTAAAAATGACATTATAAATGTTTCTAATGGTGCTCTTGTTATTATGAAAGCTTGTAGGTCTAGTAGCTTGTATGTTTTGTAGAGATCTACTGTTACACGTTCGGTTGTAGTCTCGTCATCATCTTTATCTGATTCTGACATCACCTGTGATGACTGGAAAATTCGCTCATATTTTCTTAAAATTTCCTCTTATTTTGATTAAATTACTTTATAATATCTTTACTACTCATTTACTCCCTCAATAGTTGTAATAAATAATAGAATTAAGAGTTTTGCCCTTAGTTTTATAGTTAGGGTAAAATAGGGTTTTTGCGTATTTTGATAGTGTGATTTATTGGTGAGGTGCGTGTACTAAATTTGATGGTTAAGAGTGAGTTTTAGATAAGAGGAAGTGTGTGATTAGAAGTTTTATTAATAAGCTAGTGAACCATAAGTAAAAACACAAGTACGAGAGAGTTAAGGAAAATCGGCTTGAATCGACGTGCACCGTTTGCTACCGATCGAGTACCCCACTTGACCCCTACTTTCCTGCCTTAATCCTTTTGTTTTTATTTCAGCTAATCAGCCCCTAATTACTCCCTAAACCAACCGAAAATATTGACCAAATAAAGGGAGAAAAGAAAACAAAAACAAGATTGAATCTTGGTGCGACAAGTGCCGGCAATCCATGGAAGTTTGACCAAGCTAGTTTTCTTCCTTCTTATCTTTGTTCTTCCTTCATTTTTCCTTCATGTTTGTGAGAATCTGGAAAATTAGGTTGTATTTATTTATTTCTTTGAGTGCATTTTCTTTACTTCATTTTATTACCTTAATTTCCTAGATATTTTTATAAGTAAGCCAAGTTTTAAATCATTTTCCTTAAATAAGTTGGTTCATGTTAAGTTTGAAGTGTATTATGGACGTGGGACCTGCTAATGCGGTAAGTGCAGTAAAATTTTGATTACTAGGTGAAGTTTTGCATAAAGAGATGTTATTTTATAAGGTGCTAAGGGACAATTAGAGGTTAACTAGATAAATTAGCTTTGGAAGACAAGAAGATGAGAACAAAACCCTAAGACGCCATTTGTCGCGAAACCGTTGGATGTTGGATTTTGACCAACCTTTCTTAACTTTACTAAAAATCAAAATTTGACCAAGATGTCTTCATTTTCTCCTTGTCTTGGCTGAAAATGGTGAGAGGAAAAACAAGAGAGAGCACTTCATCTTCCACCTCAATTCTTGCTTGAATCTTGAGTTCCAACCATAGATTTTGCAAAATACTCCATAAAAATTGTTCTCTAGGGAAGATTAAGGGCTTGAGTGGAGAGATTTTTGGAGGAAAAGCACTAATCTTCCATCTTTCTTGAGGTTCTAAGGTAACTTTGCCAAGAAATCCCTCTTTGCTTCTAATACTACCATACTAGTGGTTTAGGGTTGCTAAAGTGGTAGTTTTATGAGAAATTTCATGATTTGAAGCGGTGTTATGGAAAATTTCAGTTTTATTGGTAATTTTCTGCCCACATATGATGCCTAGGTGTTGGTAGCTTTGCTATGTGAGATATCTAGCTTTTACATGCTAGTTTGACTTGCCTAAAGAAAATTCCAGCTTGTGAGTAGGAATTTCAGCTTAGGGTTTCATTTTCTAGCTTGAGTAGGTTATGGTTATATGCTATATATATGCTTGATTTAGTGAGTTGTTGGCTTGATATGTATATGCTTGAGTTAAGGCTGTTTTGTGGTAAGAATGAAGCCTTGAATTGGCTGGAAAAATTAGTAAACACAAAGGAGGTGCTGCTGAAAATTTGTCCGCAGGAACCCTTGGGCAGCCTTAGGAAATCTACTATATCTTGTTGTAGAAAAGTCAGAATTTAGTTCCGTTTATTGCCTTTGAAACTAGAGTCAGAGTACTATCAACCGTGAAAATTTCAGTCTTTTTCTCAATTTCCATGAATATCTGTGATTTTTCAAAGTTGAGTGAAATTGCATACCTTTTTTGTCTTTTACTGGATGAAGCAGCAACTTGAGGCTCGAATTTGACTTACTTGTGGACTGAATCTTACAAATGTGTCTTCTGATAAATTGTAACCCTTTGAATATATTTTCTGATGGTATAAATCTTATCAATTTTGGACTTAAGAAGCTTGAGATATGATTTTTCAAATAATGTTGCACAAAGCTGAAAAATTCTGTTCTCGTAGAACCGTTTTTACTTTCATTTCCCACTTTAAGTTTGGAAGTGGTAAACCATGTTGGGTATGGTTTATGAGTGGAATTGAGGTTTAAGTGAAAGGAAATAAAGTCTTAGAAACCTTAATTTCTTCATGTATTTTGGCTCGGTATTGCAAGTCTTTTGATATAGTATATAGCCACAGGACTCGAGAGAGTTCAAGAGGACGAACCAAGGTTAAAGTGAACTTGGATTGTCTTTGGTGTTCAAATTTCCGGTAGTAGAGGTATATAAGCTGAAATTTGGCCAAAACTCGTACCCTTTAAAAGGCGAAAGTAGCGACCACTCGAAATATGTTTTCCTCGTCTTTTAGGCCACTTTGCGAACTTAAAAGTTTAAATCGCTTCCTTACCAAAACTAAAAGAGCGAGCATGAGTTTTCTAGGGTGTGATAAGTAAAATGAATACTACTTAAACGAGTTTCATTTACTTGATTTTCTTTAAGCGAAACTCCTATGTTTTGAACCCTAGTTGATTTTGTGACAGCCCCACTTTCCCCTAGGGCGTACCCTACGGGTTAGCGAACTGCCTGCCCAACTCTCGCCAGGACTACTAAACAATCACACACGTCAAACCAAATACAAAAGACCCCTTGATAGCGCTAAAACATACATTCCCAAGAAATGATGTCATTTATACATGAACAACCATTTACACATACACAATATCAAAGTTCACAATCCAAAAGGGAAAATCCCATTAAGGTACATTTAGGGTTTCTACGGCCGAGGAGCTAAACAAAGGAACAAAAGAATAGCTAACTAGCTCGACTCGCTTCTCAAAACCATGGTTTCCAAAAGTATTCCTGTAAGGAAAACAAAGATAACGAGGGTGAGCTTTCGCCCAATGAGGTACTAACAATTCATACAACCCAAACTCACGAATGCAACCATGCTCAGTTATACACGACTATCAAACATAGAAATAAAAGCACCACAACAAGTCCAAAAGTAAAAGGATACGGGTGGCTCTCAGGAGCCAATTTCCCCTATTGCAATTCTTGATCGCATCCCGTTGACCCTTCGTCAACGTTTGAAGAAGGAAGCATGACCGTAGATTACACTTTACACCCAGTGCCTTCCACCATACATTCCCCTTACCGGGCCCGAACACCTCACAGTAATTAAGAAGGTAATACTCAAGTATACCACAAGGTCGAGGAGCTAACACTCCACTCGACAACAGTAACCTCATGGTTCGTTACCTAATAGACCGGCCCTTGCCGGTTCGACTCGATGAACGACCACTGAGGCTTGAGCTCAGATATCACAGTAAAGTCGTAGGGCTCATGCCCCAAACAACATAAAGCCAGGCACAAGTCAAATTCACAAGTATTCAGAAATCAGTTATACAAGTAAGAGGACGAGAGCGATAAAGTACACTCTCGCCTCATGCACAGAGTTCACAGTCATTCAATTCAACGATTCAAGTACACAATCATGCAAGGTACACTCACCACTTCGGGCAAGCAAAATCACAAGTTTTCGCCCGACGGATAACCGGAATCACCGGCACGCCCTACAATAAACAAGAAATTACAATTGAGACTCGAACACGAGTCGAATGGCCCTTAAATGAACTACTAAGGCAAAGCCAAATGTAACTTGGAATGGAAAAAAAAACGCGCGACATGCAAAACTAAGGGTACAAGCAAGTCCAAAACCTCTCATTTCTATCTACTCGTAACCTAAACTCAAAGACCTAATATTCTCAACATTTGGACAGCATTTCCCCTAAAATTCCAACTTTTCCATCCTACAAGCAAGCATTTAAATTCATCCAAACCAACCACAATTTCACAAACCAATCATAGGCTAACCAATAGACTTCATTGGGGTCACAATACCCCTCATTCATAGCCCATTACAAGCTCACCAACCAACCATAGAAAAGCCCCAATTCGAAACCCTAAAACTGAAATTTTCCGCACAAACCTGAAATTTCTGCAATTAACCACAATTAACGCACAATAGCTCCAAATTTATACCATATTAAGCCATCAATCCAAGTCTAACTAATACTTATCATATAAAACAGAAAAATTCCAAATAAAATCAGAAATTTACCCAACTTCCAATTAATCCATAAAATCATCCATTAATCATGCTATTAAGCCACCATAGGCCACTAATTTACCATTAGTAGGAACAAAAGTTGAGTTTCCAAGCAAAATACCTTAATCCTCAAGAAAGATAGTAGCTTAGGGGTTCCACCACCAAAATAGCTCCACCACTCACTTCAAACTTCCTTAGCAAGTTGATTTTGTGGAGGAATTTGAGAATTAACCGGTTGGATTTCAAGATTGGAGCAAGAAATGGAAGATCAAGGTTAAAGTTTTCTTTCGTTTTTCTCCTTGTGGAGTTCGGCCAAGAGGAAGGGAAATAAGGGTGATTTTTGGTCAAAATTGCTATTTAGTAAAGGTGAAGAAAGTTAGGCAAGTTCCAACAAATCACATCGCGACACGTGGCACCTTTTTATGCTTTAAACTTATCCTCTTGCTCACCAAGGTTAATCCATCTAGGTAATCTCTAATCACCTCCTAACACCTAGTAATTAAATCCCTTTACGCAAAACTTAACCTAATTGGCCGAATTTCTCTCACTTAACGCACTAGCGGGTCCCACGTCCACTATTCACTCCTAAAATCTCATGAACTAACTTATACTAGAAAAATATTTTTAAAACCCTATTTACTCATAAAAATGTCTAGAAAATTTATAGAATAAAGAAAATATGGAAAACGGGTGCAAAGAAATAAATTAATACCTAAAAATAAAGAAAATTTACGGGCTCTCATAGATTTCAAACTCTTAAATGATATTTTATCGCAGATTTGGACTCCAATCAAGGAGTTGCACCTGAGTGTGAACTTGAAAAGCACTAAGTCTTTGGTGAGTGCTTCCAAATACATGATTGAACTTGATACTTGATTTAAATTCTTTACCAACGAGATCGGATAATATTTGCTTGGTTTGGTCGGGCAAGAGTGTACTTTATCTGTGAGAACCCGAAAATTTTCACATTTTCAAGTATTATTTTATTTCTTTGCCTATATTTTATACTGTCCTTGAAAATATTAAATGTTCTATACATTTTACAAGTAAGTACAGTTTTTAAATCACTTTCCTGGTATAAGTTAGTGTACGTTTAATTGGAGTGCAGTATTGGATGTGGGACCCGCTAGTGCGATAAAATTTTGTCGATTAGGTGATGAAATATTAAGTGATATTATTTTACAAGGTGCTAGGAGATGATTAGAGGTTAGCAAGATAGATGAATCATTAGGGAAGAGAAGATAAGCTTAGAACCTTCAAGGAGCCAAGTGTCATGCCTTCATTGGAAGCTGGACTTTTGACCAAAGATATTAACTTTCCAAAACCAAATTTTGACCCAAAATTCCTTCCATTTTTCACCATCTTGGCCGGCCCTCTTGAGAAAAAAAACAAGGAAGACTTCTTCAATTTCTAGCTTCCAACCTTGCTCAAATCTTGAGTTTTAGCCAACCAAATTGGAATCCATTCCATACAAGTGATCACTAAGGAAGTTTAAAGGCTTTGGTGGAGTTGTTTTGGAGGAGGAAAGTCTAAGCTACCATTTTCTTTGAGATTCCAAGGTAAATTGCTAAGAACATCCTTCTTTGCTTCTAATAGATGGAAATTAGTGGCTTGTGGTTGTCACTTTGGTAGTTTTGTGCAATATTTCTTGGTTAGAAGTGATGATGTGTGGATTTTCAGTTTTCTTAGAGAATTTTCTGCCCACATATGATGATTAATGGTTGGCAATGTTTTACTAGCTTTGATATGTGAAAAATCTAGTGTTTTGGTGTTAGTTCATTTGCCTAAGGAAATTCCAACTTGGGGTGCATAAATTTCAGTTTTAGGGTTTCTTAACTTGGGCATGATTAGGGTTTCTAATTAGGGCTTTATTGTGGTTGGTTGTGAAGCTACCAATTGGGTGTATTTTAATGGTGTTTGATAGCTTATGATTTGTATGTGAAATTGTGGTTGAATGTTATGAGATTGGTGGTTGGTTGTAGCATGGAAAAGTAAGGGAATTCAAGTGAAATGCTGTTCGTTTATTGTCTTGAAGTTTGAGTGAATGAAAATGAGATTTGAAATGTGATTTTGTGACGCATTGGACTTACTTTGCTTGGATATCCTTAGTTCCACTTGAGTAGTGTTACATGAGCTAATTTTACTTGCACTTATACATTTTTGCATGGTGAATATGATGACCATTTTAATCATGATACTTAGCTACAAATGTTAAGTTTTGAACTTCAAATATTTGCTCATTTTCCTTCCAAAACAAAAAGGAGTTGTATAGGGTTTCCCGGCCACGAAAACCTATTTTAACAAGCGAGGTTTTAAGTGTGAATTTAAGGTATTTTATCTTCCTTTTGGATGTGATTTTATCCAAGACCCTTGTTACACATTCTTTTCTTGCATATGTATTAGTTTTGAGCCAAACAAAAGTTTTTACGAAAAAGAGAAAAAAATACTGTTTCATATTCGGCCGTATATCCGGTCAATTCTTGGCCAGATTGCTGGCCGGATTGACAGGGGAAGATGAAAAAATTTTGGATTGCTCTCTGCCTTGAATCCGGCTGACAATCCGGGCCGATATTCGGCCGACTTCTGGCCGCATTCTGACGTGGCATCCGTTTCAAATTTTTCCGATAAAATTTTCTAAACCCTTTTGAGTCTAGTTTTATGTTTGGTTTGGAAAACTTTTAGCTACTTATGTCCTTTGGTCAAATGTACTCTTTTACTTTTAAAATCATACTTTTACCTTGTACTAGTAGGTATTCGGATTTTCTTTGATTTACCAATTTTCTTTGATTTACCAAATATTTTGATGGTTGAACCGTAATATTTTCTCATGGTTGTTCTTAAGGTTTCTTGGTGACTAAGGGTGATATCCGGAGGGATACTTTGGACGTTATTTTGCTTATATAGGTGAGTGTTCTATATACGTTCTATTTCTAATAACTATGTGAGTCTTGTGGCTAGATTGTTGCTTTAATAAGTAATTGATGTATGTTATGTCTCCTTTGACTATGTGGCTTGTTGTGATTGTTTGATTAACTGTTAAATGTTTTCAATGATTATTAAAAATGAATTTTACGAGGCGAGTGTGTACTTTATCGCACTCGACCTAAATGAACGTGAAATTTTCAATGATTGAATGATTAAATACTACTTGTGCATGAATGTAAGCCTTTTGGCTGAACTGGGCCCTTGCCCTTCGTTACCGGTCGACTCGAGCCAGAAGCGGACTCGGTCGGGCGACTAGTGATCCTGGGTTAATGTTTGGTATACTCGAGTATGACCACGTTGTCTGGTGGAGACTGGCCAGTGATCTGGCCAGAAGGGGGAAATGAAATGAATGAACGAATGACAAGAAAATGAAGGGGTTTTCACTTACAAACATGTTTTTAATGATTGGAGGAATAAGGAAAAATGTTAGGCGAATGAATGAACGAATGGCTCCTCGTGAGCATGTATCCTTTTAATGAATGTGTTATTATTGCTTTCCTATTGTACATGTTTTCTGAATTACTTGTTATTCCATGATTAATGTCCTTGTTTAATTGCTTGGTTATGTATATAGAACCTCGCTGGGCTTTTAGCTCATTCCATGCCATTTGTTTTCCTTACAGGGGTTGCAAGCAAGGGCAAGAGACCTGTATAGAATAGCATAGTCTAGCCCTTTTGTATTGTTTTGGCTTTTGTACCGCTCTAGTGTTTGGATAGGGTTGAATGTATTGGGAACTAAGAGCTTTTGTTACATTTGGGACTGTACATCTGGTTGAGATCGGAATGAATGTAAGTATACGTTCCAAGTTTGGGAATTGTTTTTCATTTTTCCTCGAGGTTATATCTTATTTTGTTTGGAGAGAGTGATCGAGTCCTGGCGAGAGCTTGGCAGGCGGTCCGCCGAACCCTTTGGTTAGCCTTAGGGGAAGGTGGGGCTGTCATTATCGCACTTGCCCTAATGTGATATATACTTGTTCATTTGTTGCAATTGACTTGATATACTTGTGTATGACGTGAGCACTCTCTGGAATTCCAGAAACCCTGTGGCTAGTTACTCGAGTCGAGCCGGCAAGGGTTTGGTCGATTAGGTAACGAACCCTGGGTCTTTTGTTTTGTCGAGTGGAGTGTTATCTCCTCGACTAATCGGTATGCTCGAGTATTACCACACGTGTTTATCTTGGCATTTGGGCCCGGTAATGGGGTTGAATGGTGGACGGAGATTGGCGTTAAATGGGGTACTACTGGACTGATTCCTTTACTTGAAAGTTGACGGAATGTCAACTACTCCTTGATCAAGCTATGGCGGAACTATTTTGCAATAGCGGCTGTATCCTTTTACTTGACATGTTAAATATCCAGTGATTGGCTTTACGAAGTGTTATTACTCATTTTCTTGACTTGTTATACTCGCTACTTTGCTACTTTGATACTTTCACTTTGAATTAATAGTCAACTTGCTATTTGGAACGTCACTGAATTTTAGCTCACTCTATTAGTTTTTGTTTTCCTTACAGGGGGTACGAGAGAGAGCGTGAGACTGGTACAGGCTAGCATAGTCTAGTTTTTGAAATTTTGCAATTGTACTCTACTAGGATTGAATTTATTTGGATTTTGAATATTTTGACATATTTGGGAATGTATGAGTCTTGGAGATGAATTTAAGCATCAATGTATATTCTAAGTTTGGAAATTGTTGTTTCACTTATTTTCAGTAGTTGTAAATTGTTTTCTTAAAGTACGTGAACGAGTCCTGGCGAGAGCTGGGCAGGCGGTCCGCTAAATTCTGGGGTATGCCCTAGGGGGAGGTGGGGTCGTCACAAATGGTATCAGAGCTGCTTCGCGCGGTCTCTGTGAGGAGTGAGCTTGGGCCAAGTGGTGATATGGTCCCAATTATGTGAATAAGTGTAAAGAACTAAGTGCTCTTCTTGGGCGTAAGCTATGAATCATGCCTGTTATAAGTGTAAATCCCTTATCATGGTACTTGGGGAAGATAGATATGTACGTCAGGTAGGAATCTCTAATAGGGGTGATTTACTCTTGGAACCGGCCGGCTCGAGTTGTGAATTATCTTATTGTGGATTCTTGTACTTGAATACCAAATAGTGGAGAGCCCTACAATAAGGGTCTGTATCTTGATTGCACTTGAGGTGAGTTTTGACGGCAAATGTCAAGGCGCAGAAGATTCTAACATTTGACCTCGTAATTGGACTGATCGGGGGAATTGGATCTAGGAGTGTTATCATGGATTAATCTAGTAATAGTCTTGTGAGGACTCGTAAATTTTCTTATTTTAAACTCCTAATTCTAGCTTATTTAATTATTTATTTGGCCAATTGCCCCGAATATTATTTTCTAACCTTTGTAGACCTAATTACATGGATCTATAGCTTAGTTATATTGTGACAGCCCCACCTTACCCTAAGGCGAACCAAAGGGTTCGGCGGACCGCCTGCCCAACTCTCGCCAGGACTCGTTCACTCACAACAAAGAAAGTAAGATAAAGCCTCGAGAATAAGCGGAAACGAAACCCAATCTTGAACCATAAAATTACATTCACCTCAAGCTCAACCAAAAATACAGTCCCACATATATACATAAGCTTTTAAATTCTTAGTACATTCCAGCCCTAATCAAGCACTAGAACGAGATCAAAAGCCAAAACAATACCAAAGGCTAAACTATACTATACAGGTCTCTCGCCCTTGCTCGCAACCCCTGTTAAGGAAAACAAAAGACGTGGAATGAGCTAGAAGCCCAGCGAGGTTCTATATACATAACCAAACAATTAAACAAGGCATTTAACACGTAATAGCATGAAATCTCGAAAACATTTACAATATAAAGCAATTGTAACACATTCATTAAAAGGATACGGGCTCACGAGGAGCCATTCGTTCATTCATTCGTTCAACATTGTCCTTATTTCTCCGATCATTAAAAACATGTTTGTAAGTGAAAACTCCTTCATTTTCATGTCATTCGTTCATTCATTTCATTCCCCTCGCTCCGCCAACGTCGTGGTCATACTCGAGTATACCAACATTCACCCAGGGTCACTAATCGCCCGACCGAGTCCGCTTCTGGCTCGAGTCGACCAATAACCAAGGGCAAGGGCCCAGTTCAGCCCGAAGGCTTACATTCATGCACAAGTAACATTCAATCATTCAATCATTGAAAATTTCACGTTCATTTAGGTCGAGTGCGATAAAGTACACACTCGCCTAGAAAAGTCGTTTTGAGTATTCATTGAAACATTTAAGAGTTCAAATAACCATAACAAGCCACGTAGTCAATGGAAATATAGCGTACCTCAATCACATAACAAGGCAACAATCCAAATAGTCACAACAATTCACATAGTCATTAAAAACAAATCGTATATAGAACACTCACCTAATTAAGCAAAATTACGTCCAAAGTATCCCTCCGGATATCAACTTTGGTCACCAAGAAACCCTAATAACAATCATGAGAAAATATTATGGTTCTATCATCAAAATATGTGGGTGAGTCAAAGAAATCCGAATAAAACTAATACAAAGTAAAAGTATGATTTTAGAAGTGGAAAGAGTACATTTTGATCAAAGGAAATGAGTAACTAAAGGTTTTCTCAAACCAAACATAGAATTAACCTCAAAAGAGTTTTAGAAAATTTCATCGGAAAATTCGGAATAGTGCCACGTCAGAATCTGGCCAGAACTTGGCCGGATAGGCGGCCGGATAGTGAACAGTAGAATTTTTCCTCTTTTTTTCGAAAAACGTGTTTTTGGCTCAAAACTAACACATTTGCAAAGAATTAATATATAACAAGTATTTTGGTTAAAAATCATATGGAAAAGGTAGTCAAATACCTTGAATTCACACTTAAAACCTTGCGCGTTAAAATTAGGTTTTGCGGCCGAGAAACCCTAGGCCACTCCTTTTGTTTTGGAAAACAATTGAGTAAACATTTGACGTTCAAACTAACCTTTGCAACTACGCATCATGGTTAAACGGAAATGTACAAGTGCAAGTGAAACAGCTCATATAACTCTACTAAAGTGGCACTAAGTTACTCTAAGCAAAGTAAGCAAAATAAGTCTAATGCATCACAAAACTACATTCCAATCTCATATCCATTCACTCAAGTTCAAGAAAATAAACGGACAGCATTTCCCCTTGTTTTTCCTTACTTTTCCATCCTACAACCAACCACCAATCTCACAATTTTCAACCACAATTGCATACACAAACTATAAGATATCAAACACCCTTAAAATGCAACCAATTGAAGCTTTACAGCCATCCAAAACCAGGCCCAAATATTCCAACATAACTCAGCACACAAAACTCCGATTCAGTTGATTCCAAAGCCATATGAAATCTAAGATACAAGGCTACAATTCTTAAGAAGGCATCAAAAGCTAATTCAGTAATCTTCCCAGCCAAAAGAGCCAAATACAGGGGCTGATTATCATTTCCGGACAGAAACAGGGCAGCAGGGGTAAAATAGTCATTTCACAGGCTACCGTGCTCCGATTGAGCTGACATTTTACAGGCATAATCTACACTTAATTCTCTACAACTTTCATGTTTTGAGCTAAGGCCAATTCTGCCTCCATCATGGACGAACAGAACTGATCAGATTAGGGCAGAAAATTCACAATAAATCAGAAATCTAACCAACTCTCCACTAATCCACAAAATCATCCATTAATCATGTTAGCAAGCCACCATAGGCCACTAATTAGCATCTATTGGAACCAAAGAAGGGTGTTCTTAGCAATCTTACCTTGAACCTCAAAGAAAGTTGGTAGCTTAGACTTCCTCCTCCCAAAACAACTCCACCAAGGCCTTCAATTTCTCTTAGCTAGCACTTGTATGGTGTAGTTTTCAATTTGGTTGGTTAAAGCTCAAGATTTGAGCAAGGATTTAAGCTAGAAATGGAAGAGCTCTCTCTCTTGTTTTTCTCTCCAAGGGTTCGGCCAAGGCAAGGGAAAGAAATGAAGGAATTTTGGTCAAAATTTGGTTTTGAAGAAAGTTAATTCTCTTGGTCAAAGTCCAACCTCCAATCCAAACATGACATGTGGCCTCTTGAAGTTTCTAAGCTTATCTCCTTCCTTCCAATGATTCAAGTAGCTAACTAACCTCCAATTATCTTCTAACACAATGTAGAATAATATCACTTAGTATTTCATCACCTAATCGGAAAAATTATATCGCACTAGCGGGCCCCACATCGAACAATTGCACTTCAAGTTATGTACACTAACTTATACTAGGAAAATGATTTAAAAATTGTACTTACTTGTAAAATGTACAAAACATTTAATATTTTCAAAGGACAGTATAAATATAGGCACAGAAAAAAATAATACTTGAAAATGTGAAAATTTTCGGGTTCTCACATATATGTTTAAAGTGATTTGTTTCAAAATTTAATTTTTGAAATCTCGTTAAGTGTGAATAGTGAATGCGCGTTTGGAAATAATAATCGATTCGAGAATACAATAAACTTGAAAAATTAGAGACTTGTACATTAGTCTTAAAATGGTTATTTTTAAGTTTAAATACTCAAGTGATAGTTAGTTATACTATCGTTATAAGAATTTCTTAGAGATTTCGCGTTATCGCGCACAAGTTGGAGGTTCGCGTTTTCGCGCGCGCGACTAATTGGAGGATCTTAGAAATTATTTCTTGACTATTAAGAGTGAATAATATTAGTGTTAAAGTAAGTACATTAGAGGTATAATGCACAAGTGAAACAAACTCGAGAGGAATCGAGCACGAAACGGGCGCGCGTGCGCGCGGGGAGAGAGTTGACTTTTGAGGCATTCTTAGCCATACATTTTTAGCTTCTCAAGGAAGCTTCATTGCAACACAAAACTCTCTCTCTTAAGCTCCAAGACAGCCGGCCAAAGGAAGGAGAAAAACAACTCCAAGCACTTCCAATTTCTTCTTCATTTCTTCATCAAATCTCCACCAAATCACACCAAAATTTAACCACACTTTGCTAAGCACTTGGTGATCATCTTGAGCTACGAATAGTCTAGTATAGTCTAGTACAGGCTAGCATAGTCTAGTTTTTGAATTTTTGCGATTGTACTCGCGCTAGTGCTCGGTTAGGGTTGAATGTATCTGGAATTCATATCTTTTGTTATATTTGGGATTGTATGAATGTTTGGAATAGAAATGAATATACATGTACGTTCCAAACTTGGGAACTATTATTCCATTTACGCTTGAGGTTGTAAACTATTTTATTTGAAATAAGTGAGCGAGTCCTGGCGAGATCTGGGCAGGCGGTCCGCTAAACCCTGGGGTATGCCCTAGGGGAAGGTGGGGTCGTCACAGATGGTATCAGAGCTGCCGCGTGGTCTCTGCTTGGGGTGAGATTGGGTCAAGTGGTGATATGGTCCCAATTATATGAATAAGTATAAAGGACTTAGTGCTCTTCATGAGCGTAAATTGTGAATCATGAAGGTTATAGGCATAAAACCTTTATCATGATACTTGAGAAAGCTAGATATGTATGTCAGGTAGGAATCTTAAACTTGGATGATTTGCACTTGGGAGCGTACGGCCTGAGATGTGAATTCTCCTTGTTTCGGATTCTTATACCTGAGTACCAAAAATGGAGAGCACTAGAATAAGGATCTATATCTCAATTGAACTTGAGATAAATTTGGATGGTAAACGTCAAGGCGTGAAAGATTCTAGTATTGGACTTGAGATTGAACTGATCAAAGAGAGTAGATCAATGAGTGTCGTCGTGGACTGGTTTCGTGCATATCTAGGTAGGGTTTCTATGGATGATGGCTAGTTTTGTGGTCGTCGTGAACGTTAAGGCGCTAGTATTGTAACTTGTTTCATTTCTCCCGTACCTGTGTATCCTTGTTCCGTGTTTCTATGATTTTGTTACGATTTGATTACGTTACACATGTATTTCTTTTGAACTCGTTTTAACTCTTGCTTGCCTTTTGTTTTCTATTTCTACCCTTCTACGATACCGCATAGGAACTTGATTTTGATTCCTGTGTAAGGTTTGGATTATATGTGGGATTTTGGGGATGAAAGCGTGAGTTCTATACTTGTATACGAATTTTTGCGAAATTAGGAGAACCACCCTGATGGAGGATGAAAAAAAAGCACTATTGAGGGGTAAGAGATTATAGTTTCTTTTTATAAGTAACTGTATACTAGAGAGTGAGTTAAGGTGCGGAATTTATACTTTAACGAATATAATTCCACATTTTGATTTATGGATAAACGATGACAGTAATTCTCGTGAAAAGACTTAAAAATAGGAGTAAGTACTTATGTTTAGATTTCGTATCTACCTCAGTAGGGTATAGTTAAGATTCATATTTCCTGGGTGACTTGCAAGCAAAAGAATGAAAGAGTAATATGGCCAGAATTTCCAATTGTGATTAGTTATCCATTCCGATCCTTCGATTTTCATGGCAGGCTATCATTTGACCTTAAGGGAATCGGTGATATGACACATTTGGGAAATCTGCGTAAAGAACTAGACATCCTTCAAATGGAGGTAGAATTTCAAAAGAAATTGGCTGACTATTGGGAAGGACGATGGAAACAAGAATATGCGGAGAAAATTGAGTTGCTACACAAGAACATGGAATTAGAAAAGAAGTATAAAGGGATCCCAGAAGAGGTGCGGAATAAGTTGGAATTGGTGCATTCGCTTAGTCTAGTAGTATCTCAAGACCTTCCTAGTAATCAAGTCGAAAGGGGTGAAGGAAGTTCCCACGATACTAAAGGTGATCTAGGTATGCCACTTTCTAAAGTGGATCGAGGAGCTGGTGGTAGGAGAATATCGGGGACGCCCAAGGAAGTTACTCCGAGAGGAGCCACAGGTGAAGGAGGACAATCGAGAGGTGTCTCACAAGGAGATCAAACCTCAATCCCTCACTTATCTTGTGGATATTATGGAAAAACCAACCATACTGAGAATAATTGTTGGAGAAAGACCCGAAAATATTTATGTTGTGGTAGTACGGAGCACCAGCTGGCAACCTGTCCCCTCAGGTCAAACCTTAAACAACCAAGTGTAGGAGGAAATAAACCCAGAGTGTCTGCCAGAGTATATACCTTAAACCACCAGCCAGTACTTAACCCGTCTACAGTGATAGAAGGTACGATTCATGTTTTCAATTGTTTGGCTAATTTTTGGCTAATGATGAGACCTGGGAGTTAGAGACGGACATGCAAGAAAAATACCCTGAGTTATTTATGAATAAATGTATGAATTTCGAGGTCGAAATTCTTTTAAGGGGGAGAGAGTGTGACGACAGGAAAATTCGCGCATATTTTCTTAAAACTCCCCCTTATTTTGATTAAATTACGTTATAATATCTTTGCTATTCATTTACTCCCTCAATAGTTGTAATAAATAATATAATTAAGAGTTTTGCCCTTAGTTTTATAGTTAGGGTAAATTAGGGTTTTTGCGTATTTTGGTAGTGTGATTTATTGGTGAGATATGTGTACTAAATTTGATGGTTAAGAGTGAGTTTTAGATAAGAGAAAGTGTGTGATTAGAAGTGCTATTAATAAGCTAGTGAACCATAAGTAAAAACACAAGTACGAGAGAGTTAAGAAAAATCGGCTTGAATTGACGTGCACCGTTTGTTACCGATCGAGTACCCCACTTGACCCTACTTTCTTGCCTTAATCCTCTTGTTTTTATTTCAGCTAATCAGCCCTTAATTACTCCCTAAACCAGCCGAAAATATTGACCAAAGAAAGGGAGAAAAGAAAACGAAAACAAGATTGAATCTTGGTGCGACAAGTGTCGGCAATCCATGGAAGTTTGACCAAGCTAGTTTTCTTCCTTCTTATCTTTCTTCTTGGCTCATTTTCCTTCTTTTTTCCTTCATGTTGGCATTGGCTTTGGAGAGGAAAAACAAAGAGAAGAAACCTTCAACTTCATCCTTGATTAGCATTGTTTGAGTTGAAATCACACAAACCAAACCGATTAAACTTCCCTCTTGGTGCTTAGGAAGCTAGGAGTTGAAAATCTTAGGAGAAAGCGGTTGATTCCTCACTTACAAGAAGGCTTTGGGAAGGTATAAGATGATCCACTCCATTTCTCTTTCTTAATCTTACTGAATATGGTATAGAAGCCTGTAATCTTGGCATATGATGGATGATTCTCTAGTTTTTGGTAGTGTAGTGAAACTTTCAGCTAGGGTTTGTATTTTTTTAGCTTTGATTATTGATGTTTAGCTAGCAAATGTTGTTATTGAACTTGGAAATGGAACTTGTGAAGTGATTAGTGGCATGTTTATTACTTTTTATAGTTGAAAGTTGGATTTCCAGCATTTGGTGGTGAATGTCAGTTCTGCCCTGTTTTTGGAATCAACTTGGGCAATGAATTTCTCCATGTTTTAGACTGAATCTGTGAGGACTCAAAATTTCAATTTTTTCTTACTTTCATTTCATTTTACTGGTTTATTTAATTATTTATTTGCCCGTTACTCCGAATAATTTATTTCATTCATTTTAAACCCATTTGTACGCAAAAATGTCTCATTTATATTTTAAAACGTTTCGCTAGCGAATGTAAATTTTTCTGCGGCTTGTTTAGCGAGAAATAGCACATGCATGTTTTTCGAGGTAAATTCGATCCGAGAGTGCAATAATCTTGGAGTATTAAGGGTGATCAATAGTAGACTAAGAAAAGTTAACTGAGGAATTAGAGTGAGTGAGTTAAGTTAAGCTCAATTAGGAGTACAAATTGCACTCTAACCGATCGTTGACTTTTGGGGCACAAGAGCACTTTATGTCCCACCTTCTTTCACAACATCACATCACCACCTACCAACCAAAACCCCTTCCTTCTTCTCTACTCTTGGCCGAGCTTCCCCTTCCCTATTTCCCCTCAAAATTTCAGCTTTTGTCTTCCATTTTTGCTCCACAAAGCTCTCCAAAAATTACTTCTTGTCTTGGGTCTACTAGCAAGCTTGGAAGAGGACTTAATCAAGGAAGGAACTTGGTGATTTAAGGGCCCAAAAACCTAGTGTTTACTCTTCTTTTGGCAGCAAGGTGACCACCCCAAGAACCCTTCAACTTTTCCTCTTCAATTCATAGTAGTAAGTTAGTAGTTAGTTAGTGATGGCAAGATAGTTGTTGGGTTGTTGATGGGTTCACAAGAACCTTGACATTAGGTAGTGGACTTGAGGAGGCCTTATAGGTAGCTACCTTAAGGATTATTGTGTGTTTAATTGCTTGTTTGTTACTTACTTTGATGAGATATGGTGTAGTTTGAGTTGAAAAATTGAAAAAGAAAGCTAGAGGAAGATGCATGCATGCTGGCCAAAAATTCTATCCATGTTGTTCAGTTTTTATTTTGAAATTTTGATGCTTGATTGGCTGTGAAATTGATGTATATATGTTGTACATTGTGTGTACAAAGTGCCTTTCAAAAATCATTTCATTTGGTTGCATAAAACTTGAGCTTTGGCAAGGTTCAAATCTGGAAATCGTATAGCAGAATACTCGGACAGTGCTTCTTTGTTCAAACATAACTCTCTGTACAAGAGTCAAAATTGAGTGCCATTTGTGGCATTCAAAACTAGACGTTCATAGCTTTCCAATGGTATAAAAATCTCCTACTGGTTCATTTTGAGTGAACCGCAGTGAGTCAGCAAAGTTGGCTGTTCTGTTTGGCTGTTCATACAAATGAAACTGGAAGCTGCACTTTGTAGTTTGATTTTGTCCCATTTGTGAAAATATTTTAGTAATTATGTCTTCTGATAAATTGTAGCCTTTGGAATCTAGTTTCTAACGCCACTAACCATTCTCAATTTGAGTTTGTATAGAGTTAGATATGGCTTGATTTCGAAAATACGACAAAGCTGGAAACTGGAAACTTTTCCTTTCTTGCTGACCGAATGGTCAAACCTATTTTGGGAGGTTGTATTTTGAAAATTTTAGTGTCATTTAACCATCAATTGCTCATTAAATGTTTTTGGAACCTTGGTTTCAAAAATGGGGTGAATTGGGGTTGATTTCATTGAACAAAACCTTTGGAAAGAAAGAAAGAGTGGGTTGGCAGATTTGCTTTGAAACTTTCACAAACTTTGGTCGTTTTGTTAACCGCCTTCCCACATGTTTTTTTGCCTATAATTTGATAGAGAGGTAGTCCACATATGGAAGTTTAAGTGTACCAAATTTGGTGTAATTTCAATATCATTTCGATATCCAAATGATGCCCCAAAGATTGCTCTTCAAATCTAGAAATTCACTTATCAGTTTGCAAGATTCAGCTGACTTTAAACTGTTACATCTTGATGCTCAAAACTCCAAATTTAGTTCCGTTTGTCGTGTTTGAAACCTTGTTTGGAGTTCTTATTTTGTTACAAATTTCAAGGGCTGATTCACTTTCTGTGAATTTTTCCGAAATTCCAAATATCGCCGAGAACTAAGACTGGTTCTGTCTTGCTTGTTTAAATCAGCAACTTTGAGCTGAATTATGAATGCTTTCTAGTTGGAGACTTGGAAAAGTGTCTTCTAGGAACTTTTAGTACTTTGAACCTAGTTTCCAACGGTATAAAGGTTTCAATTTTTGGGCTTAAGCAACTCGAGATACGATTTTTCCAAGTAGTGTCACTCTAAACTGGAAATTTGCTGTTTTCAACCAAATTGCTCTTTTAAGAACTTTCCACCATTCCTTTGCAATTGTTGGACTGCTTTAAGTGTAGTTTCATGGTTTAATATGAGATCTCTTTGAAATTTAAACTCCATTTTGAATCTTAGTTTCTAAAGGATTAATCTCCTTTTCGTGATTCTTCCTGACTCTATAACTTCCCTTGTTTATAACACTTCTCTTCATACTGGAATTATAGACTTCAACCCTATTCTTATGGCCTCAATTTCCATGAGTTTGAAACCCAAAAAGAGAGCTTTTTGACTAGAGTAATTCTTGGTGAATTTCACTAGTTTCATACTTGAATTTTGGAACCTTAACTTTGATATTTTTCTACGAAAATGAGTGGAGTTTTAAACGAGTTTTTAACTCCATTAGTTTGGATAATGTGCATCTCTTTGCCTTTTAAGGTTTGGACATGAGACTTAAAGTTTTGGGAAATGAAATCCATTTACCCCTTACCTCAATTTTCGTGCTGAAAGTGAAAATGGTACTTTCTCTTGGATATGAGATTACTTACCATGACTTGAATCGAAAACCACCTTCGAGCTCTCTTGAGCATTATTTTAACGATTTAGTTAGAAAAACTTCTTTAATTTAGCTCGAACTTGTGACCTTGAGAGTGAGTAGTGAAAAAATGTCTTTCTTTTAACCTTGGTCGAGCACCTAGGTAACTATGATTGTATATGTCTCAGGTGGTCACGAGAACTTCGAAGAGCTCGTTTGACATCTCGCTTCACTCTTATTTTACCCTTGGCTAGTGGTGAGTGTCAAATGCATGTTAAATGTTTATGTGATTAAAATGTTAATTGTACAAGTGTTATATATAATACGTAAACTTGTCGAGGCGAGGGTGTACTTTATCACTCTCGTCCTCTCTCTCTTTTAATTATGTGATACTTGTTACATGAATACATATGTTTGGTAATTGTACAACAATATGTTTAACTTGTGAGCTCTGAATGGATGTATGTACCACACCCTGTTCAGGTGGGAGGTGCCTCTCATACCGTCTCAATGCTATAATCGGGTCTCTAAGCAATAGCATGTACCACACCAATTCGGGTGGGTGGTACCTCTCATGTCGACTCAGAACCATAAACAATTTTAAGTCGATTGGAGCGATGTCTCATCGACCCAGTTCTCTAAGCGATAGCATGTACCACACCAATTCGGGTGGGAGGTACCTCTCATGTCGACTCAGAACCATAAACAATTCTAAGTCGATTGGAGCGATGTCTCATCGACCACTTATACTTTGGGGGGGGGCACTCCAACCCATTGGCCAACCTTGTAACTCGAGCCGGCAAGGGCTTGGTCGAGAAGCTTGGTGAACCATGGAAAACATTATAGCTTGATCTTTTAAAGTCTTGCTTGGCATACTCGAGTAGTATCGCCCATACCGTGCGTGTTTGGTTACGGATCCGAGAGGGCAAAATGATGGATGGGCAAAGTAAGTGGAGTTTCTACTAACTTAATACCTACCTGGTTGACGGAGTGTCATCATGTGGAGGTATTGGATTGAGCCTTGGCAAAGCAAGTGGGATATAGCTCCTGAGAGCTCCCGTATCCTTATTGAGGATGTTTTATTGTTATTTATGACTTACCTGAACTTTCTAGCTTTATTTCTGGTACAAGTGTTATTGTTACTTGAACTATGTGGTTGCATGTTTTTTTTTCATGGCCTCATTGAGCGTTAGCTCATCCCATTCCATTTCTTATTCCTTAACAGGGGAGTGACGTGAAGGAAGTGATTGGAAGATACTAGTAAAGGTTAGTCTTTTGTATAGTTTGGTATTTTGTAACTGACCTTTGGGGAATTGTAAGATTTAAAACTCGATGTAGTTGACTTGAGATTTGTATTCTTGGATGTACTTGTGAAATGAAATATTATAGTCGTGTTATTATTTTGTCATATTTAGATGTAATCATTGGAATTGGTCTGTTTTTCATTTAAGGATTGTAGTGAGTCCTGGCGAGAGCTGGGCAGGC
The DNA here is from genome assembly GCA_023065735.1 of Coffea humblotiana. Taxonomy (NCBI): domain Eukaryota; kingdom Viridiplantae; phylum Streptophyta; class Magnoliopsida; order Gentianales; family Rubiaceae; genus Coffea; species Coffea humblotiana. The sequence goes on along the minus strand of JACYVW010000016.1, from coordinate 171,976 downwards.
GGTCCGCCAAACCCTTTGGTTCGCCTTAGGGGGAGGTGGGGTTGTCACAGAATCAGCTTTTGGACAAAACATGAAAGTTATAGGGATTTGAGTTAACTTTCTACCTGCAAACTTTCAGATCAATTGGATCATTTTAGCTTATGATTTGACCAGAGTACTCCCAACTGTGCAAAAACTCTAATTCCTGACTTGTTTTTCATATGCTTCTGACAGTCCATTTTTGACCCTGGAATTGCGAGAATTGGGTGTCAATGTCTTCATAGAAAATATAGGTCTATGTCTTAGGTTTGAAACTCCATAAAATTTACCTCAATCCGATATACCTAACTGCAGTTATGACCAAAATACCGAAGGATGACAAATCTGCCACTTATAATTTCTTCTCTAAACTGGTTTCCAGCTTTGATATCCATGGTGATAAGTTATTATTTGATATGTTTGGTTGGTTTTGAGGCCTTGAATAGATGTATGTTATTGGTTATCACTTGTGGTTGGATTGAAGGTTTGTTGGCTTGTGAACCCAAGTTATACTTGGATGGGAAAAGTAAGAAAATAGGGGAAATGCTGCCCAAATTTTAGCTCGAAAGATAAGCGAGTGAACTTGAAACTTCAGGGACGATTTGAGATCGAAGTGAACTTGGATTGTCTTTGGTGTTCAAGTTTCCGTTAGTAGAGGTATATAAGCTGAAATTCCCTTTAAAAGGCGAAAGTAGCGACCACTCGAAATATGTTTTTCTCGTCTTTTAGACCACTTTGCGAACTTAAAGTTTTAATCGCTTCCTTACCAAAACTAAAAGAGCGAGCATGAGTTTTCTAGGGTGTGATAAGCAAAATGAACACTACTTAAACAAGTTTCATTTACTTGATTTTTTTGAAGCGAAACTCTTATGTTTTGAACCGTAGTTGATTTCAAACTCTTAAATGATATTTTATCACAGATTTGGACTCCAACCAAGGAGTTGCACCTGAGCGTGAATTTGAAAAGGACTAAGTCTTTGGTGAGTGCTTCCGAATACATGATTGAACTTGATACTTGATTTAAATTCTTTACCAACGTGATCGGATAATATTTGCTTGGTTTGGTCGGGCAAGGGTGTACTTTATCGCACTTGCCCTAATGTGATATATACTTGTTCATTTGTTGAAATTGACTTGATATACTTGTGTATGACGTGAGCACTCTCTAGAATTCCAGAAACCCTGTTACTCGAGTCGAGCCGGCAAGGGTTTGGTCAATTAGGTAACGAACCCTGGGTCTCTTGTTTTGTCGAGTGAAGTGTTATCTTCTCGACTAATCGGTATGCTCGAGTGTTACCACATGTGTTTATCTTGGCGTTCGACCCCGGTAAGGGGGATTGAATGGTGGATGGAGATTGGCGTTAAGTGGGGCACTACTGGACTGATTACTTTACTTGAAAGTTGACGGAGTGTCAACTACTCCTTGATCAAGCTATGGCGGAGCTATTTTGCAATAGCGGTTGTATCCTATTACTTGACATGTTAAATATCCAGTGATTGGCTTTACGAAGTGTTATTGCTCATTTTCTTGACTTCATATGCTCGCTATTTTGATACTTATGTTTTTAAATGATGGTCAAATTGCTATTTGGGTATGCATGATGTTTTGGAACCTCACTGAGTTTTAGCTCACTCTATTAGATTTGTTTTCCTTACAGGGGGTACGAGCGATGGCGTGAGGCTGGTACAGGCTAGCATAGTCTAGTTTTTGAAATTTTACGATTGTACTCGCGCTAGTGCTCGGTTAGGGTTGAATGCATATGGAATTCATATCTTTTGTTATATTTGGAATTGTATGAATGTTTGGAATAGAAATGAATGTACATGTACATTCCAAACTTGAGAACTGTTATTCCATTTACGCTTGAGGTTGCAAACTATTTTATTTGAAATAAGTGAGCGAGTCCTGGCGAGAGTTGGGCAGGCGGTCCGCTAAACCCTAGGGTATGCCCTAGGGGGAGGTGGGGTCGTCACATCACCAAATTATGGCATATACATTTGGGACATATAAGCGAGCAAGGTTTGGACATGTTAAGTAAAAGGGGACTTCTTTGCGGTCAGAGTACTGGACCATTAGACTTTTGTGAATACTATGCTTTTGGGAAGTAGAAAAGAGTAAGTTTCAGTTCACTGGCAATTCATAAAAAGAAAGATACTCTTCATTATATTCATTCAGATTTGTGAGGTCCTACTAGCATTCCATCTAAGGGTGATGCCAGATATATGTTGACTTTCATTGATGATTATTCAAGAAAAGTTTAGGTTTAGAATGATGTTTACCTCACCTTCAAGCAATGAAAAGTTTTTGATTGAGAAGCAGACAGGTACACAAATCAAGCGGCTTAGAACAGATAGTGACATGAAATTTTTGTGAAGGTGAATTTGATAAATTTTGAAAAAATGAAGGAATTGTTAGGCACTGCACTGTCAAGATGACAACTCAGCAAAATGGTGTGGCCAAACATATGAACAGAACATTTTTTGAGAGAGCAAGGTGCATGATCTCTAATGTAAGGCTGACAAAGGACTTTTGGGTAGAGGCGATCTCTATGGCTTGTTACATTGTCAACCGTATTCCTTCTACAACCCTTGATTTCAAAACTCCTGAGAAAATCTGGTCAGGTACTCCTGGTAATTATTCTGATTTAAAAATTTTTTATGTCCAACATACATATATGTGAATGATAAAAAATTAGATTCTCAAGTCAAAAAGTACATTTTTCTTGGGTATGCTTTAGGGTGAAAGGGTATAGATTGTAGTATCTTGATCCCAAATTCTCAAAATTTATAATCAGCAGAGATGTCACTTTTTGATGAATTCTCTATGTTATCTTCCAAGAAGGAATTTTCTAATTCCTATCATGCAGATAATAGTATATATGCAAAAGCAGGTGGAACTTGAGATTGGCAATTCCGATCCTTCTATTCAAGAAATGCAAGTAGATGCACCTGACTCCACTAGTGAAACTAATTTAGAAGAAGAGCAATATTCCATAGTCAAAATAGACCAAGGAGGGATATTCGACCACCACAAAGATATGCAGATTTGTGAGAACCTGAAAATTATTTTTATTTTGTCTTATTTCTTTGAGTAGTTTTCTTTACTTTACTTTATTTCCTTAATTTCTCATATATTTTTATAAGAGAGTCAAGACTTTAATCATTTTTCTGCTATAAATTAGTGTATGATAAGTTCGTAATGCATTATGGAAGTGAGACCCACTAGTGAGGGATGTGTGATAATTTTTTGAAGATTAGGAGGAGTTTTGTGCAAAGGGATATTATTTTATAAGGTGCTAAGAGATAGCAAGCCACTTGTCACAAAAGCCTTGGACTTTGACTTTGACTAAGACCTTCCTTAACCCTTTAATTAACAAAAAAAAATGGCCAAAATCCTATCAGCTTTCCCTTTCCTTTGGCTGAAATTTTGAGTCAAGAAAAGAGAGAAAAACTTCAACTTCCAACTTCCAATCTTGCTTGAATCTTGAGTTTTAACCTTTAATCTTGCAAACTACTCTATAAAAGGTGACATCTAAGGTGGATTAAGGTCTTTAGTGGAGTGATTTGGGAGAGAGAAGCTCTTGGTTTTCATTTCTTCTTAGTGTATCAAGGTATCTATATCAAGAAGCCCTCTTTTCTTTTATACTTGCATAAGAGTGGATTTAGAGATTGATTTTAGTGGTTCACATGGAAAATTTCATGGTTTAAGTGGTGATTGAAAATTTTCAGCTTTGATGGTGAAATTTCAGCTTTTATATGATGTTTGAGTTTGGCCGTGATTTGGTAGCCTTGCCATGTGAATTTTCTAGCTTTTATAAGTTATTTTGGCTTGCTTATGGAAAATTTCAGTTTGTAATTGAAATTTTTAGCCTAGGGTTACAAATTTCAGCTTGTTGTGGTTGAATTTTGAGCTAGAAATTTGCTATTTTTGGATGGTTTTGTGGCCTTAAACAAGTGTACTTATAGCCTATAACTTGTGGTTGTAATTAAGGTTGGATTGAGATGAAAATAGGCGTTGAGTTTGGATGGAAAAGTAAAGAAAACAAGGGGAAGTGCTACTAAAATTTTTACTGCTTCCTTTCTTGTGAAATAAGTGATATAAGAGGGGTGATTTTGGGTTGGTTTGGACTTAGGTTACATGTGATTAATGTGATCGCATCCACGGACGAGCGCAGAGGGGGGCGGCCGACTAATGCCACGAATATGGAAGAGTTCAATGCGTCCGTGTTCGAGTGTGGGCTGTCCCCAGTGGATTTCGATGGTTGCCCATTTACCTGGACAAATGGTACGGTCTGGCAATGGTTGGATAGGGCTCTTGTCAACTCCCGGTGGGTGGCGGCGTACTCAGTCACAAGAGTTTCTCACCTCCCTCATGGTCGATCGGACCACGCGCCACTCTTGGTCAGGGTGGGGTCAGGGTCTTTAGGCCCATCTTCATTCAAGTTCCTGAACGTGTGGCATCACCACCCCACTTTTTTGAAGACTGTTTCCACGGTCTGGCAAGAGTCGGGCTTCGGAGTCGGGATGAACTTGTTCCACTCTAAGTTGTCGTCTCTTCGATCTCAACTACGGAAGTGGAACAGAGAGGAGTTTGGGAACATATTTGCTCGGGTTAGGTCCGCGGCAGAATCATACAAGCAGCGGGAGACGGAGTTCGATTCAAGTGGAGACGAGTCCTCGAAGATCCGTCTCTATGAGGCACGAGCCGTGTATCTCAGAGAGTTGTCGGTGGAATTCGAATTCTGGAGATAAAAAGCGGCGCTTCGGTGGATCAAGGAGGGAGACGTGAACACCATTTTTTTCACTCGGTAGTTAAGCAGCGGAGGAACTCCAATTTTGTTTCGCGGATTAAAGATGATGCTTTGGGCTGGCTTCAGGGCACGGGCGATATACAGGCCTCCGCGGTGCAGTTTTACTCGGAGTTGTTTCAGTCCAGTGGTTATGTCCCTCATCCCGAACTGCCCTCAGAGTTGCCGACAGTTAAGGCGGAGGAGGATGAGATGGCACGGCGTTTACCAGAATTGGATGAGATTCGAGCAGTAGTTTTCTCGATGGATGCAAATAGCGCTCCAGGACCGGATGGCTTCGGAGCGGGATTCTATCAGCAGTGCTGGGAGATCATCAAAGGAGACTTACTGGTGGCTGTTCAGGACTTCTTCAAAGGGATTGAGCAACCCAGGGGCTTTTCAAATGCGCTGCTAGTTCTGATCCCAAAGAAGGAAGGGGCTTTCCAGTGGAGGGACTTCAGGCCAATTAGCCTTTGCAATACGAGCTCGAAGATTATCTCAAAGATCCTGGCCAACCGTTTGGGAGGGTTACTACCCAACCTCTTTTCGCCGTGGCAGACAGGATTTGTTCCTAGGAGGGGCATTATGGATAACATTCTTTTGGCGCAGGAACTGGTATTAGACCTGGATAGGAAACTAGCACACCCGAATTTGGTTATCAAGCTCGACATGGAAAAGGCGTATGACAGAGTGAATGGCCTTTCCTCCTATTCATGCTTCGGAGTTTTGGGCTTTCGGAGGTCACGGTTGATCTTCTCTTCGAGACTCTCTCCAACTCGTAGTTCTCGGTTCTGGTCAATGGACCACCCTCTGGTTTCTTCAAGTCTAGTCGGGGAGTACGTCAAGGGGACCCATTGTCACCTGCGCTCTTCTTGTTCGTGGCTGAGTTCTTGGTGCGGGGCCTCCAGCAGCTCGGGCTCAACCAAAAGAATAGATGCTATGTGGCTGCCGGAGCCACCGTCCCCTATCTGGCATTTGCTGATGATACGATCATCTTCACTCGGTGCTCGGAACCCTGCCTGAAGGCCCTCCGTGACTTTCTTCTTCGGTATCAGGAACATTCAGGGCAAAAGGTCAATGCGAGGAAGAGCGTCCTGCTCACGCCCTCCCGCGTGTCTGAAGATCAGCTTAGGTTGGCGGAGACGATACTGGGCTTCCACAGGCAACCTCTTCCAATAAAGTATCTAGGGGTTCCCTTGGTACGTGGTAGAATGGGTGCAGTGCTCTTCGATCCCCTCCTGGCGAAGTTACGGGCCCATCTCTTCCATTGGAGCTCGAAGCTTCTCAGTACTGGGGGCAAGATCGTCCTCATCAGGCACGTGCTTAGCTCGATTCCTCTTTATATGTTGCAAGCAGTTTGCCCTCCCAAATCCATTTTGGTTGCCCTAGGCAGGATCTGTAATGCCTTCCTTTGGGATTTAAATGTTGAATCGAAAAGGGTGCACTGGGCGGCGTGGGAAAAGCTCTGTTTTCCGATACAGGAAGGGGGTTTGGGGTTTCGTTCCTTTTATGACTCGACTAAGGCATTCGCCTGTAAGTCATGGTGGCGGTTAAGGAAAAAGGCCTCGATATGGGCAGGCTATATGCACAGCAAGTACATTAAGAATTCGCACCCGTCAATCGCGGAGGTGGCTCACCCCTCGGCGTCATGGCGACGCCTGCTAGCGGTTCGCGATTTCACGGAGTCGCGGATATGATGGTGTTTGGGAAAGGGACTTGTTGATTTCTGGTATGACATCTGGTGTAGAGACCTACCTCTGGCTCACGAATTGGGCGTGACCAATCCCCCTCACTCTGTGGTGGTGGAGTTCTTTACGTCTCACGGCTGGAATGTTTCTCGGCTTAGGGAATGGGTCCCCGAGTTTGTGGTGCAGCGGATCACTAGCATTCACTTCTCCCTCGACCAGGACGATGCCATGGTTTGGGCACCCTCAACCAATGGCGACTTCTCTGTAGCCTCTGCGTGAGAGGAGGCTCGTGAGAAACGGAATGCTTCCTTGATTGATCGCTATGTATAGGGTTCGATAGTACCCCTACAAGTTTCCTTTTTTGCATGGCGTCTTCTGCGCCGCTGGCTTCCCATAGACTGTATGCTGCAGAGTAAGGGGATATCACTATGTTCCAGATGTAGCTGTTGTCAGCAGGCCCAGGAATCTATCAACCACCTATTCCTGCAAGGCAGTGTGGCTAGGGCTGTGTAGGACCATTTTTTCAAAATCTTCGGGCTACTCCCGCTTAACGTGCCCGGTATTGCCACTATGTTGTCCCACTAGTTCTTCTCTCACGCCAGGGTGTCCACAACACCTGTGCGGGTTCTTGTCCCTTTATTGGTCCTCTGGTTCCTTTGGAAGAGCAGAAATTTAGCAAGATTCGAAGCCGGTTCGGTCACTCCGGCTCAAGTGATTTTCCAGATCGATGAGTTTTTGGGCCAGATGGGTACAGCTCGCACATTCTCCAGGGCCTCCTTCGCGGGCGATCGGGACTGTCCATGCGCAGTTTTCGGTGGCCCCTGTAAGAGGGATAGGGGTGTTGTGCTTGTTTCCTGGAAGAGGCCATCACCAGGGTGGCTCAAGCTTAACACTGATGCCAGTGTCCTTCATGGCAGGGCAGCAAGGGGTGGGGTCCTGCGAGATCATTGTGGGAGGGTGATCTTTGCCTTTTACAAAGGAGTTTGGAGAGCTGGAGGTTTTGGAAGCAGAGGCACAGTCTCTCCTAGAGGGTCTACGAATGTGCGCAGATCGGGCAGTATGCGCGTTGACTGTTGAATCTGACTCGCAGGTGCTCATTCAACTAGTGAGATCAGATGTTGTGTCAAAGTGGCCATTATGCAACGTGCTACGGGAGATCAGACACTTCCTCCGACGGATGAGTGCACCCCTCCATCATGTGTTTCGCGAGGCCAACTCGGTGGCCGATGCATTGGCTTCCTTGCAGACAGGAGGGCAGCGGTGTTATGCCTCATGTGCGGCCCTGCCTCCAAGAGCCAGAGGGGAGGCGCGTCTTGATTGTTGCGAAGTACCTCGCCTGCGCGAGGTGTCAGTTAGGGCTTGAGTACCTGTTTTCTCTCTTACTCCATTGTAACCCTCTCAAGTTATAATAAAATTTAGGGCTGGCTGCCCTCCCCTTCTGGGGGTTGTTTTGCCAAAAAAAAAAAGGTTACATGTGATCTCTTGAGTGCACTTTAATGGTAGCGTATAAGCTGAAATTTTGACAAAATTGTGTGTAATAAGTGGAAAAGTGATGGTTTCTTCTAGCATGCTTTCTAGTTGCATTTGTTTCATTTTAGACTCGAGGTTGGTTGTTTCTTCTAATAATGGTGTGTATGTCTTACGTATGTCTTGCTAAGATTCATGAGTTATATATATATTTTTCCTCTTTTGGTTTCTTGCACCTTTTGAATCCAAGTGTTTTCTTTTCATATTAATAACTTACCTGAATTATAGCCTAGATTGCACTTGGGTATTCTTCGATTGGCACTTTCAAGTTGTCTTTGAATTTGATGTTTTAAGAGGCCAAATCTTGCTCCAAACACTTCTTGAACCAATCTTTTGGACTCAAATTTCCAAATCTTGTTCACTTCTTCAAATCTTGTTCCAAATCTTTTGGACTCGATCATGCTCATTTTACTTGCTAAAACCTTGAACTACAATGGTGTGTTGAATTGGAGTGAATATCATAATTTAATGAGGTGAACAACCCTGGTTTCTTCATTGTTTTGCTGCTGGAAATTTCCAGCAATGAAATGAAATGTGAAACTCTTTGGCTGCTCACGTTTTTCGGTCCAAATGCTTTCCTTTCGTTCCAAAACATTGCCCTAGTATATACTTGGATTTTCCTTGAATTGCACTTCCAAATTTATCTTTGAACCCTTGTGAAGAGAACCCTATGGCTCAAGGGGGTGCCACGGCTCACGGGAGTGCTATTCAACCCATTTCAAGTGGTCCAATCACTCGAGCACATGCTAAGAAGCTTAGAGAGTCATTCCAAGCCTTAGTTCGTGATATACAAGCTCAAGTTAGTGATACATGTGGCATTCAAGGACTTCATCATGAAGATACAACACTTTATACACTTATTCAAGTCATGGATGCAAATGAGAATGGAGATCATGGCATCGGATCCGAGGATTAAAGAAATTCGAGTTACTTGGTCGAGTAAATTGAAATGTCTTGTTTAGTTATATTTTCAGCTTGTTAGTCGATTATTAGTGATTAGTTTAAGGGTTAAAACAGTCATTTGAATTAGGAAATAAAGTCTAGGTCATGTTGACCAAGATCATAGTCAATTAGGGTTTAGGAAAATAGCAATCCGTTTCCAAATTCGATTAGGATTCTTGAGTCTTGTAAGAGGCTATAACTATATAGCCTTTAGTCACATTAATTTGCAAACTTGAATAAATGAATTTCCTAGCCAAAAAAAACTTGTGTGTTTTGCAACTCTCTTTTCCAAGAGATCCTTGCTTGAATACTTGAGAATTGTTCTTAAGTGTTCTTTGACTTATCAACCAATAAATCACCCATTGGTTGTGGCGTCTTCTACCTAAAACCTTGGTTCACTTTCTTGTTTAGTTGTGGGTTGAGATTAAGTTCAATAGGTTCACAACTACGTTGGTTTGAAGGGTCAAGAGTACCGCACCTCCAACTTGATTCTTCGTCTAGATTCGGGGCTACGTGGGATACGAGTTCATGCCAATCGTGGTGGGTTCGTATCACCTTGTGTTTTGAGAGGCCAACTTGGATAGGTGTATGGCCCATAGTTGAGTCTAAAATGTGAATTTCGTTCACCTAAGTTTTGGATAGTTGGACCATAAATATCTTTTACCTTGTTGCTCTTAGGGTTTGACGGTTTTCGAAAGCCACCCGGACACGAATGTTATCGTTGCTCTGCTTTGAATTGGTGAGTGTTTCAACTGCATGTTCCATGCTACTTGTGGTTCAAAAATGACTTGTTGCTTGAACTGGCTTATTGCCGCTTAGGCGAGTGTGTACTTTATCTCACTCAACCTAACTTAACTGAGTTCTTGATGTCTTGTTTTACAAGTGTATTGATGTGAATATGCATGACTTGATATCTGCTTGGGATCCTAAACCCCTATTGGTTCGTTGGTCGAATTGAGCCGGCAAGGGCTTGGTCTAGGAAATTGGCGAACCATAGGTACTGACCACTGTTTACTGTTTCTCCTTTGTTTACTGCTTAATCCATTGGATGTGTCCTTTGGAATCGGTATACTCGAATATTACCACCTCTGTTGCCATCTCTGTTATCTTGGTGTTCAGGCCCGATAGAGGGTTGATTGGTGGACGGAGATTGGAGATAAGCGGTGTTCTACTGGATTTGTTACTATATTTCAAACGTTGACGGAGTGTCAACGAACTTGGAAGATGTTACTGCGAATCTGGTTGCAAGTGAAACACTGTACGGGACTAAGTGCTACACTTGAAATCTGGCAGGAGCACCACATCAGCTGATCAATGTTTAATCCTGGGTGCTCTGTCCAAATTCTAGCAGGAGCCACCACATCAGCTGTATCAAAGTTTGAATCTTGGGTGCTATGCCTAGAACCTGGCGGAAGCCACCGTATCCTTTTCTTGCTGGTGTTAAATTGTTTATTTGAATGTGTGAACTGTTAATGACTCTGCTTGTAATTGTTTACTATCTTCGTTCTAAAATTTTGAGATATATGAAAGATATTTGGAAATTTGCCAAATTGGTCCTTAACATTTTCACAAATTTTTCAAGATAATTTGCCAATTTGACTGCATGTTTTCTTGGAACCTCGCTGAGCTTCTAAATCATCTCTTTATTTGTTTTCCTTAACAGGGTGCCGGATGAGAGAGACAAGAATAGTACTAGTTGTATTAGGAATTTTAAACTGGTATTTGGCTGGTACAGTATTATAGTACTAGTTACTCAAGTTCTTATCTTTTGGCTAGTACTTTAGCTTGTATATTTGAATGATTTGTAGCATGTTCATGTTATTTTGAAGAATTGTAGTGTTATTGATTTGGCACCCAAGGAACAGTGAACTCGAAAGTTGTAGCCCTCATTTTAAGTAATTGCCATCATATTTATATTTGGTGAGGTGATTGAATTACTTGTATTTTGATCTGTTTCATTGTGCACCTAAGTATGAATGTTTGTGAAGTTGGATGGTTGTAATATTTCTTGGAGAATTTTATGCTTACTTTGCAATTAATGTTATCTCTAAAGTTAATGTGAGTGAGTGAGTCCTGACGAGAGTTGGGCAGGTAGTCCACTAACCCTTGGGGTACGCCCTAGGGGAAGGTGGGACTGTCACAAGATTTGGTTGCATATGCTTTGTCTGTCGCAGAAGAAACTAATGGAGTTGGTAAAAGTCCTACTACCGTATTCAGAGGCAATTTCTTGTGATGATTCTGCTAAGTGGTTGATTATGATTAATGAAGAAATTGAGTCTCTTCACCGAAATGGAACTTGAATTCTTGTGAAGTTCACCTTCAGATAAGAAAATTGTTGGATGCAAATGGATTTTCAAAAGAACGAAAGTATTCTAGGGATTGAAAAAAAAGGTACAAAGCCACGATTAGTTGCAAAGGGTTATAATCAGGTACAAAGGGTTGATTTTAATGATGTATTTTAACCTGTTGTTAAGCATAGCTCTATTTGTGTTTTGCTTGCTTTAGTTGCCATGTATGATTTAGAGTTAGAGCCGTTTGATGTTAAGACAATTTTTTACATGGAGAACTTGAAGAGAAAATTTATATGAAACAATCTCAGTGATTTGAAATTGAAGGAAAAGAAGACTATATTTGTTTGCTGAAAAAATCCTGGTATAGATTGAAGCAGTCTCCAAGATAGTGGTATAAAAGGTCTGACACTTTCTTGTTGAGTCACGGTTATTTAAGAAGCATGTATGATAGTTGTGTCTACTTTTGAAAGTTAGATGATAGTTCTTTCATTTATTGCTACTCTATGTTGATGACATACTCATTACTACCAAGAATTTGTTAGAAATTCACACTAAAAAGTTGTAGTTAAGTAATGAATTTGAGATGAAACATTTGGGAGTAACCAAAAAAATTCCTGGCATGGAGATCAAGAGGGATCAAGAAGTTAGAAAGTTATTCTTGACTTAAGAAAATTACCTTAAGAAAGTCTTGGAGAAATTTGGCATGAATGATGCTAAACTTGTGACTACTTCTCTTGCTAGTTATTTTCGACTATCTGTTACTCAGTCACCACAGTCAGTTGAAGAGAAAAATTATATGGCATGGCTTTCTTATTCCAGTGTAGTTGACAGCATTATGTATGCAATGGTTTGCACTCGTCCAAATATCACTCAAACCATCAATGTTGTTAGCAGATATATGTTTTTTCTTGGAAAAGCACATTCGCAGGCTATGAAATGGATTCTCAAATACTTGCGAGGGACTTCAAACAGTTGTTTAGAGTTTGGGAGAAACAATGACATTTTTGCTAGTTTTGTAGACTTTGACTATGTTGGGGATCTTGATAGGAAAAGATCATTTTCAGATAATGTATTCTGCATTGGTGGTTATGCAGTTGGAAAATTACTTTACAATTTGTTGTAACTTTATCTACTACGGAGGCAGAATATATTGCTGTGATCGAGGCAATCAAAGAAACCTTGTGATTGAAGAGTTTGTTTGGCAAGTTTAGTCTCCATCAAGGTGTTACTACTATTTACTATGATAGTTAAAGTGCCATTCACTTGACTAAAAACCAGATGTATGATGAGAGGACGAAACACATTGATATGAAAGTCCTTATTCAAAAAATCAATATCAAAGAAAATTCTGCTGATATGTTAATGAATCCTCTTCTAGTTTACAAGTCTAAGCAATATTTGGATTTGGTTGGTACTCGTTGTTGGTGATTTAGGCTCATTGGGGTTTCTGTGGAGAATGTGGAGTAAATTTGCTATTGTCGATGTTGGGGACATGTCAAGGTGGAGATTTATTATATGTGGCATTGTCCCACATTGCTTTTTGTACAAGGGAGTTTTCCCTTAGTTGGCTATAAATTGAATGGGCTTGTGATGGGATTAGACACACCAAACCAAGAGTGATTTAGTGGGCTATTTGGACTTTTAGGTCATTAAACCTTTTGTTAAATAAAATATTTTGAGCACCCTTGTATTTTAAATATTATGTGTTTTTGGTTTAGAAACACTTTTTTAAGGCATTTTTATACTCTCTTTTTCATAGTGAAATGTTGCTCCTCCTCCACCGGTGAACATAGGTCAATTTGATCGAACCACATAAATTCCTGTGCTCTTGTTTCATTTATTTTTGCTTTGTTATTTGTCTTTTGGGGATTGTCAAAAATGTTTTCGTCAATTTTCTAGGGCCAGACCTAACATATTATCACTATAAAGGACTTGTTATTTTTGATCCCTAACTTTTGATGTTTACAAAACAATTGGATGATACTAATATCTTTCAAGAAATATTTTCAGTCATGAAGCATATATGAATTGAAAGAGACAAAGGAAGCTGAAAGCTGTCGGACGCTTGTGCAGACAGGACCGGACGTCCAATAAAGTGCGCAGCACTTCGGACGCATGAAGAACTCCATCACCGGATGTCCGAAAGAATTAAAACATTCCACCCAACTCACTAACCTCTTTCGGACGCATACATCAGAAATACCCGGACGTCCGATAAACTATGCAGTATTTCAGACGCAAAACATTAGAGGTATCGGACGTCTGAAAGGATTGAAGAACATTTCTCAATTTCACCATCTGTTTTCGGACACAAGCATCAGAGACACCGGACATCCGAAAGAATTGAAGAAAATCTCTCAAGCTCACTGCCTGCTGTCGGACGCAAGAAACGAGAGTATCGGACGTCCGACACTCCCAACGGCTAGTTGACTCTTCGGTTGCCTTCTATCCGTTGGAAGATTAATAGAGGCACTTTTTGGTCTCATATAATAGTGCATGGTCAACTACTTTAAGACAACTTTTGCACATTGAGACTACAAAAGATGAAGAGTGTTTTTAGCGAGAAAATACTCTACAAAGAAGATTTGTACTCTTAGTTGTGTGAATTTCGTGTAGATTTTTCTTGTGTGAGAAAAATACTTCAACAGTATAACTTTGTGAGGGTTATCCGAAATGATAGTAAAACTTCCTAATTTGACCAAATGTAACTTGGGGCAAGGAGGAAGTGATCCTTCCTTTGTACACAAAGATTGGTTGTATTTGATCAACTTGAAAAAACTTGTTCTATAAAGTGATATTCAATCTCAAGTGGAGCTTGCAAGTGAAATTGGTTTGCTATTTTTTCCTTATTACTTACTACCTCATGAATCTTAATTGCTTATCTCTTCTACTCTCAAGCTTTCTTGCTTTCTTACTAATTGATTCATTGAGTGATCACTTAGAAAAGAGGGTAAATTTCATATTGAACAAAAAGGTGTCTCATAACCTGATTAGTTTTTAAATAACCTAATTCACCTCCCCCCCCTCTTTAGGTTGTCTTCGATCCTTACAATTGGTATCAGAGTTTGGTCTCCTAGAGATTAAACTCAAGTGGCTTTGGAGTAAAATGACAACCAACAATGCCATATTTTTTTAAGGACAATCTGTCACTAGACCCCAATGTTTAATGGATCCAATTACGTGAGTTGGAAAGAAAGAATGATTATTTTCTTACAATCTATTGCTATTGCACTGTGATTTATTGTTAATGAAGGTCCATATGATGCCTTCTATAATAGATGAAATCACTCACAGACCAAAACCAAAACCTGAAATGAATTGACTGGTGATGATAGAACCCACCTTACCTTGAATGCCAAGGTTATGAATGTATTGTATAGTGTTTTAGATTCAAATGAATCCATTAGGGTCAAACGGTGTAGGTCTGCTAAAGAGATTTGGGACAAATTGAGAGAAATTCATGAAGAGAGTGAAAATGTGAGAGAACAAAAGAAATCTATATTAGTTACCAAATATGAATCATTTAAGATGGAATCTCATGAAAATATTGACAAAATGTATTGTAAATCTACAATGATCTCATTAAGGATTTAGAAAAAGGAGATTCAGAAAAAGAGGACCTAGTATTCATATCCAAATCAATTCAACAATGCTACAAACAAAGGAAAGCAAGAGGCCAACAAAATGCAAACTGACAAATGCTGTGAATGCGACCAACTTGGACACTACATGAGTGAGTGCCCAATGAAGAAAAAGACAGATGGAAAAGTTGAACGAAAACCAAAATTCAACAACTTTCAAATCACATGGAATGATTGCAATTCAGATGGTGATGTTGAAGAGGAAGAAGAATCAGCTCAAATGGCCTTCATGGCCATTGGTGATGATGAGATAACTACTTGCAACTCACAACCTATTAGTGATGATGAATCAGATGATGATATTGAATCTTTCATTGAGAGACTGTGTGATAGTTTGAAAGAGTCTTATGCTAGAAACAAGAAATTAAAACAGAAAATTAGTTTTTTGCTTCAAGATAATGCAAATTGTTTTCAACAAAATAAAAAATTGAAAGCTGAAAATGATTACTTCAAAAAGAGTAAAACTGCCTTTACACTTTGAGCTTGATAGAAAAGCAAAGTTTTGTAAATTGTTCAAAAAGGAACAAAGTGACTTGAAAAAAAGAATTGATTGTCTAAATGAATTGTTTCAACACAAGAAACAAAACTATTTTCAAAGGAATGAATCAAAACCTCATTTTGGCATTCATGAGAAAAGGTTGAATTCTAGTGCGAATGAATTTACCATTTATAAGAGAAGGCAAGTTAGATTTGTTAAACCTGTCCATACAAGTAATTTGCTGACTATGTGTGATTTTTGTTGCCAAATTGGTCACATGAAAAGTAAGTTCTATGTGAGAAGAATATGAGAAATGGCATGAAATTGCATGTGGATAGTTAGAAATAATGCTAACTCTCAAGAACCCAAAAAGTAAAGGGTACCAAATATTATCTTGTGAACTTTTGTGTGGGTGAACTTGGTTAACATCATTAAGGAATCAAAATGGTTCATAGATAATGGATGCTCAAGGCACATGACAGGTGATCCATCACAATTCATCAACCTCAAGCTAAAATCAAGTGAAAAAGTGACTTTTGGAGATGATAAACAACGTCAAAACAATTGGAGTAGGAGATGTTGGTAAGAATGGTCAAACTTTTGTTCACAATGTTCTTTTAGTTGATAATTTGAGTTATAACTTGCTAAGTGTTAGCCAATTTGTGCAATAGAAATCTGTTTGTATTGTTCAAAAAACATGAATATCTTGTTCTTGACTCAAAGTTTAACATTATTTTCAAAGGAAAAAGAATAAATGACATCTATGTACTTATTCTTGAAAATGTTGATTCCTGTAACTTTAAAATGCCTTAAAATTTCAAATGAGGACCTTGGTTGTGTCATACAAGGTTTTGTCATTTCAATATGGATTTTGTTAAAAAAAAAAATTCAAAAAGGAACTTGTTAGAGGTTTGCCAAAAATTAAGTTTGAAACAGGACAAAATTTGTGATGATTGTCAATTTTGGAAAACAAGTCAAAGTTTCTTTTAAACCCAAGAAATGTTGTTTCTTATTTCAAAATCTTTAGAACTTCTACATCTTGATTTGTTTGGTCCTACACCAAATTGATAGATTTGGGGTGTAAAAGATATTATTTGGTTATTGTTGATGATTATTCTAGATACACTTGGGTGATGTATCTGCTCACAAGGATGAATGCCTTCAAAAATTTTGTCTCCGTATTTGCAAAAAGTTCAAAATCTGATTGGTTTGAAAATTCTTAAAATTAGAAATGACAATGGTTCGGAATTAAATTTTGTGGCTTTCCGAAATTTTGTGATCACAATGAAATTACTCATGAATTTTCAATTGTAAGAATTCCTCAACAAAATGGGTGTTGTTGAAAGAAAGAATAGAACTTTTCAAGAAACCGCAAGAACCATGTTAAGTGAATGCAACTTACCAAAATATTTTTGGGGCGAAATCGTGAATACGACTTGGTTATGCAATGAATAGGAGCTCTTTTGAAACCAATTTTGAAACAAAACCCTCTTATGAGTTAATTTTTGATAAAAAGTCAATTGTTGGATACTTTCAAAGTTTTTTGTTGGCAAATGTTTTATTTTAAATATCAAGGAACATGTTGAAAATTTTGATAAGAAATCCAACAAAGGTAATTTCTTGGGTTGTTGTGAAAACAAAAGAGGATTTAGAATCTATAATAGGAGGACCCTTGTTATAGAAGAAGTAAATGCATGTTACATTTGATGAATCTAATAATGATATTTTCCAAGAGTTGTTGTGAGGATGATGATGTAGGTGTTTAAGAAGAACTTAAGAAACTCACAATTCATGATCAAGACAATACTCCATCAGAAAAAAAAATTCAAAGGAAGATGATCCTGAAGAGAAATCAAGCATTAGAAGAAAATGACAAGAATGTTGGTACAATCCAAGGATCTTCCAAGAGTTTGGAAGTTCACTCAAAATCATCCCATGAACTCATTATTGGTGATCCATCCGAAAAGGTAAGAACTCGTTCCTCCTCTGAAACAATTGATAGATAATTGTTGCCCTTAGTCTCACATTTTGAGCCTAAAAATGTTGTTGATATTTTGAAAGATGAAAACTGGATTTTAGCCATGGAAGAGGAACTAAACCAATTTAAAAGGAACAAGATTTAGACACTAGTTGAAAGGCCTCAAAATCATCCTATTATTGGGCACAAAATGAGTTTTTAGAAAATAAAATGAATGACAAAGGTGAAGTTGTGAGAAATAAGACTAGACTTGTAGTTAAGGGATATGCGTCAGAAGAAAGAATAGATTTTGGTGAAACATTTGCTCCCGTAGCTAGGGCTAGAATCAATTAGAATGTTCTTGACTTTTGCATGTTTCAAAGATTTCAAATTGATTTCAAAGTGGATGTTAAAAGTGCTTTCTTAAATGGTTTTTATTAATCAAGAGATTTATGTTGACCAACCTCCCGGTTTTAAAAATGAGACATATCCAAATCATGGTGTTTAAATTTTTAAAAGCTTTGTATGGATTAAAACAAGATCCAAGAGCATGGTATGAACGTTTAAGTAATTTTTGGTTAAGAATGGTTTTAAAAGAAGGTATTGTGAATACCACTCTTTTCACTAAACAAAGTTCAAATGATCCTTTAATTGTGCAAATATATGTGGATGATATTATCTTTGGTGCTACTAATGAGTGTTTGTGTATGAATTTTTTCACTATTATGCAAAATGAGTTTGAAATGAGCATGATGGGGAGACTTGAACTTTTTCCTTGGGCTCCAAGTGATTCAAAACCGAGAAGGCACATTCATTAATCAAACTAAATATACAAAGGAACTTCTCAAAAGATTTGGAATAGAGAATTCAAAACAAGTTTGGAATGCCTATATGCACATCTACCAAGCTTCACAAGGATGAAAAAGGTATAAAAATTGATGAGAAAAATATAGAGGTATGATTGGGTAGTTTGTTTTATTTAACCGCAAGTAGACCTGATATTATGTTTGCTGTTTGCTTGTGTGCTCGTTTCCAATCTTGTCCAAAGGAATCTCACTTAATTGCTATGAAAAGAATTTTTAGATACTTAAAAGGAACCTTGAATTATGGTCTTTGGTATCAAAATATCATGAATTTCCTTTATGTGATTTTTCGGATGCTGATTTTGGTGGACGTAGGATAGATAGAAAAAGTACAAGTGATACATGTTACTTTCTTGGTAATTGCTTAGTGTCATGGTTTAGTAAGAAAATAAAATGCTATCTCCTTGTCTACGGCCGAAACGGAATATGTTGCCGCCGGTGCATGTTGTACTCGATTGTTATGGATGAAAAGTATCTTGAATGATTTTGGATTAGTATATGATTGTGTGTTTATGTATTGTGAAAATACAAGTGCCATAAATTTGACAAAAAATCCCATTCAACATTCTAGGACAAAGCATATAGACATAAAGTTATCAATTTTCATTCGTGATCTGTCCAAAAGGGTGAAATTTGTGTACAATATGTTTGCTCAAAAAATCCAAATTGCTGATATTCTTACAAAAGCCTTACCACTAGATCAGTTTGTATTTTTTAGAACAAAATTGGGCGTTTTGGAAAAGAATTTCTAAAAATTCTCTGGTTACACTTTATCGGACGTCCGATAGTGTTCTAAGCCATTTTGCAGAAAGATTTTGGATCGGACGGTAGTGTCAGACATTTCTTTTCGTTCGGCCGTCCGACACTCAAAAGAAACCTGTTATAAAGAAGCCCTCTCCTTCATTTGGTTCAAATCCAACCGTTGTTTCGGATGCACCCTTTCCCCTTCTCTCACTTTCAAAATTTCAAATTCGTCTCTTCTCAGAACAAGTTCTAAGAAATTGACTTCCCCAATACCGTCACAACTCCTTTGCGCATTCATTGGCATTCATAACTCCTTCTAACTGCCAACCACTCCACCGATCCCAATTTTCAGCAAAAATCCTAGTCACTCAAAATTCACCCATTTTGGAAGATTCAAATATACATTGTAGTCTAAACTGCAATCTTAATCCATTTCATACACATTTTCATCACACTCTGTAATAAAATCATCCTGCATTTCATCATGGTAAGATTGAGAGGTGCCCTGCTGGTACCGGACACACTACCAGGCTCAAAGATAAAGAAATTGTCGAGCCTTCCACCAGGAAATCTCCTAGAGGAACTGAGACACGCGGTGGAAAAAGGAAACATCCTGCTAGAGAGAAATGTACTGGATCAAACTGAGAAATAGTCATTGTATTGCCCGATGTCATTGATGATGAACAGCCAACTGTTGAACCTTCCACCGGGGCAATCACCTCGAGGGGCTGAGACATGCAGTAAAAAGGGGGAAACGTTCAGCCAGATAAAAAACATGCTGATCAAACAGAGGAACAGCCAACTGCATTGCCCAAGTTCATTGATGATGAAGCTAGAGAGAGGTTTGAATGGATTTCATAGAAGGGCTTCATCACTCAAAGGACTATTGTCCTCTCTGGAATTCCGTAAGCTTGGCTCTAGAACAGTCCTTAACCTTTTTGAATTCCAAAAACGGTCTCACATTCTCTCCTTACCCAACACCTATTATCCTGATGTGCTTCATCAATTCTTTGCCTAACCTTAGGAAGGTTAGTTCTCACATTGAGTCTTGTTTCTCGTGTTAATTCTGTTGACATTGCACTCAGATCCTGATTGTTCAATATGGATTTTAAAGACAAAAAATTGAAAATGGCTTTAAGGGTAAAATTACAAACTTTTCTCCTATGAAGGGTTTCTGACTGCTTATCACCATTTTCACCTTGAAAAAACTGATGACCTACTGTTGAAACACAGTTTCACACACCTGATGAGGCAAAATTGAAGGGATCTCAGTGCTCAAAATCTGATCATCTTCACAATAATCTCAAACTTGTTGATTCCTACTGAATGGTCATAGGACTGATTGTGAGGACTCATGTTTTTATTCTTAAAATAGTCATTTTTATACATTATTTTACCCTAGAGTTAGTTAATTATATTATCGTTGCATGAATTGCTCTTAAATTTTGCTTTATCCGCGCGCGAGTCGGAAGTTCGCATAAATGCATGCCGAAACAACTAGGTGTGTGACAGCCCCACCTCACCCTAAGGCGAACCAAAGGGTTCGGCGGACCGCCTGCCCAGCTCTCGCCAGGACTACTAATCGGTCACACGTGCTAAACCAAGTGTAAAGAACCCTTCATTAGGGTTAAAACATTCATTTCCAGGCATTTCTAAACGTTCGAAAAGTCTACCGTTAAGTAAAGCTAACAATAAAGCGCGCGAAACGAAAACGAAAAAACGGGACGAACATGAACAGTGACTGCCACGTCACAATCCGGCCGGAAATCTTTTCTTTCGCGTTTTGGCCGTCCGAACTTGTCCGAACGCCGATCCAAACATATCGAAACTTTGAATAAACATAGACAAGTACATTTCCAAGAAAATACATCATAATATACATGAGCAAATATATACACACAACCCACTTTAGGGTTTTACGATTCAAAATGACATGTTCAAATCCCACATTAGGGTTTAATTACAAAGGCGTTACAAAAGAACATTTACACTAGCTTTGACCCTTTCTTTCAAAAGAGTTGTTCCCTGTAAGGAAAACAAAGATAACGGGAAGGGGGTGAGCTTTCGCTCAATGAGGTACCAAAAGCACAAGTAGTCATGGATCATGGCATTTCACGTATCAATCATACAGTTATGCACACCAAATAGGGAAGTATATAGACACATCAAGTTGAAAGGATACAGGTGGCTCTCAGGAGCCAAAGTTCTCGTTGCTTATCCGAACTTGACGCAAATAGTAAGTTGGCACTTCCGCCAACTTTCAAATAAGTAACCCGTCCAAGTAGAAACACCGCTTTTACGCCGACTCCGCCCACCAAACAACGCCCCTACCGGGCCCGAACACCTCAGCAGTAATAAAGATTGGTAATACTCGAGTATACCGGAAATCTAAGAGTCTCATATACCCAGGATTTCCAAAGAACAGGCACCCATGGTTCGTTAATTTCCTCGACCAAGCCCTTGCTGGGTCGAATCAAGTAACTACCCATGAGGTTGAGCTCAGAGTTAACAGGCACAGGAAGGCTGTTGGATACGCGGTCAACACGACATCATATCAAGTATCAATAACAGATTCAGGTGTACATGAGATCCATAGAAGACCACAAGTAACGAGAGTCAAGTACATATACAGGAAACAAGTCACACAGGCCAGAGAACGAGTGTGATAAAGTACACCCTCGTCTCACACCGGACAAACAGATGGTACAGTCATTCAAGTTACAATTTGCAAGCACATATACAAAGTTAGGCAACAAGTGAGGGGAGTGGTACACTCACCAGTTCACACAAAATAACTTTCAAACGTTCCCCTCGAGGTACTTGGGTCACCGGCCACGTCCTAAACCAACAAGGTTAAAACAGTGAGACTCGATTACGGAGTCACACGTCTAACCAATAGTAAATTACCAAAGCAATACAAAAAGTGAAATTTTTGGAGTGAAAAGGTAGTTAGTGGTCTTAAAGACATGAACGATCCAAAACCCTTTTGTAGTCTACCCAAAACCATACTTACTATGATCCACTAACTTCAAATCTAAGAGGAAAAAGGAAAATAAAACTAATTCTAGGAAAACAGGATTTTCCAGTTTTGCGCACCCTCATTGGAAATATTCATATCTCACAAGTCTTAAGCCCAAAATTGATTAAAATTATATACCATCGGAAAATAACTCAAAGGGTACAATTACTTAGAAGACATGCTTACAAGATTCGATATCACCAGTTAGTCAAATTCTAGCCTCAAGTCGCTGCATCATCCAGTCCAAGACAGAAACAGGTATGTAATTTCAGTCAACTTTGGAAAATCACTATAATTCACACAGACAGACACTAGGGTCTGAAATTCACACGGTTTGTAGCCCTATGAGTCTAGTTTAAAATGCAACAAACAGAACTTAATTCCGATATTCCTACATCGAGTATATACAATTTCCCGAGACTGCTCAGGAATTCCTGCGGAAATTTTGACAGCACTTCGCCTAATTTCCAACTTTCCATCCTACAAGCAAACATCCAAACCAACCAATTCAATCATAAACTAGTCATTAACCACCATTAGGGTCACAATACCCTTCATTCACCATCAATTGCACCTTATTAGACAATTATAGAAAAGCCCCAATTCCCAAAAACCCTAAATCTGAAATTTTTGTGCAAAGCTGGAAATTTTCACAATTGATCACAATTCACACACAAGAGCTCCATTTGGCTCAATTTTAAACCATAAATCCAAGGCTAACTAACATTTCTTATATAAAACAGAAAAATTCCAATAAAATCAGAAATTCACTAAACTTTCAAATAACCACCAATTTATCCATGAATCCAACTATTAAGCCACCATAGGCTCTTAATTTGACATTAATGGAACCAAAAGGAAAGTTTCCAAGTAAAATACCTCTTCCCTCAACAAAGCTTGAAGCTTAGGAGCTTAGACACCAATTTTCCTCCACCAATAGCTTCAATCTACCTTAGCAAGGTGTTTTTATGGAGTAAGTTGGAATTTAAACGGTTGGTTTGCAAGATCACTCAAGGAAATGGGACAAGATGAAGCTTTCTTTTTCTTCTTTTCTCTCTATGTTGCTCGGCCACAAGAGGAAGAAAATGAGAGAGAATTTGGTCAAAATTAGCCTTTTGGTAAAGGTGAAAAAAAATGGTCAAAGTCCAACCTCGAATGAAATTGCGACACGTGGCACCTTATTAATTTCACTCCTATCCTCTTGTCTCACCATGATTAATTCCTCTAGGTAACCTCTAGTCACCTACTAACACCTAGTAATTAAATCTCAGTACGCAAAACTTGACCTAATTGGTCGAATTTCTCTCACTTAACGCACTAGCGGGTCCCACGTCCACTATTCGTTCCAAAAATCTCGTAAATTGACTTATACTAGAAAAATATGTTTAAAACCCTATTTGCTCATAAAAATGTCCAGAAAATTCATAGAATAAAGAAAATGTGGAAAACGGTGCAAGGAAATAAATTAAAACCTAGAAATAAGGAAAAATTTCGGGTTCTCACACTCTCTTCCTCTTAAAGAAATTTCGTCCTCGAAATTTTTCTTACCTTCCACGTCATCATACGAGTCAAGGTCTTGATGTGACTCTAGGGAATATGCCCGAGCCGACACCTTCGGTCCAGTCCCTTCCCCTTTCAACTGGTTGGAATTGGGTTTGGTCGGTTGCCGGTTCTCACTCCCTTCTCGAGACAGGCTTGGGCAATTCGCGATGTGATGATCTGCACTTCCGCATCGTAGGCATTTTCTTCCTTTCTTCCAGCAGACATCCTCCGTGTGGTTTGGCTTCCCACAGTACCCGCAGGAACCACGAGAAGCAGAGGTCGAGCCTTCCTGTGTGATACTTCCTGATGTCCCCGGAAATCGCGTTCCTCCATTTCCCTTTTCAAATTTAGATGGCGCACTCTTATCTTCTTGTTCCAAGTCACTCCCAGGAAATCCCCTTTTCTTGGTTTGAAAGTTTCTAACTTGTACCCTCGCATTTTCAACTCGCTGGGCTTTCTCCACGGCGTCACTAAAAGTACTAAGTTGGGCTACAGCTAGGTCCTTTTGAATCTCAACATTCAATCCTTGGATAAAACGTCTTATCCGTCTTTGTTCAGTTACAATCAATTCAGGCGCAAACTTAGACAACCGTGTAAACTGACTCTCGTACTCGGCCACCGATTGCGTGCCCTGGCGCAACCTAAGGAACTCATCCTCCTTCTTCTCCTGGACTAAAGGTGGGAAGTATTTTACATTGAATTCTCGGATAAAGTTTGCCCATGTCCGTGGCGTGGTTTCTCTTTCCCACTTCATACGTATAACGTTCCACCAGGAACGGGCAGCTCCCTCCAATTGAAAGACAGCAAAAGTAACCTGTCTCTCCTCCGAATAATGTAGGGCCGCAAAAATGTCTACCATTTTCTCCAGCCACCGTTCGGCCACGTCCGGATCCGGTCCTCCCAGAAATTTCGGCGGGGAGAACTTTTGAAACCTTTCGAGAGCTCGATCTTCGCTCTCAACATGCTCACCAGGGTTTCCAGGGTTATGGGGAGGGTGTTGGCCCTGATGCTCCACTACGTGGGCCAACAAGTCAGTTATTCTTTGAATTGCGGCGGCCACTTGCACATTCGGGTCGATTCTAGGTTCAGGATTAAGCTCAGGTGTGGGTTCCCGATTAACCCTATCAGTCGAAGGTTGCCTATTACCGCGACCACGGCCTCGGCCACTACGAGTCCCTTCCATAGGTCTAACCAATCTAGGGTTGAAACGCGAATATAATATTAAAACAAATATATGCAGACACAAGTAACAAAAGCAGACACAACTCAAAAGCAAATATACATATAATGCAATTTTATCAGACAACTCACACAGTAGCAGTCAGTCAAATGCGGATAAAAGAAATCCCATGAAAGCATCGGAGTTCTCCATAATATAATGTACAAGCTGAGCCCAAGAGTACGAAACAACTAACTAAGAGATTTTCCCTTCTCGTGACTACCCTCTCACAGAGTCAAACATGGCTCATCTCAAGCTGCTCTACGAGCTCCACCCAAGCCTACAAGAATAACATGGTTTATATCTTAAACAGGCTAACCGCACTTAATGAAACCCCAATATGTCATTCAAAGTACCATAGAATCACGTTCTAGTCTGCCCAAGTCATTTCTAACCTAGGCCCTCATCTCATGCGTATTCGGGCGCAAGAATCCAAAATAAGATATTTCACAACTCGAGCCGGCCGGTCCCAAGAGTAAATCATCTATATTAAAGATTCCTACCCGACATACATACCTATCTTCCTCAAGTCCCATATTAAGGATTTTTACACTTATAACTTACACGATTCGTAGCTTACGCCCAAGAAAAGTACTTAATCCTTTGAACGCATTCACAAAGTCAAGACCATAACACCACTCGGCCCAAACTCACTCCGCGCAGAGACCACGCGACGTGGCTCTGATACCACTTGTGACAGCCCCACCTCACCCTAAGGCGAACCAAAGGGTTCGGCGGACCGCCTGCCCAGCTCTCGCCAGGACTACTAATCGGTCACACGTGCTAAACCAAGTGTAAAGAACCCTTCATTAGGGTTAAAACATTCATTTCCAGCATTTCTAAACGTTCGAAAAGTCTATCGTTAAGTAAAGCTAACAATAAGCGCGCGAAACGAAAACGAAAACGGGACGAACATGAACAGTGACTGCCACGTCACAATCCGGCCGGAAATCTTTTCTTTCGCGTTTGCCGTCCGAACTTGTCCGAACGCGATCCAAACATATCGAAACTTTGAATAAACATAGACAAGTACATTTCCAAGAAAATACATCATATATACATGAGCAAATATATACACACAACCCACTTTAGGGTTTTACGATTCAAAATGACATGTTCAAATCCCACATTAGGGTTTAATTACAAAAGGCGTTACAAAAGAACATTTACACTAGCTTGACCCTTTCTTCAAAAGAGTTGTTCCCTGTAAGGAAAACAAAGATAACGGGAAGGGGGTGAGCTTTCGCTCAATGAGGTACCAAAAGCACAAGTAGTCATGGATCATGGCATTTCACGTATCAATCATACAGTTATGCACACCAAATAGGGAAGTATATAGACACATCAAGTGTAAAGGATACAGGTGGCTCTCAGGAGCCAAAGTTCTCGTTGCTTTATCCGAACTTGACCAAATAGTAGTTGGCACTCCGCCAACTTTCAAATAAGTAACCCGTCCAGTAGAACACCGCTTTACGCCCGACTCCGCCCACCAAACAACCCCCTACCGGGCCCGAACACCTCAGCAGTAATAAAGATTGGTAATACTCGAGTATACCGGAAATCTAGAGTCTCATATACCCAGGATTTCCAAAGAACAGGCACCCATGGTTCGTTAATTTCCTCGACCAAGCCCTTGCTGGGTCGAATCAAGTAACTACCCATGAGGTTGAGCTCAGAGTTAACAGGCACAGGAAGGTCGTTGGATACGCGTCCAAACGACATCATATCAAGTATCAATAACAGATTCAGGTGTACATGAGATCCATAGAAGACACAAGTAACAGAGTCAAGTACATATACAGGAAACAAGTCACACAGGCCAGAGAACGAGTGTGATAAAGTACACCCTCGTCTCACACCGGACAAACAGATGGTACAGTCATTCAAGTTACAATTTGCAAGCACATATACAAGTTAGGCAACAAGTGAGGGGAGTGGTACACTCACCAGTTCACACAAATAACTTCAAACGTTTCCCCTCGAGGTACTTGGGTCACCGGCACCGTCCTAAACCAACAAGGTAAAACAAGTGAGACTCGATTACGAGTCACACGTCTAACCAAGTAAATTACCAAAGCAATACAAAAGTGAAATTTTGGAGTGAAAAGGTAGTTAGTGGTCTTAAAGACATGAACGTCCAAAACCCTTTGTATCTACCCAAAACCATACTTACTATGATCCACTACTTCAAATCTAAGAGGAAAAAGGAAATAAAACTAATTCTAGGAAAAACAGGATTTTCCAGTTTTGCGCACCCTCATTGGAAATATCATATCTCACAAGTCTTAAGCCCAAATTGATAAAATTTATACCATCGGAAAATACACTCAAAGGGGGTACAATTACTTAGAAGACATGCTTACAAGATTCGAATCACCAGTTAGTCAAATTCTAGCCTCAAGTCGCTGCATCATCCAGTCCAAGACAGAACAGGTATGTAATTTCAGTCACTTTGGAAAATCACTATAATTCACACAGACAGAACTAGGGTCTGAAATTCACACGGTTTTGTAGCCCTATGAGTCTAGTTTAAAATGCAACAAACAGAACTTAATTCCGATATTCCTACATCGAGTTATAACAGATTTCCCGAGACTGCTCAGGAATTCCTGCGGAAATTTTGACAGCACTTCGCCTAATTTTCCAACTTTCCATCCTACAAGCAAACATCCAAACCAACCAATTCAATCATAAACTAGTCATTAACCACCATTAGGGTCACAATACCCTTCATTCACCATCAATTGCACCTTAATTAGACAATTATAGAAAAGCCCCAATTCCCAAAACCCTAAATCTGAAATTTTGTGCAAAGCTGGAAATTTTCACAATTGATCACAATTCACACACAAGAGCTCCATTTGGCTCAATTTTAAACCATAAATCCAAGGCTAACTAACATTTCTTATATAAAACAGAAAAAATTCCAATAAAATCAGAAATTCACTAAACTTTCAAATAAACCACCAATTTATCCATGAATCCAACTATTAAGCCACCATAGGCTCTTAATTTGACATTAATGGAACCAAAAGGAAAGTTTCCAAGTAAAATACCTCTTCCCTCAACAAAGCTTGAAGCTTAGGAGCTTAGACACCAATTTTCCTCCACCAATAGCTTCAATCTACCTTAGCAAGGTGTCTTTATGGAGTAAGTTGGAATTTAAACGGTTGGTTTGCAAGATCACTCAAGGAAATGGGACAAGATGAAGCTTTTCTTTTTCTTCTTTTTCTCTCTATGTTGCTCGGCCACAAGAGGAAGAAAATGAGAGAGAATTTGGTCAAAATTAGCCTTTTGGTAAAGGTGAAAAAAAATGGTCAAAGTCCAACCTCGAATGAAATTGCGACACGTGGCACCTTATTAATTTCACTCCTATCCTCTTGTCTCACCATGATTAATTCCTCTAGGTAACCTCTAGTCACCTACTAACACCTAGTAATTAAATCTCAGTACGCAAAACTTGACCTAATTGATCGAATTTCTCTCACTTAACGCACTAGCGGGTCCCACGTCCACTATTCGTTCCAAAAATCTCGTAAATTGACTTATACTAGAAAAATATGTTTAAAACCCTATTTGCTCATAAAAATGTCCAGAAAATTCATAGAATAAAGAAAATGTGGAAAACGGTGCAAGGAAATAAATTAAAACCTAGAAATAAGGAAAAATTTCGGGTTCTCACAAGGTGGGGATTTGATAAATTTATATTAGACTAGTAAGAGTGAGTAATTACAGTGTTAGAGGAATTACATTGGAGGATTAGTGCACTAGTGCAACGAACAAGAGAGAAAAATGGTAGTACGAAACACTATTTCGACAACTATTCAAAGTTGACTTTGGCAAACCTTTTTGTTTCCTTTTCCCTCCAATCTTCCAACACAAACCAAACACACAACTCACTCATCTCTCTCTGCTCTTGTTCGGGCCGAAAGCAAGAAAGAAAGTTTCACAAATCTTGCTCCAATCTTGCTCCAAATCTTCATCCAACTTCCACACCTCTTGGAAATCAACTCTAGATTGAAGAAAGACAACATCTTGTGGAGTTTTTGGTGGAAAAATCTGATTTCATCTAGGGTTTAAAGAGATAACCTTCATCTCCTTTAATCTTTTCCAATTTCTTCAAGATTGAAGGTTAGTTTGCATGGGTTTTACAACCCTAAGCAAGAAAATAGGTTAGAGGACTTGAGAAAACCATTTACCTTGCTTTAATCTCTAGGCTAGTAGTCTTGAGGAGGCTTGTAGGTAGTTGACTTGAGGATATGTTGCTTGGTTAATGTTGTTTGTGTGATGAATGAGAGGATTACGGTTAGAAAGTGGAGAGAAAGTTGGAAAATGGTGGAGGTTGAGCTGGCCGAAAAATTCTGTCCATCTTGTTCAGTTTTTTATTTCGAAATTTTGATGCTTGGTTGATTGTGAAATTGATGGATATATGTTGTATATTGTGTGTACAAAGTGCCTTTCAAAAATCGTTTCATTTGGTTGCACAAAACTTGAGTTTTGGCAAGATTCAAATCTAGAAATCGTATAGCAGGGGTACTCGACAGTGCTTCTTTGTTCGAACATAAATTTTTGTACAAAAGTCAAAATTGAGTGCCGTTAGCGGCATTCAAAACTAGACATTCATAAATTTCCAATGGTATAAAAATCTTCTACTAGTTCATTTTGAGTGAACCGCAGTTAGTTGGTAAGTCGGCTGTTCTGTTTTGACTAGCAGTTTGAATGAAACTGGGAAGCTGCATTTTGTGGCTCGATTTTACCCCATTTGTGAAACGATTTTCAGAAGGAGGTCTTCTAATAAATTATATCATTGTGAACCTAGTTTCCAACACCACCAACCATTCTCAATTTGATTTTTTATAGAGTTAGATATGATTGATTTCGAAAACGCGACAAAGCTGGAAACTGGAAACTTTTTCCTTCCTTGTTGGCCGAATGGTCAGATCTATTTTGGGATGTTATACTTCAAAAATTTTTGTGTCAATTCCTTTTCAATTGCTCATTAAATGTTCCTGGAACCTTGGTTTCAAAAATGGAGTGAACTGGAGTTGATTTCATTGGACAAAACCTTTGGAAAGAAAGAAAGAGTGGGTTGGCAGATTTACTTTGAAAATTTCACAAACTTTGGTCATTTTGTTAACTGCCTTCCCACATGAGTTTTTACCTATATTTGATAGAGAGGTAGTACACATATGGAATATTAAGTTTACCAAATTTGGTGTAATTTCAAAACCATTTCGATATCCAAATGATACCCCAAAGATTGCTCTTCAAAATCTGGAAATTCACTGTTCAAGTAGTGAAAATTAACCGACTTTAAGCTGTTATATCTTGTTGCTCAAAACTCCAAATTTATTTCTGTTTGTTGTGTTTGAAACCTTGTTTAGAACTCTTATTGTGTTTACAAATTTCAAAGGCTGATTCACTTTCTGTGAATTTTGTCGAATTTCCAAACATCGCCGAAAACCAAGACTGGTTCTGTCTTGCTTGTTTAAATCAGCAAATTTGAGCTGAAAAATGAATGCTTTCTGTTTTGAACCATGAAAAAGTGTCTTCTAGGAACTTCTAGTACTTCAAACCTAGTTTCCGACGGTATAAAGTTTTCCATTTTTGGACATGGCAAACTCAAGATCTAATTTTTTCAAAAGATTGTCGCGCAAAACGGAAATTTTCCAATTTCTTAAGAAATGAGCTTTTGAGAACTTCTCACTCTCTCTCGATATCGATAGACCGCTTTAAACTCGATTTCATGGAAGAGGCAAGTCTCTCTTGGGACTTTAAATCCTCACTTTTGAATCTCGATTTTCGAGAGATTTAAAGTTCACTTTTAAGACATTGTCTTAGTTCTAAACAAGTGTACACTCTTCCTTGGTTGATGCATGGTTGTAAGTGATAGTTAATCATTATTTCTTCAGGCGCTCAAGAGGATCTTCAAGAGAATCTCGGAGCGGATGCCTAAAAGCTTATTTGCTCACTTACTCACTTTTTGACTTGGTGAGTGTCAAGTGCATGAATTGTTGTTAAGTACGTGAATTGCTTCTTATCAATTATGTGAATTAGAATTGTCGAGGCGAGTGTGTACTTTATCGCACTCGTTCTCTTTTAAATGAAATTATGATCGAATTTCGCTATGTGAATTGATAATCGACTTGTGTGAATGATGCTGTTGTGAATCGTGTTTGTGATTGTCGATTGGAGCGTTGTCTCATCGACTTATATTTATATTCGGGGGACGCCAAACTCATAGGCTAACCTTGTGACTCGAGTCGACATGGGCTTGGTCGAGAAGCTTGGTGAACCATGAGAAATTCGTAAAGCTTGATCTATTTGAGAGATCTCGCTTGACATACTCAAGTAGTATCGCCTTTCAAAATGATGAGCGGGGCCCGGAACAGGGGATGTAACGGTGAACGGGATTCGTGAAATAAGTGGTGCTCTATGGACTAAATATACCTATCCCGGTTGACGGAGTGTCATCATGCGGAGGTATATGATCGAGACTCGGCAAAACAAGTAGAATCTAGCTCCTGAGAGCTCCCGTATCCTCATTGAGTATGTTTTATTTTAAAATGTCAATTACTTGAACGTTATAGCTTTATTCCTCGTATAAGTGCTATTGCTAGTTGAACTATGTGTTTGCATGCTTTTCTTGGTCTCACTGAGCGTTAGTTCATCCCATTAGTTTTATTTTCCTTAACAAGAGCCGAAATGGAAAGAATTATGGAGAAGCCGACTTAGTGGCCTTTTGATTAGAATTTTGAATGTAATTGGTTAGACGACTTTTGAAGGTTCTATATTTTGAAAAAAGTTGATGTACTTTTGGTAACTTGTAATGTAAGATTTGAATGATTGTTAAGGAAGCGTCCTTTTCTTTGTACCTTTGACTTGTAGTATTGATTGTTATCCATAAGTGTGAATTCGTTTCGTAGTGAGTCTTGGCGAGAGTTAGACAGGTGTCCCGCCGATATCCTTGGATTCGCCCTAGGGAGAAGTGGGGGCGTCACATTGATGCCAAAAAAATGGAGCTTTACCTGTTTTATTGCTTTCTTGAAAAGTCCGAATTGATTTCGACTTTGTCATGTGCAAATTTTTACTCAAATCAGCACTGATAACCATAGGAAACTCTCCTATGGAAAGTTTTTAATTCCAATTATTGCTCACTTCAAAAATACCCTTCACTGGAGTGTCTCCAAAAGAGAGTGCATCCTCCATCTTTTCCAAAACTTATTTTGAAAGAAAAAATATTAGATTCTTTGATGGTCAATGGTGCTACAAGGAGGTTATTTTGGAGTTTAGGACAAAAAGTCGTCATGAAACTCCTGTCACCCCTAAACCTCCCAGAGATCAATCTCAGTATATTTCACCCTTTTCCATCCATTCTAGAAAATCATCCACTCAGCCTACCTCATCCAATCATAAACTCATCTCCCTCCTTGAGGATCTCAAACAACACATTCTCCTTCTTGAAGATGGTCTAATGATGACCATGTCATCTGAGCAACAAGCCACTTTATGGACAAAAGAAACTTGCTTGCGCCTCGTGTCCCACAAGAAGATGAAAATGTGCATCAAAAGGAGCCAAGGACTGAGCCAACTCCTGTTTCACAAGATAAAGGGCCACAAACTAAGTCTACTCTTGAAGTCCATGCCTCAAGTTCTCAGCCACAAGATAAAGGCAAAGCTCCAGCAACTGAAACTAGTGATGATGACGATGAGGAAACTGAAGATGAAGTGGATCCTACTCAGTTTCGCCTTGCAAGGAGAAGACCTGGATTGTTCAAAATCACCATTTAGGCACTCTTAAACATTTGCACTTCATATTAGGATGCATCTTTTGTATTTTCTCTTTTGATGTTTTCAAGTATTCTGTACTAATGGATATTGGTTAACTTTGCTGGTTTTTAGTTGTTTCTCTGTTCGGTACTTCTTTTGTTATAAATTCTCTATCTTTTGGCTAATGATTGCTAAATGATTAGTATGTTGATGATTGGTGATTTCTGGTATCATTTCTCTGTCTTTGTGTTATTCGATTGCATTTCTGATATGTTTGGTATATTGAATTGGATATTGGTTGACATTGATTGGTAGTGATTGTTAAACTCATCTTATGATGACAAAAAGGGAGAGAAATGGATGTTGGGATGTTATGTAAATGGCTGTTGTGTAAGGAGGGAGTTATTCTAAGGGGGAGTTATCCTGTCAACTTAAAAATTTTGGTTTTGACACTTAAATACTTTCGGATGCAATGAGTAAGGGGGAGTTTATGCTCAATTTTTCTCTCTTCCATCCATTGTTTTGTCATCATCAAAAAGGGGGAGAATGTTATTCTTGGTCCCTAACTTTTGATGTTTACAAAATAATTGGATGATACTAATATCTCTTCAAGAAATATTTTCAGTCATGAAGCATATATGAATTGAAAGAGACAAAGGAAGCTGAAAGCTGTCGGACACTTGTGAAGACAGGATCGGACGTTCGATAAAGTGCGCAGCACTTCGGATGCATGACGAACTCCATCACCGGACGTCTGAAAGAATTAAAACATTCCACCCAAGTCACTGACCTCTTTCGGACGCATACATCAGAGATACCGGACGTCCGATATACTATGCAGCACTTCGAACGCAAAGCATTAGAGGTACCGGACGTCCGAAAAGATTGAAGAAAATTTCTCAGTTCACCATCTGTTTTCGGACGCAAGCATCAGAGACACCGGACGTCCGAAAGAATTGAAGAAAATCTCTCAAGCTCACTGCCTGCTGTCGAATGCAAGAAAAGAGAGTACCGGACGTCTGACACTCCCGACGGCTAGTTGACTCTTCAGCTGTTTTCTATCCGTTGGAAGCATTAATAGAGACACTTTTTGGTCTCATATAAATAGTGCATGGTCAACTACTTTAAAACAACTTTTGCACATTGAGACTACAAAAGATGAAGAGTGTTTTTAGCGAGAAAATACTCTACAAAGAAGATTTGTACTCTTAGTTGTGTGAATTTCGTGTAGGCTTTTCTTGTGTCAGAAAAATACTTCAATAGTGTAGTTTTGTGAGGGTTATCCGGAGTGATAGTAAAACTTCCTAACTTGACCAAGTGTAGTTTGGGGCAAGGAGGAAGTGATCCTTCCTTTGGACACAAAGATAGGTTGTATTTGATCAACTTGAAGAAACTTGTTCTATAAAGTGATATTCAAGCTCAAATGGAGCTTGCAATTGCAATTGGTTTGCTATTCTTTCCTTATTACTTACTATCTCGTGAATCTTAATTGCTTATCTTTTCTACTCTCGAGCTTTCTTGCTTTCTTACTAATTGATTCATTGAGTAGTCACCTAGAAAAGAGGGTAAATTTCATATTGAGCAAAAAGTGTCTCATAACCTGATTAGTTTTTAAATAACCTAATTCACCCCCCTCTTAGGTTGTCTTCGATCCTTACAGGACTTTCATGGTACTTTAAGTGTCAAGATAAGTATTAATTGCATTAGAGTTCAGAAATATACTGATACTGCATCATAATAAAATCCTCTTATAGCATTTCAAAATGCCATAATAAAATACTCTTAAGACATTTTTAAGTATCAGGAAAAGTATTAACTAGATGTTACTATAGATTTCATTGATGGATTACCAAATTCATAGGGATACACTATCATTTTTTAGGTGTGGATAGACTCAACAAGCAGCTCATTTTATGATTTTAAAACATCCTTACACAACACTTACTGTAGCTCAAGTATACATGGATAATGTCTTCAAAATGCATGGTATACCAAGGAGTATAGTGAGTGATAGAGACTGTGTTCTTAAGTCAATTTTGGCAAGAAGTAATGTCACTTCAATAGGTGCAGCTCAATTTCTCCTTTCTTATCACCACTAATCTGATGGTTAGACTAAGGTCCTGAATCACTACATGGAGACGTATCTCAGATGCATGACAGTTAACAATCCAAGAAAGTGGTCTTCTTGGCTTCTCTTGGTGGAATGGTGGTACAATACCACCTTTCAGATGGCTGCAAATTGCACTCCATATCAGATTCTCTATGGGCAGGAGCTACCTCAGCACCTACTACATCGTGCATACATTCCATTGTTCATGTTTCATTACCTAAGAGGAAACATGGCTCCAACATTGTATAGTCTACTTTGATTGACAAATCACATCTTTTGGACATGAAGTATCCCATGGCTATATTGGATAGGAGACTGGTGAAGTGTGGCATATATCCTGTGTTGAAAGTGCTGATTTAATGATCTAATTCTTTTGTTGAAAATGCCACATGGGAGACTACTCCAATATTCAGCTTCATTACCTTGGTTTTTGTGCTGCCCTTGAGGACAAGGGTTATTCTGTGTAAAGGCATTGATACATATGATTTCCAATTGGGGCTACACATGCAAGGCATATGCTTGTTTCCTAGTTGAACAGTAATTAGTAGTTGTTAGTTATGATAGTCGATTGCCAGTTTGGGAGGTTACAAATGAATACTAATAAGAAGGGGAAACTGATTTTAAGAGGCAGTTATCATTTTTTTTAATCAGAATCCTTCTCCTCCTAATTTTCACAGATTGTACAAAGAGTAACCATTGAATAAACTCAATCTCACCTTCAATTCATCAATTATTTGCAAAAAGAAGCAAATGCTTATTTGGAAAGCAACAAGTCAATTATTTGGGGCACATCATTTTAGAAAAGGGAGTATCAGTGGATCCTAGTAAAGTTGAGACTATGGTTAATTGGCCTAGACTAGCGAACTAGAAGGAACTTGAAACTTTTTGGGGGCTTGATAAGTGTATATTTTGCATTTTTTTAGTGCATTTTATAGCTTAATTTTGGTGTTTTTTAGTTATTTAATAGCTAAATAACTATTTTCAAGTGAATTTTACAGTTTGTAGTTTAAGTAAGAAAAATGGTTTAGGAAATTTTGCATTTTTATGTGTTTAAATGGTGAAAATTTCATGTTTTTATAGGATTTAATGATTCAATCATCAATTGAAATGAAGTGAGAAAATTTTTGAATGATTCTTGATGATTTTAAGTCATTTAAAGTGAACATAAAGTACAATATGTCCAAAAGATGAAATGCAATCCAGTACAAAAGAAGAAAAGTCTGACAGGTTTGACGCTTGTATTTTAGCTATAACTTGAGTTACAAGCATTGGATTGAGATGATTCTTGAACCATTCTGAATCTAAGAAATAGTTCTACATTTATTAAGAGCCATCAGAATCTAGTTCATAAGTTTCCATGGTCAAAATTTCAAAGTACTATCATGCAATTACGTTGTAATAGACTGAAAGAGGATTCTGACCAGTAGAGGCTATTTTTATCATTTTGCAGTATATAGAGCTTCAAATAACATGATTCTTAATGCATTAGAAATTTAACTCAAAGGGTTACAACTTTTATGTTTTGTACAAGAGTTAGTTCAGCTGTCATCATTGAAAATTTTACAACTCAAATTAGTGCAAAATAGAGCAATTTCCAGAATCATTAGAAATATGTCAAACCTATAAGGGAGCAGTTACGTAGGGGTATTAAGTGACCTACCCATATAACTACACATGTAATCTCATTTTAGCTGTTCAACTTGTAGTTTGTTCACACAACCTTTTTGGACCATTTTCTTATCAAATTTTGGTGGGAACTGACCACGAAATCATGGAGGTTTGTAGAATCAACTTTTGAAGATTTTAAAAAGCATTTCACATCAACTTTAACAACTCATTTGGAGCTTGAATTCATCTACAAATATAGGGCTTGAAGACATATTTTCATAATTTTAGAAGGCTAGCAACGATACAAAAATGCAACTTTCACTAGTTCTCCTTAGTTCATTAGCTTAATATAGGTTAGTGTAGTTTAATCATCTTATGTTGTAGCTAAACAAAGATGAAGTTAAGGATGAAGATGGAGAGCTTGGAACTCAAGTGATGTAGGTGACATCTCTTTTATCACTTTATTTCTTGTAATGATTCTCATGTTTAGTAAATATACATATTTGATTCTTGTTTGTGTTTCATTTATGTCTTACTAGTATTTGATACCTACGGTGTGGATGAACTTATTATGATTGTTATGTGATCTTTTGTGTTCATTTGAGTTTATATTTTTTGAACAAGTTATTTAGCACTTTTGCTATTTCAATCATGATTACTAAAGGGTTGTTTTATCAATGAAAAGTTGCGATCAAACACTAGTTCATTGCTTGTTTCATGTAACTTCATAGAATTTAATAAATTTATAACTAGTTTCATATCATGTTAGTAGGAGTGGAGCAGTTATATATATGTTTGGTATATCAGTAAAAGCATCTATCATGTATATTTAGAAATTACAGCATAACTAACCAAGGTATAAACTCAATAGACTGGTAATTTTCACTTGCAAGAGTAGTTAGGAGTTCCATGACCTCTCCTGCTTGTCATTTTTGTTACTTTTGTTTCATGATAGGAGTGTCGATTTACTTTATTTAAATAATAGAGGAACTCGAATACCATCAATAATTGGCAATCTTTCCTATGAGATCGATGCTTAATATCTCCTATACTCGATAAACAATCTGTATACTTGTAGAATATCGGGTATTTAGGTTTTTAGAATTTGCAATGAAATATAAACCTCATCAAATTTTTAGCACTATTGCTGAGGATACAATGTAGGAATGAAGTATGCCTATATAAGTTTTTAATTTATTACATATTCCTATATTTTGATCGATGTGGATTGTTCTTGAAATGTTGTTAAGCATACTTAGATAATTCAAATAGTCAAAACGTGATTTATTTATTATGCTTACATGCATACATTCATTATATGGTGACATTTTATAAAATTTGAATTTGTAGGTTTTGAGAAATGGCTAGTGTATGCTAGTTATGAAAAATTATGCATATTAAGTGTTTGTTGATAATTAGGTGTTTTAATAAGGTCATTATTTCTTATTCTTCACTTAGAACATGATTTGATGATGAATTTTGTTATTTGAAGAATTTTGTAATTTTTGAGAAATTTAAGAGTTTAAATTAAACATGTTCATAGTGTATAATTTTTTATTTGATTTTGCTTCTAAATTGCTTATTTGTGATACCTTTGTTATTACTTTTGCATTACTTGAACATTTATAGTTTGCTTTTCATTTGCCTTTTAGGTACTAATGTTTTCTAATGAAACTAATGAATATTTATAGAGTTGTGGACAATGGTTTGTGATCTTCGTACTAGTGCCACTTCAATCACTATAATAAGGGAGCACTACTTGATTTTCTTTCTTACACATTGAGAACAATGTGTATTTTAAGTGTGCGAAAAAATTTTGTGTTTATATGCATTATATGTGTTGATATTTGATTGGAAATAATGAACTTAAGCTTGGAATTATTACTGTGTTTTGAAATAATTCAAATTCAGGTAATTCTACCAAATTTTTTTCAAAAACTTATCCAAAATTGTAAAAATGCCCCAAAATTTTTGAAAATTTTTAAATTTAATCCAAACGGCAACATCTTCCATACCATCAATAATTCAAATTCCTTTTACTTTTGAGATAAATATATGTGCCTATAGAAATTCATTTCTCACTTAACTTGGAAATGGCTATTTTACGACTATAATTTTTCTTTTTAGAAAAGTATACTCTTAAAGTGGAGGAAATTATGTCTACATTTCACATGTTTGATGAAATTTCCTCTCTTTACATGATTTTACATAGTTAAGTGATAAATATGGTCAATAAATGCAATACTCTTCTTATGATTATTCTTTTGAGGGAATGTTTATTTATTATCTTTACTTTTGATTAAAAGATAAGAGGAAAGAAGAAGAAAGAAAGAAAAAATAGAAGAGAAAAAAAGAGAGAAGATTAAGGTATTGTTCTATTCCAATGATTCTAGTACTTAGTAATCAGGTGTCTCCATTTAAAAATGTCAACTTTTGCATAAAATGATACTTGAATTAAGAGTATGCAAAACAATTTGAGAATGTGAAGTGTTGAGTAACTAGGGTTTTTCATTTAAAAATGTCAATTCTCGCATTAAAAAGCACTTTCACAACTTGAATAAATATTTAGATATGTTATATGAATAAATCCCTCTTTGAATTTGAGTAAAAAATGATCATAGGTTTAGGAAGCATTTTTGTTGACCTTGTGAGTTACTTAACTTGTGAAATTGAATAAGGATGAGAAGTTAAGATGATATGTTCAAATTACAGTATATTTGGCTCTCCTTTACTTGATATTTCGAGTACTTCAAGTTAAATGAATAACTGCTTAATGGTTATTTACTTGGTTTTGCGGAAATGAATTTGAATTGTCCACATATGTTATTTCAAACTTTTGGATCATTTTTTTTTTGTTTATATTTCTTATTGCTTGAGGACAAGTAATGATTCAAGTGTGGGGGAATTTGATAAATGTGTAATTTTTATCTTTTTAGTTCATTTTATAGCTTAGTTTTGATGTGTTTTAGTTATTTTTAATAGCTACATAACTAGTTTTCTAGTGAATTTTACATTTTGTGGTTTAAGTAAGAAAAATTGCATTTTTATGTATTTAAATGGAAAAAACTTCATGTCTTTGTAGGATTTTTATGATTCAAACATCAGTTGGAATGAAGTGAGAAGATATTTAGATTATTTTTTATTTTTTAAAATAATTTAAAGTGAACATGAAGTGCAATATGTCCAAAAGATGAAATACAATCAAGTGCAAAAGAAGAAAAGTTTGGCAGTTTTTACATCTTTTGGTATTTTGGTTATACCTTGAGCTACAAATATTAGATTGAGATAATTCTTGAACCATTCTAAATATAAGACATATGTCTACTTTTTTATGGGACACTAAAATCCAATTCACAAGTTTTCATGGTCAAAAAGTCAAAATACCATCATGCAATTATGCTATGAAAGACTGAAAGAGGGTTTTCATTAGTCAAGGATATTTTCCTTATTTCTGAGTCTACAAAGTTTCAAATGATATAATTCTTGATGCATTGGAAAGCTAACTCTAAGAGCTACAATTTTCATATTTTGTTCAAGAGCTAGTTTATCTTCCATCATTGAGAAACTTGCAACTCAATTTACTGCAAAGACAAAGTAATTTCCAAAATCTTCAGAAATGTACCAAATCTACAAGGGAGCGATTACGTGGGTGTGTTATGTGACTTACTCTGCGTAACTACTTGCGTAACCTCATTTCAGCTGCGTAACTTGTAGGTTATTCACACAACTTTTTCGGACCACTTTTCTGATCAAATTTCAATGGGAACTACCCAAGAAATCATTGAGGCTTCTGGAATCTACTTTTGGTGATTTGAAGAAGCATTTCACATCAAATTTAGCAACTCATTTGGAGCTTGAATTCATCTATAAATAAAGAAGTTGAAGAGATATTTTCATAACCACGGAGGGCTAGCAACTACCACAAAATTGTAGTTTTCACTAGTTGTCCTTATTCATTAGCTTAGTGTAGGTTAGTGTAGTTTACCATCTTGTATTGTAACTAAACAAAGATGAAGTTAAGAATGAAGATAGAGAGCTTGGAACTCAAGTAAAATGGTGACATCTGTTCTACAACTTTATTTCTTGTAATGATTCTCATGTTAATGAATGTACAAGTTTGGTTCTTGTTTGTGTCTCATTTGTCTTACTAGTATTTGATACCTAGAGGTGTGGATGAACTTGTTATGATTGTTATGTGATCTTTTCATGGTCATTTGAGCTTATTTCTTGAGCAAGTTATTTAGAACTTTTGCTATTGTAATCATAATTAGTTGATAATTAGTTGTGATTGTCTAAAGGTATTGTTTCATCAATGAAAAGTTGTGATCTAACACTAGTTCATGGAAATGTTAAACCGAGGAAGTTAACTCACTAATGTATGTTTATATCTTTGTGTCTTTGGTGGCTTGTTCCATGTAATTTCATAGAATTCAATAAAATTGTAGCTAGTTTCATATCATGTTAGTAGGTGTAGAATAGTTATAGATATGGTTAGTACATCGATGAAATCGTATATCACGTATGTTTGGAAATTATCCCATAACTAGCCAAGGTAATAAAATCAATTCACCGGTAATTTTCACTTGTAAGAGTAGTTAGAAATTTCATGACCCTACGAATATCTTCATTGTCATTTTTGTTACTTTTGTTGCATGATAGGAGCGTAGATTTACTTGTTTTATTTGTGATAATATAAATAATTGAAGAGTTCAAATATCACTGGTATTTGACAATTTTTCCTGTGGGATTGATATCTAATATTCCCTATACTCAATAAACAATCTGTATACTTGTAAAACTGGGTATTTAAATTTTTAAAATTTGGAATGAAGTAAAAACCTCGTTAGGGCTCACAGGTTACTACAAGCGCCTCATTGCTCAATAAGGAATCATTTGCAGACCCTTGCATGATTTGTTAAGAACAGATGCTTTCACTTGGTCTGATTCAGCAGAGTAAGCTTCTGTAAAACTGAAAATTGCTTTAACTTCAGCACCAATGTTAGCTTTGCCGAATTTTGCAAAGGAGTTTACTATTGAAGCAGATGCTAGTGGAATGGGCAAAGGAGCTGTCCTTATGCAGCAGGGCAGACCACTGGCCTTCATGAGTAAAAGTTTGTCAGTCAAGAATAATAAAAAGGGGAAACTAATTGTAGAAGGGGGTTATCATTCTTTGTATCAGAATCCTTCCTACCTTAATTTTTACAGATTTTACGAAGAGTGACCATTGGATAAACTCAATCTCACCTTCAATTCATCAATTACCAAGGTTGCTTGTTTACTTCAACTCTCTAATTGATTTCTTCATTTTCCATTTTCTATTCAAATTCTTCTGTGATTTCAAGGGCCTATACCAATGGATCTACTGTTTAGCCATTTTAGATGTCCGATAAACCATATGGCATTTATTAGGTTGTTAAATATTTCATATGTGACAGCCCCACCTACCCCTAAGGCGAACCAAAGGGTTTGGCGGACCGCCTGCCCAGCTCTCGCCAGGACTGCGGAAACAAATCACACAAAACCTAGAGTTCGCGCGAGAATTTTTTCTTTTCCTTGCTCAAACGCCACGCTCGTCCAATCATCCAATGGTTTCATGAAACGGTCACCAAAGCCATAGAAGCGTAGCATCTCAAATGAATACACTTAATAGGCAAGGTTAAACGCTTACACATATTTTACATCGAAGTCTTAAATAAATTAACTGAAGTACAAGCCAAAGTATCCATACTATTCAAAATACAATTAGGGTTTCGGTTGCAGAAGAGCTTAACAAAATACATATACAATCGCTCGCCCCTTTTCTTCAAAAATCATGATTTCAAAATTTGTCTCCTGTAAGGAAAACAAAGATAACGGGAAAGGGGTGAGCTTGCGCTCAATGAGGTACCAAGAATACGAATAGTCACGAAGCATGGCATTTCACTTTTAAGGCACATATGCACATATAAGGAAATAAACAATTATCTCAACTGGAAAGGATACAGGTAGCTCTCAGGAGCTAAGTGCCCAATTGCCGGTACTTGATCCAAACCCGTTGACTCTCCGTCAACGTATATAGAACAAACATGTCCGTAGACCCCACTTTACACCGAGTCCGTCCACCAAACATACCCCTACCGGGCCCGAACACCTCAACAGTAACAGAGGGTGGTAATACTCGAGTATACCAGAAATCCAGAGTCTCATTACCCAAAGATTTCTTAAAACAGACTACCGTGGTTCGTTATCTAATCGACCAGGCCCTGGCCGGCTCGACTCGAGTAACTAGCCACAGGATTTGAGCTCAGGGGTAACAGAAAAGTCGTTGGATGCAATGTCCAAATGGCAGTAGATTGAGCACAGATAACAGATTCAAATTTTTCCACAGTAAATGAGCATATTGATAAGAGAACGAGGGTGATAAAGTACACCCTTGTCTCAACAGAATAAACAGATAGTACAGTCATTCAAATTACAGATTTCATGAACAAAAACCCAGTTAAGGAACAAATAAGGGGGAGTGGTACACTCACCAATTCAAGTGCAGATACTTCAAAAGTTTTCCCCAAAATGACTTTAATCGCCCAGAAACCCTAAAATAACCAAAGTAGCAATTAAGGTTTTTACATCCCAAATTCTAGTAAATGAAGTGCACAAGTGAGGCTCGACTACAAGTCGTATGCCTATCCAAATGAGCTACTAATGCAAGGCTGCAAAGCGTGATTTCGGAACGAAAAGGTAACGGGAGGACCTACGGGCTTGAATGACCTAAAAGCCGTTCATCTACTAAGAATCAACTCAAACTTGAAGGAACTACGCGGCCTAGAAAATTGGGCAGCATGCCCTTTGTTTTTACCAAATTTCCAGCCATATATGGCTTCCTTATTTTCGTTAATCAGCCCCCACAATCACATACAAATATTATCATTACAATAGCCGTTCAATAGGCTCCAAAACCATCCAAGAATAACACAAGTGCAAAAGTACAAGCAAATATCAATTTTGAAGACAAAAGCTAAATGGCAGATTTGACATCTCGTAGCATTTTAGTCATACCCGGAGCTATGGTTATCGAATCGGGGTGAACCTTATACCATATCGAAGCTAAGACAGAGGGGAACAACTTTTATGAAGGCCACTTAACCTAATTTAGAGTTTATCTAAGTCAAATGTCCCAATCACAGATCCAAAAGTTCAAGATCAGTCTAGTTATCAGCACTGACTTTAACCGACAATAACTCAGGCTACACAATTCCGTTTTGGGTGTTTTTAGAGGCGTTGGAAAGATAACACATAGGGATACAATTCTTATGAAGATACCTCAACCCAGTTTTCAACCTAACCTAGTCAAATTTACCCAAACAGCCTTAGATTTTCCAGTTTGAAACTCACTGTGAAAGTCAACTAGCATTCCTGATTTATTCAATCATATCTCAGTACACACAACTCCAATTTAGTTGATTCCAAAGCCATTCAAAAGCTAGAATACAAGGATACAATTCTTAAGAAGGCATCAAAAGCTAATTCATTCATCTTCCCAGCCAAACGAGCCAATTACAGAGGCTGATTATCATTTCCGGACAGAACAGGGAAGCAGGGGTAAATTAGTCATTTCACAGGCTACAGTGCTCCGATTGAGCTGAAATTTTACAGACATAATATACACTCAATTCTCTACAACTTTCATGTTTTGAGCTAAGTCCAATTCGGCCTCCTTGATGGCCGAATATATCTGGGCAGAACAGGACAGAAATATTCACTATAACCGAAAATTACCACTAAACTACTTCAAACCACAAAATATGCTCATAAAACTACCACAACTACAACTTTAAGCCACAAATTGGGAATTATTAAGAACAAAGAGGGATTTCCTTAGCAAGTTACCTTGGATCCTCAAGAAAAATGATGACTTAGGCTTCTTCCTCCCAAAATTACTCCACAACCACCTTAGAAACTCCTTTGACTAGCACTTTTATGGAGTGATTTGCAAAAGCTATGGTTGGAACTCAAGAATTGGACAAGAAATTGAAGAGCAAGATGAAGGTTTTCTCTCCTCTCTCCTCTCCTTATTTTCAGCCAAGAAGGGTAAGAAAGTAAGGAT
Organism: Coffea humblotiana; assembly: GCA_023065735.1. Lineage (NCBI taxonomy): Eukaryota > Viridiplantae > Streptophyta > Magnoliopsida > Gentianales > Rubiaceae > Coffea > Coffea humblotiana. The sequence continues at coordinate 127,689 of JACYVW010000016.1, read as the reverse complement.
ATTTTGGGTCAAAATCTGATTTTAGTAAAGGTGAAAGCTTAGTCAAGTCCAACCTCCAATCGGAACGCGACACGTGGCGTTCCTTTAGGTTTTAAGTTTATCTTCTTTCCTCCAATGGTTAATCTGTCTAGCTAACCTCTAATTGTCTCCTAGCACCTTGTAAAATAATATCACTTAATACTTCATCACCTAATCGGCAAAATTATATCGCACTAGCGGGTCCCACGTCCTTAATACACTTCCAAACTAAACCCGAACTAACTTATACTAGAAAAATGTTTTAGAAAACTATATTCACTTATAAAATGTCTAGAAAATTAAGGTAGTAGAATAAAATAAAGAAATGCATATAAAGAAATAGAATTAAATGATATGAAAATAGCAAAATTTTACGGGTCCTCACACTCTCTCCCCCTTAAAGAAATTTCGTCCTCGAAATTTTCTTATTAACGAGATCTATCAAAATCTAAGGTAACCAACGGATCATACCTTCTACGTCCTCAGACGAGTCAGGGGACCTGATGTGGCTCTAGGCAATACACCTGAGCCGGTACTTTCATTTCAGTCCTTCCCCTCTCTGACTGTCCAGGGTTGGTCTTGTTTGGTTGCTGGGTCTCTTTCCCTTTGCGCAGTCGTGCAGGGCAGTTAGCAATCCGATGATCGGCGCTTCCACAGCGCAGGCATTTTCCCTCTTTCTTCCAACAATTTGTCTCCGTGTGATTTGGCCCTCCGCAATATCCACAGGAACCACGAGTAGCAAAGACCGATTCCCCCGGTGAGACGCCTCTGGACACCTCCGGTAGTCGTACTCCCCCGTTTCCCTTTCCAATCTTAGGAGGTGTACTCTTATCCTCTTGTTCCGAGCTGCTCCCAGGAAGTCCTCTTTTCTTTGCTTGGAAGTTTCTAACCTGTAGCCTCGCATTTTCAACTCGCTGGGCTTTCTCCACCGCGTCACTAAAGGGTACTGAGTTGAGCTACAGCTAGGTCTTTTTGAATCTCAACGTTTAATCCTTGGACAAAACGCCTTATCCGTCTTTGTTCAGTTACGATCAATTCAGGCGCAAACTTAGACAACCGAGTAAACTGACTCTCATACTCGGCTACGGTTTGAGTTCCTTGGCGAAGCCGAATGAATTCGTCTTCTTTCTTTTCTTGAATTAGAGGAGGGAAAAAACTTGGTATTGAATTCCCTCATGAAGTTCGCCCATGTTCTTTGGGGTTTGTTCTCTTTCCCATTTCAGTCTTATAATATTCCACCAAGATCGGGCTGCTCCCTCTAGTTGAAAAAACAGCGAAGGTCACTTGTCTTTCCTCGGTATAATGTAGCGCGGCAAAAATATCTATCATCTTCTCCAACCACCTTTCGGCCACGTAGGGTCTGGCCCTCCAAGGAATTTTGGTGGGGAAATTTTTGAAAATCTTTTCAAGGGCTCTATCCTCGCCCTCTACCGGTTACCAGGGTTTCCAGGTTTGAGGGTTAGGGTTTGTGACCCTGTGTTCTACTACGTGGGCTAGCAGATCGGCTACATACGCTGGATAGCAGCTGCTACTTGAGCATTTGGGTCGAGCCCTAGTTTCAGGATTTGGTCCAGGCCTTGGTTCCCGGTTCCCCCTTTCATTCGAGGGTTGCTTACGTCCGCGCCCACGACCTCTCCACTACGATACTCTCCATCGGTCTAACCAATCTAGGGTCGAAACGTGAAATATAACAGTAAAGGTAGTTATATACATAAGCAAGTAAGAAGAAGTACACACAGATCAAAAGTATGTATTCATACACAACGGTACCGAACAAGTCACACAATAGCAGTCAGTTTAAATACAAACAAAAGAGGGTCCCTGAAAGTGACGGGGTCATCCAAAAGTAAGATAGACAAACGAGGCCAAAAGTACAAAAGCAACGAACGAAAAAATTTTCCCCCTATAGGGCTCGTCCACAATCTACAAGAATAACACAATATACCTTAGAAAAAAAATTAATCATCCTCAGTGAAGCCCTAATACATCTGCAGGAAGTTCCGTGGAATCCAATTTCTAGTTCGCCACCAAGTCATTCTAACCTAGGCTCGCTTCCATTAGTACCCGGGAACAAGAATTCCGAATAAGATAATTCACACTCGAGCCGGGCCGTCCAAGAGTAAATCATCCATATTAAAGATTCCTACCCGACCTACGTACCTATCTTTCTCAAGTCCCATAAATAAGATCCTTACACTTATAAAATGCACGGTTCATGGCTTACGCCCAAGATGGGCACTTAATCCTTTAAACACATTCACAAGATCAGGGCCATAACACCACTCGGCCCAAGCTTACTTCGCCGCAGAGACCACGCGGACGTGGCTCTGATACCAACTGTGACAGCCCCACCTTACCCCTAAGGCTGAACCAAAGGGTTTGGCGGACCGCCTGCCCAGCTCTCGCCAGGACTGCGGAAACCAAATTCACACAAAACCTAGAGTTCGCGCGAGAGAATTTTTTCTTTTCCTTGCTCAAACGCCACGCTCGTCCAATCATCCAATGGTTTCATGAAACGGTCACCAAAGCCATAAGAAGCGTAGCATCTCAAATGAATACACTTAATAGGCAAGGTTAAACGCTACACATATTTTTACATCGAAGTCTTAAATAAATTAACTGAAGTACAAGCCAAAGTATCCATACTATTTCAAAATACAATTAGGGTTTCGGTTGCAGAAGAGCTTAACAAAATACATATACAATCGCTCGCCCCTTTTCTTCAAAAATCATGGATTTCAAAATTTGTCTCCTGTAAGGAAAACAAAGATAACGGAAAGGGGTGAGCTTGCGCTCAATGAGGTACCAAGAATACGAATAGTCACGAAGCATGGCATTTCACTTTTAAGGCACATATGCACATATAAGGAAATAAACAATTATCTCAAACTGGAAAGGATACAGGTAGCTCTCAGGAGCTAAGTGCCCAATTGGCGGTACTTGATCCAAACCCGTTGACTCTCCGTCAACGTATATAGAACAAACATGTCCGTAGACCCCACTTTACACCGAGTCCTGTCCACCAAACATACCCCTACCGGGCCCGAACACCTCAACAGTAACAGAGGGTGGTAATACTCGAGTATACCAGAAATCCAGAGTCTCATTACCCAAAGATTTCTTAAAACAGACTACCGTGGTTCGTTATCTAATCGACCAGGCCCTGGCCGGCTCGACTCGAGTAACTAGCCACAGGATTGAGCTCAGGGGTAACAGAAAAGTCGTTGGATGCAAATGTCCAAATGGCAGTAGATTGAGCACAGATAACAGATTCAAATTTTTCCACAGTAAATGAGCATATTGATAAGAGAACGAGGGTGATAAAGTACACCCTTGTCTCAACAGAATAAACAGATAGTACAGTCATTCAAATTACAGATTTCATGACAAAAACCCAGTTAAGGAACAAATAAGGGGGAGTGGTACACTCACCAATTCAAGTGCAGATACTCAAAAGTTTTCCCCAAAATGACTTTAATCGCCCAGAAACCCTAAAATAACCAAGTAGCAATTAAGGTTTTTACATCCCAAATTCTAGTAAATGAAGTGCACAAGTGAGGCTCGACTACAAGTCGTATGCCTATCCAAATGAGCTACTAATGCAAGGCTGCAAAGCGTGATTTCGGAACGAAAAGGTAACGGGAGGACCTACGGGCTTGAATGACCTAAAAGCCGTTCATCTACTAAGAATCAACTCAAAACTTGAAGGAACTACGCGGCCTAGAAATTGGGCAGCATGCCCTTTGTTTTTACCAAATTTCCAGCCATATATGGCTTCCTTATTTTCGTTAATCAAGCCCCCACAATCACATTACAAAATATTATCATTACAATAGCCGTTCAATAGGCTCCAAAACCATCCAAGAATAACACAAGTGCAAAAAGTACAAGCAAATATCAATTTTTGAAGACAAAAGCTAAATGGCAGATTTGACATCTCGTAGCATTTTAGTCATACCCGGAGCTATGGTTATCGAATCGGGGTGAACCTTATACCATATCGAAGCTAAGACAGAGGGGAACAACTTTTATGAAGGCCACTTAACCTAATTTAGAGTTTATCTAAGTCAAATGTCCCAATCACAGATCCAAAAGTTCAAGATCAGTCTAGTTATCAGCACTGACTTTAACCGACAATAACTCAGGCTACACAATTCCGTTTTGGGTGTTTTTAGAGGCGTTGGAAAGATAACACATAGGGATACAATTCTTATGAAGATACCTCAACCCAGTTTTCAACCCTAACCTAGTCAAATTTACCCAAACAGCCTTAGATTTTCCAGTTTGAAACTCACTGTGAAAGTCAACTAGCATTCCTGATTTATTCAATCATATCTCAGTACACACAACTCCAATTTAGTTGATTCCAAAGCCATTCAAAAGCTAGAATACAAGGATACAATTCTTAAGAAGGCATCAAAAGCTAATTCATTCATCTTCCCAGCCAAACGAGCCAATTACAGAGGCTGATTATCATTTCCGGACAGAAACAGGGAAGCAGGGGTAAATTAGTCATTTCACAGGCTACAGTGCTCCGATTGAGCTGAAATTTTACAGACATAATATACACTCAATTCTCTACAACTTTCATGTTTTGAGCTAAGTCCAATTCGGCCTCCTTGATGGCCGAATATATCTGGGCAGAACAGGACAGAAATATTCACTATAACCGAAAATTACCACTAAACTACTTCAAACCACAAAATATGCTCATAAAACTACCACAACTACAACTTTAAGCCACAAATTGGGAATTATTAAGAACAAAGAGGGATTTCCTTAGCAAGTTACCTTGGATCCTCAAGAAAAATGATGACTTAGGCTTCTTCCTCCCAAAATTACTCCACAACCACCTTAGAAACTCCTTTGACTAGCACTTTTATGGAGTGATTTGCAAAAGCTATGGTTGGAACTCAAGAATTGGACAAGAAATTGAAGAGCAAGATGAAGGTTTTCTCTCCTCTCTCCTCTCCTTATTTTCAGCCAAGAAGGGTAAGAAAGTAAGGATATTTTGGGTCAAAATCTGATTTTAGTAAAGGTGAAAAGCTTAGTCAAGTCCAACCTCCAATCGGAACGCGACACGTGGCGTCCTTTAGGTTTTAAGTTTATCTTCTTTCCTCCAATGGTTAATCTGTCTAGCTAACCTCTAATTGTCTCCTAGCACCTTGTAAAATAATATCACTTAATACTTCATCACCTAATCGGCAAAATTATATCGCACTAGCGGGTCCCACGTCCTTAATACACTTCCAAACTAACCCGAACTAACTTATACTAGAAAAATGTTTTAGAAAACTATATTCACTTATAAAATGTCTAGAAAATTAAGGTAGTAGAATAAAATAAAGAAAATGCATATAAAGAAATAGAATTAAATGATATGAAATAGCAAAATTTTACGGGTCCTCACATCATATATTGTCTTTCCTTTAATAGATTGTTTCTGGTGATGATGATTTTCCAAAAGAGATGACAGAGATGACAGAGGAGAAAGACGAATAAAGCATGAACTTGGAGTTTTGGCTGGGGTTGGAATATGAATAGTTAATGATGTGGAAGATGAATCTGGAACTCTTGTGAATGACGGAGTTCCAGAAAGAGTTCCAGAAGTTGATTTGGATGGTGAGATCGAATCAGATTTGGAATCTTACAAGCAAGCAAAACTAGAACATGCTACAAAGCTTGCAGCAAAGGCAGAGATGTATGTTAGGTTTGTCTCTGGCTTAATTTCATTCCCTAAACCAAAATTTCTGCAGTGAAGGTTGAGATCTTAAAATTGTTCATAATTCTTGCGACACCTGTTGTCTATGTCCTAATGAGCTACAGGTTTGAAAATCTAGCATCTTAAGTTTATGATTAAACAAAAACAATAGCTAACCTAAACTTACAAAATTTGGGGAAACATGTTATAAATTTATCAATTGAAGAAACACTGAGTGTGTTTGGATTGCAAATTTATCTCAAATAATATTTTGCTTGCATCAAAAACATATTTCCCAATTCACCTTTTTATATTCCCAACTACTTTTTATCTCACATACAACACATCACAAAAAGTGCTACAGTAATTATTCCAAATAATATTTCAAATAATACTCTATTCAAACAAACTCAGTTAAGCTCTATTCGCAAAATTTGGGGAAACGTCTTTAATAGGATGGTTTGACTTATATGAGCATCCTCCTTGACCTAGTCATTTGACCTATAAAGAAAACTTGAATATAGTTATGGAGAATTTGAGCAATTAGCTTTTAAGTATTTCCTCATGTATCGTCCAGAGCTTTGTTCCAAATCTTTAGGTTGTAGCTCCTCTTTCGATAGCTGATGTGTTGAATACGCATTGTTATCAGTTTTGCAGTCCTTGCAGTTAGTTCAGTTTTGACATTACATTGGAATGACCCAGTTCTTCAATTATAAATCACATACTTCTACAAGCACCTAAGATATCTTTCTTATCTCTGTGTTGACCAAATTAGTGTACACTTCCATAATATTCTCAAGACAGTCTCCAACAGCCATTTATTTTTGTCTTCCTTAGAGCCTTCCAGTTTTTCTTTTTATAGCTATTGCTTATGTCAAACTATCCAAGCCTGTATATATTTCTAGTTTTCTTGCTTTGAAAACTTCAATCACAATCATGGTTTGCCGTCATGGATTGCAGTCGCGTCGCGGTCATGGTTGTTCCACATCTATCGTGATATATCGGTTGAATATCAGGTGATACGCATATTATAGCACATAAAAATTTTCAAAAAATCTGAAAAAATTATTAAAAATAGAGAATACCATAAAAGGCACAATTTTCAAATTAAATATACTAAATACCCTTTTTTTTTAGTGTAAGCAGAAGAACTCGAACCCGAGACCTCTTGCTTACACTCCCTCCCCCCATACCACCCAACCCATTCCTCCCCCCCAAATGTACTAAATACCTACGTTATCATATATAGTTACTAATTATTTAAATAAAATAATGCTGCCATTATCATAAACCTATAGCATTAACAATAAATGATTTTAGCATCAGGTGTGCTTTCTAATCCTATTTTATATGATATCAAACATTATATATAAGAATAAAATCATCATATCTTATATAATACAATACAAATCTCAGTATACAAAGGAAGTAGTGGTGTTTAGTTCAATACAATAAAAGAAACAAATACCTATCAAATAATATTATGAAATACAAAGACATAAAGAATCAAGCGTTTTGACCATAATCTCAATAAACATTTTCATCCTACATTAATCAACTGCAGTGCCTAGGTGATTGATCTCAATTTTCTAAAATAAAAAATAATAATAAATATGGCTGAAATATTAAAATTAATGAATTATGTACAACTCTTGAATTCTATCAAATATAGTAAAAACAAATTTTTACTTTGTTTACATACCTATTAATACCATAAAGAATGAAGAGGAGGTTCAAAATCATGCTCATCTCTCGACCTAGTATAGTAACAATATGACATTTGCACTTGATTTCCTTCATGTGAATAGGGAGAAATGTATGAATCATATTATTCGTCTCTTAAATTTGATGACGTATTAGTGAACCATGATTAAAATGTGGCAAAGGTGGCGGATTTGATCTAAATTCCTCACCTCTATGGTAGTAATCGAACCCTCAATAATGTTTTGTTTTGTTTGTTTGGCCTCGATAGTGATTGAAATTGTTTTTTTTTTTGTTTGGCTACGTCGAATCCGAGTCAACTCGGAGATTTTTTACTGATACCATGCATTACGGCGTCAAATCGGCCCATATCAGCCGAGTCAGAACGAGTCATTGCAGAAATGGAATTATCCATGATTTGAAAATCGGTATCATACCGGTCTTCTCCATTCCAATTATGACTAAGCCGAGTCGTATCAGAATCGGCCAATATTGCTAACGATGAATTCACAATAGTCTAGTCTGAAGGTTTAGGACGAGAAGGACAATAACCAAATAGGTGTGAATGATTAATACTGGAGGATTTTGAATTTATTGTTTACCCAAAGAATAAAAATTAAACAAAGCAAAGTAACGCCTTCAATGTGTATATCTTTGGACCAATGCTTGCATTTTCTTTTTTTTTTCGCATTGGTAGGATGTTTAAAGTTTGAAGCAATTCATGGATGTGTTGTTCTCAAGCCGGTGAACAGATTCTATCCATTACATTTCTGCCATAAATGCGTCTCCGCACAAAAGAATATTTTTATTACCTTATTCTTCATTGTGCAGTCAGTGTATTAGGAGCAGGGTTCACCAACTCGGCCGAGTCCGTTATGACTCGGCCGAGTCATAACTGGAACACCGGGGACCGGTACGATACCGATCCCCGAATCGCCGGTACGACCATACCGGATGTGAATCGTGCAGACTCGGACGTTATTGGCCGAGTCAAAACGGTGTAAGAAGTTGTCGGCCAAATCCTCGGATACAACTCGGAGTCGACTCGGCAACTCATGAACAGAATTGAGCAGAGGAAATTGAACCAAAAATTGAACAGAGGAATTTTCACTGCTTACACCTAATAATCGAACAGAGGAAAACTTAATAATTGAATACCAAATAATTCACTCTTCTATCTTCACTTTTACCCAAAAAAGTAACCAAAAAGGCCAAACAAACATTGAACAGAAACAAAAGGCTACACAAAAGCCTGCAACAACTCAATTATTGTCATACAAATACAAAGCCTTTCACCAACAAAAGCCGTCCTTCCTCTCATGCTTTCTTTTTTTCTTTTTCAGCCACAAATAATCAATTACTTGGAGAAGGTGTAGAAGCAGAGCATAGAATCATTCATTATTTGGAGAAACACACCTGAAGACAGAATCATTATTTAGAGAAACATACCATCAATTTTCATTGGTTTGCAGAGAGGGAACATCTTCAATTTCTTCACACTTCATCGGTTTACAGAGAGGGAGGTTTGCAAAGAGGGAACATCGATTTTGCAGAGGGAAGGAGAAAAAAGAGCCTAAGGGAAAGCGAAGACAAAGAACGAAAGGAGGTTTGCAGAGAGGGAACATCTTCAATTTCTTCATCGGTGTGCAGAGAGAAACGTCGATTTGCAGAGAGGGAAGGAGGGAAAAAAAAAAGAAAGGGAAAGTGAAAAGAAAGAAAGAATGGGATGGCTGCTAAATCTGAATTGAGAAGGGTGAAAGGAACGATTCCAAAATTAAAGGGATGTTGGGCTTTTGTATTGGAGCCGAAGACAAGAAAAAAATAGAAGGAAAAATTAAAATCATTTAAAGTCTAAATTTGGCCCAAGTAATTAAGAGATTGGACTCCTAATTCTAACCTCAAGCATCAGGCTAAAAGGTCTGTATCTTCTTTGAAAATAGATTCTCGATTTTAATATTTTTTTAATTTAGTATTCAGATGTGATATTTAGATATCTATAAATTTATGTAATGCATTTTGACATTTTTTATATATTATTAAGTATATGATTAATTTATATTAGTAGTCTCTCATCTAAATTTTAGTTAGAAAATATATAGTCATTATTTGGATACATGTTAACGATCATAAATATAATTTATGTATTCCATGTATCTCAGTTATGTTGGTTAAGATGATTTTAGATAAATTAATTAGAAAACGGCAAAGCAAACAAAGTAAAAATATGTTTTGAACCTCCTCATCATTTTACATGGTACTAATAGGTATGTAAATAAAGTAAAAATATGTTTTTACTATATTTGATAGAATTCAAGAGTTGTAAATAATTCATTAATTTTAATATTTTTGTGATATTTATTATTTTTTTTATTTTAGGAAATTAAGATCAATCATCTGGGCACTGCAGTGGATCAATGTATGATGAAAATGTTTATTGAAAATATGGTGAAAATGCTTGTTTCTTTATGTCTTTTTATTTCATAATATTATTTGATAGGCATTTGTTTCTTTTATTGTATTGAACTAAACACCACTACTTCCTTTGTGTACAGAGATTTGTATTGTATTATGTAAGATATGATAATTTTATTCTTATATATAATTTTTTATTTCATATAAAATAGGATTAGAAAGCACACTTGATTCTAAAATCATTAATTGCTAATGCTATAGGCTCTTATGGTAATGACAGCATTATTTTATTTAATAATTAGTAACTATATATGACAATGTTGGTATTTAGTGAATTTAATTTAATAATTGTGCTTTTTGTGGTATTTTCTATTTTTAATAATTTTTCAGATTTTTTGAAAATTTTTATATACTATAATGTGCGTATTACCCGATATTTAACCGATATGCTGCGACGGATGTGGAACAACCGAGACCGCGACGCGACCGCGATGGCGAACCATTATTAGGAGGCACTTTTATTGATGATTATTTGCATTTTTGTTCCTTTCTTTAGATCCACAAAACTCACAGCTTTACCAGAAATTCCTGTAGATGAGAATCGCCAAATTTCTTATTAGGTCAGAGCATCTCATTTTACTTGCGTTTAGTGGGTTACGGTATTGTGTTTAACAGTTGTAGTATTTGTGCTTGCAATTATCAGATGGAGAAGAATAGAGGGTTAACTCATGCTCAGAAGAAGCTAAACAAAAATCCAAGAAAGAAACACAAGGTATATGGCTATCTTTTCTCTTTAAACATATTAAACTACTAATTGCATAGCTGATCTCTCTCTGTCTCTCTCCCTATCTCACACACAGAGTTGAAGCACCAAAAAGGCAGTGGTGCGTAGGAAGAGACAAGTGCGAGAGATCAGGAAGCCAACTGGTACCTATGATGGGGAAGCCTCGAGTATTAATGCAATAATCAGCCGTAGTATTAGGTTCAGGAGCTAGATGTTGCCATGCTACATTTGTAATTTTGAAGTATGACGCTTTATATATGTGCTTTTGCTGTAATTATTATGTTGAAGAGAGAAATTTAGTCTGAGGGAAGTTGATGTCTATTGTCTATTTTTTAGTAGACATACAATTTTGTGACGGGGACAAAATGTTTTGGCGTTTTCAATTAGATCTCATCTTCATGCATTTTCGGTCCAATACGTTGTACATATAAGCTCTTACTTTCCTAGCACTCAATATTCTGGTGGTAGTTTCATTTTATCATATTAGATATATGTAGGAGAAATACAATTTTAGTCCCCCAATATTTGATCTGTGTGCTAAATTGGTCTCTAATATTTTTTACCAAAGTAAATGTGCTCTCCAAAATTTTTAAATTTGAGAAAATTAGAATTATATATATATACACCCACACACACATATACATACATACATACATACATACATATATATATATATATATGTCTACGTATACATGTATATGTATATGTTTGTATATAGACGTCCTGGTAGTATTGTTAATCGAGTCAAGTATTTGGCTGCCGAGCTCGACTCGAGCTTAACTCGAGCCAAACTCGAGCTCGCTCGACTAAGCGGACGAGCTTTGAAATGTGTTCGGATTCGGCTCGCCAAATGGGAGATGTGGCTCGGGTTCAAGCTCGAGCTCGACTCGTTTTTCACAAATGAACCGAGCTTACACGAGCTCGAGTTCGAACTCGTGCAAATTGACCCCAATAAAAGTCTATAATTTTCAATTTTTATACTTTTGAATTGTGAACTCGAGATATGCTTGTTTAATTAACATGCCGAGTAAGCTCAACTAGTTTGTTATCCGAGTAGTTCGATTAGGCTCGATAAGGAAGGGTATATATGTCATTTCACAATTTAAAAGTATAAAAATTGAAAATTATAGACTTTTATTGGGGTCAATTTGCACCTCGTTAATTGTGGTAAACGAGTCGAGGTCGAGCTCGAGATATGCTCATTTAATTAACAAAGCGAGTAAGTTCGACTCGTTTGTTATCCGAGTAGCTCAATTCGAGCTTTCGAGCTGCTCGTTCCATTTAACAGCTCTTCGTCCTGGTTCAAAACCTCCTACTTATACTTCCTCCCTCCTTACCACCTAACCCATCCCCCCTCCCAAAAGAATTGTGTTATATGTACTAAACATTGTAATACTAAAAAAGAGGACAAGCTAAATAAACTTTTCTTCTTCCTTTTTTATTTCTTTTTTGCACTTATTCATACTACTAATTTCTAATATGTTTATTCTCTCTTGCATAATTGGTCTCAAATTTGACACAATACACCTAATCATATCAATAACTAATTGATAAAGAATTTTATTATTTTCACTTATAGTGATAATAAAATACTCAATTAAATATCTCATTAAAACGCGGACAACTATATGTCATTATGTTGATTGAATAATATTTTCTTTTGTTTTGGGCATTTCAATTCGTTATCAATTAAGTTCGACTAAAATAGACATTTTATAATTGTTTAAATTCTTAAAAAAATTATCATTTTCAATTGAATATAAATATAAATGCATTAAAATTTATTACTGAAATAAGTGATTTAATTTAACAATAAGGAAAGACAAGAAAAATAACATTCGATTTTTCTAAAATTTCATACGTGTACTTCATATTAGTAATCAATTTATTAATGTAGTCACAATTCCTAATCATAATCAATTGAAGCTCATATTCACAAGTCATGCAACATTTTATGTTGTAGCATTTAGAATAAAGTTACTATATATTGAAATTACAATTCTCTTCTTTCGAGTAATTTTTCTTTATATATTATTCATATATTATTATTTGTTTGTAATTAATGCAATAAAAGGATGCTTTCTAGCTAAAGGATAATGTTTTGGCAATGTGGTCTGCTTTTGTAGATTTTTATAGTGATTTGAGAACACATTTGCTATTCATTTAATCTTATTCATATTTTAATTCATTTGAAATATAACTATTTAAAACATAAGGGACCATATTAATCAAAATTTCAAACATTAAGAACAAAAAATACAAAGTCAATACTTTCAACTAACTCCAATTTTATTTTGACTGTTGAATATTGTAGTTTTCCATTGTCATAAATCTGCATAAAATTAGAAATTTTGGGGATCATAATTGTTTTGGACGAAACATTAGGGACTAGTATACCTCGCTGGTCAAACATTGAGGACTAAAACTGTATTCTTCCTATTGGATATAGTACCATATGACTCTTTTAGTTATATGTCCCCAAGCATTATCTGTGTAATAACCTATTTAAGAAATGAAAGTTTCCTTTTTGGTGACTTGTTACTAGATCCATTTATACTTTACATGGAGCAGTGGTCATAGTGGTGCGGGCGGTCAAGGGTTCGAACCTTGCCTCTTACAAAAAATTGTCACAATATGTGACGGTTTTCATTGGCAATTTTCGATGGAGTTTCTACTCATATCGAGTCCCCTCCCCCTCCCCCCTAGAATAGGCTAATTTAGGTTATAGGAATCCTATCATTGCGATAAAAAAAAAATTTATACTTACATGGAAAAAGTGAAAAGACACATTTTCACTCTTGGGCTATTGGCCACCACAAAAGAGTTAAATTTTTGGGATGTGAAAGGTTAAGAATTCAAAACTAGTCTTCCATCACTTTGCCACTAACATTTGGTTTTTTCAAATCTATATGGATGCGTAGTGCACTCGTCTGGTCCGATAGCGGTTTAGTATCTGTCAGTTCTCTATAGCACAGTTGTAGTCCCATGACCTAGTTGGGCCTCCTTAGAATAAGCTAAAGTATGAGTGGAAGCAGAATAGATGTAGAAGTTATCAATTGATCAAAAAAAGTTTTCAGGAATTACCCGGTAAAAGGCAAAGGTATCAATTTAAAACAATGTTGTAAACAGAAATTCTAACAAATTAAATTCGCAAACAGGCGTATGTTTTCATAAATAATGCTATTTTCATAATTCTATATGCCTATAAATCATATATAAGAGAAAAGATTATAGCCAAATAGTTTCATATTTTGGTTTCTCATCAAAAAACAAAAGCTCAATTTCCAGTGACCCTAAAAGAATTCATCCAATGTGTCTGGTCTCGGTTGTTTGCATTATATACTCATTGAGGGTGTAAAGTAAATTTAAGAATTTTACACTACCATAACTAGACGAACCATATCCATCCAATCCTAAACAGTAAAAAGAGGATTGATGACTACTAATGAGCAATCGTAACATAACTACTAATGACAACACCTCGGCTTGATAAGGGACATTACTATGAGATTTGTTGCAATGAATAAGCACAAATCCAACCAATAGTGATGTGTATCCCAAGCCTAAGAAACTGTTTTTTCCACCAATCCAAGTCACAGTCGAAAGAACCAGCTTCTTTTTGCCACCAGAAGCATAATCATTATAGTTTTACTGTATCACTACTGTAATCTTCTCATTAGCCTCAAGATACTGTTCATTTCACCCACACAACTTTCAAAAGCTCGGAAATGCTGCAGTGCGCATCCAGACTAGAAGATCTTCTCACTGTTACAAGGCAATAATCGAGGAGAGTAAATGAATACTTGAATTGGTAAACAGCAAAAAGTAAAAGGGAGAGATTTTGAAAGAGGGACAGAGAAAAGACAAAAAGGAAGGGATGACTGCGCTAACTGGTATTTTCTCATCAGGTTTTCCACCTCCAATCAAGCTTCCTTGCTAAAAGCTTATAGGATAAACTTTTGATCCAAATTATAGTTCTTATTACTGTCCTATGCAACATCTTTCTCGTTTACAGATAGATTCATGCCCTTAACTGAGAATTCATGAGCATCATTGAACATACTCCCAGTAACAAGGGCACCAAGGCACAATGCGCTTATTATCAATGAGCGCTTCAGGTTCACAGGGTGACGGTAAATCCTCATTTTTTGGGGCTTCACAACTGTTTGTCACTTCTGCTTTTGACATATCTGCATTAAAAGCAATCAGACACTTTACATCACACTGGCTTGTAATAAACAGTCAGAAGATGGAAAGGAGAGTGAGATTTCAGGGAAGCTCTGAATAAGTGAAGATGATACCAGTTAATCAAGTAACAGTATAGCACACAAGAACTCTCAAATTTGCAATTAGCTTTCTATTAATTCAGAGTTTCCTGTTATGGCAATGAGCGGGAAAACTACAAAAAATGCCACAAATAAAGAAGCATTTCCACACCCACAAATTAAACCATATCAGGAGTAAAAGCAAAGCATGATTGCAAGTAAACCTATGAAACTACAGAATCTGGAGAATCAATAAAATTGGAAGAACAAGTCATCTCCACCTGAATCAAATAAAAATCCACTCTGATCTCCAGGAAAGTTTCACATAATTAAGACAATTACTCATTTGGACCGGTTTAGAAAGCCTCGCATGCTAGTGTTTTCACAAAAACAGTGGAAAAAACACCCAAGAGACATTTCAAAACACACAGACAATGGTTTTGATAGAATTTATCAATCTGGTAATAGATGTAAGCCGATTGCTGCATTTTCTTTGGGATCTAAACAAACATTTTGCAGACTAATATTTTCGAGCTGGAGAAAGAGGGTCGAATAAATGAAACAAATTCTTTTTGTGTTGTATCTGCAAACATCAGTACTAAGAAGTTGCACCTTCTGTCAAGCTCCTGACACAGCCTTGTTGGTCTTGTCATTCTGAATGAATGCAGTTTTCTCCATGGCGGTCTACAATTTCAATCACCCATATATCAGCAATAGCATATCAGACCAATTGAGAAGGTTACTTTTCCGAAAGACACTAGCAGATGGATCATCTAAAGCTTTACCCCCTCTGATGCAGACAAAGAGGCAAGACCAATTAGTATGAACATAACCCCTATTAGTATAAAAGTTGTAACCACCTGAAACAATAACATAAGGCAAAAGATAATCACAAAAGAACAGAAAAGGAAAAGGATCAAGTTTCATAGATCAAATTCCAGTTGCAGAATATCAAGAAAACAAACCGACTGGGAGTTAATATTGCTTAGCATGCAGGAAGTTCTTGTTGTGTAAACCTAGAATCTGAAGTGTAACAAAGTGGGAACAATTGAATACTTATATTAACAGGGATGATATATATTAAAAAAAAAGCTATTTCAATGAATTAATCATTCATAAAATATGATATCAGTTTTACATGCTAAAAATCAGAATTCAGAAAATAAAATTGCACATTGATCAGATGCAACAATGAAGCAACCAGAGAAAAATCCTCAAATTTTCACCATAAATCATCATTTCTTATGGGAATTTTAATCAATTCAGTGAATCACAGCTTTAAACTATATGAATACTCAACCAAAAAATAAAAATAAAAATAAAAATAGAAAGGGGGATCTCGCAAAGAGCTTTCATAAAATCTCAAAATTCAGAAGCAGATTACCAATACTAACCACCCTGCATTGCCAAAACTTATGAAGTAATGATCAGGAACCAAGAAAGGGAATCCTAAGTAGCACTTAAGCACTATTGTCTTTTTTGTCTTTTTACAAACAGATTTTTCTTATTATGGTCATACAGGCACATGATAGTTCCTGAAAAACCATTTCTTGTTTCCATTACTATTCTGAGGCTAATTGCTCGAATAGTTATCATCAAAATGGCCACAAATTCCCAAAAAAAAAAAATGCATTTTAAGAAATAATCAACCACAGTCATCCACAAATTTGAAAGAAAGAAAATAGAAGAATAAATTCCTCTGTAAAGCAATTGAATAAAGAAAATTAAAAAACAAAGAAAGAGGGAATCGAAAATTGAAAGAGAGAATCTATACTTGGATTGCCTGGATTTCTTGGAAGATTGAGAAGAACCCTCCAATAATTTTTTGCCTTTGCAGGTTGAATAAAAACGCAAAGAAAGGATAAGGGCCAGGGTGAAAGAGGCCAAAGCATTACATTAATCAAGAGGAAGAAACTACACCAGAAAAGCGTGAACTTTGCCAAGCCTCAATTCCCTCCACGCCTTCTCGAATCACAAATAGCCTATCCCCACCACCCTCAATTTTCTTTATAACCCCTCTTTCAGAATCCTCCACTTTATCCACATAGTTCCTCCTATACGACCCTTCACATAGAATCCTCTCTCCACCCACATTCTGATCACCATCTCCCTCCACCGTGGACCACACCTCTAGCTCACCTTCCCTACCCACGAACAGCTGTTTCCTGTAACAGTTAATCACACAATTGCCGAAGCTGCTGGCCCCACCAGTCATCATCCTCATCCTGGGGTTCTTCTCTTCCAAATAAATCCATGGATCTTCGCTTAATTTGCGGAGGTCTGCCACGGCCAAATCCCCCGATTTAGAACCCAGTTTGACCAGTGTCAACTCGTCCACATCCACATCCACGTCAGCAAACGAGTCCCCAAACCTGCTGCTCCTGCCTGAACCGGGCTCATTTGTCTCCCAAACCACCTCCTTGGACCTCGGGTCCCACAATCGTATATAACCCGAATAACCAAACGCTCCGGACGTCACCGAAACTCCGACAAGTACTCCGGCCTTTGGCACATACTTCAGCTTTCCGGCAACCATGGACTTGGAAGAGCTCCCCGACTGCCTCGCGACCTCTAACGTCGTCCACTTGTTCTTGTCAATCATCAGAACGCAATTCTCCTTGTGCCGACAATCGAAGGAAGCAAAGACCGAGTTGTCTGAGTCAGCGATCGCGTGGACTCGGGCCTTATAGATCCTAGGGTCTGTAGGGTCCGCCCAGTCGACACAGCAGGACCGGTATCCGCTCGCTGTGTTGTAGACATGAAGCCCCGCCAGTGTTTCCGACCCCACTGCGGCTACTCCAGGTCCGACCCTCCGAATTGTACTTATATAATCAAGATGGGTCCTGACGGTCCCGGAGTGGGTTAAATTCCAATCGTAGACCGAAATCTGACCACCGTGGGCGACCCAGACGGAGCCGTCAGAGTCGATGGCATTGAAATCAGAAACCATAGCGTCAGAAGAGGGGCGGATAGTGGTGAAAAGGGAGGCGTCGATGCCGGTTAGAGGAGGCGGAGCGAGAGCGGATTTTAATTGGGATTCAATCCCGTAATAAGAAGCCTCGTCGATGAGTTCTTGGTTGGAGAAGCGTTTAGCTGTAGAAGGGAGGCGGTTGGAGCGCAGGAGAGAAAGGAGGGCAGAGAATATCTCAGGGTCGCGATCTATGAAGACCGGTTGAGACGGGTCGTGGTGGTGGAGCGACCGGTTGGATAACAGCGATAGAAGAGAGTCAGGGCCACCGGAGCGGAGAGTGGAGGTGGTGGTCTCGAATAGCTTGCCTCCGACATTAAGCTTGATGCGGTCGCTGCTGGGTCGGGTTTCGGTGGCATCGTGGGAATTCTCGCCCTCCATTATTTCTTCTTTTTGTCACACAGACGCGTCAAGGATGTCTGATACTCGGGGATAATTTGATTGAATAAACGCCATACGGAGGTTTTCATGTGGACCGATTGTTGTACAGTAAAAGGGATAATTCCAAAATCCTCCCCTGAGGTTTCTGAATATTTCACTGCTTTTCTCTAAATTTTAAAAATTATAGTGACCTCCCTTAAGATTTATTATCTTATAACATTTAGATTTAATCAACAATAAAAAGTGATATTATAATAGAAAAAAAATATGATTTCACCATTACCTCTCAACTACTAAATTGTTTAATTAATTTAATACTCGCCTAAATATTAAAAAATACTAGAATTTGTTATCATCATGGATTTAATTACATATGACATAAAAAATAGTATATCATTCTATATATTTTATTTAATATAAGATCTAAATTACTTTTTTCAGTTACAAACTCATCGTTAAACATCAACAATAAATAATCAAAAAAATCTGTAACAAAAATATTACAAAAGGTGAACTTTAATACCATAAAATTTCAGTAACTAACCTTAATATATTAATAAGAATATTTATGATGTTAAAGTTTGGTCTCCTTATTACAAATTTTTTATTATTTGTTGTTGATGATATTTGACAATGAGTATATAACTGCAAAGAATAATTTGTATCTTATATTAAGTGAAAAGTATAACATAATATACTATTTTTTTGATACTATATGTGATTTGATTCCTAATGATAAATTGTAAATTTTAGTTTTTTTAATGTGTGCGTTGGTATTAAATTAATTGAATAATGTAGTAGATTAGGGTAATGATATAATCATATTATTATCTTTTCTCTCCAATTATTACCTTTTAATTATCGATTAGCTCTAAATGTTACAAGATAATTAATTTTAGGGGAGTTTAGTATAATTTTTAAAACCTAAAGGGAGGCTTGTTAAATAGTCAAAAACTTCAAGGGAAGTTTTTTGAAATTATCCCATATTAAAATGGGTTAAAATTATTCAACCCCGGCTAATTCCTTAGAAAAAAATCGCATTGATTTGATGATAATAGTAAGTGTTTCCTTGAACTATGCGTGTAGTGCTTATTAAGCACGACTGACCCTTGGAAATTTTTTAAAAAAATTGTAGATTGCCAAGCTGACGCAACTCGGTATCCTATTTGCCAAAAGTAAAAGCCTGTATGCATGGCAAGCCCTTGGGAATTTTTTTTTTTTAAAAAAAACTAAACTAAGGATGCATTTGATAAAACTAAACTCTCAAAACTGAAGTCTGAAATTTGAATCCATTAAATTATTGAATCATTAAGTTTTAAATCTAATACATTTAAGTGCATATCATATTCAGTGATAAGTGAATAACTTATCACTTAATTTTGGGAGCAAGTTTTGCCTAGGAAATTCAGGGTTATTTAATTAATTCAAATGTTCAATTTTTTATTATCAAATGATTTGAATATATTACGATCTAAATCCAATAAATTTAAGTTCTGTGATGCCCCCACTTCTCTTTAGGGCGAACCCAAGGGTATTCGCGGAACGCCTGCCTAACTCTCATCAGGACTCGATACAAGTTCAATTCAAACTTAAGGATAAACAATCAAATAATAAAGGTCGAATTAAAGAAAAGTCGCTTTCTTAATAAAACATTCAAATCTTACATCATAAGTTATCAAAAGTACATCAACTTTTCCCAAAAATACAACCACTAGAAGTCGACTAATCAATTACATCCCAAAATTCTAATCAAAAGTAATCAAGTCGGCTTCCTCAAAATCCTTTTCATTCCGAGCTCCTGTTAAGGAAAACAAACTAATGAGGTGAGCGAACGCTCAGTGAGGCCAAGAAAAACATGCAAACACATAGTTCAAGTAACAATAACATTTGTACAAGAATTAAAGTTAGAAAGCTCAAGTAATTCACATTTAATAATAAAACACGATTAATAAGAATACAGGAGCTCTCAGGAGCTCATTTCCACTTGCGTTGCCAAGGCTCGATCCAATACCTCCACGGAATGACACTCCGTCCATCCGGGTAGGTATTAAGTCTGTAGAACTCCACTTACTTCACACTCCCGTTCACCGTTACATCCCTTGTTCCGGGTCCGCACTTCAATTAGAAAAGGCGATACTACTCGAGTATGCCAAGTTAGATCTCTCAAATAGAGCAAACTTATTGTTTTCTCATGGCTCACCAACCTTCTCGACCAAACCCATACCGGCTCGAGTCGCAAGGTCGGCCGATGAGTTTGGGGCGTCCCCCACGATTACATGTATAAGTCGATGAGATTCACTACAATCGACATAGTCAACACAAGTATAATTTACAATTGCAACTCTTTACGTAATTCACTTAGCAATTCACTTCACACAATTCAATTATAAATCATGTAAAAGAGAACGAGCGCGATAAAGTACACACTCGTCTCGACAATTCCAAGATACTCAATTAATAAAGAAAAATTCAAGTATTTAGCAACAATTCATGCACTTGACACTCACCAATTCAAAACAAGTGAGTAAGTGAGCAAATAAGGTCTTTAGTTGACCGCTCCGAGATTCTCTTCAAAATCCTTTTGAGCGCCTGAAAAAATAGTGATCAACCATCACTCACATATACACACAACCACTTATCGTATAAAGAAGAAAGCACACTCCCTAAACATTTGAGACAATATCTTAAAAGAGCTTTAATCCCTCGAATATCGAGATTTAAAAGTGAGGATTTAAAGTCACAAGGAAAACTTGTATCCTCCACGAAATCGAGTTTAAAACGGACTATTCATATCGAAAGAAAGTGAAAAGTTCTCAAAAGCTCATATCCAAAGAAATCAAGAATTTTCAGCTTTGTGCGACAAAATTTGAAAAATTAGATCTTGAGTTTGGTATATCCAAAAATGGAAAACTTTATACCATTGGAAACTAGATCCAAAGTACTAAAAGTTCCTAGAAGACACCCTTCCAAGATTCCAAACAGAAATCATTCAAATTTCAACTCAAAGTTACGGATTCATGAAGGCAAGACAGAACCAGTCTTGGTTTTTCAGCGATATTTGGAAATTCGGAAAAATTCACAGGAAGTGAATCAGCCACTGAAATTTATAACACAAGAAGAGTCCCAAATAAAGTTTCAAACGCAACAAGCAAAACTAAATTCGGAGTTTTTAACAACAAGATATAACAGTTTGAAGTTGGTTGATTTTCGCGACTTGATCAGTGGATTTCCAGTTTTGAAGAGTAATCTTTGGGGTATTATTTGGGTATCGAAATGGTATTTGAAGTTATGCCAAATTTGGTACACTTAAACTTCCATATATGGACTACCTCTCTATCAAAATTTAGGCAAAAACTCACACGGAAGGGCAGTTAACGAAATGACCAAAGTTTGTGAAATTTCTCAAAGCTAATATGTCCAATGAAATCAGCCCCAATTCGCTCCATTTTTGAAACCAAGATTCCAGAACATTGAATGAGCAATTGATGGGTAAATGACACTAAAATTTTTTAAATATAACATCCCAAAACAGACTTGGCCAGTCGGTCAGCAGGGAAGGGAAAATTTTCTAGTTTCCAGCTTTGTTGCAGTTTTGAAATCAAACCATATCTAACTCTACACAACTCCAAATTGAGAATGGTTTATGGCGTTAGCAACTAGGTTCAAAATTCCACATTTCATAAGAAGATGTCGTTTTAAAAATACTTTCACAAGTGAGACAAAATCGAGCCACAAGATGTAGGTTCCCAATTTCATTCGAACAAATAGGCAAAGCAGGACAATCCACTTTGCCGATCCACCATGGTTTGCTCAAAATGAACTAGCATGGGATTCTTATACCGTTTGGAAGCTATGAATGTCTAGTTTTGAATATCGCAAACGGCACTCAATTTCGACATTTGCACAAAGAGTTATGTTCAAACAAAGAACCACTGTCCGGTTACCCTGCTAGCGAATTTCCAGATTTCAAACTTTACCAAAACTCAAGTTTTATGCAACCATTCGACATGATTTTTGAAAGACACTTTCTACACACATAATACAATATATATCCATCAATTTAACAGCCAACCAAGCATCAAAATTTCAAATTAAAAGTAGAACAACATGAACAGAATTTCGGCCAACTTTCCTTTCACCATTTTTCCAACTTTCTCTCCACTTTCTAACCATAATCATCTCATTCATCACATAAACAACAATAATCAAGTAATATAGCCTCAAGTCAGCTACCTAAAGGCCTCCTCAAGACATCTAGCTCAGGATTTAAAGCAAGATAAATATTTTCTCAAGTCCGCTAGCCTATAATTGCGATTAGGGTTTTCAAACCCATGAAAACTAAGCTCTACTCTTCTTATAATTTGAAAGATTAAAGAGGTGAAGAGGGTTACCTTCCAAGCTACTAAACCCTAGGAGTAAGTGAGTGTTTCTTCCAATTTTTCACCAAGAAAACTCCACAAGCCTTCACCTTTCTTCTTGCTAGGGTAAAAACCCAAGGGATTATGAGTTGGATGGAGTGAATCAAGCAAACTTGGAGCCAAAGAATGGAGTTTCTTCCTTCCCTTTTCTTCCTTGGGGTTTCAACCGAGAGTGAGGAGAGAGAGATGAGAGAGTTGAGTGTGAAGCTTGTGAGGAAAGATTGGAGGGAAAAGTAGCCACTAATCTTACTAAAAGTCAACTCATAATAGTGTCTAAATAGAGTTTCGTACTACCACTTTCTCTCTTGTTTGGTACCCTAATACACTAATCCTCCAAGGTAATTCCTCTAACACTGTAATTACTCACACTTACGAGTCTAGTATAAATTTCTCAAATCTCCAATTAAACGTACCGGCACGACTTTCGAGAAATTTTCGACACGCGAAATATAAGGGTAATTCATGCAATACTAGAATAATGGAATATCAATAGGGCAATTAATTATAAAAATAACTAAATTAAAAATAAAAACATGAGTCCTCACAGGTTCTGTATTAGATTATCAAACATGGCCTATGTCTTCCTTTGTTCTCTTGTCATCCAGGACTAGTAATTCTTGTTTGTGCATTTATTAAAAGATTCTCCCCCTTGATCTTCTAAGTGTTGTGTAGTTGCAGCATCTCTTCTACCTTTAGCCTCTTAGATTAGAATAAAATTATTGAATATAAATTAGGGGCGCAATGAATATATAAAATAATTTTAATATTTTTAAAATGAATAAAATGAGCATTACGCTAATATCATGAACATAAAAAATAAAATAAGTTAAGACTATTAGTCTTGCGAGCCTATGAATTGACTATCTTTGGAATCTAATTCAACTCAAAGGTTTGCTCGGGCTATTCAAGCTCTATTCGAGTGTTAACTACATTTGCAAGTTGACTCGATTCATTTGCAGTGGTCCAATATGTTCAACCACCAATATATTCAAAGCTAGATTAGTGTAGAAAAACATTAGTCTCAAAATTTAAATTGTAAAAAAATATGATACAAAAAACATGATATGCTTTATTTTTCTCATAATATCTAGATCTCATAAAAACACACTCTGTGACCACCCCACCTCCCCCTAGGGCGTACCCAAGGGTTTGGCGGATCGCCTGTCCAACTCTCGCCAGGACTCACTCAATCAACTCTCAAGATTAATCATTCCAGTCTCCAAAATAATATTTAAGTTCTACAATTCAACCAAAATGTAAACTTATTTACAACCCAAAAGCCGAACGTATGATACAACATCAAATGTCAAAATACAGCCTATCAACCAAAAGTATAAGTACAAGAGGGTTACACACTCTAGTTCACATTCAATTGTTTCGGACCTCCATTCCTTTAAGGAAAACAAAAACTAAAGGAATGAGCTAAAAGTCCAGTGAGGTTCCTAAACAAGCAATCAGGTAGAGAAACCATAGAAACATTACATTTAATAATTTGCATAGTTTGCATAGTAATATCCAGTCATTCAAGAAATAAACACTCAATCATTGGAAGGATACGTGCTCACTTGGAGCCATTCATTCAAGTCATTCATTCATTCATTCGCCAACCATTTTCCTTATCCCTCCGACATTAGAAAACATTTGCAAGTGAAAACTCCTTCAGTGATCTTGTCATTCATTCATTGATATCATTGCACTGAATCCACTGGTCAGTTCTCCACCAGATTTCGTGGTAATACTCGAGTATACCAAACATTGTCCCAGGGTCACCAGCCTCCGATGGAGTCTGCTTTTAGCTCGAGTCGACTGGCAACGAAGGGCAAGGGTCCAGTTCAGCCAAAAGTCTTACATTCATGCACAAGTAGCATTCAATCATTTAATTATTGAAAATTTTACGTTCACTTAGGTCAAGTGAGATAAAGTACACACTTGCTTATCGAAAAATCCATTTATCAATCATTGAAAAGCGTTTAACATTCAAGCAAACATTCATAACAATTCACATAGTCATTAGAAGCACAACATGCAAAGAACACTCACAAGTTTAAGCAAAATAACGTCAAAAGTTCACTCCCAGGTTCTGCTCTTGATCACCAACAAACCCTAAGAATAACCAAGAGAAAATATTATGATTCAATCATCCAAAGTTTAGGTGAACCAAAGAAAATTCAAGTAACTACTAGTGCAAATGTGCAAATATGGTTTTGGAGTGAAAAGAGAACATTTAGACCCAAGAGATGAGTAACCAAGAATTTCCTCATTCCAATCATTAAACCAAACTCAAAATGGTTTTAACAACTCCAACTTAAAGTTGGAATTGAAAGTAAGGATAGTTTTAGGAAAATAGAATTTTTTCCAATTTTGCGCGATGCTATTTGAAAAATCATATCTCAAGTTTCGTAAGTCCAAAATTTATAAACTTTATACCGTTAGAAAATAGATTCAAAGAGTTACAATTTCTTAGAAGACACCTTTGCAAGATTCTATCCACAAGTGAGTCAAAATCTAATCTCAAATGGCTGCTTTATCCAGTAGAAAGACAGAATAGGAATGGAAATTCAGTCAATTTTGGAAAATCACAGATATTCATAGGAATTGAGGAAATTCTGAAATTTGCACGATAGAAAGTACTCTGAATCTAGTTTCAAACGCAATATATGGAACTCAAATTTGGATTTTTCTAACACCAAGATATAGCAGATTATCCAAGACTGCTCAAAGTCTCCTGCGGGAAAAATTTCAGCAGCACTTCCCCTTGTTTTCTTTACTTTTCCATCCAAACTCAACACCAAAAAATTCATCTCAAAATCAACCTCAACCACAACCTCAAGTCATAAGATACAAGACGTTCTTATTCTTAGCCATAAAACCAACTAAAGCAGGCATGTACCAAGTTATATCTTCAAATACATCCAAGCTGGAAAATTTCATCTCAAAACTGGAAATTAACTACTAAAGCTGGAAAATCGTACATAGAAGCTAGAAAATCTCATTCCAAAGCTTTATAGGTTCATCCAACCTCAATATCAAAGCTAAACCATCATATCAAGGCTTGCCAACACATTCCAAAGCTGAAAATTTCAATCTACTAAGCAAAACCATGAAGCCTTCCATAAAATCCATCACAATCAAGTCATATGTTGCTTAAATGACAAAATAAGAAAGAAAAAGAGAGGTTTCTAGTATAATACCTCAAAACCCCCAAAATAAGTTGCAAGACAAGAACTTTCTTCCTCCCAAAAGCTCTACCAAGCTCACCTCCAAGCTTTCCCCAAGATTGATCGGAGTGGATTAGAGTTTCACGTTGATTTTCTCAAGAATCAAGCAAGAAATCAAGATAGAAGTTGAAGGCTTTCCTTTCCCCTTTTTGCTCTCAAATTTTCGGCCAAGATGATGAAAAGATGGAGGAAAGTTTGGTTAAAATGTAAGATAAGGACTAGAGAAAAGTCTTGGTCAATGGAAGCTTCAAGCATTGACACTTGGCGACTTAGGGTTTCATGTCTATCCCTTTGTCTCTCTTGTGTCTCTAATAACCAATCTATCTTGTGTTCCTCTAATATACTCTTAACACTTTTAATCACATAATTCCTACAGTACCACACTTGTTCTTGTCTACCAAATAACGCACACATCTTACTAGTCGGTCATACCACCTTAATACTCTACAAAACTTAACATGCACTAAAATAATAAAAATGGAATGATAAAAATTTTAACTTAACCATAAAAGTCACTATCGAATTAAGGCTAGCAAATAAACAAGTAAAGTAAAATAAAAAATATATAAATTAAATTTTCAAAAATAGGAGAAAATTTAAAATAATTTTCGGGTCCTCACACACTCGTTAATAAGATTTTGTGCAAAATTATTTACTACAATAAACTTGCAATATTAAATAAATTAACTACAAAAAATTTATACATGGTCCAAGAAATAGTTGGTTGTTCATGACCTTTACCTTTAAGAATGCAATTCCATGGTTGATTTATCGTTGACCTTCAATTCACATTCTAAGAGTGTTGGATGGTTGTCATGAAAATATAGAAATGGGTGCTTAGAGTTAAACATGCTCTTTTCTTTTGTAACTTGCAGCTACGGTGGTCACTAGTAAGTCATGGGACAAACTGATCTTAAACAGTGGCGTAAAGTTATACCGGCACATTGAAATGCTTTGTGCGGATGATGACTTGGAAATTGCTGAGTACTATGAGATTAAGGCTGTACCAGTGGTCTTGTTGTTCCAGAATGGTGAGAAACGTGAATCTGTTACCAATGCCATGCCCAAGGAGTTCTATGTGGTTGCAATTGATAGGGTCCTATCTACATAGTTGTAGATGTAGCCGTTAGTTCAGCTACTCTCTCCAAACTCCATAGGATCTGTAAATTATTGGTAGATTTTTTGGTTCTCAGTTTCCTGGGAAGGCTGGCATTCAAAGGACTGCTTTTCTTTATCCAGCTTTTTCAAGAAATACAGGAATACGTGTAATGTCAGTTATTAGGATTATGAACTTGATTTTTAGTATGTTCACTTGATGCGATTCATTTGTGAGAAAGTTTTATGCACATCATTTCTTTTTGTTTTGTTTTCTGGGAAATATGGATGGATTGAGATTGTTCATGGCTGCCAAATTGGATAGTTTGCACGGAAATTTAGTTGAAAGTTTTAAATATGATAAAGGAGAACAATCCTATGTGTCTACGTTTTAGAGATCATAGTTTCTTAACAATGTGTTGAGAATACCTCACAAACTATGTCTTTGGATATTAAAAGGAGGTAGAAAAGGACAAACTCAAATTGTTGGGTCGAAAAGGACAACATTCCGCACAAAAAAAAAACAAGTGCGGCATGCACTTAAAAAAAAAAAAAAAAAAAAAAAATCACCCCTGCCGGTCATATTAACCCGATAGGAGACAAATTTCTTAAAACTGATGTAGCCTGACAGGGGACAACATTTGAAAAAAAAAAGGGTTGTTAGTCTTTTTTTTTTGCAGCATTTTATTTAAAAAGAGAAAATACTTCTCCCTACCATATTGACTAAGCATGACATGCATGGTTCTAGAAACCTCTCTGTGAGACCAACAATTGACCAATTTTTTTTCATCGATGATCTAAGGAATTAGTCTAAACCCCTGAAATTTATCCCTAGTTGTATTTTACCGATTTTTTTCATTGATAATCTAAGGAATTAGTCTAAACCCCTAAACTTTATTCCTAGCTGTAATTTACCCCTCTCCACTTAATAAATAGGTACTTTACTCCCCTGTTTTATGTTTTAGGATAAAATTATCCCTTTCATATTAATTATTATTTTATTTCATTTCTTTCCTTTTTTGCCCTTTTTCCACTTGTCAATTTTCTTTATAATTTTTAATTTTTCTCCCTTCTCTCGTGTGATCAAGCACTTTCTTCTCTTTACTATTGTTATCTATGTATTAATTTTGATCTTCTTAAACTTATTATTTATTTATTTCTAGCTTATTTACTTTTGTTATTGAAAAAATAATGACCATAAAGTCTATGTTATAACAAAGCATATATTATCTATGCACATAAACTATTTCATACATTACTTAAATCAATATGTCTGGAGTTTAGAATAAATTAATTTTTAATAAAAATAGCAGCAATTACTCAACTATACATAAAAATAGTAAACAAAATTATTAATTACTTTATTTTTTTTGATATAGCTCTAAATATCAAATAATTTAAAGTTCTAGTTTGCTAATATCTTTCTAAATATTCAAATTCCTGGTGAGATATACTTTTTGATTATGACAGGCATGTATCAATTTTTTATGCTATACGGTTTGCCTTAAATTTTCTAATAGTGTAAATAAATAAATAAATAAGAGAATAAAATTATAAGTAAAAGATGATTACAATATTGTAATAAGCATATAAATTAGTAATACTAATAGGAAAGTAGAACTAAATCATAGCTATTGATGTTCTTGCCCATTGACCGTAAAAATTTACTTATTTCATGAAAGACATTTAATCATATCTAATCAGAATGTAAATCTGATTGTCAATAAAAATCTTCAAATAGGGAGGCCTCGAATTTTATCAGCAAATAGGAAAATCATTGATGCAGCTAGTAGAAGAGCATTGGCAAATAAAATGCCAACGAAGCAAGGAGAATAATTTCAAGTATGGCAGCCAATGGTCAACAATTTGGTGATAAATAGGAATATGTCCCTAAAAAGGTCAATAAGGTAAGTAATTCATGTATTGAACAACGATTAGATTCTCTAACCTCTTTAGTGGAGAAGTTAGTTATGGGACAAGTACAACAAGCTAAAACATGTGGAATCTGCTATGTTTCGGGTCATTCGACTGATATGTGTCCTACACTACAAGATGATCCGAATGAACACCCAAATGCAGTTGGTAGATTTCCTGACCCATCTTAAAGGCGCTATGATCCTTATTCAAACACCTACAACCCAAGGTGGAAGGATCATCCGAATTTTAGTTAGACTACAAGGCCACTGAGATTTCACCAACAACAATATCAGCCTAGGCCTCCAATTTCACAACAGCAACTAGTTTCTAAATCAGGTACATCCCTTGAAGAAATTGTTAAATTTTTAGCCATTAATACACAACAATTTCAACAGGAGACAAGAACGAGTATTCAAATCTGGAGAATCAAATGAGCTAGTTGGCATCTACCGTTAATCAATTGGAGTCTCAAGTTGTAGAAAGTTGCCGCCACAAATTGTTATCAATCCAAAACAGAATGCTAGTGCCATCACATTGAGGAGTGGCCAAGAGTTGCCAGAACCAAGTAAATGTGAGGACCCAAATTTTTATTTTATTTTACTTACTTTTATTTATTTTACTGGCTTATTTAATTATTTATTCAACCGTTTTCTCTGAATAATTTATTTCAACCATTTTAAATCCATTTGCATGGAACAATGTCTCGTTTATAATTTAAAAACGTCCCGTTAGCAAAATTAATTTTTCTGCGGCTCGTTTAGTAAGAAATAGCGATTTCACGTTTTTTGAGGCAGAATTGGTCCGAGAGTGCAATAATTTTGGAGAATTTATTTTAGACTAGTAAGTATGAGTAATTGTAGTGCTCAGGGAATTACCTTAGAGGATTAGTAGTTAAGTGTATCAAACAAGAGAGAAAGTGGTAGTGCACGATACTATTGAGCCACTATTGAAAGTTGACTTTTGCACAAACTTTATGGGTAGCTTTTCTTCATTCTTCCTCCCTAAGAATCAAACCACAAACACTCTCTTTCTGTCTCTTATTTTCGGCCAGCCCTAGAAGTTCCAAGGGGAGGAAGAAAAACTTCATCTTCTAGCTTCAATCTTGCTTGAAATTCATCATCCAACCATCAAATCTCTTGGATTCTTACTCTAACTTGGAGGAAGCTTCCATCTTGTGGTGAATTCTTGGTAGTTAGTGGTGCATACCTTGGCTCTACCTAGGGTTCAAGAGACCTTGAAGAGGTAACAAACTCTTCTCCTTTGAATCTTCAAATTTTACAAAGATTAGTGGTTGAATTTTATGGGTTTGAAACCCTAATCAAGAAGTTAGGCTAGAGGACTTGAGGAACTTTAATTCTTGCTTTATATCCTAGGCTAGCGGTCTTGAGGAGGCATTTAGGTTGCTGACTTGAGGTCTTTTGCTTGATTATTGTTGTTTTTGTGGTGAGTGAAGTGATATTGGCTTGATTAGTGGAGTGAAAGTTAGAAGAAAATCAAAGGGGGTACTGGCCAAAACATGGCTACTTGTTATCTTGCTTGTATTTCGAATTTTGTTGCATATATGGCTGCTAAAGTGCTTGATAGATGTTGTATTATGTGTGTGGAAATTGGTTTTCAAGAATCATTTCATTTGGTTGCATAAAACTTGGGTTTTGAGGAAAGGTAGAAATCTGGAAAATGGCTTCCAAGACAGCCGACCAGTGATTTTGTCCGAACATAACTCTTTGTACAAAAGTTAAAATTGAGTGCCGTTTGTGGCATTTGAAACTAGACACCAAGAGCTTTTCAATGGTATAAAATTCCCCCTAATTCATTTTGAGTGAGCCATAGCGAACCGGCAAAGTGGACTGACCTGTTTTACTTGTTATACGAGAGAAACTGGGAAACTGTATCTTGTGGCTTAATTTCGTCTCACTTGTGAAAGGATTTTCAAAACAATGTCTTCTGATGAATTAGAGAATTTTGAATCTAGTTTCTAACGCCATAAACCATTCTCAATTTGGACTTGTATAGGGTTAGATATGGCCTGATTTCAAAAACTGTGTAGAAGCTTGGTAACTGGAAAATTTGCTGAACAGGTTGTGAAATCCAGCTATCTTCAAACTGTTATATCTTGTTGTTCAAAAATCCAAATTTAGTTCCTCTTACTGTGTTTGAAACCTTACTTGAAAATCTTGCTATGTTATAAATTTCAGAGGCTAATTCAATTCCTGTGAATTTTGCTGAATTTTCAAACTTTGCTGAAAAATAAGAATTGGTTCTACCCTGTCTTCATGAAATAGTAAATTTGAGCTGAAATTCGAATGGTTTCTAGTTGGAATCAGGGAAAGGTGTCATCTGGAATTTTTTAGTACTTTGAATCTAGTTTCCAACGGTATAAAGTTTTCAATTTTTGGACTTACAAAACTCGAGTTATGATTTTTTCAAGTAGTGCCGCCATAAGCTGAAAATTTTCTGATTTCAAACAAAAACACCTTTTAAGAACTTTCCACCTTCCTTTGCAATTGTTGGACCGTTTCAAGTTTAATTTCATGATTACATACAAGGTCTCTTTGAATTTTTAAACCTCGAACGGCCTACTTCTAACCTCTTACCTTGATTTTTCCACTTCCTTGAACTTTTCTCGCTAATGTATCTCTCCTTTCCTCAAAGTTTTACATTTTAACAAGTTATCTTAATTAAAGTGGTCAAGACTTGTACTTGGCTTTTTAGCCACCATTTTCGAATTTCCAAGCGAAACTTACTTGCTAGACTTGTCCATATGTTATCCTTGATATTTGTACTAGAGTTGGCAATCATACAAGCATTTTAAAAGAATGATTTGAAAGGTTTCTTGTGAACTTAATTAGTAATATTTGGAATGCTTTGGCCAAGCTTTCAAGTAAAAATGTATTCATCTTCCTTATTTGAAAGCCAAAGTTTTATCGCCATAGTCTCCTAAGTTTATGCCCTCGATTTAACCATTGAAAATGAATGTTAAGTGAGCCCTTTACTAAAAGAAAACTTGACAAATTTCACTCGATTTCCGTTTACAACTTGAAGTGGTAGCTAAAGAAATTAATGAGCCGTTAGTGGCGGTTTTACTAGATTTTAACTAAATGAGTTTGGAAAATATGAAAGCTCACTTATACTTGAAACTTGGGCCTTTAACTAGGGAATTTTGACAAGAAAATAATCTGTCATCTTTCTCGATTTTCGTGCCAAAACTTAGAGATCTGCTTAATCTTCAAATTTGAGAATCTTGGACTTGACTTGACTTGAATTAATGCATTCTTAGATATTTTAAAATACTACCCTCGTGAATTAAGTTAGTAAGTGATATTTGCATTCGATCTAAACGTGTTGTCTCTTGAGTGAGGGTAGCAGGAATACTACTAGACATTGGTTGAATACCTAGGTGATTTGTAATTGTGCATGTCTCAGGTGATCAAGAGGATCCCGAGGAGCTCGTTTGATCTTGCCTTGCTCTTGCTTTACACTCTTGATTTCGGTAAGTGTCAAGTACATGAATTGTTGTTATATACTTGAATTGTTCCTGTTCATTAAGTGATTAATACTTGTCGAGACGAGTGTGTACTTTATCGCACTTGGTCTCTTGTACTTCACTAGATAATCGAATTGTGTGAAGTGAATCGATAGTTGAATCGTGTGAAGTGAATTGATAATTGAATTTCGTGAACGTGGCAAATCGTGCGTGTACATCTGGGGACGCCCAAATTCCATTGGCTAACCTTGTAATTAGAGTCGGCATGGGCTTGGTCGAAAAGCTCAGTGAACCACGGAATATTATAAGGCTTGATCTGTTGAGATCTTGCTTGGCATACTCGTGGAGTATCGCCCTTTCGTGCGTGTTTGGTTATGGATCCGAGAGGGTGAAATGGTGGATGGAGGTAGTAAGTGGAGTTCTACGGACTTGATACCTACCCGATTGACGGAGTGTCATCATGTGGAGGTATTTGATCGAGTTTCGGCAAAGCAAGTGAAATCTAGCTCCTGAGAGCTCCCGTGTCCTTTTGAGTGTGCTTTATTGTTAATTGTGAATTACTTGAACTTTCTAGCTATATTTCTTGTACAAGCGTTATTGTTACTTGAACTAAGTATTTGCATATTTTTCTTGACCTCACTGAGCGTTAGCTTAGCCCATTAGTTTGTTTTCCTTAATAGGAGGTTGGAATGGAAAGATTTGGAGAAGCGGACTAGATTATCTTTTTTATCATAATTTTGGATGTAATTGATTAGTCGACCTTTGATGGTTGTATTTTTGGGAAAAGTTGATGTACCTTGTGGTAACTTGTGATGTAAGATTTGAATGATTATTTGAGGAAGTGACCTTTCTTTGTATCTACTTTTATTATTTGGTTGTTTATCCTTTAAGTTAAAGAATTGGAGAGAATTCAAGTAAGTATTTTGGCATTGGTGGAATTCGCTTATAATAATAGCTTCCATTTGTCCATTCAAATGGCTCCGTATGAAGCGCTTTATGGTCGGAAGTGTAGATCTCCGATTTGTTGGGATGAAGTAGGTGAACGAAAGATTTTAGACCTAACTATAGTGCCATGGATTGAGGATGCGTACGAAAAGGTGAAGTTGATACGCCAGAGGATACAACTGTTCAAAGTCGTCAGAAGAGTTATGCGGATAACCGAAGGAAGGATTTAGAATTTGCGGTTGGAGATCAAGCTTTTCTTAATATTACTCCTATGAAAGCGAGTATGATGGTAGGAAAAGGAAAGAAGTTGCAACCGAGATTTGTAGGACCATACAAGATCCTTCAACGTGTAGGGAATGTGGCTTATAAGTTGGAATTACCACCAAGTTTATCTCGGATCCATAACGTTTTTCACGTGTCGATGCTTAAGAAATATCGTCCAGATCCGTCTCATGTCCTGCAACAGGAAAATATTGAGGTCAACGAAACACTGACCTATGAGGAGAAACCGATAAAACTTCTAGATCATAAAGTGAAATAACTGAGGAAGAAGAGAATTCCGTTGGTGAAAGTTCTATGGAGAAATCACGGACTACAGGAAGTAACTTGGAAGGTAAAAGAAGAAATTCGAGGAAAATATCTAGATCTATTTCCAAATCAAGGTATCAATTTCGAGAACGAAATTCTCTTAAGGGGGAGAGGATGTGGGGACTCATGTTTTTATTCTTAAAATAGTTATTTTTATAATTATTTACCCTAGTATTGGTTAATTATATTATCGTTACATGAATCGCTTTTAAATTTCACTTTATCGCGCGCGAATCAGAAGTTCACGTATTTCGCGTCAAAATGACTAAGTGGAAATTTAAGAAAATTATACTAGACTACTAAGAGTGAATAATTATAGTGTTAAAGGATTACATTTGAGAATTAGTGCACAAGTGAATCAAACAAGAGAGAAAGTGGTAGTACGGGACACTATTGCGAGTTGACTTTTTCACTTTTAACTTGGCTTCCTTAACACACTTCATCCACCAACCATCAACACACAAAACCCTCTCTCTTCTCTCTCCTTTGAGTCAGCTGAAACTAGAAGAAAAGAAGGGAAGAAAGTTCCATTTCACTTGCTCAATTCTTGCTTCTATTTCACTTCCAAATTTGCACCCAACTTCAAGACTACTTGGAGATTAACTTTAGTTTGGAGGAAGACACCATCTAGTGGAAATTTCTTGGAATTTTTGTGGTGAAAATTTCTGGTTTCTTCAAGGGTTTGGAGGTAACCATCAACTCTTGCAATCTCTTCATTTTTCTTCAAGAATCAAGCTTAGATTTCATGGGTTTGACAACCCAAAGCATGAAATAGGTAGAGGACTTGAGGAAACCCATTCTATCTTGTTTTAACTCTAGGCTAGCGAACTTGATGATACCTTTAGGTAGCTGCCTTGAGGTGTAACTAGTTGATTGTTGTTGTTTATGTGTTATACGAGTTGAATACGGTTAGAAAGTGAGGAAAAATCGAAGGAAAGTTGGAAGTGCAAGCTGGCCGAAATTCTGTCCTTGTTGTTCTGTGGTTGTTTCAAATTTTTTATACTTGTTTTGCTGTGAAATTGATGGCTATATGTGGTATATTGTATGTACAAAGTGTCGTCCGAAAATCGTTTCATTTGGTTGAACAAACTTGGATTTTTGAAATTTAAAGAAACCTGGAAATGGTAAAGAGGATGCCAAACAGTACTTCTTTGTTTGAACTTATCTATTTATACAAAAGTTGAAATTGAGTGCTATTAGTGGCATTCAAAACTAGATATCCGTAGCTTTCTAATGGTATAAAAATCACCCGCTAGTTCATTTTGAGTCATTCGTAGTGATTCGTCAAAGTTTGCTTCCCTGTTATGAATATCTGTCCGAGAGGAAATGAGAAGCTGCAACTTGTGGCTTGAATTTGAACTACTTGTGAACTGATTTTGGAAATGTTTCCTTCTGATGAATTGAAGCATTTTGAACCTAATTTCCAATGCCACCAACCATTCATAATTTGAACTTGTATTGAGTGAGATGTGGTCTGATTTCCAAATTACATTAAAGCTGGAAATCTGGAAAGCTTTTCCTTCTTGCTGGCTGACTAGTCTAGTTTTGATGTCAATCAATCATCAAGTGTTTATTCAAGGTCTCTAGGATCTTGGTTTAAAAAATGATTGAATTTGGACTGATCTCATTGTACAAAATGTTTGGAAAGGAAATAAAAAGCAAGAAGGCAGATTAGTCTTGAAACATTTTACGAACTTTAGTCATTTGTTAACTGCCTTCCCATCCAAGTTTTTGAGTGAAATTTGATACAGGGGTATTCCCAACATATAGAGGTTTAAGTGTACCAAATTTGGTGTTATTTCAAACAACCTTTCGATATCCAAATGATGCTAACAAAGATAGCTTTTTAAATCTGGAAATTCACCTGTTTGGTAGTGAAAATTTACCGAATTTGAACTGCTATAGCTAGATACTCAAGACTCCGAATTTTGTTCCGTTTGTCGTGTTTGAAACCTTGTTTGGAACTCTTATTGTGTTATGAATTTCAAGGGCTGATTCACTTTCTGTGAATTATGGGCGAATTTCCAAAGATTGCTGAAAAATAAGACTAGTTCAAACCTGTCTTCTAGGAAATGAAAACTTTGAGCGGAAAAATGAATGCTTTCCGTGTAGAATCTTGGAAAAGTGTCTTCTAGGAAATTTTAGTACTCCAAACCAAGATTCCAACGGTATAAATTTTTCCATTTTTGGACCTGCCGAGTGCAAGATCTGATTTTTTCAAAATGTGATGCACAAAACTGAAATTTTCCAACTTGATGAGAAGTGGAGTTTTTGGAAACTTTCCCCTATCCTTTGATATTGATTGACCATTTTAAATTCAATTTCATGGAGGAAATCTCATTCTTTTGTGTTAATAAATCTTCACTTTTGAACCTCGATTTTTGAATGATTAAGATTCTCTTCTGAGACATGGACTTAGTCTAAATAAGTGTACCTTCGTTATTGGTTAATACATGGTTGTGAGTGAAAGTACTTGTTATTTGTTCAGGCACTCAAGGAGATCTTCAAGAGAATCTCGAAGTGGACGCCTAAAGGCTTAATTACTCGTTCACTCACTTTTGTTTTGACTTGGTGAGTGTCAAGTGTATAACTTGTTGTCTAATACTTGAAATGCATCTAGTTGAATATGTGAATGTAACTTGTCGAGACGAGTGTATACTTTATCGCACTCGCTCTCTTTACTTGGACATGTTACTTGATTTACTCGACTCGTTACCTCGTTTTACTCGACTAGCTACTTTGACTTGCTTATACTTGAAACTATACTCATATTTATATGTATATGTTGTTGTTGTCGAGTGGAGTGAACCTCCTCGACTTATATTCGTACTCGGGGGACACCTAAACTCATCGACTAACTCTGCGAATCGGAGCCAGCATGGGGTTTGGTCGAGAAGTTTAGTAAACCAATGAGCAAACACAAAGTTTGATCTGTTGGAGAGATCTTGGCTTGGCATACTCGCATAGTATTGTCAACGATATACTCGAATAATATCAAAACCTTGACGAGCAGGTCCGGTAAGGGGGTGTAACGGTGACGGGATTCGAAGAAAGTGGTGTATCTACAGGATTGATACTTATGTGGTTGACGGAGTGTCAACATGGAATTTGAATCAAGACATTGACTCAGACTACGTGGAATTTAGCTCCTGAGAGCTACAGTATCCTTGAATTGTTTCTACTTATTTTTCCTACTTGAAATGTGAATTACTCGAACTTTATAGCTCTTCTTACTGTATAAATGTTGTTGCTACTTAAACTACGTGTTTGCATGTGTATTTCTTGGCCTCACCAACATTCGCTCACCCTATTAGATTTGTTTTCCTTAACAAGAGCTGGAATGGAAGGAATTATGGAGAAACCGACTTGATGCACTTTTGATTAGAGTTTTGAATGTAATTGATTAAATGACTTTTGAAAGTTGTATATTTGGGGGAAAGTGATGTACTTGGTATCTTGAAATGTAAGAATTGAATACTTATTAAGGAAACGACTTTTCTATATGCCTTCGACTTTTATCATTCGGTTATTTATCCTTAAACTTGAATTGAAATTGTATCGATTCCTGACGAGAGTTGGGCAGACGTCCAACCGATACCCTTGGGTTCGCCCTTGGGAGAAGTAGGGGCGTCACTAAGAATCATTGAAGATCCGAACCTTATTTCTTGTTATTTATTTAATTAAGTTTTCAGCAATAGTTGTTAGTTAATTAGAGTTAGTCTTGAATTATTTGTGAGTCCTTAATAAGGGGTATAAAGGCTAAGATCATGTTGACCATAGTTATACCAATTCGAGTTAGTTAATTTGCTAATCTAGTTGAGTTAGAGTTAGGAAAGTAGTTAATTGCTTTCAAATTTGTTTAGGAAGTTGTGTCAAGTTTAGAAGCCAAGTCAAATAAGGAAACTTGTATTGTTTCCAATTTAGATTAGGTTTCAGAGTCTTGTAAAGCTATAAACAGCCAATTTTATGTAACTATTCTAGAATAGGATATTGAAGATGGAATTAATAAAAAGAGAGTTGTCTCCTTTTACGGAGTTCCTTGATGGAACTTGAGTTTCTTCTTGAACTGTATCAAGTACTTAGTTGGGATACTTGTAGTGTTTCAAGGTAAGATGATCACATCATCTTGTTCTTTCAATCCAATAACCAATCCACTAGGTTTCTAGAAACGGGCTCTCTTTAGATCTAGTAAGATAGTTATTGTTCCATAACCTGATCAAGATAGATCCTTCCGCTACCTGATCAACTTGGTTCTTCTCCGAGCGGTCCTTGAAGAATTGAGTTCGTATCATCTGGTATCAGAGTTTCACCTCTTGATTCAAGTTAATAATAATTTTCTTTTCTTGTTTTTTCTATTTATTTTTCTACCAAAACCCTAGCCGCCTTTTGATTTTAAAAAAGCTAAAAAAATTTTTATTCTTATTTTCCTGATTTTATCACTTGAGTCTAACCTACCCCCTTAATTAATCGAGGGTGAAAGTTCTTGGCTTGATTAAGTTTTTGAAAACAAGTTTTCCAAGGGTTTAACTTCTATTAAATTTCTTCCAAGTGAAGTCGTAACTTTTGTATTGAGTCGTCAAAAAAAAAAAGAAAGACTGTTCATCAGTACTGTTCACAGCACTGCAGCAGTTACTGTTCATCCGTCGCTATTGTAGTAGTACTATTCACCGTATTGTAGCAGTACTATTCATTTTTTTTGCATACCTTGTGTTTTTTCTTTGTTGTTCTTGAGTCTTGTAGTTGGTTTGGGTGTTTCCTTGAAATTTTGGATTGTATTGGTATGATTCTTGAAAATCTTGAATCAAAAATTTTAAGATCTTGTGATTCTTGACACCCTAGTTCATCTTCTTGAACTTGGAATTGCGGCTGTTCTTGTATCTTGATTTGAATTAAAAAAAAAGAGAGAGAAACTTGATCCCAGAAAAAAAGAAAAGAAAGAGACAAGTTATTAGAGGGATCATAGTCTTGAATTTGGAAACAAGAATATAGTCTTGAATTTGGAAACCTAATCTGACTTGGATTGTTGTCAAAATCTGGTAACATAAATTCTTGTCCAATTTGGTTTACCACTTGAATTACACTTAGGAAGTTTCTTAAAATAGCAATTTACTTTCCAAAAAGTGAATCTAAGAATCAATCAAACTAAACATCCAAATTCTAGCCAAGTACAATTGGGTAAATATATCCAAAGCTGTTCTTTGACGAATGGAGCATGTGCAATAGTTTGTGTTCATAATCAAGTTGATTTGGTTACATGCTTCTTGGGATTGCATTTATCAAGACATTCCTCGAGTTATTCCTTTGTAAGTAAGCACTCCGATTTGAGACAAATCGTCTTTCTGTTAGGACCAAAGACAACTTAAAAGGGGGGTGAATTAGGTTGTTTAAAAAATTAATCAAGTCAAAGGACACTTTTTGTTCAATATGAAATTTGCCATCTTTTCTAGGTGATCACTCAATGAATCAGTTAATAAGAAAGCAATATCACTAGGGAGTAGAAGAGATAAGCAATTAAGATTCACAAGATGATAAATAAAAAAAGGGAAGAATTGCAAACCAATTTGACTACCAAGCTCCTCTTGAGTTTGAAGATCACTTTATAGAACAAGTTTCTTCAAGTTGATGAAATACAACCAATCTTTGTGTATAAATGAAGGCTCACTTCCTCCTTTCCCCAAGTTACACTTGGTCAAGTTAGGAAATTTTACATTCACTCAAGATAACCCTCACAAAACTACACTATTGAAGTATTTTTCTTACATAAGAAAAGTTTACACGAATCTTACACCACAAAGAGTACAAATGTTCCTCTCACTAAAACTACTCTTAATCTTTTGTATCTCAGTGTGTAAAAGTTGTATTTTTTATTCTAATCATGTGCCTTTTATATGAGACCAAAAAGGTGCTCATTATGACTTGCAACAGATAGAAAGTAACTGAAGAGTCAACTAGCTGTCGGGAGTGTTGGATGTCCGATACAACTGATGCTTGCATCCATCAGCAGATAGAGAATTTGAGAAATCATCTTAATTCTTTCGAACGTCCGGTACTTCTAATGCTTGCGTTCGATAGCAGACAAAGAGTATCTCAATTCTATAGTACGTCCGGTGGTGGAGTTTTTCGTGCGTCCGATAGCAGACAGAGAGTTTGAATTATTGTTTTAATTCTTTCGGACGTCCGGTGAGAATGTTTTGCTTCCGATATGATCTGCACAGATTATCGGACGTCCGATATTGTCTTTGTGATCGTCCGACAACATTCTTCTTCCTTTATCTTCTTAATAACATCAAGATGCTTCAAGGCTGAAAGGATTTCTCATAGGAAAGATATTAGTATTATCCAATTATTTTGTAAATATCAAAAGACAGGAATCAAGATCAACATTCTCCCCCTTTTTTGATGATGACAAAACAATGGATGAAAGGAAAGAAAATGAGCAAAAGCTCCCCCTTACTCATAGCATCCAAAAACATTAAAAACCATCTCATAGAATTTCCTTTCACTCATAGCATTTGAAAACATTAAAAACCAACTCATAGAATCTCCCCCTTATTTATATCAGAGAAACTCTCCCTTACATATAGCATCTATTCTCCCCCTTTTTGTCATCACAAAGTTAGAGAGTGTCATCAACCCAAATCCATTAGAAAAAATCATTAATAACACCAAAATCCAGCAAGCATCATCAGCCAAAAAATAGAAAAATAACCACAAGATCCATCAATGTCAACCAAAAGATTGATCCATCATTCAATTATCGGTCATATCAAACAACAGTAGACTAACAGTTCTATCAAAAACATCAGAGAGATCCATTAGTACAATGCATTAGAAACATCAAAAGAAAAGTTACAAAGGACCATGGATAATGCATCCTAATATGAAGTGCAAATGTCCCTAGGGTGCCTAAATTGTGATCTTAGATGATCCGAGCCTTCTCCTTGCAAGATGAAACTGAGAGGGATCCAATTCATCTTCAGTTTCTTCATCATCTACATCGCTGTCTTCAGTAGTTGGGAGCTTTGCCTTTGTCTGAAGTGGTGGGATTAGGAGGAGTAGGCTGAGAACTTGAAACATTAACTTCAACAGTTGGAGGAGTGGGCTCAGTTCGAGACTCCTTTTGATGTGCATTTTCATCCTCTTGAAGGACAGGAGGCACAAGCAAATTTCTCTTATCCAAAAATGTAACTTGTTGCTCAAGTGTCATGGTCATCATTAGACCATCTTCAAGGAGAAAAACATGTTGTTTTAGTTCCTCAAGTAGGCAAATGACTTCATGATTGGATGAAGTGGGTTGATTAGAGGATTTTCAAGGATGGATGGAAAAGGGTGAAGTGACATGAGACTGTTTGGAAGGTTTAGGAGTAACAGGAGTTTCATGACGATTTTTGGTTCTAGACTCCAAGATAGCTTCCTTATAACACCAGTGGCCATCAAAAAATCTGATACTTTTTCTTTCAAAATATGCTTTAGTAAAAATAGAGAATGAATTCTCTTTTGGAGATACTGCAGTTAAAAGAATTTTGAAATGAGCAAAGATTGGAGTTAAAAACTTTCATAAGAGAGTTTTCTACGGCTATCAGTGCGGAGTTTGAGCAAAAATTTACACATGACAAAATCAAAATCAATTATGATTTCTCAACAAAGCAGTTAAAACAGATAAAGCTCTATTTTGTTGGCATTAGTCATATGACCGTCAGTAAGAACCAACAGGTTTGAAATGATTGTGAAAATGATCAGATTTTGAGAACTGAGATCCTCCAATTTGGCCTTAACAGGTGTATTAAAGTGATTTTGAAAGTATGCCATCAGTTTTTCAAGATGAAAATGACGATAAGCAGTTGCAAATTCTTCATATGAGAAAAAGTTAGCAATTTTACTATGACAGCCTTCTTCATTTTTTGTTTTCAACACCAGATTAACAACATCAGGAGTGAATAAAATGTCTACTGAATTGACACGTGAGATAAGTTCAGTATGAGAACTGTCTTTTTCTAAGATTAGCAAAAAACTGTATATGTGAGGACCCAAATTTTTACTTACTTTAATTCTATTTCACTGGCTTATTTAAATATTTATTCACCCGTTTTCTCTGAATAATTTATTTCAACCATTTTAAATCCATTTACACCAAACAATGTCTCGCTTACATTTTTAAAACGTCTCGTTAGCAAATTTAATTTTTCTACGGCTCGTTTAACGAGAAATAGCGAATACACGTTTTTTGAGATAATATTCGATTCGAGAGTGCAATAGTCTTGGAGATTTGAGGACTCATGTTTTATTCTTAAAATAGTTATTTTAATAATTATTTACCCTAGAGTTAGTTAATTATATTATCGTTACAAGAATTTTCTTTTAAATTTCGCTTTATCGCGCGCGAATTGGAAGTTCGCGTAAATCGAGCCGAGCGGCTAAGTGGAGATTTAAGAAATTAATACTAGACTACTAAGAATGAATAATTAGAGTGTTAAAGGAATTACATTGGAGGTTTAGTGCACAAGTGTAATAAACCCGAGAGAAAACAGATACGAAACGCACGCGCGAACACTATTTATGGTTGACTTTTGTACAAATTATAACCACAAAACCCTTAAGCTTTCAAAGGAAGCTTCATTCATCAGCCACACTCTCTCTCTCTCCTCTCATCTTGGCTGGCCAAAACCCTCAAGGGAAGAAGAAGAGAAAGCTCTTCATCATTCTTACTCCATTCTTGCACAATTTCACTCCAAAATCTTCACTCAAATTCCATATATCTTAGAGATTAGCTTAAGCTTGGTGGAGGACTTCATCTTGGCGATTTTCTTGGAGCTTTTGTGATCAAAATTTTTGGTTCTACAAGAGTTCAAGAGGTATACACCTCAAACTCATCCAATCTTTCATTTCTTGGCTCTAAAGAGTTTCATTCTTGGATTTGAAACTTGTAGCTTCCTTGTTGTTGTTGTTGTTTTGGATTGGATTGGTTGAAGTGGACTCTATGAACTCCCCACCTTGGTTATAATAGGACTTCCATAATGTTAATATGTGTGTTTAGTGTGTTGTGATGAGTGTTAAGGTTAGAATTGAAAGAAAGATGAAGGAAATTGCGTAGGATTGCTGGCCGAAATCTATCCTGTTATTGCCGTGCCTTTATTTCGAATTTTTGATGTTCAAATGACTATGAAAACTGATGTATATATGTTGTATATGGTGTGTATAAAGTTTCTACCAAGAATCATTTGAATTGGTTAAGCAAAACTTGAAATTTCGAAATGTAAAGAAATCTGGAATTGTGTTCAAACAGCTTGAACAGTGTCTCTTTGAATGAACATATTTCTTTGTACAGAAGTCAAAATCGAGTGCGTGTTTGTGGCATTTGAAACTAGACATTTTTATCTTTCCAATGGTATAAAATTCACTTTCTAGTTCGAAATGAATGAGCTGTAGTGAGTCGGCAAAGTTGTTACCCTGTTCTATTGGCCTATCCGAGAGAAAGGTAGAAGCTACATTTTGTGGCTCTAATTTTCTCTCACTTATTAATTGATTTTGAAAATGATTTTTTCTAATGAAATGTAGCCTTATGATTCTAGTTTCTAACACTACCAACCATTCTCTATTCCAAGTTGTATGCCGTGAGATATAGTTCAATTTCCAAACTGCGGCAGAGCTGGAAAACCCTTCCTTTTGCTGGCTGACTGGGTTTAGTTGTTTGTGAAATGTTTTATTTTGAAATTTTGATGTCAGCCAACTATCAATTGCTTATGAAATGTTTCTTGGATCTTGGTTTCACAAATGAACCAAAATGGGGACTGATTTCATGGTGCAAAATGTTTGAAAAAGGAAAGAAAGCAAGAAGATAGATTTGTCTTAGAAATTTTTTGAACTTTGATAGTTTTGTTAACTACCTTCCCGTACGCGTTTTTATATGAAATTCGATAGAGGAATAGCCCTCATGTGGGAGTTTAATTATACCAAATTTTGGTGTCATTCTAAGACCATTTCGATATACAAAATGATGTGCCAAAATTGTTCTTCAAATCTGAAAAATTGACCGAACAATCTTCAATTTTGGCCAAACTTGAGCTGCTATATTTTGGCACTCAAAACCCTGAATTTAGTTCTGCTTGTTGTGTTTGAAATTTTGTTTTAGAACTCTTATTTTATTACGAATTTCAGAGGCTAGTTCACTTTCTGTGGAATTTTTCCGAATTTCCAAAGTTTGCCGAAAAAACATGATCAAAACTGTCTTGTATGCTTATATTAGCCACTTTGAGCTGAAATTTGAATGTCTTCCTTTTAGAATCTTGAAAAAAGTGTCTTCTAGAAACTTTTAAGTACTTTGAACCAAGTTTTCAACGGTACTAAATTTTCGAATTTTGGACCTATTGAGTGCAAGATTTGATTTTCTAAATTTGACGCGTAAAGCTGAAATTTGCCGATTTCTTAGAAAATGAAATTTTTGGGAACTTGACTTCTTATCTTGATATTAGTATATTGTTTTGAATCCGATTTCGTGGGGAATACAAGTTTCTTTAGTAACTTTAAAATTCTCACTTTTGAATCTTGATTTTTGGATAAAGTGAAACTCTTATAAGGACATTGACTTGAATTTTAAAGATTGTGTGCATTCTTCCTTATTTAACAAGGAATTTGTGAAAATGTGTGAGGGTAATTGTTGGTCGTTTTCTTCAGGCCGATCAAGAAGGTCTCGAAGAGAATTTCGAAGCGGATCAATTAAAGATCTTTTGCACTTACTCCCTTATTGTGATTTGGTGAGTGTCAAGTGTATGAATTGTTGATAAATGCTTTAAATTATTAATTGAGTATTATGAAATTGTTGAGGACGAGTGTGTACTTTATTGCAACTCGTTCTTCCTTAAGTGATGTTACAATTGAAT
The DNA here is from genome assembly GCA_023065735.1 of Coffea humblotiana. Classification (NCBI taxonomy): domain Eukaryota; kingdom Viridiplantae; phylum Streptophyta; class Magnoliopsida; order Gentianales; family Rubiaceae; genus Coffea; species Coffea humblotiana. The sequence goes on along the minus strand of JACYVW010000016.1, from coordinate 82,917 downwards.
TGTTGCTATGTGAATTGATATTCGAATTGTGTGAAGTGAATTGCTATGTGAATTAAGTGAAGTGTTGCCATTGCAAATTACATTTGTGTTGACTCGACGTCGATGAAGTAAATCTTATCAACAAATCATATTTTACTTGTGGGGACATCCTTGTCCTCTCTCTCTTATGAACTACGTGGTACTTAAGACCTGAATACATATGATTGGTAATTGTACATGAACACGTTTTAAACTCGTGACTTATGAGCAGAAGCATGTACCATACCGATTCAGGTGGGAGATGCCTCTCATACCATCTCAGTGCTAAAATCGGTTCCCTAAATGATAGCATGTACTACACCGATTCGGGTGGGAGTTACCTCTTATGTCGACTCAGAACCATAAACATTGATTGGTAATCGTACATGAATATGTTTTAACTCGTGAGATCTGAGCGGATAGCATGTACCGCACCAATTTGGGTGGGAGGTACCTCTCATACCATCTCAGTGCTATAATTGGTTCTTGAAACGATAGCATGTATCACATCGATTCGGGTGGGAGGTACATCTCATGTCGACTCAAAATCCTAAACAAATAATCGATTTTTTGAGCGATAGCATGTACTACACCGATTCGAGTGGGAGGTACCTCTCATGTCGACTCAGGATCATAAACAAAGTATAAGTCGATTGGAGCGATATCTCATCGACCACTGAGCGATAGTCTGTACCACACCGATTCGGGTGGGAGGTACCTCTCATGTCGACTCAGAACCATAAACGTATAAATCGATTTCTTGAGCGATAACATGTACCACACCAATTCGGGTGGGAGGTACCTCTCATGTCGACTCAGAACCCTAAATGGAATAAGTGAAGTTCTACGGATTTAATTACCTACTCGGGTGACGGAGTGTCACCACGAGGAGCTATTGGATTGAAATTTTGGCAAAGCAAGTGGAAATTAACTCTTGAGAGCTCTTGTATGCTCATTGAATGTGTCGAATTGAAAATTTGTGAATTGCTTGAATGTTACAGGCTTTCTTTCTCGCTTAAATGATATTGGTGTGACAGCCCCACCTCTCCCTAGGGCGAACCCTAAGGAATCAGCGGACTGCCTGCCCAGCTCTCGCCAGGACTCGGTCGATCAGAGAAACTAGCAACTTGAAACATTCAGTTGGAAATTTCAAATAACCGGTACAAACCCTAGAAAGTAGATAAATAGACAACCAGCTTTCCAAACTTAAAAGCCAACTAAACGTTACATATCTCAAACCATACTACAGTTTCATAACACAGGTCGAACTTAAGTGCTGAGCTTACAAAAGTCAAAAGTAAAGTCTTCTTAATAAGAGGGATTACAATTCAAGCAAAAGGAAGCTAGTAAGTCCCTTGATCCTAAGTCCGTCCCCGATCTGTTAAGGAAAACAAAGGGAATGGGGTGAGCTAACGCCCAGCGAGATTCCAAGTAAAACAAATAAGCACATAGCCAAATAAGAGTATAAATTAACCGAATAAATACCATACAACGCAATAATAATTAAATCACAATTCAATTTAAGATTACGGGTGGCTTTTCAAAGCCAGACTCCCCTCAGCTTGATCATACCGGGATCCGTTGACTCTCCGTCAACATCTGCATTTAAGGAATATACGGTCCGTAGAACACCACTTTCTATCACCTCCGTCCACCAATCAACCCCCTACCGAGCCCGCACTCCAAAGCAGTGGTTCGGTAATACTCGAGTATACCAGTTTCCAGTGAATAGTAAACAGTCCCCAAGGTTTACCGGCCTTTTCGACCAAACCCTTGCTGGCTCGATAGAATCGGTTTGCCTATGAGGTAGGGTATCCCAAACAGTGGCAATGGTTGTTGAGGTATCACCCATCAACTTATGCACAGTCACATATAGATGAATCACATCTCATATAGTCACATATAAAGAGATTATATCTCATAATAACAGTATTCAGAGCCACAGTAGAAAAATGGGGAAGGTCGAGTGCGATAAAGTACACGCTCGCCTCCATTTCATTAAAACAAGGTTTGGTTCAAACAGTGGCAACTCAAGTAATCAGTTAGTTCACATAAGCAGGTAATAGGTAGTGGAACACTCACCTGGCAAGCACAGTAGCAGTCAAGCGTCAAGTCGTGCGATTACGTGCACCACCGTTCCCCCTCCTAGGGCAACGAGTGAAAACGTTAACGACTAGGTCTAATTCCAAGCAAAGTGAGCTCATTAGGTGCCTAAGTGAGTGATTAACTATACTCAATTCACCATAAGATTTAGGCCCAAAATGCAGTAAGAGTTCATGAATAAACAAGTTTAACAAGTGCATGAAAGTTGGGTAAAAGGAAAGATTCATTCAAACTTTTAAAAGTTTTCTCGCGGGTGCACAGTCGCGCTCGCGTAGTCTCGGTAAAACGGCCGTATTTCACTGTAGAAAGGTTGGAATTAGGTGCCGTTGGCGGCGTTGGAAACAAGACTCGAAGGGTTTTCCCAACGGTACCTCACACACTTCCTAGTTCGTCCCCTACCCAGAAACAGTAGCTCGGGGAAAGTTGGCTGATTTTCCCAACCTGGATCAGTCCTCAAAACCCTTACATGTGCACCACTAAATTCCTAATGGCTAAGTTCATTTGTTTTGGTTCCAACTCACCCAAATCAGTCCTCTAAGGATCATATGCAGAAGGCTTAAGTCACTTGCGTATCATTTGAGCTCAAAATATAACACATCAACATGATCAAGGGTTACCAAAATAAGCTAGTCACCATAGAACCCTAAACCAGTTCACTAATGCCCAATATTACCACTTTACTTGCTTCAATCTCACTACCAATTCACACATAATCTTTAACCAACCTCTAGCCAAGTTGCTTAGGCATGATTGAAGGTGTAAATAAACCACAAAGTCAAGGAAAAAAAACCCTTCCTTCAAAGGCCGGTCAGCCAAGCCTATTGAAATCAGTCCCAATTTTTGCCTTTAGTCATTCAATCCTCTTCTTTCTAATGAGTTGCAACCCAAAACCACATATCAAGTATAAATCTAGCCTAAAAGAGGTTTAAAACATGTAAATCTATCATAAACCAATCAATGAACAAAGAGTAAACATTTCATCAAAACAACTTTTGGTGTGCATGGCTTATTACCTTAACTTCTACTTGTTACTCCAAGATTTCAATCCCCAAATCCACCACCAAACAACATGTATTTCACCATTAAAACTCAAGCACATGATAAAACATCATAGAACCAAAATTTGAGTATTATTTACCTTTCTTATATGAAGCTTAGACCACCAAATCACTCAACCAATTGAAGCCTTGAAGCTTGAATCAACCCCTAGGATTGGAGGGAAAGTTTCTCACTAACTCACAAACTTTATCTTTGATTTGTTTGGCTTTTGATTTCTATGGTTATTAGGCAAGGTTATGAAGTTTTTTCTCTTCTCTCTTGAAGCTCAAGAGGTTCGGCCATATGAGGATAAAAAGAGCTTCAAGAAGGTTTAAATTATTTCAAGTTTCTTGGTCAAACAACATCCAAGGCTAAGGTTTTGCCACATGGCCTCTTTCTTGTCCATAATCTCTCCTAAACTTTTGACCAATGCTAATTCCACCCAACCAAGTGTACCAATACTTAATTAACACCCCTCACCTATCTTTTGAAGTTCTCAATCCAAATCAAAGCCACTTGGAAACAAATAATTGGTGGATCATTAAAATTCAACTCAAGTAACTATTTTTCTTCAAGTAAAAGGAATAAAATGCAATGCATGAACAATGTTGTAATACATGGGGAATGTCATGCAATGATATATAATAAGTGGTCTAAATCTTAAAATAAAGCATGTATTTAGGGGAAATTAGGGTTTCAAGTGAGGGTTCTCACATACTGTCATTTGAACTACGTGTTTTGCATGTTTTCTTGGCCTCACGAGCATTCACTCACCCCGTTAAATTTGTTTTCCTTAACAAGAGCTGAGATGGAAGGAATTATGGGGAAGCCTACTTGCTGGCTCTTTTGATTAGAATTTTGGTTGTATTGATTAGACGACTTTTGGAAGTTGTACATTTTGGAAAAATTGATGTATTTTGAAAATTTGTGATGTAAGATTGAACACTTGTGTATAAAAGCGACTTTGTTTTTCAGTTTGATTTTTTTTTATTATTTGGTTATTTACCTTAAGTTTGGATTGGAATGGTATCGAGTCCTGACGAGAGTTGGGTAGGCGTCCCGCCGATACCTCGGGTTCGCCCTTGGGAAAAGTGGGGGCGTCACAGTATAGCATATCAGGGTAGTATGTATTTGGTAAGGATAGAATATGAGACCACTTTTGAAATTCGAAAGGTTTAAGAACATGCTCTAAGTCAATCTTACGGAATTCGGAGGAAATGATAGTTCTTTGAGTGATGAAACCTTTTGTAAAGTCCACTCAAATTTGTCCCTGGCAGCATCATCGATGAACTTGGGCAGTGTGGCGGATTGTTGCTTGGTTTGATCAGTGAGTTTCCTTTTCTCACTACGTTTCTCAGATGTATGAGTCGATTTTCTGGTGAAGGCACAACAGTTTCTTCATCTCTGAGCTTGGTTGTGCATCCGATGCCAGAAGATTCTCCTCTCAAACCGGTCATAGTGAAATGTGGAATGATTTGTGTGCAGAATGTGGTAAAAATATGTATGAAATGGACTAATTTTGCTATTTAGGCAAAAATGAATGCTTGAATCTGCCAAAATAGGTGAGTTTGCAGTAACTAGGGTTTCTGATGAAATTTGGGATCGGTTGAATGGTTGACGGTTGGAAGAGATTGTGAATGCTAATTAGTTTGCAAAAGAGTTGTGAGACGATTTATGGAATCAATTTATAGGCATTTGTCTTGAAAGGGTATGAGTTTGAATTTTTTGCAGTTGGTGATGAAGGAAGGGGTGCGTCCGAACCAATGGTGTGTTTTGAAGCAAATTATGAGAACTCGAGGAAGAAAAATCCGGTTTTAGGGTTTTATTGATTTGCGTGCACACAATTTCTATATTTTCTTTGTTATATTCATTTTTCATATATTTTATAAGTAAATATAGTTTTTAAGTCATTTTTCTAGTATAAGTGAGTTCACGAGAAAATTGGAGCGAATAGCGGATGTGGGACCCGCTAGTGCGTTAAGTGAGAGAAATTCGGCCAATTAGGTTAAGTTGTGCAGTAAGGCATTAAATTACTGAGTGCTAAGAGATAATTAGAGGTTGGTTAGATGCTTGGTCATTAGTGAGCTAAAGGATAAGAAAGAAATCTAAAAAGGTGCCACGTGTCGCGACGGGATTGGGCCAAGTTTTGCCTAACTTTCTTACAACTTTACTAAAAGCTAAATTTGACCAAAATCATCTTCATTCTTCAAGCATCTTGGCCGAAACTTTTGAGGGAAAAAAGGAAAAGAAACCTTCAACTTTTCTTTCAATTTCTTGTCCAAATCTTGAAAACCAACCGATAAAAATCCGAATTCCTCCGTAGAAATCGCTTATTAAGTGAGATTGAAGGTGCTAGTGGAGTGATTTTGCAAAGGAAAGCTCTAAGTTGCTATCTTTCTTGAGGTTAAGGTATTTTTGCTTGGAACTCAACTTTTGTCCATAATAATGGCAAATTAGTGGCTTATAATGGTTAAGGAGCTTGTTTTATGGAATATTTTGTGGATTAAAGTGAAGTTTGATGAATTTATTATTTTCTTGGGAATTTTTCTGTTTTCCTATTATAATTATGATTGGCTTGATTGATGGCTTAATATGGTGTAATTTGAGGTATTATGCGATAATTATAGCGGAATTGCGGAAAATTTCAGCTTTGTGCGGAAAATTTTCAGCTTTCCATGGAAATTTCAGCTTTAGGGTTTGTGAATTTGGGGCTTTCTTATGGTTGCCTATTGAGCTTGAAATTGGCTATGATTGAAGGGTATTGTGACCCCTAATGATGTGTATTTATTAGTTTATGGTTGATATAAGAAATTGCGTTGGTTTGGTGCATTTGAGTGATTGTTGTAGGGTGGAAATGCTGAAATTTAAGGGGAAATGCTGTCCGATTTCCGAGAAATTAGGGTTTGTGAATCTAGGTTAAGAATGGGTAAATGTGAAAGCTTTAGGGTTTTCTTGAACTTTAACCCTGAAATTCGATGTATTTTCCATTTTGAACTATAATTGGAGTTATATTGAATTTTGCTTTAGCGATCCACTTAAGAGGTACTCGACCCGTATTTGAGTTTCAATTTGCATTTTTTCTTGATTGTATAGGACGTGTGGGTGATCCAAGACGTCCGTCGGACGGAAATCTGTGAACCTACCTTTTTGAATTGGTGAGTGTACTATTGCATGATTTTATATGCCTATATGATTACTTGTCCTTGAAACTGTGATGCTGAACAACTGTGAACTGTGTGTATGAGGCGATGAGTGTACTTTATCGCTTCGTTCTCTTACTTGTATAATTGCTTTCCGATATACTGTGAATCTGCACTGTGTTGGCTTGAATCATGGGCATGCGCCCTACCACTGCACTGTGATCACTGAGCTCAAAACCCTAGTGGGAAGTTACTCGAGTCGAGCCAGCAAGGGGCGGTCGACTAGGTAACAACCATAGGCGTTCACTGTTTGTCGAGTGGAAGTGTATCTCCTCGACCTACGGTATACTCGAGTATTACCTTCTAACCACTGTGAGGTGTTCGGACCGGTAAGGGGAATGTACGGTGGAAGGTACTGGGAGTAAAGGTGGGTCTACGGTCATGTTACTTTCTTTAAGCGTTGACGGAGGGTCAACGGGATGCGAACAAGATCTGAAATGGGGAAACTGGCTCCTGAGAGCCACCCGTATCCTTTTATTTGAACTTGTTACGGCACTTTTATTCTATGTGCAATGGTTGTGTATACTGAGCTTAGTTACTTGTGAATTTGGGGCTGCATGATTGTTAGTACCTCATTGGGCGAAAGCTCACCCCCGTTACCTTTGTTTTCCTTACAGGCAAATTTTTGGGAAATACCTGATTTTGAGAAGCGAGTTGAGCTAGTGAAATAGTTTTGTTTCTTTGTTTAGCTCCTCGGCCAGTAGAAACCCTAAATGTATCTTATTTGAATATCCCCTTTTGGATTGTGAATTTTGGCAACATGTATATGTAAATGGTTTTCATGTGTAATGATATTATGTTGGGAATGTATGTATCCCTATCTAAGGGTCTTTTGCACTTGGTTTCGCGTGTGTGACCGTTTAGTAGTCCTGGCGAGAGTTGGGCAGGCAGTCCGCTGATACCCTAGGGTACGCCCTAGGGAGAGGTGGGGCTGTCACAGTTGGTATCAGAGCTTAGGTTAGAAATAACCTGGGCGAACCTGATTCTTAGAACTTTTGGGATTATATTAGACTATGTTTAAGTGTTATTATTACCTCTAAGTTATTACCTCTAAGTTTAATCTATGTATATTCTTAGGTATGGATGGAGCTAGTGGGAGTGGAGGTGGCCCGCTCGGAGGCCTTTTCGCGTTGTTGATTATGAGAGACACCCGAGGGACCGATTAGGCGCTGGAGTACGGCTAGTCGGACTAGGCGTTGTACTCGGTGCCAGCATACTCCTATGCTGACCACGTGGTTGTGGCCGTTTTAGGTGAGCGGAGGCGACTTAGGCGTGCCGCCGCCTAGACCATACTGAGCTGCAGCGACTGAGAGGCGTTGCTAGGATGCAGGCCGACCGGATTGGGGAGCTCCAGGGGGATATAGCCATGGAGCAAGAGCGGACGAACGCCTTCGCGACCAGTTACAGGTGGTTAACGACCGCCTCACTAGGGTAGTCCGGGAGGTTAGAGACCGGTCCGGAGGTATCATTCATGAGTGTGGGGCCTTGATCCAGGAGGTGATTGGCGCGAATGCGCCAGGGGGAGCTCCGGGTAATGGGGCTCCAGGTGAGGGAGGCGCCCCAGCTCTAGCTCTAGCTCCGATGGGGAGTCGATTGGCTCGTAGAGAACTAGGTTGAGTTCTTGGACTATGTTTTGATCTTATGTGAGGAATACCTAGGGAAAGCTTTTAGTTAGCTCTTTTGCACTTTTGGGGCCTAGGTTGTACATTGTACTTTTGGATGACCTCACTGCTTCCACGGGCTTTATTTTGTAAATATTTGACTGACTGCTACTGTGTGATTTGTAAATATTTGACTGACCGCTCTGTATGACTTGTTTGCTATATCTGTGAGTTATATGTGTAGTTGTTTTTATTTGGTAACTCTTTTTGCTAAGTGCCTATTTATTTATGTCCACATATTGCTTTGTTTTGATATCGTGTACCTTTTCAACCCTAGACTGGGTGAATCGATGGAGGGTACTCGTAGTGGACGAGGCCGTGGTCGCGGAACTAGGCAAACCTCGACTGAGGGAGGTACTCGAGCACCTGTGCCTGAACAACCCTGAGCCTAGGAGTGACCCTAATGCTCAAGTAGCTACCGCTATAGAACGAATGACTGATCTATTGGCCCACGTAGTGGAGCATCAGGGCCAAAACCCTAGTTCTCAACCCGAAAACCCTGGGAACCCTGTGGAGAGCGAGGATAGAGCTCTCGAACGATTCCAGAAATTCGCCCCACCAAAGTTTATAGGAGGGCCAGATCCTGATGTGGCCGAAAGGTGGTTGGAGAAAATGGTAGATATTTTTGCCGCTTTGCACTATGAGGAGCGGCAAGTGACTTTTGCGATCTTCCAACTGGAAGGGGCAGCTCGTTCCTGGTGGAACGTTATAAGGCAGAAGTGGGAGCGAGAATTGACCCCAAGGACGTGGGTGAACTTCACGAGGGAGTTCAACGCTAAGTTTTTCCCTCCTTTAGTACAAGAAAAGAAAGAGGAAGAGTTTATAAGACTTCGCCAGGGAACCCAAACTGTGGCCGATACGAGAGCCAATTCACTCGATTGTCTAAGTTTGCCCCCGAACTAATCATGACTGAGCAGAGGCGAATAAGACGTTTTGTCCAAGGCTTGAATGTAGAGATCCAGAAGGATTTAGCTGTAGCCCGAATTGATGCCTTTAGTGACGCAGTGGAGAAGGCTCAACGAATTGAGGATGCTAGGCTACAAGTGCGAAAAAGCAGGAAAACGGGATTTACTGGGATGTGGTAGCTCTGGATCTGGAGATAAGGGTACCCCTCCCAAGTTTGGAAGGGGAACTGGCGAAATAGACTGCCGGGGATGTCGAGGGGAGCCCCGTCGAGAGGTGGCCAGGTTGGTCGAGGCCAACAAGGGGAAACTTCCAGGGAGGTCCAGTTTCTGCATTCCGTGGTTCCTGCGGGTATTGCGGAAAACCGAATCACACGGAAGATAATTGTTGGAGGAAGGAAAGGAAGTGCTTACGCTGTGGAAGTGCGGAGCACCAAATCGCCAACTGTCCAGTTCTACCGCGAGAGGCGAGAGGGACTCCGCAACCATCGAAGGCCAACACTGGGCAAGTTAAGGGGAAGGGACGAGATCAAAGGTGCCGGCTCGGGTGTACTCCCTTGAGCAACATCAAGTCCCTGACTCCTCTGGGGTCGTGAAGGTACGATCCCTGTTTTCCACCGTTTAGCTAATTTTAATCGACCCTGGTGCTACCCATTCCTTTGTTAACCCTGATTTTATGTGTGGAATTGATATAAAACCTGTTAGCCTACCCTATGATTTGGAAGTTAGCACTCCTACGGGGAACCAATGTTTACTCACTAGTGTGATGTATGCTAATTGTGAAATTTGGGTAGGAGAGAGAAAACTCTTTGGGAATCTTATCAGTTTAGCTCTTAAGGGGTATGATATTATTTTGGGTATGGATGGTTAGCTAAGTATATGCTCAACTTGACTGTAAAAAGAAAGTGGTGGAACTTCGTATACCTGGGAGGCAACTTTAAGGTTAGATGTAAGGGGAATTTAGCCTCATCTGCATTGCTTTCGGGTATTAGGGCTAGAAAACTCCTAAGTAAAGGAGCGCAAGGGTTTCTAGCTTTTCTTATAAACACTCCCACTGATAAGTTGAAGGTAGAAGATGTACCGATAGTGAGGGAATATCCGGATGTGTTTCCTGATGAATTAGCAACCCTACCGCCGGAAAGAGAGATAGAATTCAAAATTGACTTGCTACCAGGAACCACCTATCTCTAAAACCCCTTATCGGATGGCCCCTGCTGAACTTAAGGAGTTAAAGTTGCAATTGCAAGACTTATTAGAGCGAGGGTTTATCGAGAGAGTGGATCTCCATGGGGAGCTCCTGTGCTGTTTGTTAAGAAGAAAGACGGGAGTTTGCGGTTGTGTATAGATTACCGAGGGTTAAATAATGTGACGGTTAAGAATAAGTATCCACTGCCCCATATTGATGAATTGTTTGACCAGTTGCAAGGAGCAGTGGTCTTTCTCGAAGTTAGATCTCCGCCAGGGGTACTACCAATTGTTGATTAGGAAGGAGGATGTACCTAAAACTGCGTTTAATTCAAGATATGGGCACTTTGAGTTCGCAGTTATGCCTTTCGGACTGACCAATGCCCCTGCTGCCTTCATGGATATGATGCATAGGGTTTTTAAACCTTATTTGGATAGATTTGTGGTTGTTTTCATTGATGACATCTTGGTTTACTCAAAGTCACGAGAGGAGCATGAGCAACACCTAAAACTCGTTTTACAAACCCTAAGAGAGCACCAATTGTACGCCAAGTTTAGTAAGTGTGAATTTTGGCTGGAGAAAATTTCTTTCTTAGGGCACGTAATATCACGAGAGGGCATCACAGTTGATCCGGCGAAAGTAGAAGCAGTAACTGAGTGGAAGAGGCCGGAAAATCCCACTGAGGTTCGTAACTTTCTAGGGTTAGCTGGGTACTATCGGCGATTTCTTAAGGATTTTTCAAAACTTGCCGGTCCTTTGACCGACTTGACAAAGAAAAATGATCGTTTTATGTGGGATGCTAGGTGTGAAGATAGTTTCCAAGAATTGAAACGAAGGTTAACTAGGGCTCCTATTCTAGTTTTGCCTAATGGTCCGGATAATTTCACTGTATATACGGATGCTTCGAGGGAAGGTTTGGGGTGTGTACTGATGCAGAATAAGAGCGTGATTTCCTTTGCCTCTAGGAAACTAAAACCTCACGAGCAAAACTACCCAACTCATGACTTGGAACTAGCTGCAGTTGTATTTGCCCTGAAGAAATGGAGACACTACCTGTACGGGGTGACCTTTGAGGTTTATACCGACCACCAGAGCCTTAAGTACCTATTTTCCCAAAAAGAATTAAACATGAGGCAACGACGGTGGATGGAATTCTTGGAGGACTATGACTGCTCAATCAACTACCATCCGGGGAAAGCAAATGTAGTAGCTGATGCCTTAAGTCGAAAGGCTCAAATAGCTGGGTTAATGGTTAAGGAATGGGAGATGTTAGGAGCAGTTAGTGAATGGAACCCTAGTTGAAACATCAAAGGGTAATTCTTGGAAATGTCCGAGTAACCTCTGCTATACTAACTCGAGTTAAAGAGGCCCAGAGGAGGATCCGATGGTACAAAAGTGGAGAGGAAAAGGTGGAAAAGGGGAAACACCTGATTTCAATGTGAGTCCTGAAGGAATTTTAAAATATCGGAATCGGTTGTGGTGCCTAAGAATGAATCACTAAGAAAGAAATTTTGGAAGAACTCATCGGTCAAGTATACAATCCACCCAGGCAGTAGCAAGATGTACAAGATTTGAAAGGGCATATTGGTGGGATAATATGAAGAAGGAGATTGCCCAGTACGTGCAGACCTGTCTCATCTGCCAACAAGTTAAGGCTGAAACCAAAAACCCTCCGGATTGTTACAACCTCTTGAAATACCTGAGTGGAAGTGGGAAAACATCACATGGACTTTGTTCTGGGTTGCCAAGGACGCAAAAGGACATGATGCCGTTTGGGTAATTGTCGACGGTTAACCAAATCAGCTCATTTCTTGCCTGTGAACATGAAGTACTCTATGGAGAAGTTGGCTAGGCTATATAGAGATGAAATTGTGAGATTACATGGAGTTCCTGTAGTATAGTTTCGGATCGAGATCCCGTTCGTGTCTAGGTTTTGGCAGAAATTTCAAGAGACCTTGGGAACTAAACTCCACTTTAGCACCACTATCACCCCCAGACAGATGGACAGTCTGAAAGACAATTCAAACCCTCGAGGATATGTTAAGGACTTGTATCTTGGATTTTGGGGGTAGTTGGGGACAACACTTGACCTAGTAGAGTTCGCCTACAACAATAGCTACCATTCGTCAATTCAAATGGCTCCGTATGAAGCGCTCTATGGACGAAGGTGTCGTTCACCAATTTATTGGGATGAAGTGGGAGAAAGAAAAGCTCTAGATCCAACGATTATTCCGTGGATGGAGGATGCACAAGAAAAGGTTAAGCTGATACGTCAAAGACTCCAGACCGCTCAAAGCCGACAAAAGAGCTACGCCGACAACCGAAGGAAAGATTTGGAGTTCGAAGTTGGAGACCGTGTTTTCTGAAGATTACTCCATTACGAAGTGTCACGACGGGTAGAGGAAAGAAACTTCAACCTCGCTTTGTAGGACCCTTCAAAATTCTCCAAAGAATTGGAAAGGTAGCGTATCGACTGGAGTTACCATCAAGCCTATCTAGAATCCATGACGTTTTCCATGTTCGATGCTCAAGAAATACCATCCTGATCCAACCCACGTTTTACAACCGGAGGAACTCGAAATAGATGAAACCCTTACCTACGAGGAGAAACCTGTGCAACTGCTTGACCGAAAGGTTAAAGAGCTGAGAAACAAACAAATCCCTCTAGTAAAGGTCTTATGGAGGAACCATGAAGTAGAAGAGGCAACCTGGGAGGTGGAGGAAGAATGCAAAAGAAATACCCTGAGCTGTTTAGTAACCCAGGTGAGCAATTTCGAGGACGAAATTCTTTAAGGGGGAGAGAGTGTGAGAACTCGAGGAAGAAAAATCCGGTTTTAGGGTTTTATTGATTTGCGTGCACACAATTTCTATATTTTCTTTGTTATATTCATTTTTCATATATTTTATAAGTAAATATAGTTTTTAAGTCATTTTTCTAGTATAAGTGAGTTCACGAGAAATTGGAGCGAATAGCGGATGTGGGACCCGCTAGTGCGTTAAGTGAGAGAAATTCGGCCAATTAGATTAAGTTGTGCAGTAAGGCATTAAATTACTGAGTGCTAAGAGATAATTAGAGGTTGGTTAGATGCTTGGTCATTAGTGAGCTAAAGGATAAGAAAGAAATCTAAAAAGGTGCCACGTGTCGCGACGGGATTGGGCCAAGTTTTGCCTAACTTTCTTACAACTTTACTAAAAGCTAAATTTGACCAAAATCATCTTCATTCTTCAAGCATCTTGGCCGAAACTTTTGAGGGAAAAAAGGAAAAGAAACCTTCAACTTTTCTTTCAATTTCTTGTCCAAATCTTGAAAACCAACCGATAAAAATCCGAATTCCTCCGTAGAAATCGCTTAAAGGTATGCCTGTAAGGAAAACAAAGGTAACGGGGGTGAGCTTTCGCCCAATGAGGTACTTAACAGTCATGCAGCCCCAAATTCATAGGTAATCAAGCTCAGTTAATCAAACCATAAATCACAGAATGCAAATACCACAACTAGCTTAAATGAAAGGATACGGGTGGCTCTCAGGAGCCAATTCCCCATTGTAGTTCTTGATCGCACCTCGTTGACCCTCCGTCAACGTATAAAGAAAGTACCATGACCGTAGACCCACTTTACTCCCAGTTCCTTCCACCGTACATTCCCCTTACCGGGCCCGAACACCTCAATAGTAACAGTGGTTGGTAATACTCGAGTATACCGGAAGGTCGAGGAGATACACTCCACTCGACAAACAGTGACCCGAGAGTCGTTACCTCGTCTACCAGCCCTTGCTGGCTCGACTCGAGTAACTTCCACTAGGGCTTTGAGCTCAGTGATTACAGTACAGTGGTGGGACTCATGCCCATGATTCAAGTCAAACACAGTGCAGTACAGTAGTAAACAGTTATACAGTAAGAGGACGAGAGCGGTAAAGTACACTCTCGCCTCATTCACACAGTTCACAGTGGTCACATTACAGTTTCAAAGACAAGTAGTCACTTAGGCATTCAAATCATGCAATAGTACACTCACCACTTCAGATGAGCAAATTCAAGGATTTCCGTCCAACGGATGCTTTGGATCAGCCAAACGTCCTATAACAATCAAGAAAATGCAATTGAAGTTCAATTACGGGTCGAGTACCTCTTAAACGGATCATTAAAGCAAAATTCAAATATAGCCTCAATTATGGCTCAAAATGGACAATATATCAAATTTAGGGTTAAAAGTTCAAGAAAACCCTAAGGCATTTCACATTCGCTCATTCTTAACCTAGATTTACCAAGTCCTAAAGTTCGCGGCAATCGGACAGCATTTCCCCTAAATTTCAGCATTTCCATCCTACAAACAAGTACCCAAATTCATCCAATCCAATCACAATTTATCATATCCATCATAGACTAGCAAATACACCTCATTAGGGTCACAATACCCTTCAATCATGGCTAATTGCAAGTTCAATAGACAACCATAAGAAAGCCCCAAATTGCATAAACCCTAATGCTGAAATTTCCATAGAAAGCTGAAATTTTCCGCACAAAGCTGAAATTTTCCGCAATTCACCGCAATTAACGTATACTAGCACCCAATTACACCATATTAAGCCACCAATTCAAGTCACATATAATAATCATATGAAATCAGAAAAATTCCCAAGAAAATGAAAAATTCACCAAACTTCACTTTCATTCACAAAATCATCCATAAACTAAGCTTATATCCGATATAAGTCACTAATTTGAAATTTTTATGGACAAAATTGAAGATTCAAGCCATATACCTCAATCACCAAGAAAGGTAGCAACTTAGGCCTTCCCTTTGCAACTTCACTCCACAAACACCTTTGATCTTCCTTAGTAAGCAATTTCTACGGAGTAAATCGGATTTCTATCGGTTGATTTGCAAGATTTGGGCAAGAATTTGGAAGAAAATTGAAGCTTTCTTTTCTCTTTTTCCCTCAAGGTGGTTCGGCCAAGAAGATGCTTGAATGGAGATGTTTTTGGTCAATTTTCAACCTTAGTAAAGTTGTAAGAAAGTTAGGTGCAACTTGGTCCAATGAAATCGCGCCACGTGACACCTTTTGTTTCTTTTCCTTATCCATTAGCTTCCCAAAGACTAAATATCTAACCAACCTCCAGTTATCTCTTAACACTCAATAATTTAATACCTTACTGTACAACTGAGCCGAAATGGCCGAATTCCTCTCACTTAATGTGCTAGCGGGTCCCACCACCGCTATTCGCTCCAATTTTCTCGTGAACTCACGTATACTAGAAAAATACCTTAAAAACTATATTTACCTATAAAATGCGTGTAAAACAATTATAATAAAGAAAATATAGAAAATATAAGCACGCAAATCGAGAAACCCTAAAACCCTAAAATTTTTTTTTTTTTTCCGAGTTCACACAATAGGACGTGTGGGTGATCCAAGACGTCCGCCGGACGGAAATCTGTGAACCTACCTTTTTGAATTGGTGAGTGTACTATTGCATGATTTATATGCCTATATGATTACTTGTCCTTGAAACTGTGATGTGAACAACTGTGAACTGTGTGTATGAGGCGAGAGTGTACTTTATCGCTCTCGTTCTCTTACTTGTATAACTGCTTTCCGATATAACTGTGAATCTGCACTGTGTTTGGCTTGAATCATGGGCATGCGCTGTAAGGGCCTCAAAATTTATTACTTAAAAATTGTCATTATTAATGCTTTTTCCTTCTATTTATTTATTTTATTGTGGTTTTAGCTTATATTTTTCAAAAATTAAGAGATAATTTATTTTATTTTGCTTAACTTAAATTTTATTTTAGTTTATAACTCACATTTACCTTTCATTCACCTCTTTGACCTCACTTAGTGAGAAAATGAGATAATACATTTTTCGAGGCAGACATTCGAGCCGAAAATGAGATAATGAGGGTGAGTAAGGATGATCACTCGTAGGTTTGGAATGTTATCAAAGGACTAGAAGTGAATCATTAAAAGTGAAATCAAGTAGGGTTTTGAAACCCTACACCTAGTTGGACAAGTTTTCCCTAAACTAGGTTTTAATCTAGCCATTACTTCCTTAATTTAATTTTCTCCAATCCACTTCAAATACTCTTCCTTTCTTCCTTTAATCACCCGAAAATCCCCCAAAATTTTTAATCAAGAGAGAGTCCATTTCTTTTCCCCAAATTAGTTCTCAAGTCAATTTTTTTTTAAAAGAAGACAAACTTCCTAGAAATAGGGCTTTATGTCCTCTTAACTTTCCTATCATCCATCACACCTTTCATCTCTTTTCCTCCTCACTCCAACCGAACCACATCTGTCTCGCTAGCCAAGTTTTTCTTCTTCTTCTCTTCAAGAACAGCCGGCCACCTTCATCTCATCCATCCTCTCCAAGAAATTCCTTTGCAAAACTTAACCAAACAAGCCTGAGGAAGGCTCAACCTTCAATGAAGCCTTGAAGTTCTTCTCTTGGTGGTGGTGGTGACCGACTCCTCTCTCCCTATTTCAGCCAAGAAACTTCATCATTTTCCCTCTCCATCTTTGCTCTCCAAAGCTCTCTCCCTCTCATCTCACTCTCAACTTGTAAACTTGGGCTTGGAAGACTTGAAGAATTCTTACCTTTTCACTTGAAGCTTTGGGATCTTTTGGGGTGTGAGCTGACCGAATCTTGGTGGAGGAAGGAGAGCTCTTGGTGGTGATTCTTGGACATCCTAGGCTTAATTGTTCAAACTAGAACAAGAGGTAACCTTTTAAACCCCAAAGACTAGAGCTTTTGTGTTGATTCTTGAAGATCTAAGTTTATTAGTTTCCTTGATATGCACTTGTTGGATTTGGATGATGAGTGCGCTCTTGGATTCCCACAAATGTATGTTTCATGATGATTAAACTTGCTTATTGTTGGATGATATATATGTATATGTGTATGGATGACACAAAATTTGGAGAAAAACCTTAGTTAGGTTCAGTTGAAGTAGAGAGAGAGAGATAGAGAGAGAGAGGCCGAATGTGCTCTGTTTTGGGTTGGTTTCTTGGCTGCCCTTTTCGAAAATAAAGTCTGATTGGAGAGCTGGAAATGTGAGCTTTGAGTTATTAGTTTCCCCACAAAAATCCCCTTAGAAGTGTTGCAAAAATGGTTGCCAAGTTAGAGCAAAAATCTGGAAAATCTAGAGCATGTTGCTACCCGAATTTGTGGTCTGTTTTGGTGCTCAAATTTGACAAAAACTTCCATCATTTCTGTCCACCATTAGGTCTAGAAAGGTTAATACTATTGGTTCCAAAAATTAGAGCAAATGGAGGTGGTTTAGAGGGTGTTTAAAGCCATGAGAGACACTTTGAAAGAAATCACAGTTTGCATTCTAAATGATGGAGCATACTTGGTGAAATTGAAAAGTGATCTTCCCGTCGGAGTTTATGGATGAATGCAGGAACATAGCCTATATATAGGAGAGTGGGTGTACAAAATTTGATAATTTTCTAGCAAGATTTCGTCCTTCAAATCTGGCTTAAAAAAAAAAACTGCTTTGCAAATCTGGAAATTTTGGAAAGATGAAGCTGGCCGAGAGTCTGTTCTGTTTTTGGGGCTGTTTTGACTAAAACCTATACCATTTCTATTGCCCTTAGCTCAAGGGACGTTATTACTATCTTGGTTTCGAAATGGAGTCATTTGGTGGTGATTTGGGTAAGCTAAAAAGCCTTGGAAAAAAAAAAAGAAACAAAATCTGTCAGCTTTGGTTTTGAAATGTTGAGCACAATTTGTACGTTTTGAAAACTATCTTCCCACGTGAGTTTTTGGGTGAAATTTGGCATGAACCTATTTTATATATAGTAGAATTAGCATACCAAATTTGGAGATTTTTCAGTAAGAATTCGTCATCCAAATGATTCTGTAAAACTGCCCTCGCAAATCTGGAATTCTAGCTTTCAAGAGCTTTGAACCTGCCCTGTTTAGGTAGTGATATTTTCTTGTTCGGGAGTCAGATTTGAGTGCTGTTGGTGGTGTTTAAAACTAGATTCACAGGTCTATAAATCATGTAAATTTCAATGCTGAATCATTGTCTACAATTTTTGATGAATTTCCAAAGTGTACTGGAAAATGCTTCTATTTTGTCCTGTTTCATCTAGAACTGTGAGTTTCCTTGAAAATCTGGGCAGAACCTGTTCAGAATCTTAATAAGGTGTCTTCTACAAAGTTTTAGAACTTTAAAAGAGGTTTCCAACGGTGCTAGCCTTGTGAATTTTGGACTTATAGAACTCAACTTATGATTTTTCAAAGATTACTGATTAACATAGAAGTTTTCTGAAGTACTTCACTTCTTGACTTAATTGTGGAAAAATGAACTAGAGAACTTATTTCCGCTCTTCCTTTAATCTGCTTAGGGAGTGGAGCTGATTTGGATTTTGATCAAAATTTGGACACCGGGCCCCCTTTTATCGTGAGTTTCCAATGCATGTTGCTTGCTTTAAATGAATGCCTTGCGCGGATGTGTTTCGTACTTGTTTAGTTGGAAGTTGAATCTAATTAGCTAGGAATTGATTTGGATGGCTGGAAATTCGTTTGATTGGGTGGAATTTAAATGAATTTCAAGTATTCATTTTTTGTCAAGATTTCTGTCCGAAATTAGTCTGCAAATTCGAACATGTTGGGAGCTGAATTGGCCTTAGAACAAAACATGAAAGTTGTATAGAATTGAATGAATATTATATCTGTAAAATTTCAAGTCAATCGGAGCAGGGGTAGCCTGTGAAATGACTATTTTACCCTGCTGCCCTGTTTCTGTCAAAAATGATAATCAGCCTCTGTAGTTGGTTAGTTTGACCGGGAATATTACTGAATTGGTTGTTGATGTCTCCTTAAGAATTGTAGCCTAGTATCTTAGCTTTCAAATGGCTTTGGAATCTCCTGAATCGGAGTTGTGTGTGCTGAGATATGATTGAATGAATCAGGACTGCTAGCTGAATTTCACGGTGAGTTTCGAACTGGAAAATCTGGGGGCTGTTTGGAAACATTTGACCTAGTTAGGGTGAGAACTGGGTTAAGCTGTCTTCATGAGAATTGTAGATCTATGTTTTAACTTCGAAACGTATAAGGCTCACCCCAATCCGATAAACGTAACTCTAGTTGTGACCAAAATGTTATAAGATGTCGGATCTGCCATTTAGTCTTTTGCCTTCAAAACTTGAGTTCCGATTGTATTATTATACTTGTATTGTACTTGGATGATTTTGGAGCCTAATGGAGGGGCTATGTTAGTAACATTACTTGTGTGCAATTGTGGGGCTGAATTGAGAAAATAAGGAAGTCATAAATGTTGGAAACTAGGTAAACACAAAGGGCGTGCTGCCCAAATTTGCACTCGAGGGTTAAGCAGAGGTACGCGCGACTTGAGTAAGGATTTGAGAACGAATATCACTTGAATCGTCTCGGATATTCACATCTTCTTTTATAGAGGTAAGTTGGAATTCGGTCGAAATTTGTACCCTTGGAAAAAAAATAAAATTTATGACTAATAGAAATACGTTTTACTCGTTTCTTCGATTCAAATGGTATTTCCAAATATACTTGCTTCAAAGTTTCACATTTTGAAGAGCGAGCAAGAGTTTTACGAATATTCTCTAAATGAGTTTCAATTACTTGATTCTCGTTAAATGAAACGTTTAAGTTTTGAATCTTAGTTAATTTTCAAAGCTCTTAAGCAATGTTTCTCGCAGATTTGGACTCCAAACACGGAGTAATACCTAAACGTGAACCGTAAAGGCACTGCATCTATTGGTGAGTGCTTCCAAATACCTAATTGCATTTAATACTTGTATTTAATACTTGAATGAGATGCTTACATTTATATGAATGGATTGAGAGGGCAAGCGTGTACCTTTATCGCACTTGCCCTAATATGACTTAGTTCTCGATCTTTGAGTTCCATTTAATGATATACGTGCATATGAATTGTGATTTATCTGAATTCCAGAAACCCTGTGGCTAGTAATCGAGTCGAGCCGGCAAGGGTTTGGTCGAATTAGATAACGAACCCTGGGATAGTTAGTGTTGTCGAGTGGAGTGTTACCTCCTCGACTAATCGGATACTCGAGTATTACCACCAGTGTTTATCTTGGAGTTCGGTCCCGGTAAGGGGTTTGGATGGTGACGGAGAGTAGTTTAAGTGGTGCTCTACTGGATTGGTTACTTACTTGAAAGTTGACGGCAGTGTCAACTATTGTTGATCAAACTCTGGTGATGCAATGGGAATTTGGCTCCTGAGAGCCATTCGTATCCTTATACTTTGAATGATTAGTACTTATCGCGTTATTGTTTCGTTTTAAAAGCAAAAGACTTTTACACTCGTTCATTTTGAGATTTGCTACCTAAAGTGTTAATGCTGCTTTTATACACTTGTTATGCTCGCTATTTTGCTACGTTGATACTTGCACTTTTAAATAATGGCTCAACTTGTTATTTGAAACCTCACTGGGTTTTTAGCTCATTCTCTGCCATTTGTTTTCCTTACAGGGGAATACGAGCGAGGCGTGAAACCGGTATAGACTAGCGTAGTTTGAGCTGTTTTTTGAATTTTGTACATTGTACTCGCACTAGTCGCTCGATTAGGGTTGAATGTATTGAGAATTTAAAATCTTTTGATGTATTTTGGGATTGTATGGGTGGTTGAGATAGAAATGAATGTAGTTGTATGTGCCAAATCTGGAAACTGTTATTTCGTTTATTATTGACGGTTGCATCCTATTTTGTTTGATGTAAGCGAGTGAGTCCTGACGAGAGTTGGGCAGGCGGTTCACTAAACCCTAGGGTACGCCCCAGGGGGAGGTGGGGCCGTCACATGCGCCCTACCACTGCACTGTGATCACTGAGCTCAAACCCTAGTGGGGAGTTACTCGAGTCGAGCCAGCCAAGGGGCCGGATCGACTAGTAACAACCATAGGGTCACTGTTTGTCGAGTGGAGTGTATCTCCTCGACCCTACGGTATACTCGAGTATTACCTTCTAAATCACTGTTGAGGTGTTCGGACCCGGTAAGGGAAATGTACGGTGGAAGGTACTGGGAGTAAAGTGGGGTCTACGGTCATGTTACTTTTTTTAAGCGTTGACGGAGGGTCAACGGGATGCGAACAAGATCTGAAATGGGAAACTGGCTCCTGAGAGTCACCCGTATCCTTTTATTTGAACTTGTTACGGCACTTTTATTCTATGTGCAATGGTTGTGTATACTGAGCCTTAGTTTACTTGTGAATTTGGGGCTGCATGATTGTTAGTACCTCATTGGGCGAAAGTTCACCCCCGTTACCTTTGTTTTCCTTACAGGCAAATTTTTGGAAATACCTGATTTTGAGAAGCGAGTTGAGCTAGTGAAATAATTTTGTTTCTTTATTTAGCTCCTCGGCCAAGTAAACCCTAAATGTATCTTATTTGAATATCCCTTTTAGATTGTGAATTTTGGCAACATGTATATGTAAATGGTTGTTCATGTTAATCGATATTTTTATGTTGGGAATGAACGTTTAACCCTATTTAGGGATCTTTGCACTTGGTTTCGCTGTGTGGGACCGTTTAGTAGTCCTGGCGAGAGTGGGCAGGGCAGTCCGTTGATATCTAGGGTACGTTCTAGGGAGAGTGGGGCTGTCACACAAATGAGAGAAAAGATTCTTTATAATAGGCCTCTTTTTGAGCGTTGGGACGCGCCGAATGAAGAGAACCGTCTGATACTACTATCCAATGCAAAATTTTTCTGGACAAAGAGCTTTAGAACACTGTCGGACGTCCATTTATCTGATATCGGACGTCCGTAAAAGCTTGACCAGAGAAATTTTAGAAATTTCTTTTCAAAAACGTCCAACTTTGTTCTCAAAAATATAAGCTGATCCAGAGATAAGGCTTTTGTAAGAATATCAACAATTTGATCTTTTGAACAAAACATATTGTACACAAATTTCACCCTTTTGGACAAGATCACGAATGAAATGATGCTTTATGGTCTAAATGTTTGTCCTAGAATGTTGAATGGGATTTTGTTATCAAATTTATGGCACTGTGTTTACCACAATACATAGGCACATAGTCATACACTAATTCAAAATCATTCAAGATACTTTCATCAAAACAATGAGCACAACATGCACCGGCGGGCAATATATTCCGCTTCGGCTATAGACAAGGAGATAGCATTTTGTTTCTTATTAAACCATAATACCAACAATTACCAAGAAAATGACATGTGCTACTAGTACTTTTTCTATCTATCATACACCCACCAAAATTAGCATCCGAAAAATCATATAAGGCAAATTCTGACACTTTGGATACCAAAGACCATAATTTCAAGGTTTCCTTAAATATCCAAAGATTTTTTTAATGGCAATTAAGTGAGATTCTTTAGGGTAGAATTGGAACGAGCACATAAGTAAACGGCAAACATAATATCGGGTTTACTTGTAGTTAAATAAAGTAAACTACCATCATACCTCTATACTTTTTCTCATCAATCTTGAATACCTTCCTCATCTTTGTCAAGTTTGATAGATGTACACATAGGCATTCCAACTTGTTTTAAATCTTTCATTCCGAATCTTTTGAGAAGTTCCTTTGTATACTTACCTTGATTACATGAATGTACCTTCTTGAGTTTGAACCACTTCGAGCTCAAGAAAGAAATTTAACTCTCCCACCATAATCATCTCAAATTCATTTTGCATAATAGTGGAAAAATCCTTGCATAAACACTCATTAGTAGCACTAAAAATAATATCATCCAAATACATTTGCACAATTAGAAGATCATTGTAACTTTGTTTGGTGAAAAGAGTGGTATCCACAATACTCCTTTTAAAATCATTCTCAACCAAAAAAGCACTTAAACGTTCGTACCAATTTCTTGGAGCTTGCTTTAACCCATACAAAGCCTTTGAAAGTTTAAATTACGTGATTTGGATATGACTCATTTTCAAAACCGAGAGATTGGTCAATATAAACTCTCTGGATTCAATAAATCCATTTAAAAAAGCACTTTTAACACCATTTGAAATAATATTAACTTCTTGAAACATGCAAATGCTAAAAAACATCCTAATTGATTCTAGTCAAGTTACGGGAGTAAATGTTTCATCAAATCTATTTCTGCTTCCTTGAGCATATCCTTTGACCACAAGTCTAACTTTATTCTCACAACTTCACCTTTATCATTCATTTTATTTCTAAAGGATCCATTTTGTGCCAATAATAGGATGATTTTGAGACCTTTCACATTAGTGTCCAAATCTTGTTTTTTTTCGAATCGATTTAGTTCCTCTACATGGCTAACAATCTAGTTTTCATCTTTCAAAATCATCAACAACATTTTTAGGTTCAAAATGCGAGACTAAGGCAAAATATCCATTAATTGGTTTTAGATGAGGAACGAACTCTTACCTTCTCGGATGGACACCAATAATAAGTTCTTTGGATAATTTTGAACAAACTTTCAAACTTTTGAACGATCCCTAGGTGTACCAACATCCTTGTCATTTATTCTAATGCTTGATTCTCTTCGAAGATTATCTTCCGTTGAATTTTCTTCTAATGAAGTATTCTTGATCATGGAATCGTGAGTTTCTTGAATCATTCTTGAACACCTTATATCTCATCTTCACAACAACTCTTGGAAATATCATTATTAAATTCATCAAATGTAACATGTATGGTTTCTTCTATGACAAGAGTTCTTCTTTATAGACCCTATATCTCTTTTGTTATCACAATAATCTAAGAAAATATCTTCATCGGATTTCTTATCAAATTTTTCAAAATGTTCCTTCATGTTTAAAAATAAAACATTTGCAACCAAAAATTTTTGAAATATCCAATAATTGACTTTTTATCAAAAATTTAACTCATAAGAGGTTTTGCTAAAAAAATGGTCTCAAAAAGCACTCTATTCATTGCATAGTAAGCCATTTTTAACGGGTTTCGATCCAAAAATATTTGATAAATTGCATTCACTTAACATGGTTCTGCAGTTTCTTGAAGAGTTCTATTCTTTCTTTCAACAACACCATTTTGTTGAGGGGTTCTTGCAATTGAAAATTCATGTGTAATTCCATTATGATCACAAATTCTGGAAAGTTACAAAATTTAAATTTTGAACCATTGTCACTTCTAATCTTTTAACAATATTCAAGCCAAGCAGATTTTGAACTTTTGCAAATAGGGAAACAAAATTTTTGAAAGTGTCATCTTTGTGAGTAAGAAAAACCACTCAAATATATCTAGAATAATCATCAATAATGACTAGACAATATCTCTTACCACCCAAATTAGCAATTTGTGTAGGATCGAACAAATCAAGATGTAAAATATCCAATGGTCTTGAAGTAGAAACACACTTTTTGGGTTTGAAAGAGATTTTGATTTGTTTTCAAATTGACATGCATTACAAATTTATCTTTTCAAACTAATTTTTGGAAAACCTCTAATAAGATCCTTTTTTGAAAATTTCTTTTAACAAATCCATATTGAAATGACAAAGTCTTGTATGTCACAACTAAGGATCTTTATTTGAAATTGTTGAGACATTGAAAGTTAGAGGGAATAAATATTTTCAAAAATAACTACATAGATGTTATTGAATTTTTTTTCTTTGAAAATGATATTGAATTTGAATCAAGAACTAGACATTCATACTTTTTGAACAAAACAAACAAATTTCTATTGCATAATTGACTAACATTTAGCAAGTTATAATTCAAGTATCAACTAAAAAAATATTATGAACAAAAGTCTGATCATTCTCACCAACATCTTCTACTTCAAATTGTTTTAATGTGTTATCATTCTCTAAATGTCACTTTTTCACTTGATTTTGGCTTGACCTTAATAATTATGATGGATCACCGGTCATGTGTCTTGAACATCCACTATCTATGAATCATTTTGATTCTTTAATGATGTTCACCAAATTCACCTACACAAAAGTTCATGAAAATAATATTTGGTACCCTTTTTAATTTTTGAATCTCGAGAGTTAGCATAATGTCTAACTATCCATATGCATTTTATGCCTCTTCTCATATTCTTCCCTCACATAGCTATTATTCTTCATGTGACCTTTTGATAACAAAAACTACACATAGGCAAAGAGTTATTTGTATGAATGGGTTTAACAAATCTTACTTGTCTTCTCTTGTAAATAGTAAACTCATTTGCATTAGAATTTAACTTTTTCTCATCCAGTGCCAAGATAAGGATTTGATCTATTCCCCTTGAAAACAGTTTTTGTTTCTTGTGTTGGAGTAACACGTTTAGATTGTTCATTCTTCTTTTCAAATCACTTTGTTCCTTTTGAACATTTCACAAAGATTTGTTTTTCTATCAAGTTCAATGTGTAGATCAGTCTCACGCTTTTTAAAGTAGTCATTTTCAGTTTTCAACTTTTTGTTTTGTTGAAAGAGATTTGCATTATCCTGAAGAGAAAACTAATTTTTTGTTTTCAATTCCTTGTTTCTAACATAAGATTCTTTTAAACTATCATGCAGTCTCTCAATGAAGGATTCAAGATCATTATCAGTTTCATCATCACTAACAAGTTGCAAGTTGCAAGTTGTTATCTCATCATCACAATGGCCGTGAAAGTCATTTGAGCAGATTCTTCTTTCTCTTCAATGTCACCATCTGAGTTGCATTCATTCCATGTGATTTGAAAGTTGTTGGAATTTTTGATTTTCGTTCAGCTTTTCCTTTCTTTCTTCTTCTTCATTGGGCACTCACTCATGTAGTGTCCAAATTGGCCGCATTCATAGTATTTGTCAACTTATTTTTTATTGACCTCTTGCTTTCCTTTGTTTCTTACAAAATTGAATGATTTGGAATTTGAATTGTTAGGTCCTCCTTTTCTGAATCTCCTTTTATTGAGAATTCTTTTGAAACTTTTTGTGATGAGAGTTAGATCATTATCATCCATATCTTCTTTATCCAAGGAAACCGAGTCATCATCATCTTGAGATGCTTTCAAAGCAATGCTCTTTTTTGCTCTTACATCTTCTTCTTTCCTGTACTTTGATCTTAAGGTTCAATTCATAAGATGTTAGAGAATTTATATGAGATTCAATAGGCATTGAATACAGATATCTTGCCTCTTCAATAGCAGTCATTTTACTTTTCCAATCTTTAGACAAAACATTCAAGATTTTTCTGTTTTTCTCTCCTAAGGTGTATTCCTTTTCTAAAACTTCTAAATCCTTAAAAGATCATTAAATCTACAATACATTTGATCAATATTTTCATGAAATTCCATTTAAACGACTCATATTTGGTAACTAAGATAGATTTGTTTTGTTTTCTAACATCTCACTACCTCATGAATTTCTCTCAGTTTGTCCCAAATCTCTTTAGTAGACTTACAATATTTGACTATAATGGATTCATTTGAGTCTAACGTACTATACAACACATTTCATAACCTTTGCATTTAAGGTAAGATGAGCTCTATCCTTAGCAGTCAGTTCATTTCTTGTTTTTGGTCTAGGTTTATGAAACTCATCATCTATAAACAGAGACATCATATGGATCTTCACTAACAATAAACCATAATTTAATATCAATTGATTGAAAGAAGATAATCATTCTTTCCTTCCAATTCATATAATTTGATCCATTAAACATTGGAGGTCAAGTTACAGATTATCCTTCAAAAAATATGACATTGTTGGTTGTCATTGTTACTCCTAAGCCGCTTGAACTTAAACTATAGAAGACCAAATTCTGATACCAATTGTTAGCGCTAAAGACAACCTAAGAGGGGGGTGAATTAGGTTATTTAAAAAATTAATCAAGTCAAAGGACACTTTTTGTTCAATATAAAATTTACCCTCTTTTCTAAATGATCACTCAATGAATCAATTAATAAGAGAGCAATATCACTAGGGAGTAGAAGAGATAAGCAATTAAGATTCACAAGATGATAAATAAAAAACTAGAAGAATTGGCAAACCAATTTGACTACCAAGCTTCTCTTGAGTTTGAAGATCACTTTATAGAACAAGTTTTTTCAAGTTGATAAAATACAATCAATCTTTGTGTATAAAGGAAGGCTCACTTCATCCTTGCCCCAAACTATATTTGGTCAATTTAGTAAGTTTTACAATCACTCAAAATAAACCTCATAAAGTTACATTATTGAAATATTTTTCTCACACAATAAAAACTTACACGAATCTTACACCACAAAGAGTTCAAATGTTCCTTCGAGAGTATTTTTCCACTAAAACAACTCTTAATCTTTTGTATTCTCAGTGTATAAAGTTGCCTTTTTGATTCTAATCAAGTGCCTTTTATATGAGGCCAAAAAGGTGCTGCTCGTTATGACTTCCGACGGATAGAAAGTAGTTGAAAAGTCAACTAGCCGTTGGGAGTGTCGAACGTCCAATACAACTGATGCTTTCATCTGTCAACAGACAGAGAGTTTGAGAAATCATCTTAATTCTTTCGAACGTCCGGTGGTGGAGTTCTTCGTACGTCTGAAAGCAAGCAGAGAGTTTGAAATATTATTTTAATTCTTTTGGACGTCCGGTGAGAATGTTCTACGTCCGATATGATCTGCACAGATTATATCATGTCCGGTATATTTTTGTGAGCGTCCGACAGCATTCGTCTTCCTTTATCTTCTCAATAGCATCAAGATGCTTCAAGGATAAAAGGATTTCTCACAGGAAAGATATTAGTATTATCCAATTATTTTATAAACATCAAAAGACAGGAATCAAGATCAACACTTTCAAAAGGAAGGGAATGAAGAGAATATGAAGATCTGGATCCCCTTCAATTCGATAGAAATTTATTTTAGAAGTCTTCAGATTCTAATGATGGTTGATGATGCAATCGAGTTCAAGAATCATTGAAGATCCGAACTTGTGTCATGCTTATTTCTTGTTATTTATTTAATTAAATTTTCAGCAATAATTGTTAGTTAAGTAGAATTTGTCTTGAGTTATTTTTGAGTCCTTAATGAGGGGAATAAAGGCTAAGGTCATGTTGATCATAGTTAAGCGAATTTGAATTAGTTAATTTGCTATTCTAGTTGAGTTAGAGTTAGGAAAGTAGTTAATTGCTTCCAAATTTGTTTAGAAAGTTTGTGTCAAATTTAGAAACCAAGTCAAATAAGGAAACCTGTATTGTTTCTAATTTAGATTAGGTTTCAGAGTCTTGTAAGGCCATAAATAACCAACTTTATGTAACTATCCTAGAATAGGATGTTGAAAATGAATTAATAAAAAGGGAGTTGTCTCCTTTTATGGAGTTCTTTGATGGAACTTGATTTTCTTTTTGAACTGTATCAAATATTTAGTTTGGATACTTGTGGTATTCAAGGCAAGATGCCAAAAATCAATCCACTAGGTTTTTAGAGACGGGCTCTCTTTAGATCTAGTAAGGTAGTTATTGTTCCATAACCTGATCAAGATAGATCCTTCCGCTATCTGATCAACTTGGTTCTTCTCGAGCGGTCCTTGAAGAATTGAGTTCGTATCATCTGGTATCAAAGTTTCGCCACTTGATTCAGGTTAATAACCTTTCTCTTTTCTTTTTTTTTCTATTTGTTTTTCTACCAAAACCCTAGCCGCCTTTTGATTTAAAAAACTAAAAAAAAACCTTTTTATTCTTATTTTCCTGATTTTATCACTTGAATCTAACCTACCCCTTGATTGATCGAGGTTGAAATTTCTTTGTTTGCTAAGTTTTTGGAAAGAAGTTTTAACTCCTATTAAATTTCTTCCAAGTGAAGTCGTAACCTTATGTTGAGTCATTTAAAAAACAAAAAAGAAAAAGAAAGACTATTCATCGGTACTGTTCACAGCACTGTAGCAGTTACTGTTCATCCGTCACTATTGTAGCAGTACTATTCACCATACTGTGTGACGTCCCCACTTCTCCTTAGGGCGAATACAAGGGTATCCGCGGAATGCCTACCTAACTCTCGTCAGGATTTTGATACGAATCCCATTCAAACTTAAGGATAAATAACCAAAATAAAAATAGATACAAAGGAAGGACGCTTCCTTAACTAAACATTCAAATCTTGCATCACAAGTTACCAAAAGTATATCAACTTTCCCCGAAATACAACCACTATAAGTCGACTAATCGATAACATCCAAAATTCTACTCAAAAGGTAATCAAATCGGGTTTCCCAAAAATCTTTCCATCCCGAACTCCTGTTAAGGAAAGCAAACTAATGGGGTGAGCTGACGTTCAGTGAGACCAAGAAAAGCATACAAACACATAATAGAGCAAGTATAAGAGAGCATGAAAGAGAAACGAAACAATAGTAAAGCTAGTAGTTTCAAGTAATTAACAGTTCAAGTAGAAAAAGTAAATAGAAACAATTAAGGATATTGGAGCTTTCAGGAGCTAGATTCCACTTGTTTTGCCGAGACTCGATTCAATACCTCCACGTGATGACACTCCGTCAACCGGGTAGGTATCAAGTCCGTAGAACTCCGCTTAACATCAAGTTTCAATCTATCGTTACACCCCTTACCGAGCCCGAACGTCGATTAGAAAAGGCAATACTACTCGAGTATGCCAAGCAAGATCTCTCAATTAGATCAAACTTTATGGTTTTCTCATGGTTCATCAAACTTCTCGACCAATCTCATGCCGACTCGAGTCACAAAGTTAGCCAATGAGTTTGGGCGTCCCCCACGATTATAAGTATAAGTCGATGAGATTCACTCCAATCGACATCGATTCAAACACAAGTATAACTTACAAGTGCAACAATTCACTTAATGCACTTATCAATTCACTTAACATGATTCAATTACAAATTCACTTAAAAGAGAACGAGTGCTATAAAGTACACGCTCGTCTCGATAATTTCCAAAATACTCAATTAACAAAGAACAATTCAAGTATTTAGCAACAATTCATGCACTTGACACTCACCTATTCAGAACAAGTGAGTAAATAAAGTCTTTAGTTATCTGCTCCAAGATTCCCTTCAAAATTCTCTTGAGCGCCTGAAGAAATAGTGATCAACCATCACTCACAACCACTTAACATTGAAGGAAAAAAGTACACTCGTTTAAAATTTAAGACAATATTTTAGAAGAGTTATAATCTCTCGAAAATCGAGATTCAAAAGTGAGGATCTAAAGTCACAAGAGAAAACTTATATCATCCATGAAATCAAGTTTAAAACAGTCTATCAATATCGAAAAGAAGTGAAAAGTTCTCAAAAGTTCATTTCCTAAAGAATCAGAAATTTTCAGCTTTGCGCGACCATACTTGGAAAATCAGATCTTGAGTTTCATAAATCTAAAAATAGGAAACTTTATACCGTTGGAAATTAGATTCGGAGTACTAAAAGTTCTCAGAAGATACTTTTCCAAGATTTCAACTAGAAGGCATTCATATTTCAGCTCAAAGTTGCAGTTCCAAGAAGACAGGACAGAACCAGTCTTGGTTTTTCAGCAATGTTTGGAAATTCGGTAAAATTCACAGAAAGTGAATCAGCCTCTGAAATTTATAACACAATAAGAGTTTCAAACCAAATTTCAAACACAACAAGTGGAACTAAATTTGGAATTTTGAGCAACAAGATATAATAGTTTGAAGTAGGTTGATTTTCGCAACCTAATCAGTGGATTTCCAGTTTTGAAGAGCAATCTTTGAGGCATTATTTGGATATCGAAATGATATTAAAATTATGCCAAATTTGGTACAATTAAACCTCCATATACGGACTAGTTCTCTATCAAAATTTAGGCAAAAACTCAAACGGGAAGGCAGTTAACGAAATGACCAAATTTTGTGAAATTCTTCAAAGCTAATTTGCCAACCCTATCTTTCTTTCTTTTTCAAAAGTTTTGTCCAACGAAATCAGCCCCAATTCTCTTCATTTTTGAAACCAAGGTTCCAAAACATTTAATGAGTAATTTATGGATAAATGGCACTAAAATTTTTGAAATAAAACACCCCAAAATAGAATTGACCATTCGGTCAGCATGGAAGGGAAAATTTTCCAGTTATCAGCTTTGACATAGTTTGGAAATCAGACCAAATCTGACTCTACACAAGTCCAAATTAAGAATGGTTTATGGCGTTAGAAACTAGGTTCAAAATGATACAATTCATCAGAAGACATTGTTTTACAAATTTTTTCACAAGTGGGACAAAATCGAGCCACAAGATGCAGCTTCCCAGTTTCTCTCGGACAGATAGGCAAAACAGGATAGTCCACTTTGCCGATCCGATACGGTTGACTCAAAATGAACTAGTAGGGGATTCTTGTACCATTTAAAAGCTCTAAATGTCTAGTTTTGAATGCCATAAACGGCACTCAATTTCAACTTTTGTACAAAGAGTTATATTCAGACAAAGAACTACTGGTTGGCTACCCTACTAGCAAATTCCCAGATTTCGAACTTTTCCAAAACTCAAGTTTTGCACAACCATTTCAACAATCAAATAAGCAACAAAATTTCGAATTTAAAGCAGAACAACAAGAGCAGAATTTTGGCCAGCTCACTTTCACGGCTTCCTTCAAATTTCTCTCCACTATCAAACCATAATCAAGCTATAAATCACATAAACAACAACAATCAAGCAATGTAGCCTCAAGTCAGCTACCTAAAGGCCTCCTCAAGACATCTAACTTAGGATTTAAAATGAGATAAATGTTTCCTCAAGTCCGCTAGCCTAAACGCAATTAGGGTTTCAAACCACGAAAACTAAGCTCTATTCTTTGATAAATTGAGAGATTAAAGAAGAGATGGAGGGGTACCTCTTCAAGCAATGAACCCTAGTTGTAAGTGAGTGTTTCTTCCAATTTTCCACCTACAAAACTCCACAATCCTTCACCTTTCTCCTTGCTAGAGTGAAACTCCAAGTGGTGTGTGATTGGTGTAGGATTTGTGAGTAAAATGGAAGTTAGAAGAATGGAGTTTCTTCCCCCTTTTCCCTTGCTTGAGTTCGGCCGAATGGAGAAGAGAGAGATGAGGGAGTTGAGTGATGAATCTTGTGAGGGGAGATTGAGTGAAAGGTAGCCATTAAGTTTGCCAAAAGTCAACTCTTAATAGTGTCCAAATAGGGTTTCGTACTACCACTTTCTCTCTTGTTTGGTACACTTATACACTAATCCTGTAAGGTAATTCCTCTAACACTGTAATTACTCACACTTATGAGTCTAGTATAAATTTCTCAAATCTCCAATTAAACGTACTGGCGCGACTTACGAGAAACTATCAACGCGATAAAAGTTTAATTTTCACTCACTCACATCTAATTTCTCAATTAAATTTTCTTAGTCTACTACTGTTCATTCTTAATTCTCCAATATTATTGCACTCTCGGATCGAATATTGCCTCAAAAAACGTGTATTCGCTATTCTTTACTAAACGAGTTGCAGAAAATTAATTTTGTTAACGGGACGTTTTAAAAATATAAGCTAGACATTGTTCAATGAAAATGGATTTAAAATGGTTGAAATAAATTATTCGGAGAAAACGGGTGAATAAATAATTAAATAAGCCAATAAAATAGAATTAAAGTAAGTAAAATTCGGGTCCTCACATACTGTAGCAGTACTATTCATCCGATTTTTTTTTGTTGCATACCTTGTGTTTTTTCTTGTTGTTCTTAAGTCTTGTAGTTGGTTTGGGTGTTTCTTGAAATTTTTGGATTGTATTGGTATGATTCTTGGAAATCTTGAATAAAAAATTTTAAAATCTCGTGATTCTTGGCATCCTAGTTCATCTTCTTGAAATTGGAATTGCGGCTGTTCTTGTGTCTTGATTTGAATTGAAAAAAAAAGGAGAGAGAAACATGATCCTGGGAAGAAAAAAAGAGAAGAAAGAGACAAGTTATTGGAGGGATCATAGTTTTGAATTTGGAAACAAGAACATAGTCTTGAATTTGGAAACCTAATTTGACTTGGATTGTTGACAAAATCTGGTCACATAAATCCTTGTCCAATTTGGTTTACCACTTGAATCACACTTAGAAAAACTCCTTAAAATAGAAATTTGTTTTTCAAAAGTGAATCGAAGAATCAATCAAACTAAACATCCAAATTCTAGCCAAATACAATTGGGTAAAGATATCAAAGCTGTTCTATGGCGAATAGATCATGTGTAATGGTTCGTGTTCATAATCAAGTTGATTTGGCTACATGCTTCTTGGATTGTATTTATCAAGACATTCCCCGAGTTACTCCTTTGTAAGCAAGCACTTGATTTGAGAACAAATCGTCTTTCAAGAGGAGAGGAATGATGAGAACATGAAGATCCGGATCCCCTTCAATTCCATAGAAATTTGTTTTACAAGTCTTCACATTCTAATGATGGTTGATGATGCAATCGAGTTCAAGAATCAATGAAGATTCGAAACTGTGTCGTTCTTATTTCTTCTTATTTATTTAAATAAGTTTTCAGCAATAATTGTTAGTTAATTAGAGTTAGTCTTGAGTTATTTTTGAGTCCTTAATAAGGGAAATAAAGGCTATGGTCATGTTGACTATAGTTAACCCAATTTGAGTTAGTTAATTTTGCTGTTCTAGTTGAATTAGAATTAGAAAAGTAGTTAATTGCTTCCAAATTTGTTTAGAAAATTGTGTCAAATTTAGAAGGCAAGTCAAATAAGGAAACTTGTATTGTTTCCAATTTAGATTAGATTTCAGAGTCTTGTATGGCTATAAATAGCCAACTTTATGTAACTATTCTAGAATAAGATGTTGAACATGAATTAATAAAAAGAGAGTTGTCTCCTTTTATGGAATTCCTTGATGGAACTTTAGTTTTTTCTTGAACTGTATCAAATATTTAGCTTGGATACTTGTGGTGTTCAAGGCAAGATGATCACATCATTTTGTTCTTTCAAGCCAAAAACCAATCCACGAGATTTCTAGAGACGGGCTCTCTTTAGATCTAGCAAGATAGTTATTATTCCATAACCTGATCAAGATAGATCCTTCCTGTGAGAACTCGAAAATTTTTTACATTTTTCAAGTATTATTTTATTTCTTTGCTTATATTTTATTACTGTTCTTGAAAATATTAAATGTTCTATACATTTTGTAAGTAAGTACAGTTTTTATATCATTTTCCTGGTATAAGTTAGTGTACGTTAAATTGAAGTGCATTATTGAATGTGAGACCCGCTAGTGCGATATAATTTTGGCGTTTTAGTGGTGAAATATTAAGTGTTATTATTTTACAAGGTGCTAGGAGGTGACTAGTGGTTAGCTAGTTAGATGAAACCTTGGGGAAGAAAAGATAAGGTTAGAACCTTCAAGAAGCTAAGTGTCACCACCTCATTGGAAATTGGACTTTTGACCAAGAAAGTTAACTTTACCAAAACCAAATTTTGACCCAAAATTCCTTTCATTTCCACTCTCTTGGCCGAATTTCTTGAGGAGCAAAACAAGGAAAACCTCTTCAATTTCCAGCTTCAATCCTTGTTCAAATCTTGAGTTTTAGCCAACCAAATTAGAAACTATTCCATACAAGTGATCACTAAGGAAGATTAAAGGCTTTGGTAGAGTTGATTTGGAGGAGGAAAATCTAAACTACCATTTTCTTTGAGGTTTCAAGGTAAGATTGTTAAGAACATCCTTCTTTGTTTCCAATAGATATAAATTAGTGGCTTGTGGTTGCCACTTTGGTAATTTTGAGTAATATTTCTTGGGTAAAAGTGGTGATATGTTGATTTTCAGTTTATAGTGAATTTTTCTGCCCATATTTGATGATTAATGGTTGGTCATGTTTTATTAGCTTTGATTTGAGAAACATCTAGTGTTTTGGGTGTTAGTTTCATTTGCCTAAAGAAATTTTAGCTTGGGTTGCATAATTTCTGTTTTAGGGTTTCCAATTTGGGCATGATTAGGGTTTCTAATTAGGGCTTTTTGGTGGTTGGTTATGAAGCTCCAATTGGTTGTATTTAAGGGTGTTTGATAGCTTATGATTTGTATGTGAAATTGTGGTTGAATGGTATGATTTGGTGGTTGGATTGTATCATGGAAAGTGGAAGAATTCAAGGGTTATGCTGTTCGTTTGTTGACTTGAAGTTTGAGTGAATGAAAATATGATTGTGTGATGCATTGGACTTACCTTGCTTAGATATTCTTAGTTCCACTTGAGTAGGGTTATATGAGCTATTTTACTTGCACTTATACATTTCCGTTTTAACCATGATGCCTAGTTACAAATGTTGAGTTTTGAACTTCAAATGTTTACTCATTTTCTTCCCAAAACAAAGAGGAGTTGTATAGGGTTTCTCGACCACAAAACCTATTTTTAACGCACAAGGTTTTAGAGTGAATTCAATGTAATTGTCTACCTTTTTCATGTGATTTTTACCCATGACACTTGTTATACATCATTTCTTTGCATATGTGTTAGTTTTGAGCCAAACAAAGAATTTTACGAAAATTTCATAAAAACTGTTTTCCATATCCGGCCGTGTATTCTGCCAAATCTTGGCCAGATTAACAGGGGAAGACGAAACAAAATTAGGGTTGCTCACTGCCTTGAATCCGGCCGGATTCTGACGTGGCACTGTTTCAGTGTTTTCCGATGAAATTTTCTAAACCCTTTTTGAGCTTAGTTTTGTGTTTGATTTGGGAAACTCTTAGTTACTCATTTCCTTTGGTCTAAATGTACTCTTTCACCTCCAAAATCATACTTATACCTTGTACTAGTAATTATTCGTGTGACGGCCCCACCTCCCCCTGGGGCGTACCCTAGGGTTTAGTGAACCGCCTGCCCAACTCTCGTCAGGACTCACTCGCTTACATCAAATAAAATAGGATGCAACCTCAATAATAAACGAAATAACAGTTCCCAGATTTGGCACATACAACTACATTCATTTCTATCTCAACCACCCATGCAATCCCAAATACATCAAAAGATTTAAGTTCTCAATACATTCAACCCTAATCGAGCGACTAGTGCGAGTACAATTACAAAATTCAAAAAACAACTAAACTACGCTAGTCTATACCGGTCTCACGCCTCGCTCGTATCCCCTGTAAGGAAAACAAATGGCGGAGAATGAGCTAAAAGCCTAGTGAGGTTTCAAATAACAAGTTGACCATTATTTAAAAGTGCAAGTATCACGTAGCAAAATAGCGAGCATAACAAGTGTATAAAAGCAGCATTAACACTTTAGATAGCAAATCTCAAAATGAACGAGTGTAAAATTCTTTGCTTTTAAAACGAAACAATAACGCGATAAGTACTAATCATTCCAAAGTATAAGGATACGAATGGCTCTCAGGAGCCAAATTCCCATTGCATCACCAGAGTTTGATCAAACAATAGTTGACACTCCGTCAACTTTCAAGTAAGTAACCAATCCAGTAGAGCACCACTTAAACTACTCTCCGTCCACCATCCAAACCCCTTACCAGGCCCGAACTCCAAGATAAACACTGGTGGTAATACTCGAGTATACCGATTAGTCGAGAAGGTAACACTCCACTCGACAACACTAACTACCCAGGGTTCGTTATCTAATCGACCAAACCCTTGCCGGCTCGACTCGATTAACTAGCCACAGGATTTTTGGAATTCCAGATAAATCACAATTCATATGCACGTATATCATTTAAATGGAACTCAAAGATTGAGAACAAGTCATATTAGGGCAAGTGCGATAAAGTACACGCTTGCCCT
Organism: Coffea humblotiana; assembly: GCA_023065735.1. NCBI lineage: Eukaryota > Viridiplantae > Streptophyta > Magnoliopsida > Gentianales > Rubiaceae > Coffea > Coffea humblotiana. The sequence goes on along the minus strand of JACYVW010000016.1, from coordinate 46,183 downwards.
CTCAATCCATTCATATAACATGTAAGCATCTCATTCAAGTATTAAATACAAGTATCAAATGCAATTAGGTATTTGGAAGCACTCACCAATAGATGCAGTGCCTTTACGGTTCACGTTTAGGTATTACTCCGTGTTTGGAGTCCAAATCTGCGAGAAACATTGCTTAAGAGCTTTGAAAATTAACTAAGATTCAAAACTTAAACGTTTCATTTAACGAGAATCAAGTAATTGAAACTCATTTAGAGAATATTCGTAAAACTCTTGCTCGCTCTTCAAAATGTGAAACTTTGAAGCAAGTATATTTGGAAATACCATTTGAATCGAAGAAACGAGTAAAACGTATTTCTATTAGTCATAAATTTTATTTTTTTTTCCAAGGGTACAAATTTCGACCGAATTCCAACTTATATACCTCTATAAAAGAAGATGTGAATATCCTAGACGATTCAAGTGATATTCGTTCTCAAATCCTTACTCAAATCGCGCGTACCTCTGCTTAACCCTCGAGTGCAAATTTGGGCAGCACGCCCTTTGTGTTTACCTAGTTTCCAACCATTTATGACTTCCTTATTTTCTCAATTCAGCCCCACAATCGCACACAAGTAATGTTACTAACATAGCCCCTCCATTAGGCTCCAAAATCATCCAAGTACAATACAAGTATAATAATACAATCGGAACTCAAGTTTTGAAGGCAAAAGACTAAATGGCAGATCCGACATCTTATAACATTTTGGTCACAACTAGAGTTACGTTTATCGGATTGGGGTGAGCCTTATACCGTTTCGAAGCTAAAACATAGATCTACAATTCTCATGAAGACAGCTTAACCCAGTTCTCACCCTAACTAGGTCAAATTTTTCCAAACAGCCCCCAGATTTTCCAGTTCGAAGCTCACCGTGAAATTCAGCTAGCAGTCCTGATTCATTCAATCATATCTCAGCACACACAACTCCGATTCAGGAGATTCCAAAGCCATTTGAAAGCTAAGATACAAGGCTACAATTCTTAAGGAGACATCAACAACCAATTCAGTAATATTCCCGGTCAAACTAACCAACTACAGAGGCTGATTATCATTTTTGACAGAAACAGGGCAGCAGGGTAAAATAGTCATTTCACAGGCTACCCCTGCTCCGATTGACTTGAAATTTTACAGATATAATATTCATTCAATTCTATACAACTTTCATGTTTTGTGCTAAGGCCAATTCAGCTCCCAACATGTTCGAATTTGCAGACTAATTTCGGACAGAAATCTTGACAAAAAATGAATACTTGAAATTCATTTAAATTCCACCCAATCAAACGAATTTCCAGCCATCCAAATCAATTCCTAGCTAATTAGATTCAACTTCCAACTAAACAAGTACGAAACACATCCGCGCAAGGCATTCATTTAAAGCAAGCAACATGCATTGGAAACTCACCGATAAAAGGGGGCCCGGTGTCCAAATTTTGATCAAAATCCAAATCAGCTCCACTCCCTAAGCAGATTAAAGGAAGAGCGGAAATAAGTTCTCTAGTTCATTTTTCCACAATTAAGTCAAGAAGTGAAGTACTTCAGAAAACTTCTATGTTAATCAGTAATCTTTGAAAAATCATAAGTTGAGTTCTATAAGTCCAAAATTCACAAGGCTAGCACCGTTGGAAACCTCTTTTAAAGTTCTAAAACTTTGTAGAAGACACCTTATTAAGATTCTGAACAGGTTCTGCCCAGATTTTCAAGGAAACTCACAGTTCTAGATGAAACAGGACAAAATAGAAGCATTTTCCAGTACACTTTGGAAATTCATCAAAAATTGTAGACAATGATTCAGCATTGAAATTTACATGATTTATAGACCTGTGAATCTAGTTTTAAACACCACCAACAGCACTCAAATCTGACTCCCGAACAAGAAAATATCACTACCTAAACAGGGCAGGTTCAAAGCTCTTGAAAGCTAGAATTCCAGATTTGCGAGGGCAGTTTTACAGAATCATTTGGATGACGAATTCTTACTGAAAAATCTCCAAATTTGGTATGCTAACTCTACTATAGGTTCATGCCAAATTTCACCCAAAAACTCACGTGGGAAGATAGTTTTCAAAATGCACAAATTGTGCTCAACATTTCAAAACCAAAGCTGACAGATTTTGTTTCTTTTTTTTTTCCAAGGCTTTTTAGCTTACCCAAATCACCACCAAATGACTCCATTTCGAAACCAAGATAGTAATAACGTCCCTTGAGCTAAGGGCAATAGAAATGGTATAGGTTTTAGTCAAAACAGCCCCAAAAACAGAACAGACTCTCGGCCAGCTTCATCTTTCCAAAATTTCCAGATTTGCAAAGCAGTTTTTTTTTTTTAAGCCAGATTTGAAGGACGAAATCTTGCTAGAAAATTATCAAATTTTGTACACCCACTCTCCTATATATAGGCTATGTTCCTGCATTCATCCATAACTCCGACGGGAAGATCACTTTTCAATTTCACCAAGTATGCTCCATCATTTAGAATGCAAACTGTGATTTCTTTCAAAGTGTCTCTCATGGCTTTAAACACCCTCTAAACCACCTCCATTTGCTCTAATTTTTGGAACCAATAGTATTAACCTTTCTAGACCTAATGGTGGACAGAAATGATGGAGGTTTTTGTCAAATTTGAGCACCAAAACAGACCACAAATTCGGGTAGCAACATGCTCCAGAATTTCCAGATTTTTGCTCTAACTTGGCAACCATTTTTGCAACACTTCTAAGGGGAATTTTTGTGGGGAAACTAATAACTCAAAGCTCACATTTCCAGCTCTCCAATCAGACTTTATTTTCGAAAAGGGCAGCCAAGAAACCAACCCAAAACAGAGCACATTCGGCCTCTCTCTCTCTATCTCTCTCTCTCTACTTCAACTGAACCTAACTAAGGTTTTTCTCCAAATTTTGTGTCATCCATACACATATACATATATATCATCCAACAATAAGCAAGTTTAATCATCATGAAACATACATTTGTGGGAATCCAAGAGCGCACTCATCATCCAAATCCAACAAGTGCATATCAAGGAAACTAATAAACTTAGATCTTCAAGAATCAACACAAAAGCTCTAGTCTTTGGGGTTTAAAAGGTTACCTCTTGTTCTAGTTTGAACAATTAAGCCTAGGATGTCCAAGAATCACCACCAAGAGCTCTCCTTCCTCCACCAAGATTCGGTCAGCTCACACCCCAAAAGATCCCAAAGCTTCAAGTGAAAAGGTAAGAATTCTTCAAGTCTTCCAAGCCCAAGTTTACAAGTTGAGAGTGAGATGAGAGGGAGAGAGCTTTGGAGAGCAAAGATGGAGAGGGAAAATGATGAAGTTTCTTGGCTGAAATGGGGAGAGAGGAGTCGGTCACCACCACCACCAAGAGAAGAACTTCAAGGCTTCATTGAAGGTTGAGCCTTCCTTAGGCTTGTTTGGTTAAGTTTTGCAAAGGAATTTCTTGGAGAGGATGGATGAGATGAAGGTGGCCGGCTGTTCTTGAAGAGAAGAAGAAGAAAAACTTGGCTAGGGAGACAGATGTGGTTCGGTTGGAGTGAGGAGGAAAAGAGATGAAAGGTGTGATGGACGGTAGGAAAGTTAAGAGGACATAAAGCCCTATTTCTAGGAAGTTTGTCTTCTTTTAAAAAAAAAATTGACTTGAGAACTAATTTGGGGAAAAGAAATGGACTCTCTCTTGATTAAAAATTTTGGGGGATTTTCGGGTGATTAAAGGAAGAAAGGAAGAGTATTTGAAGTGGATTGGAGAAAATTAAATTAAGGAAGTAATGGCTAGATTAAAACCTAGTTTAGGGAAAACTTGTCCAACTAGGTGTAGGGTTTCAAAACCCTACTTGATTTCACTTTTAATGATTCACTTCTAGTCCTTTGATAACATTCCAAACCTACGAGTGATCATCCTTACTCACCCTCATTATCTCATTTTCGGCTCGAATGTCTGCCTCGAAAAATGTATTATCTCATTTTCTCACTAAGTGAGGTCAAAGAGGTGAATGAAAGGTAAATGTGAGTTATAAACTAAAATAAAATTTAAGTTAAGCAAAATAAAATAAATTATCTCTTAATTTTTGAAAAAATATAAGCTAAAACCACAATAAAATAAATAAATAGAAGGAAAAAGCATTAATAATGACAATTTTTAAGTAATAAATTTTGAGGCCCTTACAATTCGGATTTTCCTTGATTCATCAAACATTTTATTTGTTGGACCATAATATTTTCTCATGATTATTCTTAGGGTTGCTTGGTGACTAAGGGTGATATCCGAAAGGATACTTTGAACGTTTTTGCTTATATAGGTGAGTGTTCTATATGCGTTTTGTTTCTAATGACTATGTGAACTATTGTGACTATTTGGATTGTTGCTTTAATACGTGGTTGAGGTATGTTATGTTTCCAATATTTTCAAAAATAAATTTTTCTAGGCGAGTGTGTACTTTATCGCACTCGACCTAAATGAACGTGAAATTCTCAATGATTGAATGATTAAATGCTAATTGTGCATGAATGTAAGCCTTTTGGCTGAACTAGGCCCTTGCCCTCTATTACTGGTCGACTCGAGCCAGAAGCGGACTCAGTCGGGCGATTGGTGACCTTGGGTTGATGTTTGGTATACTCGAGTATGACCACGAATCACGGAGGAGCTGGCCAATGAACTGGCCAGGACGGGGAGATGAAGAACGAACGAATGACAACAATAATGAAGGAGTTTTCACTTACAAACAATGTTTTTAATGACTGGAGGAATAAGGAAATGGTTAGCGAATGAACGAACGAATGGCTCCATGTATCCTTTCAATGAATGTGTTACTATTGCTTTCATATCGTAAATGTTTTCTGGATTACTTGTTATTATGTGATTAATGTCCTTGTTTAATTACTTGGTTATGTATATAGAATCTCGCTGGGCTTTTAACTCATTCCACGCTATTTGTTTTCCTTTCAGGGGTTGCGAGCAAGGGCGAGAGACCTATATAGAATAGTCTAGTCCTTTTGAATTGTTTTGTTTTGGCTTTTGTTCTCGCTCTAGTGCTTGGTTGGGGCTGAATGTATTGAGAATTTTAAATTTTTGAGATATTTGGGACTGTACTTCTTGTTGAGTTTTGAGATTGGATTAATGTATGTATACGTTTCTAGTTTGGGAATCGTTTTCATTTTTCCTCGAGATTATATCTTATTTTGTTCGGAAAGAATGATCGACTCCTGGCGAGAGTTGGGCAGGCGGTCCGCCGAACCCTTTGGTTCGCCTTAGGGGAAGGTGGGGCTGTCACAGGTGGTATCAGAGCTGCTTCGCGTGGTCTCTGCGCGGAGTGAGCTTGGGCCAAGTGGTATTATGGTCCTGATTCCGTGAATAAGTATGAAGGACTAAGTGCTCTTTTGAGCATAAGTTATGAATCGTGCCTGTTATAAGTGTAAATTCTTTCTCATGGTAATTGAGGACAATAGAAATGTACGTCCGGTAGGAATCTCGATTGTAGATAATTTACTCTTGGGACTGGCCAACTCGAGTGGTGAATTATCTCGGATTCTTGTACCCGAGTACGCGGGAGTTGAGAGTAATACTAAGGACTTGCGATCTTTTGCGGGGAGCAGGAATGGGCTTATGTTTGGTGAGCGTAAGTGCAAAGGGTTAACGGATGTCTAGTTCGGATAGTAAGAGAAGTGAGAGATTGGACGGGGAATCTTTTAGCCGAGTGTGGGACGGCACGTCGTGTTTTTCTTCTTGTTTTGCCCCTGTATTGCTACTGTGTGTATTTGACTAGTGACATTTCAATATTTACATGAATAGTACTTGCTGTACTTGGTTTGTCTAACTTGATCTGTTTCCTTGCATATTTGGTGTGTTATATATTGCTATTTTGGTCAATTACTCTGTTTACATATTAAATCACCTTTTGAAAAAAAAAGAGAGACAGAAAAAGATATGGAGGGGAGACGTAGTTGCGGACGTGGAGCTAGTCGTGGCCGTGGGGTTAGGCAAGCTCAAGAACCAAGAAAAGAAAGAGAAACAGCAGTTGAACAAGATAGTAGACCGAGAGTTGAGACCGGAGACCAAGTAGCGACGGCGATACAACAAAATGACAAACATCCTAGCGCGACTAGTAGATCAATAAGGCCAAGCGCCAGTGAACCAACCCCAGAACCCCGAGATAGGAGAGGATAGGGCTCTGGAAGGGTTTCAAAAGTTTGTTCCTCCTAAATTCCTTGGAGGACCTGATCCAAATGTAGCTGAACAGTGGCTAGAGGCAATGATAAATATCTTTGTAGCCCTGAACTATACGGAGCAAAGACAGGTGAACTTTGCTGTATTTCAATTCGAAAGACCAGCCCGAGCGTGGTGGAACGTTATTAGGGCAAAGTGAAAAAAAGAATAGACTGTATGGACATGGGCGAACTTTATAAGGGAATTTAACGAGAAATACCTCCCACCTTTGGTCCAAGAAAGGAGAGAGGATGAATTTATTGGATTGCGTCAGGGAACCTAGAGTGTGGCCGTATATGAGACAAAATTCACCAAACTGTCTAAGTTCGCTTCTGAATTAGTGATTACCGAGCGGCGGAGGGTAAGACGGTTCATACAAGGCTTGAATTTGGAAATTCAAGAAGCTTTAGTGGTGGTTCAAGTTAACACTTTTACGGAAGCTTTTGAGAAAGCACAGAAAATAGATGATGCGAAAGCACAAATGAAAGCTTTTCAAACGCGAAAAAGAAGCACTTCTAGTAGCGTACCTGAGAAATCTAGAGAAGAGATAACGCCCCCCAAGGTGCAAAAAATGAACCATTTCTCTCATCCACCCTGGACATTAGGAGCACTACATGAATGGTCTACAAGAGGAAGTCAAATCGGGCACGAGAAGATTTCTCGAGAAAGCCAAACGGTAGTTCCTCGTTTGGCTTGTGGATATTGTGGGAAGGCAAACCACACTGAGAGTGATTGCTGGAGAAAAGGGCGGAAGTGTTTGATTTGTGGGAGAAGCGATCATCAACTTAGTAATTGTCCGAAGAAACAACCACGAGAGTCTAGTACTCAACAAGTGAGTGGAGCCAAACCGAAATCAACCAATGAAAGAGAAAACTGAACAAAAGCACCAGCACAAGTATATGCTGTAGATCAGCAACAAGCTCTGGGGTCACATGAGGAAACGGAAGGTAAAATTTCGAGGACGAAATTTCTTAAGGGGGAGAGAGTGTGAGAACCTGAAAATTTTTCACATTTTTCAAGTATTATTTTATTTCTTTGCCTATATTTTATTATTGTCCTTGAAAATATTAAATGTTCTATACATTTTGCAAGTAAGTACAGTTTTTAAATCATTTTCCTGGTATAAATTAGTGTACGTTAAATTGAAGTGTATTATTGAATGTGGGACCCGCTAGTGCGATATAATTTTGGCATTTTAGTGGTGAAATATTAAGTGTTATTATTTTACAAGGTCCTAGGAGGTGACTAGAGGTTAGCTAGTTAGATGAAACCTTGGGAAAGAAAAGATAAGCTTAGAACCTTCAAGAAACTAAGTGTCACCACCTCATTGGAAATTGGACTTTTGACCAAGAAGGTTAACTTTACCAAAACCAAATTTTGACCCAAAATTCCTTTCATTTCCACTCTCTTGGCTGAATTTCTTGAGGAGCAAAACAAGGAAAACCTCTTCAATTTCTAGTTTCAATCCTTGTTCAAATCTTGAGTTTTAGCCAACCAAATTAGAAACTGCTCCATACAAGTGATCACTAAGGAAAATTAAAGGCTTTGGTGGAGTTGATTTGGAAGAGGAAAGTCTAAGCTACCATTTTCTTTGAGGTTTCAAGGTAAGATTGTTAAGAACATCCTTCTTTGTTTCCAATAGATGTAGATTAGTGGCTTGTGGTTGCCATTTTGGTAATTTTGAGTAATATTTCTTGGGTAAAAGTGGTGATATGTTGATTTTCAGTTTATAGTGAATTTTTCTGCCCATATTTGATGATTAATGGTTGGCCATGTTTTATTAGTTTTGATTTGAGAAATATCTAGTGTTTTGGGTGTTAGTTTCATTTGCCTAAAGAAATTTCAGCTTGGGTTGCATAATTTCTGTTTTAGGGTTTCCAATTTGGGCATGATTAGGGTTTCTAATTAGGGCTTTTTGGTGGTTGGTTATGAAGCTCCAATTGGTTGTATTTAAGGATGTTTGATAACTTATGATTTGTATGTGAAATTGTGGTTGAATGGTATGATTTGGTGGTTGGATTGTATCATGGAAAGTGGAAGAATTCAAGGGTTATGCTGTCCGTTTGTTGTCTTGAAATTTGAGTGAATGAAAATATGATTGTGTGATGCATTGCACTTACCTTGCTTAGATATTCTTAGTTCCACTTGAGTAGGGTTATATGAGCTATTTTACTTGCACTTATACATTTCCGTTTTAACCATGATGCCTAGTTACAAATGTTGAGTTTTGAACTTCAAATGTTTACTCATTTTCTTCCCAAAACAAAGAGGAGTTGTATAGGGTTTCTCGACCACAAAACCTATTTTTAACGCGCAAGGTTTTAGAGTGAATTCAATGTAATTGTCTACCTTTTTCATGTGATTTTTACCCAAGACACTTGTTATGCATCATTTCTTTGCATATGTGTTAGTTTTGAGCCAAACAAAGAATTTTACGAAAATTTCATAAAAACTGTTTTCCATATCCGGCCGTGTATTCGGCCAAATCTTGGCCAGATTGACAGGGGAAGACGAAACAAAATTAGGGTTGCTCACTGCCTTGAATTCGGTCGGATTCTGACGTGGCACTGTTTCAGTGTTTTCCGATGAAATTTTCTAAACCCTTTTTGAGCTTAGTTTGGTGTTTGATTTGGGAAACTCTTAGTTACTCATTTCCTTTGGTCTAAATGTACTCTTTCACCTCCAAAATCATACTTATACCTTGTACTAGTAATTACTCGGATTTTCCTTGATTCATCAAACATTTTATTTGTTGGACCATAATATTTTCTCATGATTATTCTTAGAGTTGCTTGGTGACTAAGGGTGATATCCGAAAGGATACTTTGGACCTTTTTGCTTATATAGGTGAGTGTTCTATATGCGTTTTGTTTCTAATGACTATGTGAACTATTGTGACTATTTGGATTGTTGCTTTAATACGTGATTGAGGTATGTTATGTTTCCAATATTTTCAAAAATAAATTTTTCTAGGCGAGTGTGTACTTTATCGCACTCGACCTAAATGAACGTGAAATTCTCAATGATTGAATGATTAAATACTAATTGTGCATGAATATATGCCTTTTGGCTGAATTGGGCCCTTGCCCTCTGTTACTGGTCGACTCGAGCCAGAAGCGGATTCGGTCGGGCGATTGGTGACCTTAGGTTGATGTTTGGCATACTCGAGATGACCACGAATCATGGAGGAGATGGCCAATGAACTGGCCAGGACGGGGAGATGAAATGAACGAACGAATGACAACAATAATGAAGGAGTTTTCACTTACAAACAATGTTTTTAATGACTAGAGGAATAAGGAAATGGTTGGCGAATGAACGAACAAATGGCTCCATGTATCCTTTCAATGAATGTGTTACTATTGCTTTCATATCGTAAATGTTTTCTGGATTACTTGTTATTATGCGATTAATATCCTTGTTTAATTACTTGGTTATGTAAATAGAACCTCGCTGGGTTTTTAACTCATTCCACGCCATTTGTTTTCCTTTCAGGGGTTGCGAGCAAGGGCGAGAGACCTGTATAGAATAGTCTAGTCCTTTTGAATTGTTTTGTTTTGGCTTTTGTTCTCGCTCTTGTGCTTGGTTAGGGCTGAATGTATTGAGAATTTTAAGTTTTTGAGATATTTGGGACTGTACTTCTGGTTGAGTTTTGAGATTGGATGAATGTATGTATACGTTTCTAGTTTGGGAATCGTTTTCGTTTTTCCTTGAAATTATATCTTATTTTGTTCGGAAAGAATGATCGACTCCTGGCGAGAGTTGGGCAGGCGGTCCGCCGAACCCTTTGGTTCGCCTTAGGGGAAGGTGGGGCTGTCAAACTTCCGCTACCTGATCAACTTGGTTCTTCTCGAGCGGTCCTTGAAGAGTTGAGTTCGTATCATCTGGTACCAGATTTTTGCTGCTTGATTTTGGTTAATAACCTTTTTCTTTTCTTGTTTTTTCTATTTATTTTTCTACCAAAACCCTAGCCGCCTTTTGATTTAAAAAAACAAAAAAAACTTTTTTATTCTTATTTTCTTGATTTTATCACTTGAGTATAACCTATCCCCTTGATTGATCGAGGTTGAAATTTCTTGGTTTGATTAAATTTTTGGAAACAAGTTTTCCAAGGGTTTAACTCCGATTAAATTTCTTCCAAGTGAAGTCGTAACCTTGTGTTGAGTCGTTCAAAAAAAAAGACTGTTCATCGATACTGTTCACAACACAGTTGCAGTATTGTAGCAGTACTATTCATCGTATTGTAGCAATACTGTTCATCCGAATTTTTTTTTGCATATCTTGTGTTTTTCTTGTTGTTAGTTTGGATGGTTTTTGAAATTCTTGGATTGTATTGATATGATTCTTGGAAATCTTGAATAAAAAATTTTAAAATTTTGTGATTCTTGACACCCTAGTTCATCTTCTTGAACTTAAAATTGTGGTTGTTCTTGTTTCTTGATTTGAATTGAAAAAAAAGGAGAGAGAAACTTGATTCCAGGAAAAAAAAAGAGAAGAAAGAAACAAGTTATTGAAGGGATCATAGTCTTGAATTTGGAAACAAGAACATAGTCTTGAATTTGAAAACCTAATTTGATTTGAATTGTTGCCAAAATCTGGTCACATAAATTCTTGTCCAATTTGATTTACCACTTGAATTACACTTAGGAAAGCTTCTTAAAATAGCAATTTGCTTTCCAAAAGTGAATCCAAGAATCAATCAAACTAAACATCCAAATTCTAGCCAAGTACAAATGGGTAAAGATATCAAAACTGTTCTTTGACGAATGGAGCATGTTCAGTGGTTTGTGTTCATAATCAAGTTGATTTGGCTACATGCTTCTTGGATTGCATTTATCAAGACATTTCCCGAATTACTCCTTTGTAAGCAAGCACTCAATTTGAGAACAAATCGTCATTCAAGAGGAGGGGAATGATGAGAACATGAAGATCCGGATCCCCTTCAATTCCATAGAAATTTGTTTTACAAGTCTTCACATTCTAAACTTGACACAACTTCCTAAACAAATTTGGAAGCAATTAACTACTTTCCTAACTCTAACTCAACTAGAATAGCAAATTAACTAACTCAAATTGGCTTAACTATGGTCAACATGACTTTAGCCTTTATTCCCCTTATTAAGGACTCAAAAATAACTCATGGTCGGAAGTTGAGCAGAAAATTTCAGTTTTTGGAGCCTCTTCTTGAGCTAAAATCTTGTTAAAATGATGGCCTTAGATGCACCTTGATCGGAACAATTAAGTTGGCTTTAAACGAAAGGAAAAGAGAAAGGTTTCACAAGTAGGTTTGCTGGAATTTTTGTGTTTCAGGTTTTAAAAACCAGCTTTCGAAAAACTATTGTATCTTGGTGTAGAAAAAATCCAAATTGAGTTCTGTTTGTTGCATTTGAATATAGACTTGAAGTTCTTTCAGTGATATAAATTTTAGGGACTAGTTCGATTCCTATGAATTTTGATCAATTTTCAAAGTTCACTGAAATTCAAGACTGTTTTGCCATATTTTTAGTGTAGCAGTGATTTGGAACTAAACTTTGACTGATTTTTGATTTGAATCTGATAGAAGTGTTGATGCGATTGAGCACGAGACCCATGGTGCTCAGGTAGACCTTGTGAGGGTGCCCCAAGGCCCAGTGACACGAGCACGAGCTAAAAGATTCAAGAAATCGCTTCAAGTCTTGGTTCATGCCGTCCAAACCCAAGAGAAACCGCCCATCGAAGGAATTGAGTTGGAAGATCCTTGCAAGACTACTAAAGTGTTGCTTACAATTGAAGATGCAAGTGTTCAAGTTCCAAACGGCAATGTGGGCCGCTGAGCTGTACGGGGGTCTCGGGGGGCAGTGATGCCCCCAGTGGGCGTTCGGGGGCAATGCCCCCGAAGCTTACGGTGTATGTATTGTTGGGCTTTCGTTAGCCCAAGTAAAAGAAATGGGCTGGCCGAATTTTTCTTGATGTTTTCGAAGCTTTCCTAGGGTTTAGTCAAGGCTATAAATAGCCTCAAGAGATGTTTTTCATTCAGTTTAGCGATATTATTAATAAAATTTCAGAATTTCGTCTTCCATTAAGGCAAATTCCTTTACCTTGTGAAAGCTAAGTTGAACATCCTAGCGTGGTTCCTAGGTTGTTTATTGACTTATCAATCAAGCTCTCACACTTGATTGTGGCGTCCTCTACCGTTGAATCCATCCTTGAGTGGTCCAAGTTTGGGTTCAATTCCATCCATTGCTCAACGTGTCCTCTACGATCTAATCTTTGCTTCCGCGCTCGTATCATCTGGTATCAGAGCTATTGAGAGGTATCACGTATATCCCTTTTCTTTTCTTGTTTTGAGTCTGTTTTAGTATTCCATCCATTATCGCGTTTGTTGTGTAGTTGCTGTTCGTAATTTTTCTGTCTAGATTTGTCATCGTGCATTGTGTCTTGTTGCTGGGTATCCGTGTCTTGTCCAGAAAGAAAAACAACAAAAAAAGTTGTGGCGGCAAACTAGGGTTTCTTGCTCTCTTTGCCGCATCCCAAGTTGTTTTTTTTCTTGAGTCGCAATCTGCCCAGAAATTCTGTTCGTTGTGTGTTATTTGTTTTTGGTCAGATTATAGTATAATTTTTGTGGAATCTTGTGTCATTTGGGGTTGCAAAACAACCCAGCAAAAGTCACGAAAAAAAAAGTGTCACATACCTCATTGTTCTTGAGTCGTTGCTGGAAATTTTCCTTGGAAGGCTGCCGAACCTGTTTTGTTGTTGAACCTTGAACCTTTGTGTTGTTTCTTGCAAATCTTGGATACCAAAACATAATTTGGGAAGTTTTTGAGCTTCTTGATTAAAAATCTTGAAGTTCTTGGATCCACCAAATCTGATTTGGTGATTCTTGATTACACAATCAAGGGTTTCTTGATACTTGAAAGAACCTGCAACCTTGTTTTGCAAATCTTGGATCCGAATTCAAGGTGTTCTAGGGACTGGAATTACGTTGTGAAAGAATCTGATTGAGCAAAAAAAAAAAGAGAAAGAAAGAAACGAAAAAAAAAAAGAGGAAAGAAGGTAGCATTGGTTCTAGTCTCCTTCTTGGAAAACAAGTCCCATTCTTGATCCACTTCTAATCCTAAGGCTATTAGGACTGAAGTCAACCAAGAAAACCAAGAAAACAAATCCAAACCTTCCTAAAACACTTTGAACCTTCCACATCAGCCCCAAACAGCCCGCCAAATATCCCAATTCAGCCCAAACCCCAAGCCAACCGCCACCACCCTTGAAACCAACATAGCCCGCGATCTTGGATCGGTTGCGCCGCTCATTGTGACCCGATCTAAACCAATTTTAGGGGCTGACCTATACACCAAAACAGCACCCGAAATACCCCAAAACCTAACCAAAAGACCGAGGAGTAGCAGCTCAACAAATTCCAGAAATTTTGGGTTGTCGGGTAGAGTACTTCTAGGGTTTTCAAAATTTCAGTCTTGAAGTCATTTGTCTTGTTTTCTTTTTGAGTCATTAGTCCTAATATGAGTTTTAGGTCGCGTCTAGGTCTTCATTCACCTCCACTCATTGCTACTATCTTGTGTCACCTGTTGATTAGTCAAGAACGTACCTTGTAGTGACGCCTAGTTTGTTCAACCCGAGCAACTAGCAAGCGAAGGAATTGCTTGGTGAGATTATTAGAGAGTGATACACTTGAGTGAAACACGGGCGTGAGTGACCTATACATTGTATAAAAAAAAAGAAAAAAAGGGAAAGAGGAAGTTGTTTTTGTTTTCTTTTGCAGGTGTACCTAAGCATGTCTGGCGGAGTTGGTGACCAACCAATGGACATTAAATTACACTTGGAGGCCATGATGGTGGAGTTTAAACGAATGCTTAAGAACTCCCTTGAACCTTTGCATGATAGGATTGATCAGTTGGAGAACTCAAGACCTCCACCTAGCTCGAGTAAGGCAAAGAGTCGGCGTACTCCAATGATGAAGAGGATCTCTTTGAGGGATGGTATCAATCTAACCAACGGGCTCCAAGGCGAGGGGATGACATCATTAAGGGTGTCAAACTCAAGATTCCCTCCTTCCAAGGTAAGTCGGACCCCGAGGCATACTTGGAATGGGAACGGAAAATTGAGTTAGTCTATGAATGCCACACTTACACGGAGGAGCAAAAGGTAAAGCTAGCAGCTGTGGAGTTCACAGACTACGCCTCCATTTGGTGGGACCAACTTAGACTAAGCCAAAGGAGAAATCGCGAGAGGCCCGTGGAGACTTGGGAAGAAATGAGGAGTCTAATGAGAAAACGATTCGTCCCAAGCTACTATAGTCGCGACTTACACCGACGGTTACAATCTCTCACTCAAGGTTCCTTGTCAGTCGAGGACTATTACAAGGAAATGGAGATGGCGATCATGAAGGCGGATTTGCATGAGAATACTGAAGCCACTATGGCTCGATTTTTGCATGGTTTGAGACCCGAGATTGCCGAAGTAGTGGAACTTCAACACTACCTCGACATGAATGAAATGTTGGAGAAGGCGGTTACAGTTGAAAGGCGCCTCAAGAGGAGGGGAAGTACACGGTCTAGTACCATGTACCAAGTTGGAAATTGGCGTGCCCCTCAACCAAAAACGGAGGAGAAGCCCACCGCTCCTTCTCAACCTCCAAGGCCGAATGCTTATCCATCCAAAGCAACGGCCAAATCTGAATTTAAGGCTAACAGTGGAGCTTCCAAACCGCGAGGCCGCGACACTAAGTGCTTTAAGTGCCAAGACTTTGGTCATATCGCATCTCAATGCACCAACCAAAGGACTATGCTACTTTTGCCCAATGGGGAAGTTGTATCAGATGAGGAAGCGGAGTACAACGGGATGCCACCTCTAGAGGAGGAAGAAAATGATTCGAATGGAGAGATACCTACACATGAGGAGATTGGACGTTTAGTAGTTCGAAAGGTCCTCACGACCCGCACCAAGGAGGAGGAAATGGAGATACAACGTGACAACCTTTTCTATACGAGATGTCATATCAAGAATAAGGTCTGTAGTGTTGTTATTGATAGTGGGAGTTGTGCCAATGTAGCTAGTCTACTCATGGTAGAGAAGCTAGGGCTCCTAGTTATCAAACATCCTAGACCTTATCGCCTTCAATGGTTGAACAATGAAGGGGTGGTCCGTGTATTCCGGCAAGTGAAAGTGCCATTCCAAATTGGCAAGTATGAGGATGAGGTCACTTGCGACGTGGTGCCAATGCAAGCAAGCCATCTCGTTCTTAGGCGACCTTGGCAATTCGACCGAGATGTGGAGTTCAAAGGAAGAGCCAACAAATACGTCTTCACACATTGTAATCGAAAAGTGACTCTTGTACCCCTCACCCCGAAACAAATGTATGAGGATCAAATGAAACTCCAAAAAGAGTATGAGCTAGAACTTGAGAGGAAAAAGCAAGAAAAAAGTGAGGGAGAAAAGGAAGAGAGTAGGGTTGAACCCCTAGGGAAGAAAAGGGCATCAAATGGGTCGGCCATAAGAGAAGAAAGTAAGGGGAAGCTAAGCTTGCTAGCAAAGCCAAAGATGTAAAGCGAGTTTTGTCTTCCAACCAACTCTTACTTGTACTTGTGTGCAAAGAAGAGTTGGTCATTTCATCTATTCCTACTGACTCTTTACCTCCTTGTGTCTTGTCTCTCTTGCAGGAATTTGAGAACATCTTTCCTGAGGATGTGCCCGATGGACTACCACCCCTAAGGGGAATCGAGCACCAAATTGACCTCATTCCTGGAGCCCCATTGCCTAACAAGCCGGCCTATCGCATGGGCCCTGAGGAAACAAAAGAATTGCAAAGGCAAGTGGAGGAGTTGCTAAGGAAAGGCTGGGCTCGAGAAAGCCTCAGTCCATGTGCTGTACCAGTGATCCAAGTGCCAAAGAAAGATGGTGCTGGGAGGATGTGCACCTATTGTAGAGCAGTCAACGTTATCACTGTAAAGTATCGTCACCCTATCCCTAAGATAGATGATATGTTAGATGAACTGCATGGTGCCATCATTTTTACCAAAATTGATTTGAAAAGTGGTTACCACCAAATACGAATGAAAGAAGGTGATGAGTGGAAAATCGCTTTCAAAACTAAACATGGTCTATACGAGTGGTTAGTGATGCCTTTTAACTTAACTAACGCACCTAGTACCTTCATGCGTTTAATGAACTATGTCTTGTGTTAAGTGGTTAATTGTGCATATAATTGGTGAATATTCTCCCATTTATTTTGCTTAAATATGGCGTTAATCGATATGTTTCACTCATATTTGAATTTTGGTGTTGGTTTTAGGGATTGTTGGTGAGAATGAATTAAAAGGCGCATTAAAAGTCGACTTTCCTGAAAGCATCTTGTTAAGCGTGCCCACGCTTTGTCAAACGTGAAGTGGTGCCTCTATAGCTCTATGTCCAGAAGACTCCAGTCTGTTAAGCGTACCCACACCTTATTTGACAAGGCAGTCAAGAGTTTGATCTATCAATTGATCAAGAAGCCGTTTTCATTCCAGGGCTTGACACAATTAGCCACAGATTGGAGATCTTGAGGGACCATGACTCGATGTGATTATTTTGGGAAACCAATTGATAGGTCTTGGTTGGTTAGTTTAGTTTAAGTAGGAGTCTTAGAAACAAAAAAAGGGGGAGCTACCCTTATTAATAGAGAAAGGAAGAGCCGTGGGCGGCCATCTTGGATTCTTTTTCCTCTTTTTCTCTACAATAAACCCTAGTATTTTGTGGCCGCGAATCCACCAGGAGGAGCGGCTAATTCCTTTTCTAGTTGAAGGATAATTGAAGCTTTGGTTCGACAACACTGTGAGATCTAATTTGATTTGTTTGCTTCATTTATTCATGAGTATTTATATATTCTCTGTTCATTCATGATTATGATTATTTTCTACAGTTAAATACCTGATCAATATTTAATTGTCGAAATAGTCTATTGCCATCTAAAATATCAAATCCGTAATTGTTTTGATAGTTTTAGTATCTGTGGCGCGTGATATAATTTGATTGTAAAAGAGACTTTCGAATCTATGTCATGGGAATATATAATCTAACTTAAATGAACCGAGCGTGTGTGTTTGTTGGTTAGAATTGGTAGCTTCTCTAATTATTAATGCTGTCAATAGGTTAAATCCTAAGAGCTTGTTTAGGGTTGCTTAATTGGCAAGAGAAATAGCCACAGAGCGTGTTGTGGTTATCGAAACAGTAAGGCGAGGCAGGTTGTCAGAGCGTGTTGACAACCATAACCAGTTTATTTATGAATAAGCGATTTCACCTTTGCATCGATGATCAGTTAAATGAACCAAAGTGGAAATTAGACCTTTGACTAGAGTATTGCCTTTTCTTGGTTTAGTTTTATTTAATTTTGTAATACCGTTTTTATTTTTTATTCAAGTGAGCTATTTAGTTAATTTCTCCTAATCTCCCATTTTTCACAAAGAAATAAATCACCCAATCCCTGTGGATACGACCCTACTCACTGCTATGCTCGAATTCATATTTTAGAGTAGGAACTTTTATTTTTGCTGGTTTGACAAGCCAACAAATTTTGGCGCCGTTGCCGGGGACTGGTGCCTTGTTGATTTATTTTCTTTGAATTATTTTTATTTTTCCCCTCACTTTGGAGTTAGTTTATGGCTAACTATACTCAACAATTTGGTGATAGACAGGATTTCATTCACAGGAGGGTTAATAATGTGGGTATCTCTTCTATTGATCATCGTTTACATTTTCTAACATTCCTTGTAGAAAAGTTGGTTGAAGGGCAAGTACAACAAAGAAAAACTTGTGGAATATGTTATACCTCGAATCATCCAAGTAACATGTGTCCCACATCACAAGATTGTTTGAATGCCCAAGTTTATGCTGTTGGAGGATTTCCAACTCCGCCTCAAATGAGGTATGATTCGTATTCCAACATGTACACTCAAGAATGGAGGGATAACCTTAGCTTCAGTTATGCAGCGAGGCCGCCAAATTTTCAACAGCAACAACCAACTTTTTACGTCAGGTATATCTCTTGAAGAAATTGTTGAATCACTAGCTTACTAATATACAACAATTTCAACAGGAGACAAGAATGAGTATTCGAAACCTGAAGAATCAATTGAGTCAACTAGCATCTGCAATGAGCCGAGTGGAGTCCTCAAATTTCAGAAGAATTGCACTCGCAGACCATTGACAGCTCTAAACAAAATATGAGTGCAACTACTCTGAGAAGTGATGAAGGACTGCAAGAGTTTGCAAAACGTAGGATTCAAGCATGCAGTCGAAGAGGAAGCTGAGAAAGAAGGACTGAGATCCCAATCTCAAACTTCTTCAACGAAAGAGTCTAATGAACAACCCTCAACTGTGGTGATACATCCTTTATTTTCCCTAATCAATTTACAAAGACCCAATGAAGAGGAGGAGGAGTGAGACATTCTGAAAATGTTTCACAAATTTGAGAAGCTGAATTGCAATGAGAAACATTTGTATGGAGGAAAATGCTTCAGCCATACTGCAACAGAAATTACCTCCTAATTGTGAGGATTTAAAACTTTTTGAAGTGGATGGCTTGAATAAGATAGGAGTTGCAATGATCAAACATCTTGAACCGAGAAAGAACGTAGCCCGTTTGCTTAAGAATTAATGGCACGAGGATGAACGAATGAAACGAGCTAAAAGATTTTACCCCCCTTGATCGAACATGGTATCGTCTAGCCAAAGACGTTAAAGAAAGGCGCTACTTGGGAGGCAACCCAAGAGTTTTCAATTTTTAGTCATTTTACATTTTTTTATTTATTTCATGATTTATGTGAAAGTTAAGTTTATTTCATTTCGTTTTGACAAAAGGCTTTTTGTTGCAGGCCGTGGACGCGCTCATGAAGTTTTTGCTTTGATTGGGTGAAAAATTCCTTAGGCAGAAGACTTTCTATTATAAAACGTTCCCACGTTTTGTGTCTAGTTTCAGATTTTAAATAAAACGTGCCCATGCTTTATGTCAAATGCAGATTGGTGCTTTTAAGGATTGATGGACAGAAGACTATTTCTTATACAGCGTGCCCACGCTTTACAACAAAACCTCCAACACTGCGATCCCAAGTTGAATCTCACTACGTGCTTCACCTGCATTGATTTTTAAGCAACTTATTCCCTCCCGAATGTTCAGTTCAATAATCAGGGAAGTCCTCTTTGCTTCTTTTTGCACTTAAGTTTTCATCCATTGAGGACAATGTCTGATTTAGGTGTGGGGGAGGGAATATTTCAAGCTGTAAAATTAGTCATAAAAATTTGTTTCAAATCTAGTTTTGGAGCTTCTATTGTGTTTACGAAAAGCAATCAAGATGCAAATATGAATAGTGTAATGTTATTAGCATGAGTATGTTATTTTCTTGTAATTGATTTGAATGATGGATGCTCAAGGTTTGACATAATTTTAACTAATTTGTGAGTTTTCGAGCCTAAGGAGCACTTACAATTAAATTTGCTCTATCTTCTTTTGTTGAATGATATTATACATGGTTCGATATTCTAGAACTTGCTTTGTTATACATGTTGAGACCATGCTTGAATTTGATGCATTAACATGATAAGGGCAATTAGGCTTAACCACTTTTGACTTTCTAAATGCCTTCCCTGATTATATTTACCCATAGTCAACCATGTTTGAGCCTCAATCCTTTTCTTTGTTTAATAGCCAAATTATTACCTTAAACCTTTTTCGTTTGGACTCTCTCATTTGAACCTTGTGTCAAAGGAATACATTATTATTCTTGCATGAAAATTTCAAATGTGTTCCAAAAGTACGTTTATGGTTGGCAAGTGCGGTATTTATGTTGTGCAAAAAAAAAAAGAAAAGAGAGAAATGAAAAAAAAATACAAAAAAAATATTGAAAAAAAAGAAAAATCGAAAAAAAAGAAGAAAAAGAAAAAACAATTTTGTGAAGTGCACTTGTGTTGTTTTGTGGTAGTTGGGATAATATGCCCAAATTACGTTTGCACTTGCCAAGTTTAGTGAAGTTATTGACACTTCTGGAAGCCAGCTATACATGTGAATGACAAAGGAGTTTGACTTCATGCAGAGTATTATTGGTATTTCCTTTGATATATTTACACCTAAAATATTCCCTTTTATCCAACCCTTAACCCAAGCCCCGTTACAACCCTTATAAAGACCCTTTAATTTTTGCATTGAATTCATTTTAAGTGGTGGAAATATGAATATATTAGCAAGTTTATGATAATGTCATTTCATGGAGTTGATTTGAGTGCTAAATGTCCTTAGACGTTTGAGTGTAGAGTGTATACACTATTATCCGCGTGAGGGCTGTTAAATCTTGTGCATCCTGATTTTGATAAAATTGTTGAGAAGACATGATGCTTGTGTTGGTATAACACTGTGTTATGAAACTATTTGACATCTTGACTGTGATTTTTGGGTAGTGGATGCTTGAGGGCAAGCATCGTTTAGGTGTGGGGGAATTTGTTAAGTGGTTAATTGTGCATATAATTGGTGAATATTCTCCCATTTATTTTGCTTAAATATGGCGTTAATCGATATGTTTCACTCATATTTGAATTTTGGTGTTGGTTTTAGGGATTGTTGGTGAGAATGAATTAAAAGGCGCATTAAAAGTCGACTTTCCTGAAAGCATATTGTTAAGCGTGCCCACGCTTGTCAAACGTAAAGTGGTGCCTCTAAAGTTCTATGTCCAGAAGACTCCAGTCTGTTAAGCGTGCCCACGCCTTATTTGACAAGGCAGTCAAGAGTTTGATCTATCAATTGATCAAGAAGCCGTTTGCATTCCAGGGCTTGACACAATTAGCCACAGATTGGAGACCTTGAGGGACCATGACTCGATGTGATTATTTTGGGAAACCAATTGATAGGTCTTGGTTGGTTAGTTTAGTTTAAGTAGGAGTCTTAGAAACAAAAAAAGGGGGAGCTACCCTTATTAATAGAGAAAGGAAGAGCCGTGGGCGGCCATCTTGGATTCTTTTTCCTCTTTTTCTCTACAATAAACCCTAGTATTTTGTGACCGCGAATCCACCAGGAGGAGCGGCTAATTCCTTTTCTAGTTGAAGGATAATTGAAGCTTTGGTTCGACAACACTGTGAGATCTAATTTGATTTGTTTGCTTCATTTATTCATGAGTATTTTATATATTCTCTGTTCATTCATGATTATGATTATTTTCTACAGTTAAATACCTGATCAATATTTAATTGTCGAAATAGTCTATTGCCATCTAAAATATCAAATCCGTAATTGTTTGATGGTTTTAGTATCTGTGGCGCGTGATATAATTTGATTGTAAAAGAGACTTTCGAATCTATGTCATGAGAATATATAATCTAACTTAAATGAACCGAGCGTGTGTGTTTGTTGGTTAGAATTGGTAGCTTCTCTAATTATTAATGCTGTCAATAGGTTAAATCCTAAGAGCTTGTTTAGGGTTGCTTAATTGGCAAGAGAAATAGCCACAAAGCGTGTTGTGGTTATCGAAACAGTAAGGCGAGGCAGGTTGTCAGAGCGTGTTGACAACCATAACCAGTTTATTTATGAATAAGCGATTTCATCTTTGTATCGATGATCAGTTAAATGAACCAAAGTGGAATTAGACCTTTGACTAGAGTATTGCCTTTTCTTGGTTTAGTTTTATTTAATTTTGTAATACCGTCTTTATTTTTTATTCAAGTGAGCTATTTAGTTAATTTCTCCTAATCTCCCATTTTTCACAAAGAAATAAATCACCCAATCCCTGTGGATACGACCCTACTCACTGCTATGCTCGAATTCATATTTTAGAGTAGGAACTTTTTTTTTTTGCTGGTTTGACAAGCCAACATCTTGAGACCTTTTCTGGGGAAATTTGTAGTTGTCTACTTTGACGATATTCTCATTTATTGTCGAAGTTTAGAGGAACACCTTGAGCACCTCAAAACTGTTTTCGACGTACTTCGAAAGGAAAGACTTTATGCCAACCTTAAGAAGTGCACATTTTGCACTGACCGTGTTGTGTTTCTAGGGTATGTTGTAAGTGCGCAGGGCGTTCATGTAGATGAAGAGAAGGTCAAGACCATCCAAGAGTGGCCAACACCTACCTCTGTAAGTGAAATGCGCAGCTTCCATGGCCTAGCAAGCTTCTATCGCCGCTTTGTGAAGGATTTTAGCACCATTGCTTGCACCTCTCACCGCGGTCATGAAGAAGAATGAGAAGTTCTTTTGGGGGGAAACTCAAGATAAGGCTTTGCAATTGCTCAAATGCAAACTCACACGTGCACCACTTCTTGCACTACCTAATTTTGATCTTACTTTTGAAGTGGAATGTGATGCATTAGGTGTAGGAGTGG
Organism: Coffea humblotiana; assembly: GCA_023065735.1. Taxonomy (NCBI): domain Eukaryota; kingdom Viridiplantae; phylum Streptophyta; class Magnoliopsida; order Gentianales; family Rubiaceae; genus Coffea; species Coffea humblotiana. Next base: position 23,636 of record JACYVW010000016.1, on the reverse strand, counting down.
GAGCCGTACTCATGCAAGGAGGGAAACCCATTGCCTATTTCAGTGAGAAGTTGAATGGCGCGTCCCTCAACTACTCGACCTATGACAAGGAGTTGCTTGCCCTTGTACGTGCTTTGGAGACCTGGCAACACTACCTACGTGCAAGGAAATTCGTCATCCACACCGATCATGAGTCCCTCAAGCACCTCAAAGGACAACAAAAGCTGAGCAAACGGCATGCCCGATGGGTAGCTTTCATCGAGTCTTTTCCATACGTCATCAAGTACAAGACAGGTAAGTCTAATGTAGTGGCTGACGCTTTATCTCGTAGACATATTTTGTTCACTGCTTTAGCTGCTAAACTCTTAGGCTTCGAGCTCATGAAGGAGTTGTACAAGGATAATTTGGACTTTTCAAATGCTTATGCGAATTGGGGAAAATCTGACTTTGAAAAATTCTTTGTGCATGATGGGTTCTTGTTTTATCTTACTAAGTTGTGCATTCCCCGAGGGTCCATACGTGACTTACTTGTTCATGAGTCACATAGTGGTGGACTAATGGGACACTTTGGTGTCACCAAAACATTAGCTGTGTTGCAGGACCACTTCCATTGGCCTCGTATGCGCAAGGATGTGGAGAGAATTGTTGAAAGATGTGGTGTGTGCCACAAAGCTAAGTCTCGGGTCAACTCAAACGGTTTGTATACTCCTTTACCCATACCTCACCAACCTTGGGTTGATATTTCCATGGATTTCGTTCTTGGTTTACCTCGTTCTAAGCGTGGCCATGACTCTATATTTGTTGTGGTAGATAGGTTCTTCAAAATGGATTACTTTATTGCATATCTTAAAACGGATGATGCTTTACACATTGCTGACTTATTCTTTAAAGAGGTTGTTCGTTTGCATGGCATACCTAGGACTATAGTGTCTGATAGAGATGTCAAGTTTTTGACCTATTTTTGGAAGTCCTTATAGGGTCGGTTGGGAACCAAACTACTGTTCTCTACCTCTAGTCATCCTCAAACGGATGGACAAACTGAGGTAGTTAATAGGACCTTATCCACACTCCTACGTGCAATCATAAAGAAAAATCTCAAGTCATGGGAGGAGTGTCTACCTCATGTTGAATTCGCATATAATAGGGCTGTGCATAGTGCTACAAAATTCTCACCTTTTGAAGTTGTGTATGGTTTTAACCCCCTAACTCCCTTAGACTTGTTGCCATTACCTTCTTCTGAGCATGTGAACTTAGATGGCAAGAAAAAAGCTGAGTTCGTGAGATCATTACATGACAAGGTTCGTGCCAACATCGAGAGGAGGACGGCCCAATATGTCCAACAAGCACAGGCGCAAGCTTGTTTTTGAACCTGGTGACTGGGTCTGGTTACACTTGCGCAAGGAGAGATTCCCAAAACAACAATAAAGCAAGCTGTCACCAAGAGGAGATGGGCCTTTTCAAGTCATTGAGCTCATCAACGACAATGCATACCGCTTAGATCTGCCTGGAGAGTATAATGTTAGTGCTACATTCAATGTTGCTGATCTAAATCCGTTTCTTGCAGGGGACGAGCACGATTTGAAGGAAAATCCTCTTCAAGAGGAGGGGAATGATGCGATTGAGCACGAGACCCATGGTGCTCAGGTAGACCTTGTGAGGGTGCCCCAAGACTCAGTGACACGAGCACGAGCTAAAAGATTCAAGGAATCGCTTCAAGTCTTGGTTCATGCCGTCCAAGCCCAAGAGAAACCGCCCATCGAAGAATTGAGTTGGAAGATCCTTGCAAAACTACTAAAGTGATGTTTTTGAAGCTTTTCTAGGGTTTAGTCAAGCTATAAATAGCCTCAAGAGATGTTTTTCATTCAGTTTTGCGATATTATTAATAAAATTCCAAAATTTCATCTTCCATTAAGGCAAATTCCTTTAACTTGTGAAAGCTAAGTTGAACATCCTAGCGTGGTTCCTAGATTGTTTATTGACTTATCAATCAAGCTCTCACACTTGATTGTGGCGTCCTCTACCGTTGAATCCGTCCTTGAGTGGTCCAAGTTTGGGTTCAATTCTATCCATTGCTCAACGTGTCCTTTACGATCTAATCTTTGCTTCCGCGCTCGTATCAAGTGTCTTCTAGAGAGTTTTAATTCATTGAGTCTATTTTCCAACGGTATAAGATTTGTGATTTTTGGACTTATGAAACTCAAGTTATTATTTTTCAAAGAAAGTTACAAAAACTGAAATTCTCCTTATAAAGTGACAAATGCTCAAAAGTGACTTGGAAACATTTCTGGGTTTCAAGCCTAACAGTTTTTATTATTTGCACTCCATTTCATACTTGGGGAATGGATTTCACCGAACACATGAGATTTTTCTTGACTTGGATCGAAAAACTTGATTGTTTGGAAGTTGGCCAAACTTCAAACGAAACAAGTTTGTTTCCTTTGGCACCAAAATAAGACTTTTCACCTCCTAGTCTTATGCTCTCGATTTTCGTGAAAATGAAATATAAATTGAGCGTTTTAGTTAGAGTAATTCTTGAGAAATTTTACTAGTTTCATATTTGAAACTTGAAACTTTTAACTCCAATATTTACTATGAAATAAGTGACGCTTGTGATGGATTTTGACTTTCATAAGTTTAGAAAACGTGAACGCTTACTTATATTCTAAAACTTGGACATAGGATTACGAGTTTTAAAATATGAAAATATTTTTTTTCTTCCTCGATTTTTGTACCAAAAATTAAGCGTTGTACTGCTCTTTTGAAATCGAAAGTCTTTGCCACGACTTGACTGGAAAATGAAACTTTTTGAGTCCTCCTTGAGTATTATTTCGGTGATTAAGTGAGAAAGTTTCTCTTTTAATTTGACTTGAGCTTGGGCTCTTGAATGTGGGTAGCAAGGGAATTTTTTTTTAATTAGCCTTGATCAAATACCTAGATAATCGTGATTGTGCATGTCTCAGGTGATCACGTGGACACCGAGGATCTATTTTGACCTCTTGCTTTTGCTCTCACTTTGCTCTTGACTTTGGTGAGTGTCAAGTGCATGCTTCATGTTGTTTTGATTGAAATGATACTTGTACAAGTGCTATGTGATTCTTATGATTTGTAAACTTGTCAAGGCGAGAGTGTACTTTATTGCTCTCGTCCTCTGCCTCTTGAATACTCGCTTCTTGTTATACGAATTTGTGTGACTTGCACTTGTACTCAAACATGCTTTTAACTCGTGAGCACTGAGCGGCAGCATGTAGCACACCCTATTCGGGTGGGAGGTGCCTCTCATCCCGACTAAGTGCTATGATAGATTCTAAGTCGATTGGAGCGTTGTCTCATCGACCAATTATACTTGTGGGGACGCCCCAACCCATTGGCTAACCTCGTAACTCGAATGGGCAAGGGTTTGGTCAAAAAATTTGGTGAACCATGGAAAATTTTTTAAGTTGATCGTTTGAGATCTTGCTTGGTATGCTCGAATAGTATTGCCACCTAGTGCTTGTTGGGTTTCGGATCCGAGAGGGTGATATGGTGGATGGAGGAAGTAAGTGGAACTCTACGGACATGTTGCTACTTGAGTTGATAGAGGGTCAACCAAAGATGGCTTGAACCGACCGTGACGTGGGAATAGCTCCTGTATCCTTCTACTTGTGTTTACTTCATACTCGCTCACTTATATGAAATTCATGTAAGTCGCTTTTAAACGTGCTATTTGATTTGGTTTGTGCTACTTGCTTGTTTGCTTGATTTTTTTGGCCTCACTGAGCGTTGGCTCACCCTAAGTTGTTATTTCTTAATAGGTTTTGGAAATGGAAGTTGGGAAACTCTAGACTAGCGATTTTTTGTTGAAACTGGTAAATCTCTTGTATGACATTTGAGACAATTGAAGTGTAAACTTTGTTATATTTGGGATTTTGGATTGTAATAGTAGATGGTAGCTTTAGAAAAATTTGGCTTGTATATTCGAAATATGCCTTTAATTCTAAGTCTATGGTTGACTTGTGGATCTCTATTAAGCTAGAATGAGTACGTGAGTCCTGACGAGAGTTGGGCAAGCGCGCCGCTGATACCCTAGGGCTCGCCCTAGGGAGAGGTGGGGGTGTCACAGATTGTTACCAAAATCTTGTCACATAAATCCTTGTCCAATTTGATTTACCACTTGAATCACACTTAGGAAAACTTCTTAAAATAGCAATTTGTTTTCCAAAAGTGAATCCAAGAATCAATCAAACTAAACATCCAAATTCCAACCAAGTACAATTGGGTAAAGATATCAAAGCTGTTCTTTGGCGAATGGAACATATGCAATTGTGAGGACTTGGAAATTCACCTATATTTTTCTTATAATTCTTTTATTTTGAATAAGTTCATTTATAAATTCCTTTTTCTACTAATTTACTCCCTCAATAGTTGTAATATATAATAGAATCGAGAGTTTACATTTACTTTTATAGTTATTGTAAATTAGGGTTTTTGCGCACTTTGATCGTGTGATCACTTGGTAAGGTGTGTGTACTAAATTTGATAGATAAGAGCAAGTATTAAGTAGAGGAAGTATGTGATTAGAAGTGCTACTAATAAGTTTAGTGAATCATAAGTTAAAACACAAGTACGAGAGAGTTAAGGAAAATCGGCCTAGAACTGACGTGCACCGTTTGCTACCTATTGAGTACACCACTTGACCAATATTTTCTTATCGTAATCTTCTTGTTTTTATTTTAGTTAATTAGCCCTTAATTAAATCCTCGCATTCAGCCGAAAATTTTGACTAAAGAAAAGTGAGAAAAGAAAAAATAAGAAGGGAAATCTTGAGTGACAAGTGGCAAATGATCCAAGCAACCTTTGACCAAGACATTTTCCTTTCTTCTTATCTTTCCTTTTGGACAATTTTTTCCTCCATTTTTTCATGTCTTGGCCGTGAGTTTAGGAGAGAAAAGAGAGGAAGAAAACCTCCAACTACAACCTTGAATCTTGCCTTGTTTGAGTTGAAACCACAAAACTAAACCGATTAAACCTTCACTTGGGTACTTAGGAAGCTTGGTGTAGTGAAGTTTTGGAAGAAATAGCTTGGTTCTTCACTTAGCAACAAGTATTGGAAGGTATAAGATGATTCACTCCCTTTCTCTTTCTTAATCTTACTAGATATGCCTATAGAAGCTTTTAATTTTAGCATATTATGGATAATTTTCTAGTTTTTGGTGATGTAGTGAAATTTTCAGTTAGGGTTTATATTTTTCAGTTTTTGATTATTGATGTTTAACTAGCAAATGTTGTTATTGGGCTTGGAAATGGAATTTGTGAAGTGATTAGTGGCATGATTGTTACTTTTTTAGAGTTGAAAGTTGAATTTTCGGCTTTAGCAAGTAAATTCCAGCATTTGGTGGTGAATGTCAGTTAATTTCCTGAGCTTTACGGTAGCTGTAGGAGATGAACTAGAACCTGATTTTTATTACTGTTTGAAATCTCTATGAATCTAGTTTTAAATGCCACTGATAGAGCTAAATTTCGATTTTCCTACACCAACTTATATCCATTTTACCAAAAACTGTTCAGTTATCCTGTTTTGACTCCGATAGAATTTTTATGTCTCTGTTTTTGTCAATTTCGACCCTAATAATTTTGAACTGGGGTTTGATGCATTCATCAAAGTTGTAGGTCTATGTCTTTAGGTTCGAAACGCCATCAAATTTATCTCGATCCGATATACCTAGCTACAGTTATAACCAAAACACCGAAAGATGACAAATTTGCCACTTATAATTTCATCTCTAAACTGGTTTCCAGTTTTGATATCCATGGTAATAAGTTTATTATTTAGTTTGTTTGGTTGCTTTTGAGGTCTTGAATAGATGTATATTGTTGGTTATTACTTGTGGTTGGATTGGAGGTTTGTTAGCTTGTGAATCCAAGTTGTACTTGGATGGGAAAAGTTAAAAAATAGTGGAAATGCTGTCCAAATTTTCGCCCGAAAGATAAGCAAGTGAACTTGAAACTTGAGCGACGATTTGAAGTCGAAGTTAACTTGGATTGTTTATGGTATTCAAGTTTCCGTTAGAAGAGATATATAATCTGAAATTTTGCCAAAATTCGTACCTTTTAAAAGGTGAAAGTAGCAACCACTTAGAAAGACGTTTCCTCGTCTTTTAGACCAAGTTCCGAACTTAAACATTTTAATTGCTTTTTTTATCGAAACCAAACGAGCGAGTATGAATTTTCTAGAGTGTGATAAGGTGAAATGAATACTACTTCAATGAGTTTTCATTTATTTGCTTTTCGTTAAGCGAAACTCTTATATTTTTGAACCCTACTTGCTTGCAAACTGTTAAACGGTATTTTATCGGCAGATTTGGACTCTAGCCAGGGAGTTGAAGTTGAGCGTTGGTTTTAAAAAGCAATAACTCATTGGTGAGTGTTTCCAAGTGCGTGATTGAACTTGATATTTGAAAGAAATAACTTGACTTGTTTGAACGGGTAAGGGTGTACTTTATCGTACTTGCCCTAATGTGATTTCTTTACTGTCTACTGGTTATTATTGATTTGATATACATGTTTACAACTTGAATACTACCTGAGATCTTGTACATGACTTGTAAGTGCTGAGCGGTAGCATGTACCACACTCAATCCGAATGGGAGGTGCCCCTCATCCCATCTCACTCCTTGGATCCATACCCTACTTGGTTAGTCAGTCGAATCGAGCCAGTAAGGACTTGGTCGAGGAGACTGGCGAACCATAGGTGCTACTGTTTATTGTTTATTGTATAATCTTTTGGATTATGTCCACTGGATTTAGTATATTCGAATATTACCACCACCCTTATTTTGGATTTCAGACCCGGTAGGGGGTTGATTGGCAGATGAAAATTGGTGTAAAGTAGAGATCTACGGTCATGGTTTGTTTCTTCGAACGTTGACGGGAGTGTCAACGGGTTCGGATCAAGTAATGCAGCGGGAATTTGACTCTTGAGAGCCATCTGTATTCTTATACATTGAAATGATTGTTACTTGTAGTGTTTTATGTTTCATTTTGAGATTTGCTACTTGAAGTTTTATTTGCCTCACTTTTATGAACTCTTATACTCACTACTTTGACATTTCAAGTTTTGCATGAGGACCAACTTGCTACTTGGGTTGGATTGAAGTTTTGGAACCTCACTGAGTTTTAAACTCACTCTATTCCGTTAAATTTTTTTCCTTACAGGGGGTACGAGTGAGGGCGTGAAACTGGTACAGACTACCTAGTTTTAATTTTTTGGCAATTGTATGCGCACTGGTGCTCGAATAGGGTTGAATGTATTTGGAACTCAAATCTTTTGTTATATTTGGGGATTGGATGAATGTTTGAGATAGAAATGAATGTAATTGTACGTTCCAAACTTGGGAACTGTTGTTTCATTTACTCTTGAGGTCGCATCTTATTTTCCTGAAATAAGTGAGTGAGTCCCAGCGAGAGTTGGGCAGGCGGTCTGCTAAAACCCTGTGGTAAGCCCTAGGGGGAGATGGGGTCATCACAGATGGTCTCAACGCTCTTATCGAGCTCGTGCCGGAAGAGGGTTCTCGGACTGTGGGGATTGACTTGTTAAGTGTGGAACAAATGTCAATTGTTGAGGATATTAGATATGTATGTTGGGTAGGAATCTCAAAAGTGGTTGATCTCCTCTTGAGACTAGCTAACTCGAGTGGGTGAATTATCATATTTTTGGATTCTTGTACTCGAGTACCAAAGAGACCTTTATGATAAGTCGATATCTCGAGTAATATTAGGATAAGTCTGGATGGCGAAAGCCAAGACACGGGGAATGCAAATAGTCTGGACTTGGGAGATATTGAAGATATTAGTGAAATTTGGGACCCCTATTATTCAAGTGTACATACCTTGTTGTCCTTTTTCGAGTTTTGATTAAGTGTCGTACTTGAAGCAATATCTGGGATTCATGTCCCATAGGATATGTGAAATGCTACAATATGCATATAAAGAAAGTATGTTAGTTTAAATGTACTCCATTATTTTCATTTTATGATTTGAAAATGCTTTTATCGAGTTGTATAGCTACTGTATTTTGCTTATACCTATATCGTTTATTTTTTTTCCTCAAAAGAGGCATGGAGGGTAGGTGAAGTCAGAGACATGGGACTAGCTACAGTTATAACCAAAACATCGATGGATGACAAATCTGCCACTTATAATTTCTTTTTTAAACTGGTTCCAGCTTTGATATCCATGGTAATAAGTTTATTATTTGGTTTGTTTGTGTGACGACCCCACCGTACCCAGAGGTGTACCAAAGGGTTTAGCAGATTGTCTGTCTAACTCACGTCAGGACTCAATACTTAAAACGAGAAAATAGACTTCACGCAAAAGAGAGTTCCTTTTACACTATTATATCTTCAAAAGTTGTATAACTATTACACCAAGCCATACACACTACTAGTACCAGAAAGTAAACCCTAGAGAAGTTACTAACTATAACCACCACGACAAATATATTCATCTTACCAATCAACTTATAATAAGTATTAGGGCAAAATCAACTATTCTATAAACCAAAAGTCTATACACCTTCCCGAACTTTCCTCGCGTTGGCCCCTGCTAAGGAAAACAAATGGAATAGGGTAAGCTATATGCTTAGTGAATAATCGGGGCAAAAATGTAAAATTACATCCAAATAAACATGTAAACCAAGATATTTCACATCAATAAACAAAAATGTAATATCACAATGGTAGGGTACGAGTGGTTTCAAAACCAGTTCAATTCCCCGAGCTTGACCAGCTGTTGACACTCCGTCAACCAAAATACTCATAGTCCGTAGACTCCACTTACTTCCTCGTTCACCTTATCAACCCCCGCTGGCCAGTCAATAGCACACAGCAGTTCAAGCAAAACAAAATCACTTTGCTTTAACAAAGAACGAAATCCCAAGGTTAGCATAGAACAAACTTCGACCAATCCTCGGACGGCTCGAATAGTCCGACTACCCTTGGAATCGGGTTGGAACCAAGTTCTGAGATATCCAATCTCTCAACAAAGGATACCTCTCACAAAGTACTCGTCAAAATACTCAAGTCACGTGATCACCCCAACAGCACACAGCACAAGGGGTGATATTCAACACAAGGCATGTATTCTCACATATTAAATCAAGAGCAGAGAATGGGCTTAGGTCGAGTGAGATAAAGTACACCCTCGCCTAAATATCCATTCAACATATACAAAGCACTTTGACAATCTATCACATAAACAAACCCAATTACTCACCCAAAATAACTAGCACGAAAATCAAGGCAATTTACACGAGTCCACCGACTCCGTCTGGGTCGTCACTGCCTGTGATAAAAGATTATACTTAACTATTAGTCAAACAACCATCATAATGGAAATAAGGCTTAAAACAGCCAAAATAGCAAAAACGGCTAAAAAATGCATGTGCCCGCGCGCGGAAATGGAAAAGGTGCGCGCGATGGAAAACGGTATGAAAATGGGTTGCACGGTTTTGACCATAACTGGAGCTGTGATTATCGGATCAAGGTGTACTAAGTAGAATTTTGAAACTAAGACAAAGGGCTACAACTTTCATGAAGACAAGTCAACCCAGTTCACAGTTGATCTAGGTCGAATTTGCAGATTACAGAACTAGAATTTCATTGTCAGTCTGGTTGTCAGCACTGGATTCAAATGGCAATAACTCAGGTTACAAAATTCTAATTGAGACATTTTCAGATGCGTTGGAAAGCTGAAACATAGAACTAAAATTTTCATGTTTTGACCAAAAGCTGATTTGATACGGAGCAAAGTGAAAAATGAAGCCAAAACTGTGAAATCTCAAAACTGCCCACGAAATAGGGCATTTGGCAGTCAGCGGTATTTTAGATATTTCACACGCTACAGTGCTCTGATTGAGCTGAAGTTTTACAGGCAGCTATATTATTCCATTCCCTATAACTTTCATGTTTTGACTAGATTTGATTCGGCCTCTAACATGGACGAATTAAACAGGTCAGAAACAGGGCAGATTCATCCTTAAGGTTGGAAATTTGATGATTCAATGCTTGAAAATCACATTTATGTCTCAAATCAATACCCCAAGTCTCTATCCAAGCTTACCAACATCATATACTAGATAAAAAACAAGAATCACAACTGAAAATATCAAACCCTAATTAAATATTTCACCATATCATGCAAAACTCACTAATTAACCGTTATAAACCAAGAATATGAGTTTCTATCCAAACTTAAACAAGATTAAGGAAGAGGAAAAGGAAAGGCAGCCATGATACCATCCAAAGGTCCCTTGTAAGTGAGAAACACACCACTTTCTTCCCAAATTTTCAGCACCCCAAGGCTTCCAAACACCAAAAGGAGAGGTTAATCGGTTTAGTTCGGTTGCTTGCACTCAAACAAGGATGGATTCAAGGTGAAAGTTGCTAATTTCTCTCTTGTGTTTTTCTCTCTTGAAGCTTGGCCACCATGGAGGAAATGAGGAAGAATTGAAGCCAAAAGAAAGATAAGATGATAGTAAATTAGTTTGGTCAAAGTGAGGTAGATGGCCGCCAAGTGTCGCTGTAGGATTAACTCTCAATTTTTTTCTTTTTGTCCATTTTCTTTGGTCAAAGATTGTGGCTGGTTTAAGAGATATTTTAGGGTTAATTAGCTGAAATAAAAGTAAGGGTATTAAGGTAATAAGGTAGTGTTCAATTGGTGCACTCAATCGGTAACGAACGATACACATCGGTTCAACCCGTTTTTTTTTATTTCGCACGTACTAGGGTTTTAACTTATGATCCACTCACTTATTATTATCACTTCTAATCACATACTTTTTCTTATATAAAACTCACTCTTAACCACCAAATTTAGTACACACACCTCACCAAGTGATCACACAGTCAAAATACACAAAAACCCTAATTTACCCGAATTATGAAACTAAGGGTAAAATTCTTAAATCTCTTATTCATTATAACTATTGAGGGAGTAAATGCGTAGTAAAACTATCCTAATGTAATGGATTCCAACTAAAAGGACATTTGTAAGAAAACATGAGGGCTTTTACAACTCCATAGATCACTAATTTAATGTAATCCAACAATCCATCAAGTTTAGTTACACCTCACGAGCCTACTAACCACCTACCTATTATAATTACTTATCATAAAGCATGCATTGTTATACATAAACTCAATTAAGCAACAACTTTTTTTTTCACAAGTAAAACTAGGGTTTTTGATTAAAATTTAAGGTTTCTAGTCTTTTAAACCAAAACTAGGTTTTAAAACAAAACAAAATAAATAAACCATAATATTTTCTTTGAAAACAATATCCTAAAATTCGGTGCATCACAGTTTGGTTGGTTTTGAGGCCTTGAATAGATGTATGTTATTAGTTATCACTTGTGGTTGGATTGGAGGTTAGTTGGCTTGTGAATCCAAGTTGTACTTGGATGGAAAAAGTAAAAAAATAGGGAAAATGCTGCCCAAAATTTAGCTCGAAAGATCAGCTAGTGAACTTGAAACATGAGCGACAATTTGAGGTCGAAGTTAACTTGGATTGTGTATGCTATTCAAATTTCCGTTAGTAGAGGTATATAAGTTGAAATTTTGCCAAAACTCGTACCCTTTAAAAGGTGAAAGTAGCAACCACTAGAAAGACGTTTTCCTTGTCTTTTGGATCAAGTTCCAAACTTAAACGTTTTAATTGCTTCTTTATCGAAGTCAAATGAGCGAGCATGAATTTTCTAGAGTGTGATAAGTGAAATGAATACTACGTCAACGAGTTTCATTTATTTGCTTTTCGTTAAGCGAAACTCTTATATTTTGAACCCTACTTGCTTTCAAACTGTTAAACGGTATTTTATAGCAGATTTGGACTTTAGCCAGGGATATGAAGTTGAGCGTGGTTTTAAAAGCAATAACTAATTGGTGAGTTTTTTCAAGTGCGTGATTGAACTTGATATTTGAAAAAAATACTTGACTTGTTTGAACGGGTAAGGGTGTACTTTATCGCACTTGCCCTAATGTGATTTCTTACTGTTTACTGGTTATTATTGACTTGATATACATGTTTACAACTTGAATACTACCTGAGATATTGTACATGACTTGTAAGTGCTGAGCGGTAGCATGTACCATACTCAATCCGAGTGGGAGGTACCTCTCATCCTGTCTCACTCCTTGGATCCACACCTTATTGGTTAATCAATCGAATCGAGCTAGTAAGGGCTTGGTCGAGGAGACTGGCGAACCATAGGTACTACTATTTATTGTTTATTGCATAATCCTTTGGATTAGATCCATTGGATTCGGTATACTCGAGTATTACCACCACTCTTATTTTGGATTTCGGGCCCGGTAAGGGGTTGATTGGTAGATGAAAATTGGTGTAAAGTAGAGATCTACAGTATGGTTTGCTTCTTCAAACGTTGACGGAGTGTCAACGGGTTCGGATCAAGTAATTCAGCGGGAATTTTGCTCTTGACAGCCATTTGTATCCTTATACATTGAAATGATTGTTACTTGTAGTGTTATTGTTTCTTTTTAAAAACTTTACACACGCTCATTTTGAGATTTGCTATTTCAAATGTTATTACTCACTTTTATGAACTCTTATACTCACTACTTTGACATTTCAAGTTTTACGTAAGGACCAATTTGCTACTTGGGTCTGCATGATGTTTTGGAACCTAACTGACCTTTAACTCATACTATTCTGTTAAATTTTTTTCCTTACAAGGGGTATGAGCGAGGGTGTGAGGCTGGTACAGACTAGCTAGTTTTTGAATTTTTGGCAATTGTATGCGCATTAGTGCACGATAGGGTTGAATGTATCTGGAACTCAAATCTTTTGTTATATTTGGGGATTGGATGAATGTTTGAAATAGAAATGGATGTAATTGTACGGTCCAAATTTGGGAACTGTTGATTAATTACTCTTGAGGTCGCAACTTATTTTCCTGAAGTGAGTGAGTGAGTCCCGGCGAGAGTTGGGCAAGCGGTCTGCTAAACCCTGGGTAAGCCCTAGAGAGAGGTGGGGTCATCACAGATGGTATCAGAGCTCTTATCGAACTCGTGCTAGAAGAGGGTTCTCGAACTGTGGGGATTGGCTTTTTTTAAGTGTGGAACAAATGTCTATTGTTAGGGACATTAGATATGTCTGTTGTGTAGCAATCTCAAAAGTGGTTGATCTCCTCTTGAGACTAGCTAACTCAAGTGGTGAATTATCATATTTTTGGATTCTTGTACTCGAGTACCAAAGAGACCTTTATGATAAGTCGATATCTCGAGTAATATTATGATAAGTTTGGATGGCGAAAACCAAGACACGGGAAATGCGAATAGTCTGGACTTGGGAGATATTGAAGATTTTTGTGAGATTTGGGCCTTATTATTCAAGTGTACATGCCTGGTTGTCCTTCTTCTAGTTTTGATTAAGTGTCGTGCATGAGCAATACCCGGGGTTAATGTCCCATAGGATATGTGAAATGCTACGATATGCATATAAAGAAAGTATGTTATTTTAAATGTACTCTATTATTTTCATTTTATTATTTGAAAATGCTTTTATCGAGATTTATAGTTACTGTATTTTGCTTATACCTATATCATCTACTTTTTTTTACTCAAAAGAGGTATGGAGGGTAGGCGAAATCAGGGACGTGAGACTAGCTACAGTTATGACCAAAACAACGAAGGATCACAAATCTGCCACTTATAATTCATTCTTTAAACTGGTTTCTAGCTTTGATATCCATGGTAATAAGTTTATTATTTGGTTTGTTTGGTTGGTTTTGAGGCCTTGAATAGATGTATGTTATTGGTTATCACTTGTGGTTGGATTGGAGGTTAGTTGGCTTGTGAATCCAAGTGGTACTTGGATGGGAAAAGTAAAAAAATAGGGAAAATACTGCCCAAAATTTCGCTCGAAGGATAAGCTAGTGAACTTGAAACTTGAGCGACGATTTGAGGTCGAAGTTAACTTGGATTGTTTACGGTATTCAAGTTTCCGTTAGAAGAGATATATAAGCTGAAATTTTGCCAAAACTCGTACCCTTTAAAAGGTGAAAGTAGCAAGCACTAGAAAGACGTTTTCCTCGTCTTTTGGACCAAGTTTCGAACTTGAACGTTTTAATTGCTTCTTTATCGAAACCAAACGAGCGAGCATGAATTTTCTAGAGTCTGATAAGTGAAATGAATACTACGTCAACGCGTTTCATTTATTTGCATTTCGTTAAGCGAAACTCTCATATTTTGAACCCTACTTGCTTTCAAACTGTTAAACGGTATTTTATCACAAATTTGGACTCTAGCGAGCGAGTTGAAGTTGAGCGTGATTTTAAAAAGCAATAACTCATTGGTGAGTGTTTCCAAATTTGTGATTGAATTTGATATTTGAAAGAAATACTTGACTTGTTTGAACGGGCAAGGGTGTACTTTATCGCACTTGCCGTAATGTGATTTCGTACTATTTACTGGTTATTATTGACTTGATATACATGTTTACAACTTGAATACTACCTGAGATCTTGTACATGACTTGTAAGTGCTGAACGGCAGCATGTACCATACTCAATCCGAATGGGAGGTGCCTCTCATCCTGTCTCACTCCTTGGATCCACACCTTATTGGTTAGTTAGTCGAATCGAGCTAGTAAGGGCTTGGTCGAGGAAACTGGCGAACTATAGCTACTACTATTTATTGTTTATTGCATAATCCTTTGGATTAGATCCACTGGATTCGGTATACTCGAGTATTACCACCACTCTTATTTTGGATTTCGGGTCCGGTAAGGGGTTGATTGGTAAATGAAAATTGGTGTAAAGTAGAGATCTACAGTCATGGTTTGCTTCTTCAAACGTTGACGGAGTGTCAACGGATTCAGATCAAATAATGCAGCGGGAATTTAGCTCTTGAGAGCCATCGGTGTCCTTATACATTGAAATGATTGTTACTTGTTGTGTTATTGTTTTTTTTAAAAAACTTTACACTTGTTCATTTTGAGATTTGCCACTTAAAGTGTTATTGCTCACTTTTATGAACTCTTATACTCACTACTTTGACATTTCAAGTTTTGCGTAAGGACCAACTTGCTACTTGGGTCTGCATTAAGTTTTGGTACCTAATTGAGCTTTAACTCACTCTATTTGTTAAATTTTTTTCCTTACAGTGGGTACGAGCGAGGGTGTGAGGCTGGTACAGACTACCTAGTTATTGAATTTTTGGCAATTGTATGCGCACTAGTGCACGATAGGGTTGAATGCATCTGGAACTCAAATCTTTTGTTATAGTTGGCGATTGGATGAATGTTTGAGATAGAAATGAATGAAATTGTACGTTCCAAACTTGGGAACTGTTGTTTCATTTACTCTTGAGGTCGCAACTTATTTTCTTGAAGTGAGTGAGTGAGTCCCGACGAGAGTTGGGCAGGCGGTCTGCTAAACCCTGGAGTAAGCCCTAGAGGGTGGTGGGGTCATTACAGATGGTATCAGAGCTCTTATCGAACTCGTGCCAGAAGAGGGTTCTCGGACTATGGGGATTGGTTTCTTAAGTGTGGAACAAATGTCTATTGTTGGGGATATTAGATATGTATGTTAGGTAGGAATCTCAAAAGTGGTTGATCTCCTCTTGAGACTAACTAACTCGAGTAGTGAATTATCATATTTTTGGATTCTTGTATTCGAGTACCAAAGAGACCTTTATGATAAGTCGATATCTCGAGTAATATTAGGATAAGTTTGGATGGCGAAAGCCAAGGCATGGGGAATGCGAATAGTCTGGATTTGGGAGATATTGAAGATATTTGGGAGATTTGGGACCCTTATTATTCAAGTGTACATGCCTGGTTGTCCTTCTTCTAGTTTTGATTAAATGTCGTGCTTGAGCAATACCTGGGGTTAATGTCCCATAGGATATGTGAAATGCTACGTTATGCATATAAAGAAAGTATGTTATTTTAAATGTACTATATTATTTTCATTTTATGATTTGAAAATGCTTTTATCGACCTTTATAGCTACTGTATTTTGCTTATACCTATATCGTCTATTTTTTTTTCAAAAGAGGCATGGAGGGTAGGCGAAGTCAGGGATGTGGGACTAGCTACAGTTATAACCAAAACACCGAAGGATGACAAATCTGCCACTTATAATTCCTTCTTTAAATTGGTTTCCAACTTTGATATCCATGGTAATAAGTTTATTATTTGGTTTGTTTGGTTGGTTATGAGACCTTGAATAGATGTATGTTGTTGGTTAACATTTGTGCTCGGATTGGAGGTTTGTTGGCTTGTGAATCCAAGTTGTACTTGGATGGGAAAAACAAATAGGGGAAATGCTGCCCAAATTTTTGCCGGAAGGATTAGCAAGTGAACTTGAAACTTGAGCGATGATTTGAGGTCGAAGTTAACTTGGATTGTCTATGGTATTCAAGTTTCCGTTAGAAGAGGTATATAAGATGAAATTTTGCCAAAACTCGTACCCTTTAACAGGTGAAAGTAGCAACCACTAGAAAGACGTTTTCCTCGTCTTTTAGACCAAGTTCCGAATTTAAACGTTTTAATTGCTTCTTTATCGAAATCAAACGAGTGAGCATGAATTTTCTAGAGTGTGATAAGTGAAATGAATACTACTTCAACGAATTTCATTTATTTGCTTTTCGTTAAGCGAAACTCTCATATTTTGAACCCTACTTGCTTTCAAACTGTTAAACGGTATTTTATCGTAGATTTAGACTCTAGTCAGGGAGTTGAAGTTGAGCATGGTTTTAAAAAGTAATAACTCATTGGTGAGTGTTTCCAAGTGCGTGATTAAACTTGATATTTGAAAGAAATACTTTACTTGTTTGAACAGGAAATGGTGTACTTTATCGCACTTGCCCTAATGTGATTTCTTGCTGTTTACTGGTTATTAGTGACTTGATATACATGTCTATAATTTAAATACTACCTGAGATCTTGTACATGACTTGTAAGTGTTAAGCGGTAGCATGTACCACACTCAATCCGAATGGAAGGTGCCCCTCATCCCGTCTCACTCGTTGGGTCCATATCCTATTGGTTAGTCAGTCGAATCGAGCCAGTAAGGACTTGTTCGAGGAGACTGGCGAACCATAGGTGCTACTGTTTATTGTTTATTGTATAATCTTTTGGATTAGGTCCACTGGATTCAGTATACTCGAATATTACCACCACCCTTATTTTTGATTTCGGGCCCGGTAGGGAGTTGATTGATGGATGAAAATTGGTGTAAAGTAGAGATCTACAGTCATGGTTTGCTTTTTCAAACGTTGACGTAGTGTCAACGGTTTCGGATCAAGTAATGCCGCTGGAATTTGGCTCTTGAGAGTTATTTGTATCCTTATACATTGAAATGATTGTTACTTGTCGTGTTATTGTTTCTTTTTAAAAGCTTTACTCTCGCTCATTTTGAAATTTGTTACTTGAAGTGTTATTGCTCACTTTTATGAATTCTTATGCTCACTACTTTGACATATCAAGTTTTGCTTAAGGACCAACTTGCTACTTGGGTCTGCATTAAGTTTTGGAACCTAATTGAGCTTTAACTCACTCTATTCTGTTAAATTTTTTTCCTTACAGTGGGTACGAGCGAGGGCGTGAGGCTGGTACAGACTACCTAGTTATTGAATTTTTGGCAATTGTATGCGCAATAGCGCACGATAGGGTTGAATGTATCTGAAACTCAAATCTTTTGTTATATTTGGGGATTGAATGAATGTTTGAGATAGAAATGAATGTAATTGTACGTTCCAAACTTGGGAACTGTTGTTTCATTTACTCTTGAGGCCGCAACTTATTTTCTTGAAGTGAGTGAGTGAGTCCCGACGAGAGTTGGGCAGGCGATCTGCTAAACCCTGGAGTAAGCCCTAGAGGGTGGTGGGGTCATCACAGATGGTATCAGAACTCTTATCGAACTCGTACCAGAAGAGGGTTCTCGGACTGTGGGGATTGGCTTCTTAAGTGTGGAACAAATGTCTATTGTTGGCGACATTAGATATGTATGTTGGGTAGGAATTTCAAAAGTGGTTGATCTCCACGTGAGACTAGCTAACTCGAGTGGTGAATTATCATATTTTTGGATTTTTGTACTCGAGTACTAAAGAGACCTTTATGACAAGTCGATATCTCTAGTAATATTAGGATAACTTTGGATGGCGAAAACCAAGTCACGGGGAATGCGAATAGTCTGGACTTGGGAGATATTGAAAATATTAGTGAGATTTGGGACCCTTATTATTCAAGTGTACATGCCTGATTGTCCTTCTTCTAGTTTTGATTAAGTGTCGTGATTGAGCAATACCTGGGGTTACTGTCCCATAGGATATGTGAAATGCTACGTTATGCATATAAAGAAAGTATGTTATTGTAAATGTACTCTATTATTTTCATTTTATGATTTGAAAATGCTTTTATCGACCTTTATAGCTACTGTATTTTGCTTATACCTATATCGTCTATTTTTTTTTTCAAAAGAGGCATGGATGATAGGCGAAGTCAGGGACGTGAGACTAGCTACAGTTATAACCAAAACACCGAAGGATGACAAATCTGCCACTTATAATTCCTTCTTTAAACTGGTTTCCGTCTTTGATATCCATGGTAATATGTTTATTATTTGGTTTGTTTGATTGGTTATGAGACCTTGAATAGATGTATGTTATTGGTTATCATTTGTGGTCGGATTGGAGATTTGTTGGCTTGTGAATCCAAGTTGTACTTGGATGGGAAAGTAAAAAAATAGGGGAAATGCTGCCCAAATTTTTGCCCGAAGGATTAGCAAGTGAACTTGAAACTTGAGCGATGATTTGAGGTCGAATTTAACTTGGATTGTCTACGATATTCAAGTTTCCGTTAGAAGAGGTGTATAAGCTGAAATTTTGCCAAAACTCGTACCCTTTAAAAGGTGAAAGTAGCAACCACTAGAAAAACGTTTTCCTCGTCTTTTAGACCAAGTTCCGAATTTAAACGTTTTAATTGCTTCTTTATCGAAACCAAACGAGCGAGCATGAATTTTCTAGAGTGTGATAAGTGAAATGAACACTACTTCAACGAGTTTCATTTATTTGCTTTTCGTTAAGCGAAACTCTTATATTTTGAACCTTACTTGCCTTCAAACTATTAAACGGTATTTTATTGCAGATTTGGACTCTAGCCAGGGAGTTGAACTTGAGCGTGGTTTTGAAAAGCAATAACTCATTGGTGAGTGTTTCCAAGTGCGTGATTGAACTTGATATTTGAAAGAAATACTTGACTTGTTGAACGGGCAAGGGTGTACTTTATCGCACTTGCCCTAATGTGATTTCTTACTGTTTACTGGTTATTATTGACTTGATATACATGTATATAACTTGAATACTACCTGAGATCTTGTACATGACTTGTAAGTGTTGAGCGGTAGCATGTACCATACTCAATCCGAGTTGGAGGTGCCTTTCATCCCGTCTCACTCTTTGGATCCACACCCTATTGGTTATTGAATCGAATCGAACCAGTAAGGGCTTGGTCAAGGAGACTGACGAACTATCGGTATAGGCACTAAAATTTTAATTTTATTTAATTCAATTTTAGTTTTATTGTTTATTATTTATTATTACTTTATTTGATTTGATTTTATTTGATTTTAGTTGATTAAGTGTGCAAAATGATAATTTGTATTTATTTTTGCTTATTTTAGTGAATTAGGTTCATCATTTTTCTTTTTAAGACATTTTTGCATTAAATTTCTAGAAAAAGGTAAATTCTCAAAAAAAATTTGTTTTAATCTTTTTAAATGCAAGTGCTTCAAAATAAAATGAAAATTAGTGATGCATTTAACATTTTTTGGGTTACCCTAAACTTGTTTTGAAAAACAAAATAAACAAATAAAAGAAAATGCAAAATATGTGGAACACATGCACAATAGTTAGGTGGAGTGCATGCAAATGGGACAAGTGTCCTCATTTTTTGTTGACACCACAAACATCTAGAGAATAGGTGGTTAGGACACTTGGAAGTCTAGGAAAATTTGAAAGAAAAACAAACAAAAGAAAAAGGAAAACAAGGGAGAAGCTACGGGAATCAGGGAGGAGGAACCAAGCAAGAAAAAAAAGAAAGGGCTATGGGCTGGAGAAGGAAAAATTGGGTAAAAAGAAAGAGAGGTAGCAAGAAGGGTTTCGGGCAAAGGAGAGGAAGAAAGGAAAAGAAATCGAGAGCAAGAAAGGGAAAGACTGGAACAAAGAGGAGATTGTTCATAGATTGTCTGTTCATAGATTGTTGGATTTGCGTCAAAAGTATTGAAACCTTTGCTGTCATGCCTGTTTCTGTTTTCCTTCCTCCCTGTACTTCCTGTTTCTGAATCTGGTTGGGGTGGGGAAAGAAGAAAGGTTTTGATCCATGATTTTTGCATTAAGTAGTGTTTTCTTTGCTGCCAAAAGGGAGTAAAATGCGTCAACTAGAGTCGTTCCATCCTTTACCCATGATAGTTTACGTTTATTTCTTCCTTTTCTGTTTTGTTTCCTGCGCAAGAGTGATTAATGGTTCAGTTTGAATTTCTATGTTTAGATATTGAAGTGTTGTGCAGCGAAAGGGGCTTCAAAGTCCTCCTTTGGGCCAAATCTTGGTGATTATTGGTAGGGTTTCCTGACTAATGAATGAACCCAGAAGATTGCAGAATTTTCTTTTCTCGCAAAAGATTTGCACGTTTGTATGATGAGTTTCTGTAATTTTGATGCATCAGATCCAAGTTCTAATGCTTGTTAATACTTTAATCATGTTTTGCAAAGAGAAGATTGCACCTAAAATCCAGAAATTTGTGGGGAAATCTTTTGTGAATGAACTGGGCAAAGTCACAGAAGATGAAATGAAGAAGCAAGCTTCGACCCTTTGCATGAAAAAATTTTCAAAATTACAACTTAACCCCTATTTTTTCATATCATTCCACTGTGGCCCGAAAAATTGGGAAAATCAGCCAATTGGTCCTCTTTAAATGTTATTTTTCTTTGATATGATTTAATGTGATTTTTGGATAGATTTTTAGTGAATTTTAGGATGAAATTTGAAGGTGTAATAACTTTTGCTAGATTTATAGTTCTTATTTGGATTTTTGGTAAAACAATTAAATAATATTTTGTTTTTGGGGTTTGATGAGAGGATTTTGATTTATTTTGTGAATTTTAGCATTTAGTTTTGGTAGGCTTCATCTTAAGCCCTTTATTTTATTTTATTTTAATTTAGACCCTTAATATTTGTAATAATAATAAATTGACCCCTCAAACTTCTTTAATTGTTTCAATTAGGCCCTTGCTTATTTTAATTTTTTATTTAAATGATTTAATTGTTCAATTTCATGTTTATTTCCATCTCTTATGATTATTTGTTAATTAAAATGGTACCTTAATCATTTTCGTTGTGATTGGAGGGTAGAGAAGGAGAAATTTCATTTCATTAGGTCACCAATTCAAGGGAGGTATACTCTACTCTTTATTTTGATTCTGTGTGCTCCTATGTGATTTTATGTGTGTAATTGCATGATTTTTTGAATATTTTTAATTATTTCATTTATTTCTTTATTCACTTTATTTATTTTAATTTTGTATATTTAATTTAATTTAATTTTGGTTATTTGAGGGGCATTTAAATGCCAAGTTGTAATAGTTAGGTTATTATTTTGTTTTATTTCATTTTCCCCTTTAGATTGTATTTAGAATCCCTAAATTTAATAGTTAGGCCTTTATTTCGCTTTTATTTTATGTGTGTTTACATGCTTGTGTGCCTATATGTTTACTTGCTTTCTTAGGATTATTGCATTTAGATATCATGTTTATGTGTTATATGCTATATGTGATTTATGTGTTTACTTGCTTTGTTATGGTTTATATGATTTATCTGATTGTAATAAATGCATGACGTCACCACACTAGTCCAACGCTAGTTGTGCAGCGAAAGGGGCTTCAAAGTCCTCCTTTGGGCCAAATCTTGGTGATTATTGGTAGGGTTTCCTGACTAATGAATGAACCCAGAAGATTGCAGAATTTTCTTTTCTCGCAAAAGATTTGCACGTTTGTATGATGAGTTTCTGTAATTTTGATGCATCAGATCCAAGTTCTAATGCTTGTTAATACTTAATCATGTTTTGCAAAGAGAAGATTGCACCTAAAATCCAGAAATTTGTGGGGAAATCTTTTGTGAATGAACTGGGCAAAGTCACAGAAGATGAAATGAAGAAGCAAGCTTCGACCCTTTGCATGAAAAAATTTTCAAAATTACAACTTAACCCCTATTTTTTCATATCATTCCACTGTGGCCCGAAAATTGGGAAAATCAGCCAATTGGTCCTCTTTAAATGTTATTTTTCTTTGATATGATTTAATGTGATTTTTGGATAGATTTTTAGTGAATTTTAGGATGAAATTTGAAGGTGTAATAACTTTTGCTAGATTTATAGTTCTTATTTGGATTTTTGGTAAAACAATTAAATAATATTTTGTTTTTGGGGTTTGATGAGAGGATTTTGATTTATTTTGTGAATTTTAGCATTTAGTTTTGGTAGGCTTCATCTTAAGCCCTTTATTTTATTTTATTTTAATTTAGACCCTTAATATTTGTAATAATAATAAATTGACCCCTCAAACTTCTTTAATTGTTTCAATTAGGCCCTTGCTTATTTTTAATTTTTTATTTAAATGATTTAATTGTTCAATTTCATGTTTATTTCCATCTCTTATGATTATTTGTTAATTAAAATGGTACCTTAATCATTTTCTTTGTGATTGGAGGGTAGAGAAGGAGAAATTTCATTTCATTAGGTCACCAATTCAAGGGAGGTATACTCTACTCTTTATTTTGATTCTGTGTGCTCCTATGTGATTTTATGTGTGTAATTGCATGATTTTTTGAATATTTTTAATTATTTCATTTATTTCTTTATTCACTTTATTTATTTTAATTTTGTATATTTAATTTAATTTAATTTTGGTTATTTGAGGGGCATTTAAATGCCAAGTTGTAATAGTTAGGTTATTATTTTGTTTTATTTCATTTTCCCCTTTAGATTGTATTTAGAATCCCTAAATTTAATAGTTAGGCCTTTATTTCGCTTTTATTTTATGTGTGTTTACATGCTTGTGTGCCTATATGTTTACTTGCTTTCTTAGGATTATTGCATTTAGATATCATGTTTATGTGTTATATGCTATATGTTGTGACAGCCCCACCTCACCCTAAGGCGAACCAAAGGGGTTGGCGGACCGCCTGCCCAGCTCTCGCCAGGACTACGAAGTCGAATCACACAAAACCCTAACTTACGCGCGATAGAATCCAAAACCATAGAATCACAACATCTCAAATGATTACACTTATACATATTGTTACATCAAAATCTTGAACAAAGTAACTAAAATACAAGCCAGGGTATCCATATCGGTCAAAATACAATTAGGGTTTCAGTTGCAAAAGAGCTTAACAAAATACATATACAATAGCTCGCCCCTTTTCTTCAAAAATCATGATTTCCAAGAAGTTAAACCCTGTAAGGAAAACAAAGATAACGGGAAGGGGGTGAGCTTACGCTCAATGAGGTACCAAAAGTACAGGTAGTCATGAATCATGGCATTTCACCTTTTTCAATTATGCAGTTACACACACCAGATAGGGAAATAAATAAACATTTCAAAGAGAAA